>JANAVB010009598.1:18745916-18859453 GCA_029216955.1 Iris pallida
TAGACCCCCTAGCATCATCAAGGAAGAGGCCAGCAGCAGCACCAGCTAGGCCGCAGCATGGGAACCAATAAGAAGGTCGAGGGCAGGCATTCACTCTGTTCTTGGAAGAGGCATTAGAATCAGGAGATGTTGTGGCAGGTAACATTCTCGTCGCCTCATATCTCGTAGTAGCATTGTTTGATTCGGGAGCATCACACTCATTTATATCTGCACAATTTGTAACACGGCTAGGAATAGAATTTGAGGTATTGCCAGGGAGGTTAAATATACTCACTGGTAATGGGCTCGTAGGAGTTAGTAGAGTTATTCTAGCATGTAGCGTTGTAGTTTGCGGGCATTCCTTACCCGCCCGGTTGATGGAATTTCCTGTTGGAAATTTCGACGTTATCTTAGGCATGGACTGGCTGAAAGACAGTCATGCAACAATAGATTGTCGTAGAGGGAGTGTATCTTTTGATATTCTAGGCATGAAGCGGTTCACCTTAGTCAGATCAGTGGCAACTCAACAAGAGCAGGGAGTAGTGACAGCAATGGAAGAAGTTTAAGTTCCGAAGGTAGTTGAAGAGTTTCTAGACATATTTCCTGAAGAACTTCTAGGTTACTATCGATTAGGGATATGAGTTCAGTATAGAATTGGCACCTGGAACTAAACCGATATCAGATCGAGTTTACAGAATGGCGGACTTAGAGCAGGCCAAGGTATATCAGCACATAGAGGAACTGAAGGAGAAAAGTTCATCCAAGCTAGCATATCACCATGGCAGCACCAGTAGTACTTGTGGGAAAGAAGGATGGGTCATCCAGATTGTACATCGATTACAGGAAGCTAAATGCGGCAACAGTAAAGAACAAGTACCCACTACCCAGGATCGACGACTTGTTTGATCAGTTGAGCACAGCTAGAGTTTTCTCCAAGATAGATCTTCGGTCAGGGTATCATCAAGTGAGGGTTCGGAAGGAGAATATTCCCAAGACAGCATTCAGGTCGAAGTATGGGCATTATGAATTCTTGGTAATGTCGTTTGGTTTGACCAATGCTCCAGCAATATTATGGATTTGATGAACCGCATCTTTATGCCGTACTTAGACCAATTTGTCGTTGTGTTCCTCGACGACATTCTAGTATACTCAGCTAATAAAGAGGAGCATGAAGACCACCTCAGGAAAGTGTTGCAGGTTCTGAGAGAGAACCAGTTGTACCCAAGCTCAGCAAGTGCGAGTTCTGGACGGATCGTATTTCATTTTTGGGTCACATCATATCAGGAGCTGGAGTAGCAGTAGATCCCAAGAAGGTAGAAGCCATAGAGAGATGGCCAGTACCCAAGACCGTAGCTGATGTACGGAGTTTCTTAGGATTGGCAGGATATTACAGAAGGTTTGTATCAGATTTTGTAAGACTTTTAGCGCCCATGACACGCTTGACACGGAAGGATGTGCCATTCGTCTGGTCGGCAGAATACCAGACATCATTTGAGAATTTGAAGCAGAAGTTGATACCAGCGCCTATTCTTACATTGCCAGTTGGACCCGGAGGTTTTACAGTATATTGTGATGCGTCAGGAAAAGGACTTGGATGTGTCCTCATGCAGCATGGGAAGGTGAAAGCGTACGCATCTAGGCAACTTCGGGACCACGAGAAGAATTACCCAACTCATGATTTGGAGTTGGCGGCAGTCGTATTTGCTTTGAAGCTATGGAGGCATTACTTATATGGTGATCGAGTGAACATGTACACAGACCACAAAAGTCTGAAGTACATTTTTACTCAGAAGGAACTGAACATGAGGCAGAGAAGATGGTTGGAGTTGATTAAGGACTATGACGTGGAGCTTCAGTATCATCCAGGCAAGGCTAATGTTGTAGCAGACGCTCTTAGCAGGAGAGGCGGCACATTTATGTTGACAACACAAAAGCATATTTTAGAAGACCTTCAGGAGATGGGCATCGAGATTATACTTCCTAGTGATGTAGGAGTACTGGCGAGTCTACAAGTTCAATCTGACTTGGTAGACAGGATCAAGGCAGCTCAGGCGCAGGACCCAAGGATTCAAAAGCTTAGGGCAGAATGTGAGTCAGGACTCAGAAAGGAGATGCAAATCCATGAGGATGGTACACTTAGGTTTGGATCGCGTCTATGTGTGCCTAGTGGAGATATCAGACAGGGTTATGGCAAAGCTCACAGCTCTCAGTATTCCATACACCCTGGAGGGACCAAGATGTACCAAGATATCAAGCAGCACTTCTGGTGGAACGGAATGAACAGGGAGATAGCTAGATTTGTTTCCCGTTGCTTGGTATGTCAGCAAGTGAAGGCAGAACAGCAGAGGCCAGCTGGGTTATTGCAACCGCTTCCTATCCCGGAATGGAAGTGGGAACATATTACAATGGACTTTGTGACCGGTTTACCGAGATCATCAAGTAGTAAAAATGCTATTTGGGTGATAGTAGATCGGCTTACAAAGGTGGCGCACTTTCTTCCTTTCAGAGTAGGACAATCTACAGAAAGGTTGGCAGAATTGTATATAAAAGATAGTCAGGCAGCATAGAGTCCCTGTCAGTATTGTGTCAGACAGAGATACCTGTTTTACATCATATTTTTGGAAGAGCTTACATCATAGCCTGGGTACCAAGTTAAAATTTACCACGGCTTACCATCCCCAGACAGACGGGCAATCAGAAAGAACAATTCAGACTTTGGAAGACATATTGCGAGCTTGCACTCTGGATTTTGGAGGATCTTGGGAGAGCCACCTGCACTTAGTAGAATTCTCATACAATAACAGTTATCAAGCCAGTATCCAGATGGCACCATTTAAGCACTATATGGTAAGAAGTGTAGGTCGCCACTGGCATGGGATTATTGGGGAGAGGAAGATGCTAGGCCCGGAAATAATTGTCCAGACCGTTAAGTGGTTAAGGAGTTAGAGAGCGACTTTGACTTGCGCAGGATCGGCATCGTCATTGGGCGACCAGCATCGTAGGCTGCTAGAGTTTTCTGTTGGGGACCACGTGTTCTTGCGGATCTCACCTACCCGTGGGGTCATTAGGTTTGGCGTTCACGAGAAGTTAGTCCGCGGTACGTGGGCCCATTTGTTATTCTTGATAGGATAGGCGATGTTGCTTATCGTTTATCCCTTCCACCTTCTTTACGAGAGGTGTATGATGTTTTTATGTATCTCAGTTGCGAAGGTATGTATCGGACCCAAGCCATATCCTTGATCATTCTGAGCTGGTTGTTGGCACCAACTTGTCTTACGAGGAACAGCCTGTGTCCATTTTGGACCGAAGAGAGAAGATACTCAAGAATCGAACAATTAGTCTTGTCCGGATTACTTGGGGTCATCACTCTTTAGGGGAGTCAACGTGGGAACGTGAGGATGATCCGATCACGGTATCCGTACCGGTTTGACTTACAAGGTATATCTCTCTCTGTATACCTTGATTGTCTTAACTCCTCATGCTTGTCACCTTATGAGTAGAATTGCTTGATGTCGTAGATTGTTAAACATAGATACGCTACTTGCTGTTATTGTAGAATAATTGCTTACTCAATTTACTTGTATTTAGATTAGTTTAGCTTTGACGTTTCTATCCTGCTTGGATCTGAAATTCCGAGGACGAAATTTTTCTAAGGAGGGTAGAGATGTCACTTCCCGTTCCCAGAATACGTATTCTAAATACATGTACTGCTGGAATGTATTTATTTAATATTTATCATGTATTGTTCTGTATTTAAATTCCTTTAATTTCCTGCTAATTATTTTCTGTATTTTATTTTTGTATTTTACTTTCTGCTTTATACTCTGCTTTAGCTTTGTTTTGGGTTCGGCTTGAATTGGTTTAATTATGTTGGTTCATCATGAACCGAAATAAACCCCCACCTACCACCACCCCTTCATTTAAAGCCCAAACCCTTTCTCTCTCTCTTCATTACTTCTTCTCATTACTCTTCTTCTTCCTCATAACTCTCCCACCAACCTAGAAGAGATAGGCAAGTGCCAACTTGCTTCTTGATGGATCTCTATTTTTTTGTTCCATTGTCTTCCTCTCAACATTCTAAGACACTTTAGTGCTTGGCATTTTCAATTTCTATGGCTAAATTCTTCTAGATCTAAGTTTATAGTATTTTCGATTTCTTGGATTTTGATCTATTTAACATTGTTATTTCCAAGTTTTGATGGTTTCATGTTGTAGGAAATTTCGTTCTACCCCATTTTGACCTATGGAAGTCCAAATTTGGACTTACGGTGAAGGTTTTATGGAGCTTGGAAGCCAAGGGTTCTATGACCATCCTTCTCAGGTTTTCTGAGAAGATGGGTCCCCACTTTCTCAGCCGCATGAAATCTTTATTTCCCAACCGCATGAGAAATCTTTATTTCTCAGCCGCTTGGAATTTTTTTCTCAGCCGCATGAAATCTTTATTTCCTAACCGCATGAGAAATCTTTATTTCTCAGCCGCATAAAATTTTTTTCCACAGCCGCATGAAATCTTTATTTCTCAACCGCATGAAATCTTTATTTCCCACAGCCGCATGGAATTTTATTTTCCACAGCCGCATAAATCTTTATTTCCAACCGCATGAGAAATCTTTATTTCTCAGCCGCATGGAATTTTATTTCTCAGCCACGTGAAATCTTTATTTCCCACAGCCGCATAGAATTTTATTTCTCAGCCACGTGAAATCTTTATTTCCCACAGCCGCATGGAATTTTATTTCTCAGCCGCATGAAATCTTTATTTCCTAACCGCATGAGAAATCTTTATTTCTCAGTCGCATGAAATTTTATTTCCCACAACCGCATGAAATCTTTATTTCCCAACCGCATGAAATCTTTATTTCCCACAGCCACGTGAAATATTTATTTCCCAGCTGCATAAAATATTTTTTCCAGCCGCATGAGATATTTATTTACCCCGCATGAGATTTTTATTTTCCAGCCGTATGAGATTTTTATTTCTCAGCCGCATGAGATTTTTATTTCCCAGCCGCATGAGATTTTTATTTCCCAGCCGTATGAGATTTTTATTTCCCAGCCGCATGAGATTTTATTTTTCAGCCGCATGAGATTTTTATTTCCAGCCGTGCATGAGATTTTTATTTCCCAGCCACATGAGATTTTTATTTCCCAACCGCATGAGATTTTTTTTCAATAATTGATCATCAGATTAATAATTTATCATGCGTTCCTAGATGGAACTAAGAGACTGGCTAGTCGTCTTATTGAATTAAATAGAATAAGACACGTTCATATTTGCAATCGATTGACCAATCCCGAATATTGACATATAGATACATGCAGGCTACAATTTATTTATTTATTTTACGAAAGTAGCATGTGTACTTTATGGTCAAGGCATGATTATTCCGTGGTTAGTTTTAATTGTTGTATTACGCTATGTAAGACCTACAACCTAACCGTACGGGTATCGTTGTAGAGTTGGGCATATCGTACCTTGTACGGAAGTACTCATTCTGAAATGACCATGATCCATGGCATGAGATTTCACTTAACATAGAGGCTACTAAGTTAAATAAAATAATGATTGCATGGAGAGAATGGATTCCCGAGTTCTTACATGGCAGCCCTCTTTGGGACTATTAGCGCCCAACAGGCCGGCTGGTTCCCACAGATACTGCAAATCTGCCACACGGGCAGGGAGCGGTATCTGCTTATATTATTGTATATTGTATATTGATGACGGGCGTCCCGCTGGTACTCGTCTAATTCATGATTGGCGCAATTGATTGATTGGGTAGACTAGCCTTGCTTGCCCATAGTAAGAACTGAGAAATCCTTATTACAAAATTCTAGGATAACTGGGACTCACAGTAGCAAGCCGTAGGAGTTGGATGGCCATTTAAGTTAATTTGTTTGTGTACTGCACCTACTCTGTTACCTAACTAAGATGATCAGAGCGTCAGGACATGACGGGCCAACTTCTGTCCTTGTTTGGTTGGGAGGTTGGTTCGAAGTGTCGTGATGTTACGTGAATCCCATAGCAAGCAAGATCTATTATTTATTCTTATTTACTGGTTTAATTCCTCATATCGTGCTTCCTTGCGGTACTTGCTATTAGAGGTCTAACCTCTCTGGTTTTGCATGGCCAGATTTAGAGCCAGTTCCCGAGGACTCAGCTTACCTCTACCTCCAAGATGGTCAATACTAGAGGAATGATCGCAGGAGGACTCGAGTGGGTTCCTTACTTCCCTGCTCGTTTTGTTAATTACTTTACATTTTGCCGCTTGGCACCGACATGTTAGTCGGATAGTCTTGCACTTACTTTTACATAATTGTAATTAAGTCAGACTGCAGCTGATAACAATTGTGTATACGTTGCTATATCATCTGGCTATGTTTTGTAAAGCCAGATCTCAAGAACATTTTGACTAGGCGTTTGGGACACCTTATTGCTTTATCTTAAATGTTCTCTGTTATTGCTTCTTGTTTGAATGATTGAGACATTAGATGTGAAGTGACCATAGCGAGACTTTCATGTAGCATGCACCCCCTTGTCTTTTAGATAGCATTGATCGTATTATACGTATTCATCTACCCGTAATACGTAGCTGGCTGTCATTCCCCCCGTCTCCAGTATTCTGGTTCTGGGCGTGACAAATTTTGAGGTCTGACAATGGGAAAAAAATCACCACTGGCTATTGAAGGGTACTTATCAGCCAATGGGAACATCATCAGACTTCTTATGCCAAAATGGCGTGGCAGAGTAGAAGAACAGGCACCTGTTGGAAGTGGCAAGGTCAATGATGTTTGCGATGAATGTTCTGAACACTTGTGTGGGTCATGCCGTGTGACTGCTGCATATCTTATCAACAAGATGACCTCTCAGGTGTTAGGATAGAAGCACACCATTTGAGATGCTTACATGAGACAAGTATATTATTCCTCCAAGGTATTTGGTTGTATATGCTTCGTGAAGAGAATAGGCCTGCAGTGGGAAAGTTGGACGCTCGGGCAGTAAAGTTGTCACGACCCGCACCCAGTGTAGGGGAACGAGAAGTGGGTACGTCCAGTCTACGCCGCATGTCGGCGGTAGAACGCTGTTCTAAGTCATGATCTCAACTAACCATAATATGATAAACTCTCTAAACGGAGGCCAATCATAGAAGGTACAATTCAATCACAAGTCTAAAGATGGAAAATAGCATGATATATAGATAATGAATCCTCAAACTGAGGTACAAACAGAAGAAAAATCCAAGTTAACACCACGAGTCTCAACATCTCAAATATAATACAACTCTGAAACCATAAACAACAAATGACATAAAGAAAGGAATAACAGTCTAACTATCTACTCTAGGCAATGGTAGGATCCTCAGCAGCTGCCTGAACCTCCTGGGGTCCAGTTGCAAGTGTCATCTAAGCCTGCTCCGTAGTAGGGGGTAGAACTCCTCCTCATCCTCTATAATATTTTCAACAGGTCCAGTCAGGACATGAACACATAATATATCTCATGCAGTTCATATCATGGCAGAAAATAAAATCAAGCAATAGAGTAATATACATGAAATGCTGTAAGAAGATGTACATGAAAACAGGAGAGATATTTGATAACTAAAATTATACGATAAGTAAGAACTGTAAGTGACTAGTGATTTAGACTACGAGATGGCATATAATTGGCTTTGGTTGAACATGATATAACATGGGTGAACATGACACTAGCCAGAAGGCTGTGTTGTACATAATAACACATAAAAGTAACAGAATGAACATGATGGGTAAACCATATGACCATTTATACTCACCCCTATCCACAATCAATAAACAAGGATCCAGTCAAGTTACTTTACGAACATGATATTTTGGTTACACACGAAGCACATAAGAAACATGAACGTACATGAGAGTACATGAAAGTACATGAGCTACATGAAAGCACATGAGAGAACATGAGATTACATGAATAACGCAAGAGCAAGGAATACATGATGTACATAAAATACATGACATAAATATCCGTTGTGCCCGCTAAGGGGATAATATCCCATAAAAATCCATATAGTACCAATCCGTGATGATATCGTGTCAGCATCAAGTAAAGTAATCTAGAGCCAGAATATAAATCCTAACGTATGAAACGGTCAAAGAATGTATTCGCCTGCGATCTGAATGTTTGTGAGAATATACTGTCCGAATCGAGGTATCTGACTCCTATTTAGAGCAACACAAGTCATGATGTATACACAATGGTAAAAAAAAAGTTTGTAATGCATTCCATATGATTCTAGGTCAATCTAGGCCAAATTCAACTCTCGGTCAACCATACAGTCAAACTAGGTCAACTATAGTCAAACTAGGTCAAACTAGTTAGGGTTTGGTCAACCATGGTCAACTAGTCTTGATTAGTCATTTTTAGGTTATGCTGGGTCAAAGTCAACTCTTGGTCAACTCTGGTCAAACTTGTCAACTAAAGCCTAAACAATAATCCTATAGGGTAAACTATACACTAGGTCTATATACCATTTACAATGTACAAACCTATAGATACAATACATATTTATATACATACTTGCATATATGTATATCATGTATACATACATACATTGCATACATACATTCATTGATGCATAGATTATATATCATATATGCATACATTATACATGTATTCATACATTGCATACTAATATACATGTATACATACATTACATAGATGCATACATACATACTTGCATTATATTACATACATTACATTCACACTTTATATATATACATTCATACACTACATGTATTCATATATGCATACTTGCATATATATATTACATTCACACATATATTATATTACATATATGCAAGATAGGAAGGAGAATGAGCAAAATAGTAAGGAAGAGGGGGAGAATGGACAGATAAAAGCAATGGCTATCAAGTGGCAACAATTCCTAATGCAGGCAATAATATCTAGGGCAATGTGCTAAGGAGTGTTTGGGCTTGGCCATGACATGTTAAATGACATACAAGGGAAAAGATTGGTATCCTCTACTTGGAACTGAACTATTGGTAGGGACATCATGCAAATGAAGCGTAGGATATCTACTAAAATCTGGACAAGAGAGTATGAGGTCTGACTCCCTAATGTTTCTGTGGAATGCTAATGTCATGGGTAGGTACTGTAGGTGTTGGGTCAGAACCTGTGTTTGCTCGAGCGAGGGAAGGGAAGGACTGTTGGACTGAGGCCAACTGTTCATCTCAGTTTATCATTCACAGGTTCATAGTGTATTCAGGTTAACATACATGAATCAGTTCCATAGCAACTTTAACATATAATCAGTAATCTATACTCCATATCAAAGTTTAGTTAACAAAAGCTCAAGTTATCATGCCAAGTTCTCTGTTTTTATTCATTAACCTAGTTTTCAGTTAACAGTCCACATGTGTACACCCCAAATTCATATTCGAATCCCATGAAATCCTAAAATAAATGCTCCTATAAATTCCCAGTATATAACAGTTATTAATTATGATCTAATTTTTATATTTAATCATTTAGAACTCATTTAAACCTTCACAAAAAACATTTCAGTTAACTGGTATCAGAACACCCATGTTTCGACAAATGAAAACCCTAAATTCGAACTTGAAAACCAATCAAAACCCAAAATCAGCATGTGAAGAGTGTGTGCCACATGTTAGCGTGTCAGAGGGGGGGTGTTCGTGTCCATTCAAGTGGCCACGAGGTGTCCAACTGTATCAAATTAACTGATAACATTGTGACAGTGAAACAGAGCATGACATGGCCTCGTGCAGCCATGTCGAGCCACATTAGACACGACACGTCGCACGAGGATTCTCGTTCTCATCCACATGGCTAGAGTAGGTCTAGGACTAGGTATCTAGGTGTCTGTACTGTAAGCCCCCTGAATTTCAGGGTTTATTTTTGCTTTTCTTAATGAATTATTTTTCGATAACTATTTTATTATTAAATTGTTAGATCATTAATGTGCCTTTCCGTAACTTTGACTTCTGGAGCGTCAGGGATGCCAATTCCTGTAAACTCTCTTCACGAGTTTTGAAGTAGACAAGATTATCTTCCTGTTGATATATCGTGTCCCACTTGAACTTGTTCCCTTGTGCTCTTTTTGTATCGCGCAACTTCGGGTCAACTTAGACCGATTAATCGTTGAATATTATTCCCACTTTTATTTTTGATCATCGTTTGCACGTTACCGTTGCTTTTAATTTAGGAGCACCAGATCAGCCATTTTCCTCGAAACCAACTTCTCATAAATGATCTACTCGAGACATTCTTCACCCATGACCTTCGTGTCCCACTCAGACACTTCATTTTGTGCTCCATTTTCTTCGCACAACTTTCGGGTCAATTTAGGCCGATTTATTTTCTGCCGTGAAACCTGATTTAAATTCCAATTTAATTTCAGGACCCGACATCGACCCAAAGTATGGACGTGGCCCATATGAAGCCTACTACCACATGAAACTTGTGTCCCATTTATTGGAGTTCCCGTATATTATTTATTTACCCATGATTATAAATTCCTATTTTTAATTCGATTATTACACTCTGTCCGATTTTGACCCGATCCAGCTCGACCGAACCCGAACCCAAGCTCCATATTGTTTTCTCATGACGCCCAAATATCCCACATAATTTTCCTATATTTTTTCCTATTTTGAAAATATCTACTTTTCTCTCTCTCCACTTTATAAAATATCCTATGTATATATATATATATATATACATATATACATATTTACAAATATCTCTCCCTCTCTCTTAACTTCTACACACAAACACACAAACACCCCACAGCCACCATACTTGGCCGACTACTCTCTCTCCTCCCTCTCTCTATACTTTTCTCTCTCTATCTCTCTTTATATATATATACCTATATATATATATATAAACATACATATATATACATATATAACTCTCTCCCTCTCTCTCTCTTTAACATCTACACACTCATTTACTGTCTTTTAATGCTAGAACATGTATTAACCCTGGTAAAATACTGCTTTCTGAATAACTACAAGATAAATCTTCACATGTTACATTAATTTGGTCCCTACCATGCTTAGGACAGTTCTTATATCTTCACATGTTTCATACTGGATCTCGGTACATGTTTCACTATGCTTTATACTGCTCTGAGTATTCACGAGTTTTGTACTGCTCCCAGTACCTGCCATGCTTATATTACTCCCAGTATCTCTTACATGTTTTTACTGTTCTCGTATCTCTCACATGATAGAATATGGGTTATGGGGAAACTGATAGTTGAGTACGTGATCATGCCCCCCTACTCGTACGTACGTACCGAGCAAGGTTGACATTTTATGTATACCTTGTCGTAGGCGCACCAGCTGTATTTGTACGTATGTACATCTATCGCTTGTTTTACTTGTACGTATGTACATTTTATTTATATTGTACCTTGGTACATTGTACATCTATTGACCGATCACGTACCTGCTATAGTTTTAAACATTACATATACATCTGTCTTTATGACATATGTATCCTTGCCATGATAGATTATGAGATATACCATGATTCCGAATATGCCATGTTTCCTGTGTTACTATGATATTGTGATCCCAGTTGTACCATGAGGTCATGTTTCTAGTATTTCCTGTTTTATAGACTTATCACACCATGTTTCTTGTTGTACATCTCTTTCATTATATGCTCAGTACTTTAGTTGTAGAGGTTGTACTTGCTCCCGTCCTGACAGGATAACGTTGTAGGTATACTTTTCGAGAAGGAAACGCTATGTGTTACATATTATGGTACTGCATTGAGGACCTGGCCTTAGCTCCAGAAGAGGCCCCAGCGGGGAACCTTGCTTAGTCATTTCCATATGTTTTGAGACTGAGACTTTGGTATGTTCTTATATTTGGATACTGGACTTTGTCTCCAGTTAGATACTTTGGTTATGTATTATTAAGTCTGTGCTCATGTTACCTTCGCTTATAGATGCTGTGTTGTGATGAACTTTAAATATGATTTTAGAACTGTTAGTAGCTTAGATCATTTATTGTCTATTCTTAGAACAGCTTACTGCGCTTTAACCAAGCGTAGGCTGGACATGGCTCGGCCCGGCCCAACAATTTGGGTAACGGGTTGTGACATATTTTTTGGCGGCCCATGCAGGTCTCGACTTAAATTGTTTGGTTACGTTATTGTACCAAGCATGCCTGCAATTAGGATCTAGGACAACTTGATAATACTAGGGATAAACATTTAGAACACCTAGAGGATTTCTAGGATTGCAACATAGGAGAACTCATCACAGCATAGGACCGTTAGCTATAATTAGCCTCTTGTTTGTATTTCAGTGGGTCAATTTAGACCAAGTTTGTACCCTTGGGATGACCCCTGAGGATCTCACTCTAATCTTATCTCGAAATCTGTTTTCACCTGTTTCCATTTGCTATTCCTTAATTTGTTGTTGAAATCGATTTCTGATTTTCGTTGTTGACTTTGATCTTGCATCGTGATAAATTTTGTGGATTGAATTGTGATATATTCTGATAAGGTAAACGTCTGCTTTATTTATGGAGTTTAGAATTTATCGCGGCCATATTAGCTGGTATGACAAAAACATAGAGCCTGATTTCGGATATACTATCATATTCATAGAATTTAGATTTTCTCGCAGCCATACCGGTTGGCGTGGCGAGGATTCTAGATAATATGATTTTAGGGAGTATACCTTAGTTATGACTCTATCATTTATTGCATCTAAGCTTACTGGTGGGGCAAAAATTCTGGCAACATGATTTCAGGAAGACGTATATGGTTATCAGATCATATCTCAACTTGGTTCACTTTGTTATGACCGAATGAGCAAGAATAAATTCTTATTATTATTATTCCTTCCCGTCTTGATCAACTCTGATCTATCTACATCTACAACTAGGATTATAGGTTCTCTAAGACTCTCCAACAGGATTGTTTTCATGTTCTCTTTTTGGACATAATTATTTTTGTGTTCCATCTTTCCTATGACTTGACTAAACTCTTTTTCGTTAACCTCTTTGGTAATTCTTCTCGTTATACATCTCGTTGTCTTCGTACCATTCTTGGAAATATTTCGATAAACTTTTCTGTCTTGCTTGACCCTTTAACTTGTTTGGACACTGTTATAGATTGCTTGACCCAGTCTTAGGCCTTGTTACCTTCTGCTTGATAGACGACCAAAATAGCAAAACCTTGTTGACTGATCCTGTAGTATAACTATAAATATATGGTATGATTATGATAAGTACTTTTCCTAAGGATTGGTTAGATTAAGCTTATAGGACAAGTATGGGTGACTGACCATAGTAGACTTGAAAACCATTAAGAACGATTGTATTGATAGTATGACTTGATGATAGGGTATCTAAGATAGAATAATGAGATATTATATTGTTGTGACTACGGATTGAGGATTAGAATCTTATGCTTAGAATTTGAGGATTGAGCATTAAATGAATTTGATGACCAAGTGATTATGGGTTATCTATAGCTAATTACATGTGATTAGAGGGTAGATCGATACATGGATTGATATAGAATAAATTAGAATGAGTTATCGTATTGCGTACGAGATCGGGAAGATATCAGAACGAGACAAAGACATATGTACTTTGGTAATTAATAAATCGGGAGTTTTGAAATTGAGGATTTATATTCGGAGGACTTGTTGAGTAAAAGAAGAAGGCTCTATGCCTAGAATAAATATTGGAAGTATGATTTCAAGGAGAAGCTGTAGGAAAGGATTGACGACAAATGATGCCAAGGAACTATGGATTGATGAAATAAGGATACTTAGGATACGATAAGGAAATCCAGTATTTACAATTAAGGTTGGAAATATGAGTGATGATAAAGCATTATAGGCTTATAGACATACCCGGAGAATGACCTATAGTTTAGGGTATACATAAATGTTTCATGTTAGTATGAAAGATTCTAAAGGATGTATGACGAAGTTTATGATAGAAGGACTTAGTTGAACCGGAACCAAAAAGATTGTAAAAAGAAACAGGAGAGATGATTACAAGGATAGCAGATTGAGTATCGTAGCCAGAGCAGCTACATGTCATAGTTTGACCGGTTGGATGATTTTTAATTTCGAGGACGAAATTTTTGTAAGGTGGGTAGGATGTAAGCCCCCTGAATTTCAGGGTTTATTTTTGCTTTTCTTAATGAATTATTTTTCGATAACTATTTTATTATTAAATTGTTTAGATCATTAATGTGCCTTTCCGTAACTTTGACTTCTGGAGCGTCAGGGATGCCAATCCCTGTAAACTCTCTTCACAAGTTTTGAAGTAGGCAAGATTATCTTCCTGTTGATATATCGTGTCCCACTTGAACTTGTTCCCTTGTGCTCTTTTTGTATCGCGCAACTTCGGGTCAACTTAGACCGATTAATCGTTGAATATTATTCCCACTTTTATTTTGATCATCGTTTGCACGTTACCGTTGCTTTTAATTTAGGAGCACCAGATCAGCCATTTTCTCGAAACCAACTTCTCATAAATGATCTACTCGAGACGTTCTTCACTCATGACCTTCGTGTCCCACTCAGACACTTCATTTTGTGCTCCATTTTCTTCGCACAACTTCCGGGTCAATTTAGGCCGATTTATTTTCTGCCGTGAAACCTGATTTAAATTCTAATTTAATTTCAGGACCCGACATCGACCCAACCTAGTCGATCCAAAGTATGGACGCGGCCCATATGAAGCCTACTACCCACATGAAACTTGTGTCCCATTTATTGGAGTCCCCGTATATTATTTATTTTCCCATGATTATAAATTTCTATTTTTAATTCGATTATTGCACTCTGTCCGATTTTGACCCGATCCGGCTCGACCGAACCCGAACCCAAGCTCCATATTGTTTTCCTCGTGACGCCCAAATATCCCACATAATTTTCCTATATTTTTTTCCTATTTTGAAAATATCTACTTTTCTCTCTCTCCACTTTATAAAATATCATATGTATATATATATACATATATACATATTTACAAATATCTCTCCCTCTCTCTTAACTCCTACACACAAACACACAAACACCCCACAGCCACCATACTTGGCCGACTACTCTCTCTCCTCCCTCTCTCTATACTTTTCTCTCTCTATCTCTCTTTATATATATATACCTATATATATATATAAACATACATATATATACATATATAACTCTCTCCCTCTCTCTCTCTTTAACATCTACACACTCATTTACTGTCTTTTAATGCTAGAACATGTATTAACCCTGGTAAAATACTGCTTTCTGAATAACTGCAAGATAAATCTTCACATGTTACATTAATTTGGTCCCTACCATGCTTAGGACAGTTCTTATATCTTCACATGTTTCATACTGGATCTCGGTACATGTTTCACTATGCTTTATACTGCTCTGAGTATTCACGAGTTTTGTACTGCTCCCAGTACCTGCCATGCTTATATTACTCCCAGTATCTCTTACATGTTTTTACTGTTCTCGTATCTCTCACATGATAGAATATGGGTTATGGGGAAACTGATAGTTGAGTACGTGATCATGCCCCCCTACTCGTACGTACGTACCGAACAAGGTTGACATTTTATGTATACCTTGTCGTAGGCGCACCAGCTGTATTTGTACGTATGTACATCTATCGCTTGTTTTACTTGTACGTATGTACATTTTATTTATATTGTACCTCGGTATATTGTACATCTATTGACCGATCACGTACCTGCTACAGTTTTAAACATTACATATACATCTGTCTTTATGACATATGTATCATTGCCATGATGGATTATGAGATATACCATGATTCCGGATATGCCATGTTTCCTGTGTTACTATGATATTGTGATCCCAGTTGTACCATGAGGTCATGTTTCTAGTATTTCCTGTTGTACATCTCTTTCATTATATGCTCAGTACTTTAGTTGTAGAGGTTGTACTTGCTCCCGTCCTGACAGGATAACGTTATAGGTATACTTTTCGAGAAGGAAACGCTATGTGTTACATATTATGGTACTGCATTGAGGACCTGGCCTTAGCTCCAGAAGAGGCTCCAGCGGGGAACCTTGCTTAGTCATTTCCATATGTTTTGAGACTGAGACTTTGGTATGTTCTTATATTTTGATACTGGACTTTGTTTCCAGTTAGATACTTTGGTTATGTATTATTAAGTCTGTGCTCATGTTACCTTCGCTTATAGATGCTGTGTTGTGATGAACTTTAAATGTGATTTTAGAACTGTTAGTAGCTTAGATCATTTATTGTCTATTCTTAGAACAGCTTACTGCGCTTTAACCAAGCGTAGGCTGGACATGGCTCGGCCCGGCCCAACAATTTGGGTAACGGGTCGTGACATGTACCGAGTCAGGGTCGTGTCATGTCCTCATATGAGAGCCGTATCAGAGAGAGATTTTCTGTGAGTGCGTGATAGTGTAGAATTAGAGCCCGGTCAATTTCTTTGCGCACACTGAACGAGGACCCATGAAATTTTTGGGTATTGTGTTAGACACTAGGCCCACGTGTCTACCAAGTTTTATCCATTCTCGTGTCGTGTCATGTCCTGTGTCGACCCCGAGCAGCAGGGAAGCCGCACGAGACCCGTACGGTGTCTCGTGCTGCGTGTCCGTGCCCTAAAATAGTATCCAAACATCCCTAAAATCGACTCAATCGATTTGATATATGTTCTACACCTAATTAGCTATAAATACATGTAATTAGTTTTGCAAATTACTAAAATCCATTTCTTTGTGGCATTTCACCAAACACTTATTTAAAAACACCAATACGTGTCCGATACGGACACGAAATGGACACGAATTCCTACCAAACTTGGGCTACACCTAGGGGAACCCTAAATAGATGCAGCTATGTAAAGAAATCAGGAATTCATTAGGGTTTGTAGGGTTTTACCTATTGAGAGTTCAAACTCAATGTAAAGAGCCTAGAGTTGATGTCTTCCTCGATTTGCTATAGTTCAAATGTCCTCAAACCTTGCTAGCAAGCCTCCATAAGTCTCCTCTACTGTTGGGGATGATGATGCAATTGATTTGACTCAATTTGAACTCAATTTGGATTAAATGGGAGAAGTTTAGGGAAGAATAAATTAGGGTTCTTTCTAGGTATTTAAAAAGAGGCAAAGGCTCTTAAGTGTGATACTTATAGGAGGGGGGGCTTGTATGGCTGGCCAAACTAAAGTAATTAGGGTTTGGCAATAGCTAGATGTGTGGCTAAGGTTCTTCCACCCAATTTCTAGTCCTCCTATTGGTTCAATTAGTCCTAAGGCTTCTTTTTACAAATATCTCAAAGAGAAAATATCCTACTTAGGAATATCTAGATATTACTAACCTTGGCACTTAGTAGGAATGTTCTAACCATGATTTTAACCTCAAGACTAATCTAGATTAGATTAAGCTTCTAGGTTAGTCTCTAACAATTCAATTAGCATAATATTAATTAATCAAAATTCATTTTCATTAATAAGTCAAAAATGACCAAAATACCCTTAGGCTAAAAAGTTTTAATTAGTCATCCTAATCACATGACTAGGCTCCCTTGGTCATGGTTAGTCTCTAGGCTTAGCAAAACTAGGGTTTAACTAGTTAACCATCAAAATCACAATTCAATATTTTAAATAGTTTTAAATTGATTAAAAATCACCAAAAATCATAACATGATTTAAATATCATTATTAAATGATTATAATTATAAAATTTCAAAATTACGGCGACGTTAATTAGTGATGTTACAAACGTCGCTAAGTAGCGACGTTATTTGCGACGTTCGTTTGTGGTCGCCGTTTAGCGACATTTTAGCGACATTTTGGCGACGATTTGGTGAGGAAAGATTCTTTGCCACGTCAGCAATTTAGCGACGTTCATAAACGTCGCTACGTAGTAGCGACGCTAAAACGTCGCTAAGAACGTCGCTAAATTAAAAAAATAAAAAAAATACAGAATCCAGAATGCAAATGGAGCTGGAGCTGGAGATACAATCCAGAGAATGACACAGTACTAATTCATATATGTTTTGTAATTCCAAAAAAGAAACAAACTAGTAGACAGTCCAATACAAAATATATCCATAAAGCAAGTACAACTGGTAATAAGTATTAATAGTCCAATACAAAATATATCCATAAAACTACACTACACTAATGACGACCACGCAGCTCACGCAAACGCTCAGTGATCGATACGATCACGCAACCACTTCGAAAAAGTAGGATCGACGGCGCCAGGAGAGATGCAGTCCACTGCAGGTGCTAGATGAATGAAACTCTCGGTCTCACTAGCTACCGGTGCCACTTCCTCATTAACAGTAGGAGGAGCCACCTCAGCATTCAGTGTTTCCTTTAAACGATGTGTCGCTGCTCGGGTCATGGGTGCCATCTGGTAAGATCGATATTCATAAAGAATATAATTATAACATAAGCAAGCTAACTAAAGGAACCATCATCTCGTTTGAGTACATTTTCGAAAGCAAATAAAAATGTTATATTCGACTACATTTTTTTGGTCATGTATGTCAAGTTTGGTCTAATTCTGAGACAGTTGATCGGATCACCATTTTGCGGGCCCCACGGTCCGATTCAACGGACGATTTTGTGCATGGCCTGTCGAAATCCAATTTTGGACATACGGTTGGGTTCGTATCATCAAAACAAATCTGTAGACATGTAGTTTGATGACTTTAGAGACCATTGACTTTGGCATATTTTTTGGTGTAAAGCCGGTCCAACGGCGGATACCGTTTTGACCCGAAATTATCGTTTTGCCCCTCTGTCCAGAATTGGACTTAAGGATATGCAATTCTAGCTAATTTGACTATTCTAAAAACATTAGTAATATCTATTTCAGCATCCAGAGACTGTTGTACGAGTTTTGACTATTGTGGCAGACTGAGTGGTATGGATTATCGGTTTCACCAACAAAGGACCACAGGCGAGTACAGTTTATTGTTTGTTTTCGATATTGAGCTTTACTATACCTCATTGTTAGTCAATAGATATGTGATTCCTGTCTTTTATGTTTTTTATATTTTGTCGTGTCGGAGAGATAAAGTACCAAGGATGTGTGATCTGGCATTATACAGTGTATACAGTGTAGACCGTGATTATACCGTGTAGACAGTATTTTATTATTGCTTTATACAGTATAGACCATGATTTATTATTACATTATACAGTGTAGACCATGATTTACTATTGCTCTATACAGTGTAGATAGTGTTTCATTATTGCTTTATACAGTGTAGACCATGTACATTATACAGTCTAGATCGTGTACTTTTATATAGTGTAGACAGTGTCATGTAATTGTCCCGAGACCGATCATATATTAAAGGTACTTCAGTCAGTCGGTGAGTATTGTCTTTGTGTTTATTTATTGTTTTCCCTTGTTTAATTTTATTTGTCTTTCTGTGTTTATTTTTCAAATCATATGTCTAAAGGCTAACCTCTGTTGTATAGTCATTTTCATATATTGAAACTGCATTCAGTGAATTGTACTCGTTCTATTCCTGACTGGAAACCAATATTTTTTAGGTTAGCCGTGGATTCACTTAGCATGGGAAGTTACGGGTGTACATGTAGATAAAAACCTAGAGACTAGCTAGATAGATGAGTTGTAATCATTTCAATATTTCTACGAGTTTATATTTTCTGCAAATGTAAAAATTGTGAACATTGTAAATTAAATTAATTTTGTGAATGAGCATTATTTGTGATTTTTGAGCATTGTGGCTATACAGCGTTCTATCGCCGACACTGTTTTTGTGGTGGCCTATGCAGGTCATGACAAGTTTTTGCGGGTCGTGAATAAGCATTATTTGTGATTTTTATGGGTCGTGACAAGTTTTTGTGGTGGCCCATGCAGGTCAGTTTTTGCAAATCATGCGAACTCGTGATAGTACTTAAGTTAGTCGTACTATTGAGAGCCTACAACTAGGAAATGCTCATTCACGAGTTAAGATTAATTTAATTTAAGAGAACGACTAGGACTAGGAGTCCCTTGTACAAATTTATCGATGGATAGTCTAGGCCATACAATTTAGAGGAGGAGTTATTAATTTTGATAGTTGTCAGATCCCCATAGGTATACTATTACCTCTTGATATGACGATATGATCCAATGTGGATAGGTTATTCGCTTGGTGAGACAGGGCTTCATAGAGTTAATGATCTAACCTTGATAAATTGTTCAATCCTTTCTCTTTGCCTCTTTAGATATCATCCTCATATCTTAGTCCAAATTGCCTATTTAGTTCCTATTTTGCCTTAAGAATTATTGTTTTATATAATTTCTGATTATGTTATCCATATACGAACCTCGAGTTAGTTTCAATTCAAAGTTTCTCCTCCATGGTTTGAATACACATGAAATAGATATTGGAATGTTTGTATTTTTTTTTGTCCTCAGTTATTTCCTCCTTGTTCAATCTTTTATTGTAAGGGTTGTGACTGATAGGACAAATACTTACGCTTTATTTCATAGTCACTTGTTTTGAATCTCTAGAAGCTCATGAATTTTCACAGATATAGTTAAAGGAATGTTAGTTAACTCATAATGGCAGGACAGCAGCGCACTGTCACCATTTATTTGAATTATTGAGACTATGGATTCTCTGCAGCCAGCAGCGCACTGGTGGAGCACGACCCCTAGAGTTGAAATTGGTTTAAGAAAAAATAGGTTATAGAATATTGCTAAAACTATGACTAGTGGTCCTCTTTTGATCGTAGGTACCCTTGAGTCAATATTGGATAGAGTTAAGAAATGGTCGATTTTGTATCGTATTTGAGTTATGAAACCAAGGGTTTACCACAACCAGGGTATACGGGCGAGGCAAAATTCTTGATAAAATGACTTCAAACGTGATTACAAGTTTAGGATACTATAGAGGATAGGGAAATGCCCTGTACGTCCCATAAGATCCAAAGCCAATACTAGTGGAAGTTCTGCAAGTTGGATAGCATGTCTCCCAACCTGGCACTCCGTGGTCCTTGTGATCTATTGACGAGGTAATTGACTGACGCTAATAGGCTTACCCAAAGTATAAAATTTAGAGGTCCATAAACTATTAGTTGACCAAGGTCTTATGTATAAGAAGATAGTAGGAAGACTATATAAGCAAGAACACCGGGTAAGGTTTTGATTCTCATAAAACTCGAACTACTTATGCCTCCTTTCAAAAAATGTCGCATACTTGTATTTTGACCATCTTGACCAACGCTGCTATTACAGCCTAGTTTTGCAAGCTTACTCTTTTATCGAGCTTGATTCAAGACATATGTTTATTGGTGACGCCTACTAACATATTGTCTAATCAGAATCAATGTATTATGGTCTGATCAACCGTAGTGCACCCGGTTCGCTCTCCCTCTAATTTACCTACGTGGATTGAGATGTAGATGTCTCTAGGATCTCATTCACGACTGCATTGACAATTCTCCTTGAATTATACATTCGCCTTTGAATCACGTAATTGTATTCAGTGACATCCTTCTTAAACTCTTTATTGTTTTTGTCTTCCACTGATTTGGAAAGACGAAAGCTCGTAATTGGTAGATAGATATAGAGTATCCCCTATGGCTATGATAGTTGTATACACAAGTATAGTTACCATCGACCAGCCATGTGACTAGAACCTTGCCTTGAGTTACTCGTTTTTCCCTCGACCCCCAAACTGCTATTGGGACCTTTCTAGCCATCTGAATTTTAGAACGATTAGGGTTTACCCTTAGTCAAATGACAACCTAGGAGACTATCTATTCTCAAAAAACTAATTGTTGTGAGCCTCTAATTATTTGCTTGAAGCTTGCTTTAACTAGCAACCCTTAAGCCTTAACCCACCTTTCCTCGACCAAGCCCACAATTCAGACAAGAGATGAGTAGACAGAGGTAAGGATAATCATTTACCATGACTATGGTAGACACTCATCCCGAGATTGGTTTCCAACAAATATGACTCTAGTTATGTAAATTTTATTATTAAGACCTAAGTAGTATTGGAACACCACAGTCACAAGCTTAGCCAATACCATAGCTTAAATACCCTGTCATATTATGATCTACCAGCAATACATGATCACTCTAGCCTATACCACTAGAACCCTGGTGACAATAGTCTGGCGGGAGCGACACAAATAGAAAACTCACGACTCAGTTGTTGGAAATCCCTTCATATGATGTGCCTTAGAGTTGGTTATCCCGTCGACAACTCTTGTATACTATGGATGAGCATATCATTCTATTTTATCGACCATATGTCATTGTACACACTCGTTTTTCATTTAGTAAGAAACGATCCTTGACTTGACTTATATCTACCGTAACCCGTTACGCCGTGTCTAATTTTTTATTAACAAGAGTAGAGGTACAATATCCGAACTTTGGAATTCTTCTAACCTCATTATTCCTAAAACCATGTCCTAGCTTATAAGGTGAGTAGACTGTAAGCCTTCTAAAATTTTGGGATATACGAGGATTTCGGATTGATTAGAATGATTTTCATTAGGATGATAATCAGTGCCCCATGGACTCCTATTTTCCCTTTAGATCATTTTGTGTTCCCGACCGTCTCATTAATAATCGGAGCACGAGACTAGCTGTTACCTTCCAATAAAATTCTTATGCAAGACATAGTCGACTCCACCTTTATGTAGACATATCATGTCCCACTCAAACACGTTCCTTTGTACTCTATTTTTATGGTATGACTTTCAGGTCAAAAGGACTAGCTATAACCCTTACCTTAATACCGGTATGCTTCCCGACTTCCATTAGAGCCTCAATCTCGACTCAATCCATCCGACCCAATATATGGTTGTGATCTACTCGAAGACCACTACGCACATGTCACTAGTGTGCCACTCAATTGTGTCTTCTCGTGCTACTTAAACACAAAAGTCATGGAAGGCGCATCTTCAAGGCTTACAGAACCTATTTAACCAATCTGACTGACAACTAGCTCAACCACGGGGCTGGAAACCTATTCTAGGTTACCCTAACCTAGTAAAAATAGTTTTAACATTGGGATCTTGTCCAGTCAATATAGATTGCAGGGTTCATCCAACCAACGATTGATGTCCAATCAGGAACCCATTAAGACCCAGTAAAACCTATCCATACATACCACCATATTTGGACTATCAAATCGAACTACTTGAAATAGGTCCCTATACCTATTGTGTAGTCTCCACCTCTTAGAGTGGAGTCATTCGTAACCCTTGTTCCATCTACCTAGAAGTCGCGATACGAACTTGTATTGCCTTTATATCCCTTGCTCGTGTGTTTAAATAACCACAGAAAAGATCACAATCTTAATTTCTCAAATTCTGTTCTATTATGGAATCTTGTTTAGAATTTCGAGAACGGGACTTCTGTATTACACGGATTGCAAGCTCTATAAGAAATGAAGGGTTTTTCGATTTAGCAAGTGATTGGACTAGAGTAGCCCACTCTAGCAAATAAGTCAATGGTTCATAGACTTTCTTTATGTCCGCATCATTGGATACTCTCTACTGCTCTTGAAACTTCATAATTATTCTCGATCATTCTCCTTTAATTTCCTGTCTTTTCTATTGCAGAGCGTCGAAGGTCATGTTTATTAGAATTTACCAATAATTCTTAGCTACTTGTATAACTTGTTGCTTGTTAAATTTTGGATTGCTTGATAGATAGAAGAGGATTATAGATGCCATATACAGTAAATATCTATCGGTAGCAATTTTAGCAATTAGATGGAAGGTTATAAAGTTTAGGGACATACCTTTGAGGGAGTAGTGGGACCAAAGGTGGGTAGAAGTCCTCGGGATTTTCGTAGTTACAAAATGGCTAGGGAAGGAAATAAACTATTTTCGAGGAATTAAAATTTAAGGAGATTAAGGTAATAGTAGATTTCCTTTTGGATTTAAGAAATAGTTATGAATTAGAATTTCTAGGACGAAATTATTTTAAGGTGGGTAGATTTGTAACCCCTCTTCCCAAAATTTTGATAATATAATTTTATTTATTTATTTGAATTAAATGGTGATTTTAAAAATTTTATAATTAATTATTTAGTTAATTATTACGGTAGATGACTTTAGCCATGGTGGAATTTTGGAGTACAAGGTGACTAGAAATTGTGGCACGGATAGTGTAATGGCGTGTCTTGACTAGTGTATTAGCCCTGATAGGGAAGGCCGAGCCACAGTGACGTCCTAACTAGAAAAACTAGGCCAAGTTGCGACTTAACCTTTACCGAAGAGTTATTTATTATTATTTATATTATTGAGTTTAGAGAACCCGGTTGTACCGAACTAATCCAGAGAGGATCCAAAACAAGCCTAAGCCCATGTAGTCATGCGGATGTCCAACGACATTCGTGTTGATGTATTTTGGTATAAACATGTTGTATTCCTTTTAATGATTTAATAAATATTTTCTAAGTATTCGTAATTAGATATTATAAATACCATTATTAGTTGATATTCAATGACATTGGTATAAAATAGGTCCTTGTACATTTTGGGATTATTAGATTGTACATAATGGTATACACACCATTATAGATTTATTGAATTTTGTTATTATTATTATTATTATTATTATTATTATTATGATTATTATTATTATTATTATAATAATTATTATTATTATTTTATTATCAATATTATTGAGGTTATTATTATATAATATTATTTTATTGGTTATATTATTTTGTCAAATAAATATTATTGTATATAGTCATATTTATACAAATGGGCCCTACACTAGGAATAGATAACATTGAGGTTTATTTAGATTTTTTGGAGAATATTATATAAGTATATACATGAATATATAGATAAATAAATGAATATATATATATATATATATATATATATATATATATATATATATATATATATAGATAAATAAATATATGTATAGGTATATCATATAATAGAACAAAGGAAGCAACATCAGCATTAATAAATCCCAGCACAGCCTAATACCACCCAGCCACATGGGCCTTCCCAAGCCGAGCATGAGAACCCTTCCATTATTTAAACCGAATACTGATGTATGTATATAACGACCGAGACCGAGAGAGGGAGTTGTTCCTCGACAAATATGAAAACCCTAACCCCGATCCTACCCAGCGCTACCCTCCTTCCCTGGGCGACCCACCCGCGACCGCGTGTGGCCTGGAATCGTCGCGCGAACCTAGGCCGCGCGCGCGGATGCAACAGAGCGCAGCAACAGCAGTATATGCGCGAGCAGGTACCGTCTTCATCATCGTATTTCTTTCTGAATGTTCAACGAAATTCGATTCCGTAAAATCCTATGGAATGCCCATATGACCATCTAGGATCCCCGTTAATTAGTCCTTATTGAACTTATTCGTATTCAACGAGAAATCGACACGAACTTTGCCCAAAAACTGTTCTTGAACAGTTCATAGAACAGTCCCGATACCCTATTTAGAAGATCGACTATTGGCAAACCATTAGGAGTTTTAGAAATCTATTTGAAGGCAGTCCTAGACAACCTATAGGGCTTGGCAACCCAATTTACGAAAGTCGATTTCGACGACTGTACGTCGAGAAATCGGATTCCCAATTGGGCGAAAAATCTGTTTTAAAATATTAAAATTTATAAAAAACTCTTCGATACGACGTGCGTCCCGCCAATACGGGCGACGTGGTCATGCACCATAAGCATCAAAAGGTGCGTACGGATATTGCGGACATGTGGGCTTTGACGGAATTCAAATTGGTTGCTTGTGCGCAACGAATTTGATGCGTATCCATCGAAATTCACCGTATCGACCTCCGTGCAAATTTCTCAATTATTTTGTGCACGTTCTTCAGATCGAGACGAAACTTGTGCCAACAGGAACGTATCATTTTTTTGGTCCTGTATGCCAAGTTTGGTCCGATTTTGAGACAGTTGATCGGATCGCCATTTTGCGGTCCCCACGGTCCGATTCAACCGGCAATTTTGTGCACGGCCCGCCGGAATCTAACTTTAGACATACGGTTGGGTTCGTATCATCAAAAAAATCCGTAGACATATAGTTTTATGACTTTAGAGACCATTGACTCTGGCACATTTTTCAGTGCAAAGCGGGTCCAACGGCGGATACCGTTTTGACCCAAAATTACCGTTTTGTCCCTGTGTCTAGAATTGGACTTAAGGACAGGCAATTCTAGCTAATTTGACTATTCTAAAAACATTGGTAATGTCTATTTCAGCATTCGAAGACTGTTGTATGAGTTTTGACTATTGTGACACACTGAGTGGTCTAGATTATCGGTTTCACCAGCAAAGGACAACAGACGAGTACAGTTTATTGTTTGTTTTCGATATTGAGCTTTACTATACCTCATTGTTAATCAATAGATATGTGATTTCCGTCTTTTATGTTTTTTATATTTTGTCATGTCGGGGAGATGAAGTACCAAGGATGTGTGATTTGACCTTACACAGTGTATACAGTGTAGACCGTGATTTTATCGTGTAGTCAGTATTTCATTATTGCTTTATACAGTATAGACCATGATTTATTATTGCATTATACAGTGTAGACCGTGATTTACTATTGCTCTATATAGTGTAGACAGTGTTTCATTATTGCTTTATACAGTGTAGACCGTGTACATTATACAGTGTACACCGTATACTTTTATACAGTTTTGACAGTGTCGTGTAATTGTCCCGAGACCGATCACATATCAAAGGTACTTCAGTCAGTCGGTGAGTATTGTCTTTGTGTTTATTTACTGTTTTCCTTTGTTTAATTTTATTTGTCTTTCTGTGTTTATTTTTCAAATCATATGTCTAAAGGCTAACATCTGTCGTATAGTCATTTTTATATATTGAAACTGCATTCAGTGAGTTGTACTCGTTTCATTCCTGACTGAAAACTAATATTTTTCAGGTTAGCCGGGGATTCACTTAGCATGAAAAGTTACGAGTGTATGTGCAGACGAAAATCTAGAGACTAGCTAGATAGATGAGTTGTAATCATTTCTATATTCGTACGAGTTTATATTTTCTGCAAATGTAAAACTTGCGAATATTGTAAATTAAATTAATTTTGTGAATGAGCATTATTTGTGATTTTTGAGCATTGTGGCTATACAGCGTTCTACTGCCGACACTGCGGCGTAGGCTGGTTTGGACACGTCTTGTATCCGAAAAAAACGGGTGCGGGTCGTGACACTCTCGCTATCTCCCCCTTCTTTCCTTGGACCAACTTCCATCATTGGGCATGAATCTGACCCAACAATCATGCTTGGGACTATCTCCCCCTCACTCCTAACACCTCTTGTGTTAGGTGTGTCACCAAATACGAAGCCTTCACCTGAACCATTGTGGTATTATGGTTCCATCTCTCTGAATGTAACATCCATGCTCATAAAGAGTCTTCGCTCCACTGGACTCCAGCAAGAATATCCCTTCTGAGTCCCTGAGTAGCCAACGAAGATATACTTCACTGTTCGACGGTCCAATTCCCCTACTGCAGGTTTATTATCCTTCATAAAGCATACACAATCGAATACTTTTGGGGGAACAATGTACTTATTCTTACCTGTAAGCATCTCAAACGGTGTCTTCTATCCTAACACCTGAGAGGGCATCCATTTGATAAGGTATGCAGCAGTCAACATGGCATGACCCCATAAGTGTTTCGGAACATTCATAGCAAACATCATCAACCTTGACTCCAACAAGTGTCTGTTCTTCCGTTCTACCATGCTATTTTGTGCTGGTGTATAGGCACATGAAGTCTAATGATGTATCCTATTGGCTGATAAGTACGCCTCAATAGCTTTGTTGGTATATTATGTCCCATTGTCAGACCTCAAAATCTTCACTTTAGCACCATACTGTGTTGAAATCCGACGATAAAAGTCTTAAAAATATGTAAATATATCACTCTTACTCTTCATTAGGTATACCCAGGTAACACGAGTATGGCAACCAATAAAAGTGACAAACCACTTAAAACCATTAACAGCAGTTGTAGGACAAGGTCCCCACACATCAGAATGTATCATATCAAAAGCAATTAAACTTTTATTTCTAGAACTCACATAAGAGCTTCTGGTGTGTTTTCCAAGTTCACAAGCATCACAAACCAACTTTTGCTTATTAGCCTTTTGATACATAGATGGAAACATCTAACTCAGTAGACTAAATGAAGAGTGTCCCATGCGCTAATATTGGAGTAAAAATTCTTCTTCTACGATACTTCGCGGCTCCTCCGGTTGTGCTTCATCCACCAGTGCTGCCAGTGCTGTATCCAGCCCATCCTTGTCCAAGTACCATAGCCCTTTATGCCAAGTGCCAGTCCCCAACTGTCTCCCCGTTTCCTTCTTCTAAAAAATAACCTTCAGAATGTAAAAAAAAACAACACAATTAAGTTGAAGAACAATGACACTTATGGACAATAGATTAATAGAAAAGGAAGGAGCATATAAGACATCAGTAAGACTCATCGAAGGGGTGCATGCAACCATCCCTTTACCCACAATGAGTCTAGCAGTACCATCAACAATTTGAATGCTTTCAGGTGTCATCAAGTGAGTGTAATCTTGGTACTCATTACGAGCACCTATGACATGGCAGGATGCCCCAGAGTCAATTATCCAATTTATACTTCCTAGTTTGTGGGTACATACAAGGGCATGAGCAGGTATACTTGTGCTTGTACTGGCATAGTATGTGATGTTACCCCTGAAGGTGGTTGGAGTCTATGTCCCATTGGTGTTGGCGCGACTGTCGCTTGTTTCAAGCTTCATGTTTCTCTATATTTCTAGCATTTCCCTCTCACTAGGGGTTACATCGGATGACTAATTCTCACTTCTCCCTTCTGCCAGGTTTGCCTTGTGCCCTCCAGAATAATGTCCTCTACTACCAACGTATCCTCCTCTGCCACCTCTACGCCCTCCACGATCGCATCCACGATCACTGGACTGGTCTCTCATTGGCTTCGTACAGAATCTGATGAAGTGTCCCGGGTCTCCACAGTTATAGCACCCTTCCCCTCCTAAAGGGTTTGGATTAACAACTGCTAGAGCTGATTTCACTTCCGGAGTGCTAGTGGTGTTGGGTATCAGCTTCAACCATGATTCTTCTTATGCCATAGCAGCAATGGCCTCCTCTAGTGATGGCAATTCGTGTTGTGCGACTATCACATTCTTCCTTTGCTCGAATACTGGGTTGAGCCCTTTCAGGAACTTTATCATCCTTTGTCGCAAGATATACTCCATGAACTTCTGGTAATGTTTCACAAATACTGGTTCCACTTGCTCATCTTCCACACTAATGGGATCATAGTGGTCGAGATCTGACCAATACTTCTTCAGCACAGCCGCATACTCAGAGATGGTGTGATCTTCTTGGACCACCTTATCAAGTTCATCCTGTAGTTGGAAGACTCTCATAGGGTTGCCCGTCTCTGAGTACATGCCCTTTAGCGTCATCCAAATATCACCGGCTCCCTTCATTGCTTCCATGTTGCTCAACACTTGGTCGGTCAAGGAGGCTGTCAACCATCCAGCTACAACATTGTTGACGATCTCCCACACAAAAAACTCCCGTGAGGAGTGATCTTCAAGTGCCTTGGTTTGGCTATTAACATAGCCCACCAAGCCTCTTGCCTTCAGAGTCTTCATCGCCTGACGCTACCACTTCAAATAGTTGGAAGTACCCTCCAACTTTACTTTCAGCTTCTCCAACTTTGCCATTTTGTATGGTGAAGGATCCATATATGTGTGTGCAGGACGGGAACTAGTATCGGTCAGCCTCCTAGACATGAGATCATCCACTAAGGCCTTCATCTCTTTAGTCGTCAACTTGCCGTAGATCGTCTCCATCATCTTCGTCTTCTCCTCTTCCATCAACAAGGTAGATTGTGACCGTCCACCATTGGTCACCGTCCTCTCCACATCTACTGTTCCTCCTTCAGTGGTAGCGGCATCTCCGAGAGCCGCTCCTCATGTCCCATGCAGGGTTGCGACTGGAGGTCGTATGGCCGGACGATAAGAAGGAGAAGGACTGGTGGGGGGTAGAGGCTGACGTGAAAGAAGGAGGGTCGCTGGACGGAGAGGGGGGTAGGGTGGAGCGGCGGTGGGGCCAACGGTGCTGGCGGTGGGGGGGAGGTGGGGCGGAGGCGGGGCGGTACTGGGGGCGGAGAAGATAGGTAGGGTGAGGGGGTGGCGGCTAGGGTTTTGTGGAGTAGGGTTAGGGTTTTATGGAGAGGGGTGGCGGCTAGGGTTTGGTGGAGAGAGGTGGTGGCTCTGATACCAAATAGAATTTAGTAGAATATTTGACTTATTTATTATTGAGGTGGAGCTACACTTATATAGGAGAGGCTATGTCACGACCCGCACCCTGTATAGGGGCACGAGAAGTAGGTACGTCCAGCCTATGCCGTAGTGTCGACGGTAGAACGCTGTTCTAGGTCACTATCACAAACTAAATACAATATAATATACTCTCCGAACGGAGGACAAATCACATAAGGTACAACTCAATCACAAATCTAGAGATAAAAATAGCACGATATGAGATATGAACGACACAACATCACAAATATCCAAAAATAATACAACTCTAAGGTCAATACAAATAACATAATAAAAATAAGATAAAGCCTAGCTAATCTAGTCTAAGTAGTAGGGATGACGTCCTCAGCTAGAGCTGGATCCTCATGTGGGTCCAACTCACAGGTGTCGTCTAGATAGGCTCCATAATAGGTTGGGTAGAAGTCATCAGTGTCATCTATAATATTTTCAACAAGTCCAGTCAGGACAGGAGCGAATACATAACACTGAAAGAGGATCATATCATGGTAGAATATATATAGCAAGCAGTAGAGTAAACTATAAGAAAAACTGTAAGACATTCACAAGAACTGTGTAAATAGGCAAATCTGAGTATAAGAGACAGTTTGTATATGAAATAAGAAATGTAAGTATCTATAAGTGATTTAGAGCATGAGATGGTTATATAAACGATTTGGGACAATACAAAGGTAACTCCATCATACGTGAGTGTACAATGGACATATACAATCATTGTACAATATGGGATTTGATCACATAACAATTTGCTACTCACCCTCCCCAATCAATACACAAGGATCCAATCAAGTTATGTTACCTTCTACAATAGTTTTATCATGTTGCTCATGTGAATCGTGAGAGTACAAGATTACACAATGAGTATACATGAATAGGGGTGTACAATAAATACAATATGTTCGTGAAAAGCACTTCACAATATGTATTTGCTGAACACAAGGGGGATAACATCGCAAGAGAAGATCCATATAGTACCAATCCGTGATAACAATCGTGACAGTATCAGATAATTTCATCTAAAGTAAGAATATAAGTTCTAACAAGTATGAAAATAATTAGAGTATGTACTCGCCTGAGATCATGAGTGACTATGAAAATAGATATCTGAACTGAGGTAACTGAGTCCTAAATAGAGCACACAGGTTATGATGTATCCAAAGATGTAATATTTGAAATTGATAATGCATTCTACATGATTCTAAGTCAATCTAGATCAAAGTCAACTCTAGTCAACAGTAAAGTCAAACTAGGTCAACTCAAGCCAACTGTAGTCAAACTAGTCTAAGTTGGTCAACTCAAGTCTAACTAAAGTCATATACAATACCATATCTAGATATCATATATATCAATCAAAATACATATATAGATATAGATTTACATACACATAGGTATATATATATATATATTATATATATATATATATATATATATATATATATATATATATATATATATATATATATATATATATATATATATATATATTATGAACTAGTATGTTACCTATGACTACAAGTCATAGGTAACATACTAGTTCATAATATATATATATATATATATATATATATATATATATATATATATATATATATATATATATATATATATATATATATACATACAAGTCATAGGTAACATACTAGTTCATAATATATATATATATATATATATATATATATATATATATATATATATATATATATATATATATATATATATATATATATATATATATATATATATATATATATATATATATATATATATATATATATACAATATAGATAGCATATATATATAACTCTATATATGAATACATACATGCATACATATATCTCAGGTTTCAACTTAGTTCCATAGTGTAAATGTGTGTGAGCATATAGAAGGTGAGTGAAATAGAGTGAACATTGAAGACTAAATCATGAGTGAATGAGAGAGAGACAGAGTGAGTGAGGGGAGGCCGTGTCTCAGTGTTCAGTGAGGGATGTCAGAGAGCGAAGGTGAGAGGGTGTGTGTGTTGTGCGACAGTAAAGTGGCAGTGGACAGTAGGAAAAGGGGACAGGGTATCTTAGATTTTAGTTATCATTCAAATTCTCAGGTATACCATCATGACAGTTAACATTATCAATTACTCAGTGTACATGTAATTATCAACTCAAACTCATAAATCAAACTCAGGTTTCATCTAAGCATCAGATTTAAATTATGTTCATAGGTTTAACATATTGGAATCTAAACTCAGGTAATCATATTGCCTCCTACATGTTTCAATGAAACTCAAAACAACAAAACCTAATACAAATCCCAAGTTTTCATAATATAGTGCATTAAAAAAACAAAATCCCAAAACTGGTTTCATCAAGTTCATCTCAACCCCAGTTCATAGTTAAGATTTAAACCCAATTTCTCAGGTTCAATACAAGTAACTTATAGGTTCAGTCCTCTTAATTTAGTTCTCAGTTTCTATACAGTGAACCTAAAGTTTAAAAATAGCAGATATCATTTCAAGTTATCTCAGGTTTAAACCTATGTTTCAATTTGAAACCTGAGTCTCAGTTTTTAGTATCAATGAAAACAAGGTTTCAATATCTCATAAATTCTCAGGTTTATATCGAAAACCCAAACTCAGGTTCACATCAACTGTTAACATTCAGTAATTCAAATTCACAAACCAACCAACATTGATTATATATATATAACGGACAATTCATATATCCAAAACCAAACCCAATTTTGAAATAACAAAGTTGGTTTGAAACTAAAACCCAATTCCCAGTTTTTGAACTCGAACTCAGACTTTTTATCGAGTATCAGAAATTAGTTTTAAAACCCAAACGAAACCCCAATTTGGTTTTGAATCCTAATCAGGGTGTGCAGTGTGTGTTCCGTATGTAGACATGTGTCCACAATGCTGTACACGAAGTGTCCAAAAGCAAAACGAATATAGTATCAAACAACAGTGAAAGCTGTGTCGTGGAGAGATGCCGAGCTCGAATGGGCTCGACACCGTGCTCGAGACTAGACGTGCTCATACACAGTGGTCGAGGGTGTCTAGGGCTAGACAATAGACCCCTTGAACCGAGTCCAATTCGTGTCAGGACACGACATAAAACGCGTATCAGACGGGTCTGTACTGCGCACACAGTGACTGTGTGAACCCGTACACGTGCGATTGCGTGTCCGACACGACACCAATCGACACGAAACTTGAGGGGGGGCTTGTTAGTGGTTGCCCCATCTCTGTGTCCAGTGGCTCGTGTCCATGTGGCATGGACACGAAGAAAACTGTGCCGGATAGCAGGACGGTGCACGCGCGTATCGTACTGCGTGTCCGTGTCTATTTTAGACACGAAAAAGACAAAAAAATATGCTCAGTGATACAGAAATATAAATCATACATATAGGGATATCCAAATATGAAATTTGTTTTAAAAAAGGAGAACAAAAAGTTCACATAGGCATTTCATCAAACACTTTAATATACACATCGATACGTGTCCGATATGCATATCAAATGGACACCAATTCCTACCAAACTTGGTCTACAGGTCTATGGTACCTAGATTCATGCATCTATGAAGAGAAATAAAAAATTTAAAGGATTTAGAGCTTATTACCTATTGAGAGTTAGATCTCAAAGAAAAGAGCCTAGTATCGATGCTTTTCTCAACTTTCTATGGTCCCAATGCCTTCAAATCCTTGCTAACTAATCTCCAATGGTCTTCTCTACTGTAGGGGAGGGTGATGCAATTGATTTGGCTCAATTTGGAGTTGATTTGAGCAAAAGGGGTGAATTTGGGGAAGAACACTAATTAGGATTTTGAGAGGCTATGAAAAGAGGCAAGGTGTGATGAAGAGATGTTTATATAGAGGTGGGGATCCTTTGATGGCAGCATAGGGTTCATTCTAGGGTTAGGGTTAAGTTTCATGAAGTTTAGAGGCCTCTAGCTAGTTTAATTCTAGGCCTTAAGCTACGGGTCCAAGCTAAAATATCTACCTTAACAAATATCCTACTTTAAACTAATATCTAGATATTACTAACCTTTTCATGATGGAAGCTTCTTATCTAATATCTAGGCCCATGACTAATATCTAGGTTAGGGCAACTTCTAGGTTAAGGCTTAACAAATAGATTAGCACATAATTAATTAATCAAAATTCATTTTTATTAAAAGTCAAAAATAACCAAAATATCCTAGGCTAAATAGTGGTAATTTGTAATTCTAATCACATGACTAGGCTCCCATGGTCATGGTTAGTCTCTAGACTTAGCAGTTCTAGGGTTGCACTAGTCAAACATCAAAATCACAATTCAACAATTTAAATAGTATTAAATTAATTAAATTTCACCAAAAATCACTATCATGAATTAAATTCTATTATTTAATAATCAATTTTACAAAAGTTCAAAATTACCCTAAGTTTAGAAAAGTGGGTGTTACAGGCTAACCCCTCTCCCTATTATTCTACTCGATGTGGGACTAAATGCCCATTAATACTCTCAACAATCCTACGATGACCTATATTCCTCATCTTGACATTTGATTGATTTTGAATAATATTGATTTTGAATAATATAAATACTCTCTCTCAACCTACACCAACACTCGAGTTTTGGTGCAAGTGACATGGACTTTAACTTGGTATCAGAGCAACCTAGCAACCCATGTTTGAATTATGTGGATTGAAAAAAAAATATCGCTGCATGCCAAAAATAGGCCTTCGACCTGCAGGGTATGTTGTATAATATAAATACTCTTAGCCCTCACCGACACTAAGTTTTGTTGTCACTAACGAGGACTTCTAATATATTTTATCGTATTTTACTATTGTCGTTTGATTGATATTTCATCTTGTAGGATCTGGATAATCCTATTTCTCACTTTTGGTATTTTTGCTGAGAAGCCACCTCATTTAGGGTTGTGGGATATAAAATACTGTTTTAAGAGGTGGTGAACTGTTAATTGTGGAAGTCATCTGAATTGGCAACTTAACTATCACAATAGGAGAGGAATCAAGAGAACAACTTAAAAACCTATTTCATGCAATAATTTTTTTAATAAAATTGATTCACATGTGGTATGGCGGCACGATATTTCAGCTTCTCCACTGTATTGATCCACGAGGAGTGTTTCTTATGTTTCCTAATTTTTCTCCAAAAATATACAGCTCTTTAGTAGCAAGAGAGAAAACCAAGGTTCTAAAAAGCGACTAATACTGATACATATAAACGAATCTGGAATGGTTTTGAGCATACCCAATCCAGAAACAAGCTGAATTTATCAGGATCAGACGATAGAGCTCATCATTGACCATTTGTTTGTGGTTGCAATAGGGTATTGGTGGAACCTGAGCCCATTTTTTGTGACTCAGGTCTAACCTTAACCTGTTGAGGAATTGCATGTAAACAATTATTATGGGAATCATGTTTTCACAAATCATAAATCAGAGACGTAAAACTGTACCTCTTTCCATTTCGTAACTTTATGCGAGAAATTTGATCTCTAGAAATCATTTCTCTTTCACCAACTCCTTAATTTATAAAAGAAAATTATGGATTTGATAATCCTCTTTGGAACAACAAGACACTATTTATACACAATCCTCTTTGAAACAACAAGACACTATTTATACACATCTAAATGATGTGTCTTTTCATTTCAATGGTTCATTGTGTTCATTCAAAAGGATTGCAACTCTTCCCAAAAGGTTCTAGACAACAAATGGGTGTGTCTATTGGTTGAGGTGTGAGAGAGGACTTTTTTCTATATTCCAATAAATGTATTTTCTCCTATAAAGAAAATATAATTAATTAACAATTATATCAATTTGTATACATTCTCCCACTTGGCCAATATGATAAGATAATTGATAGGACCTTAAGTTTAAATCTTGATATGGTTAATTTTTAAATACCATAATCAGGGCCGGTCCTGAGACTAAGAGGGCCCTGTTCAGAAAACTGAATATAAGACCCTATTTTATATTAAAAAAATCGATGGTATATATTAATAATGCCAAGTTTAATTTAATTCTTCCTAAAAATGACCAACGTGTATAAGTAAAAAGTAACATGAAAATATCGTAACTTCCATGTACTGAGAAGAATTGTATTGATCGAACGATTATAATATCGAAATATTTGAAAAATACTACTCAAATCTAGAAAATCTACATAAATTCATTTGCAGAAGAAGCTTATTTGCAAAGAGAAGACGAAACATGTTAATCAAAATGTTCAATATACATACTAGCAAGAATTTTTTGATTTGAATGCATTTTGATTTGAATCATCTTTTATTTTTCAAAAACTCCTGTTTTACTTGTTATGATTATGTTCAAAAGATATCAAGTTATTGTTTTCAAGTTCCAACCTTATAATTATTTTTCACAAAGGCTACATATTTATGGCATGTAAATGTTTTTTTATCAAAATAAATTCAAATAATACACATCGAAAAAAAAATTAAAACCATATTTATCCCAAAAAACTTGTGCTTTACTTGCTAATTAAAATTTTGTTTAACAATATATCAAATTATTTCTTGAAACATGTCTTTTTTTTCTAGTAGAAGCTAGAGGTTTTTGGATATAAAATCTATTTCCAATAATATATATATATATATATATATATATATATATATATATATATATATAAGGGATTGAACCTTGTACCTCCCACATGCAAAACAAATACTTTGCCACTTGAGCTACATCACTACAATGTCATAATTGGCTGTATTATAAAATTATTACAAGAAAAAACTTCCAAAATTAAGGACCCTATATAATAGAGGGTCCTATTCGGTCGCTCCAAAAGAACATGCTCAGGGCTGACCCTGACCATAGTAACAGATTTACTAAGGTGAGTTATGGCGGTTGAAAGTCGATTAAGAGATATACTTTCCTTCCATATACTACATACTTAGAACATTAATCAATATGATCTATAAGTTAAAAGTTTAACATTCTAGTCCAACATTAGAGTATTAAATAAGACATTCCTGATCAACATTTATCCAAACCATTTCGTGTACAATATTCGAAAAACCAGGAAAAATAATTCAAAAATATATATTAATGAGATCTCAAATCACATAGAACATATTACATAAGGATTACAATAATGGCTTGTACTTGTCACGACCCGCACCCAGTAAAAGGGCACGAGAAGTAACGAACGCCCAGCCTACGCCACAGTGTCGGCGGTAGAACGATGTCCCGAGTCACAATATCTAACACAGTCTAGAATAAGCTCCGAATGGAGAGTAATAATAAGTAACTCAATCACAATACTAAAATGGAATAGAAGAAAGAATCTCAAGAGAGTCACAGATAAAAAGTCTAGGTGTAAACCACCAGAATAAATCTCAAGTACAAAAGTACAACTCATAAAGCCTCAAGCAGAAAGACAATAAAATACTAAGTCCCAGCTAGACTATAGGCAAGTCCTCAGCGACTGTGGGATCCTCCTGAGGGTCCACGTCGCCAGTGTCATCTAAGCCAATGCCATAATAGGTAGGACAGTACTCCTCATCAATACCTATAAAATTTTCAACATGCCCAGTCAGGACGAAACGAGCACATATCTCTCACAACAGTTCATAGCAGAAATGGACATATAAAGCAAGCTATAGAAAACTATACATGAATCGCTGTAAAGGAAATCAACAAAAGAGAGAGACTATAAAATGAGATATAATATGACAATAGAGAAATATAACCTTATACGTGAATCAGAGCATGAATTGGTTATGTAAATGGTCTGGGTTGTACATGGATACAGCTATGGAGTGCACATGGATACATACTGGGATAATGATCACATAACCAACTACACTCTTCCTGCCCCCAATCAATACACAAGGATCAATACATGTTATGTTATTGCACATGGATAACAACTACTGTATACATAGAGCTCATATGGTCATGAGTGTACATGAATAACATATGAGTGCACATGGATAAATATGAATACATGGAGTACATGATGGCCATGATAAAGTACATGAACATGACATACTCGATGTATCCGAGAGGATAACATCGCATGAAAAGATCCAGAGGGTACTAATCCGTGTGAACATCGTGTCAGCATCAAGTATACTAGTCTATAACAAGAGAACATATCCAAAGAAGTATAAAAAGATCAGAGAATGTACTCGTCTGGTAAATCGAACTGCTGATGATGAGGTATAACTAAACTGGGGCAATGTAAACCTATTTAAAATACACACATATCACAACCAAGTCCACAATATCAAGAGAAATAGCTACAATGCAAGACTACATGCTTCTAGGTCCATTTTGGTCAAAGTCAACCCTCGGTCAACTCTAGTCAAACCTGGTCAACGCTGGTCAAACTTGGTCAAACCTGGGTCAACTGGTCTGTCTACTAATTTCTAGGTCATACACAAAATTCTAGGTCATTTGGAGTTCGTTTGAGTTGAATTGGATCAAGTTTGACCCAAAGTTGACTTTTGTCAATTTGGTCAACTTGTCGGCCAATTCGACTAAAATCAGCTCGAAATGATAAACCAAATCTGTTCTAGGGCTCCTATAGTCATATACACAACTACAATCTAATCTAAGAGAATTAACAAGCAATTATATATATATACTAGTCATAACCCGTGCCCATAGGGCATGGTTCATTTAATGTATTCCCCCTCAAAATCTTGGACCCCCAATTTTAAACGAACAATAATAATTTTGAGGCCCCCATCAAAATATTAAATCCCAACCACTACTGGATGTGAATTTTCTTTGGATTTCCCATAAAACTCCACTCTCAATAATGCTCATCCACAACCATTATGAGGCCCCCATCAAAATATTAAATCCCAACCATCAAAATATTAAATCTCCATCTTTGGATTCCCCATAAAACTCCACTCCCAATAATGCTCTTCCCCATAAAACCCCACTCCCAATAATGCTCTTCCCCATAAAACCCCACAACCGTTGATTCACCAAGATTAAATCCCAACCACTCTTTATCTTGGCACAGTCAGCCCTAGGATTCAAAAACCTTTGTGTTTTGTATAATAGATATATATATATATATATACATATAGGTATATACACACATGTGTATATACAAACAAACAAAACCCAAATCTAACAAAAGTGTGTGCGTGTGTATGTACTGGTGCTTACTGAAAATAGGGTAAAATCTGAGATTAATAACATTCAAACATAATCATGGTATTACCCAAATTACTATATTATTATATACATCTATATAAGGTAAGAAACTATATATATATATATATATATATATATATATATATATATATATATATATATATATATATATACATATACATATATATATATATTTTATTTTTTTTATTTTTTTATATACATCTATATAAGAAACTACTTACCTTATATATATATTTATAAGGTAAGAAACTACTTATATATATATATATATATATATATATATATATATATATATATATATATATATATATATATATACAAAAGCTCAAATGGAAAGATACGCAATGATGCGAGATACTTAAAAAGTCTAAAATCTGGAATAACTCCCCCTCGACCCATTCTCCGCGTATATGTGTTAGGAATAGGTTTCAACAGGGTTATATATATATATATATATATATATATATATATATATATATATATATATATATATATATATATATAGTTAAATATATGCATAAAGCTATATATAGAAAGCACATATACTCATAATTGATGGAAAATTGTGAAACAAAGCCAAAAGTTGGTTCTCACATATTTGAAATATCATATAAGTCCTGTAACTCAGAATTTAGAAGCTAAAATGTTGGAAATCAAAATATCACATATCAACTAAAAAATCGAAATTAAAGAAAACGATCCAATTTCACCCAACGACCCAAAATCCAAAATACACCAAATGAACCCACCAAAACTTGGCATACACATTGGCCTCGACCCACGTGATACATTTGTATACTCTCGGGTTCGAAATCGTGTCCGTGTCATGTCCACAGAACGCGTATCGGAATTTCTCGATACCGCATGGTACGTGTGCGTTCTCGCTCGTTTGAGCGCCGCACACGCAACGAAATGCCACGTGCTTGTGCACATAGCTGGGGGGTCCTGGGGTAGGTCTAGGACACGATGACATGGCGACACGCTGCCCGAAACAGTGCAAGCAGACCCACGCACTCGTGCGGCCTGCTGCACGCGCGCGCGCCCTCGTGCGCGTGGTGCTTGCCTCGCTGCTCCCTCGTCGGGCCACGCCGTGACTTGGGATTCGTCCTACGGGTCGTCTAGGTCTAGGTCAACATGTTCAGGGTCCTGGAATGGGTCTTCGCTGCGTCGTGTACGCACACGAAGTCCGTTACCGCGACAAAAATGAAGGTCTGAATGCACAGTGGCTGAGCGTTGCACGCACGATATCTCCGCGCTCGCTCAATGAACAGTCGTGAAATTTTACAAGCATGAGGGCAGAGGTTGCCCCCACGTGCTCACAAATTTTCACGCAAAAATACGCTCTGTGCATTGCGCAAACACACGCGGACAGCAGGGCACGCACGGCCTCGTGCACGGGATCCGTGCACGTGCGTCCGTTGCCCGAAACACCGCTGAAACGATGTCAAACCCAAAACCGTCTTCACAAAAGTTTATCAAAATCATATTATCTAAACATCCATGAAGACAGAAATAAAAAACAACAACTTTCTATCCTAAGCGGCATTTCGTCGAACACGTGCCGTAAGGGACCGACACGGGCTCGATACCTCCATCAAACGGAGTCGAAATCCTACCAAATTTCGTGGGCAAGGCTAGGGTACCTATATGAATGCAAAAATGAAGAAAAAACCAGATTTGCAATGGTAGATTAGGATTTTACCTATTGAGTGTCAAAACTCAATGATCGAGGCTCCTCGGTTGTCGTGTCGGCCGATTTCCCTCCAGCAAAACCCTCCGTCTCCACTCCAGAAATGCTCCAGCAGATCCTCCTCTCCTCGATGAGCGCAACGGAGTTCGTTTGGGAAAAAACGGACTCCGGATGAAGGAAAAAGGTATTTTGGAGAGATGGATCTTAGGGTTTCTTCGTAGAGGCTCACAATTTTCACAAATGATGAAAAGAGGAGGGGGTGCTACTGTGTTGGCTGGCCAAGGGGTGTCTAGGGGTTAGAGTTTCTCTTGGGCCATCTCCTACACAATTAAAAATGGGCCCAAGTCAAAAAGCTCAAAGGCCTACATGCAAAAAGGCTAAATAATTAAATAAAAGCCTTAAAAATAATCTAATGTACAAAATAAATTCTAAAAATGAAAATAAAAATTCTAATGCATGGTTAGGCCCCTATACAAGTCCACTAGGGTTAAACCAGTTGCTAGCACAAACAAGAGTCAACATATTCAGGAGATCACATAAAGGTCAAAAATGGCTGAAAAGACTAAAATACCCTTCTATGAAAAAGTGGATGTTACAGTACTACACATAAGACCCATTCTTTTAACATGTTCATAAAAGGTTTTCGATTGAGTCCTTTAGTAAGTGGATCCGCTATCATGAGTTTTGTATTCAAATTTTCTATAGACACTCGTTGTTTCTGAACTTCTTCTTTAACCGATAAATGTTTCAAGTCCATGTGCTTGGCACCCTTAGAATATTTATCATTTTTAGAAAAGAATACTGTTTTTGTATTATCACAATAAATTTTCAGCGGCTTGGTAGTAATGTCGACAACTCCAAGTCATGAAATAAATTTGCGCAGCCATGGAGCTTGAGTTGTAGCTTCAAAGCATGCTACAAATTTTGCTTCCATGGTAGACGAAGCTATGATGCTCTGCTTCGTATTCTTCCATAAAATTGCTCCTCCAGCCAATAGGAACAAATAACTAAAAGTTAATTTTCTGGTATCAATGCATCTAGAAAAATTCGAATCTAAGTAACCGATGACTTCAAGGTGGTCAGATCTTCTATATGTGAGCATGTAGTCCTTTGTCCCTTATAGATACCTTTGAACTTTCTTTACAACTTTTCAATGTTCAATTCTAGGATTTCTTTGGTATCTGCCTAGCATACCAACTGTAAAGCTAATATCTGGTGTTGTACAAGTTTGAGCAAACATAAGACTACCAAGTAAAGATGCATAAGAAAATTTCTCCATTTTTTTGGTGCTCAAATTCATTTTTAGGACACTGTATAAGGCTAAATTTATCCCCCTTCTGAATTGGCATTACACCAGTTTTACAATTACACATTCCATATCTTTGAAGAACTCTATTGATGTATTTTTTTTGGGAAAGGTCCAACAATCCTTGTGATTGATTTTAAAATATTTCTATTCCTATCACATAAGATGCCTCACCCATATCTTTCATTTCAAAGTTCTTAGAAAGATATTTCTTGGTTTCGTGCAACAAACCATGATCACTACTTGTCAATAATATATCATCAACATTCAAACCAAAAATATGAATTTACTTCCACTGATCTTCAGATATATACTCCGGTCAACGATATTTTCTTTAAAACCAAAAGATGTGATGATATCGTTAAACTTAAGATACCATTGTCGTAAAGCTTGCTTAAGCCCATAAATTGATTTATTTAGTTTACAAACCATATGCTCCTTGCCCTCACCCAGAAAACCTTCTTTTTGTTCCATATAAACTTCCTCTTCTAAGTTTTCATTTACAAATATTGTTTTCACATCCATTTGGTGTAACTCTAGATCATAATGAGCTACCAATGCCATGACGAATCTAAGGGAATCCTTCTTTGAAACAGGAAAGAAGGTATCTTTGTAATCAATACCATCCTTTTGAGTGTAACCTTTGGCTATTAATCTAGTTTTATGTTGTTCAATATTGCCATTTGAGTCACGTTTGGTCTTAAAGACCCATTTGCAACCAATTCTTTTCAAATTTTTAGGCAATTATACAAAATCCCAGACTTTATTATGTGCCATTGATTCCAACTCTTCTTTTATGGCATTAATCCATTTATTAGAATTTGCACATTCTATAGCTTGTGAAAATGTTATTGGATCCTTTTCAATTACTATATCATAATCTAATTCGTGTAGGTAAATCACAAAGTCATCCGAGATGGCTGATTTTCTTTGTCTTTGAGACCTCCTTAATTCCATCTTTTGTGGTTGTGCTACTTCAGCTTCATGTTGACAACTTGTTCATTATTAACAATAACCTCTTCATGATTTATTTCAACCTCATTATGGTCATTATTAATATTATTTTGTGGTGCAATATCATTAATGTGTTGTCCTTGGTAATTATTTAGTACAAAATTCATAGGAACAATAACTTTTTGAGAAGTTGAAGGCAAATGTACAATTGGTACTTGTACCCTAACTTCTTTAAGAACCACTTTTCGAGGTTCATTGCTCCCACTAGTTTTGCTACTCTCTAGGAATCATGCATTGCCGGATTCTACAATTCTCGTACTATGGTTGGGACAATAAAATCTATACCCTTTTATTTTTTTGAATAATCTATAAAGTTACCACTAATCGTTCTAAAATCCAATTTCTTTTCATGTGGATTATATATTCTTATATCTGTTGCACACCTGCAAACATACAAGTTTTAAACTGGGCTTTCTTCCAGCCCACAGTTTAAAAGGTGTCTTTGGAACTGCCTTAGTAGGAACTCGGTTTAGAATGTAGACAGCAGTTTTGTTGAATATTTATGATGGTTTTATTGATAGTCTCATGGCTATATATAGCCTTACAATCCTCCTAAATACATTAAATCCTATGTGGAATATTCTGGGGCATATTCTGACATACCAAATATACCAACATGATATTCCAATATACTTATTCTAATATACCAACACTCCCCCTTAAGATAGACGAAAGATATTCACTAAGACCATCTTGTCACATCCTCTAATCATGCACACAGAGCTAAGTCCCTTGGTCAGTCTGTCTGCTACCTAATCCTTGGTTGGAACATGGCCTAGCTCCAGTAGTCCACTATCCAACTTCTCCTTGATGAAGAACCTATCGATCTTGATGTGTTTGGTCTTGTCATGCTGTAAGGGATTATTGGCGATACTAATAGCTGACTGATTGTCACATCACAGCTTCATCTTGGCTCCTTGATCTAGCTTTAGCTCCACCAGCATATTTTTCAACCATAACAGCTCTGCAACTCCCAAGACCATAGCTATGTACTCTGCTTCAGCTGTCGATCTGGCCACCACTGACTGCTTCTTACTCCTCCAAGAGACCAAGTTGCCTCCTACAAATATATATTATTCCGAGGTAGATCTTTTGTCATCAGCACAGCTAGCCCAGTCAGAAATACATTAGCCCTCGATGCTCACGTGATTATTCTTTCTAAATATCAATCTTTTCCCGAGGGCACCCTTCAAGTATCTCAGAATTTGGTACACTCCATCCATATGACCCTTCTATCGGTCATGCATGTAGCGGCTCACCACAATTACTGCAAAGTAGATATCAGGACGGGTGTGACTCAAATAGATCAACTTGTCCACCAATCTCTGGTATCTATCCCGGTCAACTAGGTCTCCAGCCTCATCATCCAGCTTGAACCTCTGATCTATCGCCATCGCTGCAGGTTTGCATTCCAACATCCCTGTCTCTGTAAGAAGGTATAGTGCATACTTCCTCTGAGAAAGAACAATTCCTTCTGCTTTTCGAGCAATCTCAATCCCAAAGAAGTACCGAAGAAGGCCAAGGTCCTTCACCTCGAATTCCTTGCCAAGTTTTCCCCTTGAGTCGGGCGATCTTCTGCTCATCATCTACAGTGATAATCATATCGTCCATATATACCGCAAGCATGGTGATATGGCCCCCACTCCAACGGAAGAACAAAATATGATCTGCATTGATCTGCCGATATCCTATCCTATCATCGCCCTCCTAAATCTGTCAAATCACGCTCGAAGAGACTGCTTCACTCCATAGAGGGACTTATTCAACCTACAGACCTTGCCTACTTTTTGATTGGTGCCGAATCCTAGTGGTATCTCTATGTACACTTCCTCCACTAGATCTCCATGAAAAAATACATTCTTTATATCTAGTTGGTGTAGCTTCCATCCACCATTTTCTGCCAGAGAAATTCGGGTCCTGACAATGCTCATCTTCGCCACTGGTGCAAAGGTCTCGTTATAGTCAATGTCGTACGTTTGGCTTTTTCCTTTTGCCACCAGTCGAAGTACATAGAACCCGCGTATGTATACATAAGCTGTAAAATTTAGAAAGCCATGAAATTAATCTCATCCATAAATAAATATATCATAAAATCAACTTATAATTATCATTGGTACAAAAACGTTGGACGGAGACAAATTTACTACCAACTAAAGAGAGAGAGAAATATATAGCAACGATGGAAGAGTCGAGCAAAGCGAAAAGACGATCCAAAATCTAGCATCGCGAAGGTAGAATGTAAGCTATGGCCTTGGCTAGTGCACCTGCAAAAATCACAAAACACACATGGAGAAATCACCAGGTCCTCGGAGGGACATAACAAGATACAGGAAGAACATGCCATTATAACTGCAATTATAAACACTATAAGACTATAATACAACTGGGTCCCTAACTGTCTAAGTGATATGCACTTTGAGGACAATGTTCTTCTCAGGGGCTGTTGGATCAGCAGAGTAAATAAAGAGTGGCAGTAAGTAGCGCTCATCCGAGTCACTATCGGCCATGGGCAGTATGTAGCACTCATCTAAGTTGCTATCGGCCCTGGGGCAGTAAGTAGCGCTCATCCGAGTCGCTGTCAGCCCAAAATGTGTGTAAAAATAAATGTAGCCCCTACGCTAATAGCTGTCCTCTCCCTCCAATGATACTATACATGCGTCGTAACTACGACGCACCAACACATGTCGCTTCCACAACACTGTTTTATACCTAATAACTGTCAAGTCTTCTAACATGTATCTATTGACAGTTATTTCCAACGCATGCGCACGGGGGATCAACCAACACGCAAGTGACCTCTATAAGTTACTCACAACTCACACACAACTCGTGTACAATCGTGACAAGTTAATGAGACACACTAAATTGACGGTAGTCCTTTAACTCTAGGTCCACATGCATAAAGAAAATAATTAACTGAAAATAAAACTGCAGTAATATATAATAATTGAATATTAAAATATAACTAAATATAAGCAGTAAATATGGCAAGGTATCTTGCCTGATGTGACGTCTGGTGTATATGCGGTGTTTTGACATGTTCCAATAGTCCAGTAGCCATGGTCATTGCACATAGGTCCGTATTCGTAAAGAAATAGGAACGTGGGATCAGTCGGAATCAATGGTGATAATCGAGGAGATATAGTAATTTTAGAGAAATATGTATAATCACGTAAATATATATAAAAGAAATCCTTGTACTAAAACTCCAAGTTTGTAAAAATAGAATGTCTAGGTAGAAAAATAATTTAGATATATATATTTTGAAATTACACAAAAGTTATTTTTAGAAGCTAACCTTAATTTATAAAATACTTTTAGCTCAAAAATATACAATTATATACTTAAATCTTCTAAGCCAAGTAAAAAATATAAGCTCAATATCATATAATACAATTTGAAAATAAGTATATATTTATTTATCATATAGAGTTACCAAATCAATGATATTAAAAAAAAATACACATATATATGTAAACTTTTAATACAAGTGATAAATATTTAAAAACAAATTTATAAGATAATTAATTAGTAACCAGTATTAGTAATATATATATATATATTATATATATATATATATATATATATATATATATATATATAATATATATATATATATATATATATATTTACAGTATAATATTATATATATATAATATATATATATATATATATATATATATATAATATATATATATATATATATATAATATTATATATATATATATATACTGTAATATATATATATATATATATATATATATATTATATATATATATATATATATATATATATATATTTTACAGTAAAAAAAAAAAAAAAAAAAAAAAAAAAAAAAAAAAAAAAAAAATATATATTTTTACAGTATATATATATATATATATATATATATATATATATATATATATATATATATATACTGTTTTCTTCTAAAAGTCCTCAGCTATAATATCTAGGAAATAATAATAATAATAGCATTATTTATAGCTAAAAAAATAGCCATATAATATTAATAATAATGATTATAATAATAATAATAATAATAAAAATATAATAATTGTTGCAGCTTACTCCTCTGGAAAATTTAGCTTCTTGAATAAAGAGCCTCTTTTCTTTGTAAAGAGAGAGTCAGTCTCCTTCCGTAAAGTGAGGGAAAAAGAGGGTAAGGAAGCTTATACAAAACATCAGCACAAAAATACCAAGGAAGACTTTAAGAAAGAAAGGTGAGAGAGAGATAGAGAGAGTAAGTAAAACAACCAAACCTAAAGACAACACAACAATTAGCAATCAATGCTCCAACGCAAGTGCTCTTCTTCTCTCTCACGAGAGAGAAAAGAGGGGCCATCAATCCAATGGTAGCAAAGAAGGGTCGGAGTGAGAAATTTCTATGGAGAAGGTAAGAGGGGTCTTACCAGAGGGGTTCGGCCCAGGCACGTCGGCGACCGCGGGCTGGGCGCTCAGCGGACGCGGTGGGTTCAGTGGAGGCGGCGTGACCGGGATACTCGCACGCGGCTGTCAGCGCGCATGGAAGGGCGTGCACGTGCGAGTACGCTCACAGCTGGCACGGGTCTTCTACCGAAGCGAGGCCATCGGGGTGCCGCCGCCGGTCTGGAAGGTGATGATCGGGTACTGCTTCGCATGCGCAGGCGGATAGAGTCGCCAGCGACTGCCAGCGTGCGGAGGGGTCTCGTCGCTCGTTTCGGGGTCGGGCGGAGCGACAAGGGTGCGGCGTCAAACGGACTTCTCCGGTGCGACGACTGCAAGGAGGCCAGGTGAGTGTTTGGATCGGGCTTCCCTTTGTTTTTTTGGCATTTTGTGGCTTTTTGGGGGTGGTGATGATGACGGAGATGGTGATGTTCTGTGAGTGTGGCGTGTGGCCATTACCGGGGAGGCGTTGAGCCAAGGCGAGGGAACAGGGGCAAAAACTAATATAAATGTACACTACCAAAAATCATCGCTTTAGCGACGGCCGTATCCGTCGCCCGGCCATCGGTAAATGGTAATACCGACGGATGGCCGACGAATTTTGATCAAAAACATCCGTCGGGAAAAGCCTCGTCGCTAAAAAAAATCCGTCGCCAAGTTGTCGCCTAGCGACGTTTTTGCGACGGATTTCCGTCAACCATACTCGTACATCTCACGACGAATGGCCGACGAATTTCCGTCAAAGCACGTATCAGAAAGTTAATGATAAATCGCCTTAGCGATGGCCGTATCCGTCGCTAAAATGGTCGGTAATTGTGTATCAGAGAGTGTCTGATATGCAATCTCCATCGCTAACTCGTCGCTTGTAGTCGTTGCTGTTCGACGGCCTAGCGACGGAATAGCGGCGGTATATCCGTCGACCCGGTTCTGTGAATCTTTCATATTTCCAGAACCGTGGCGTCAGATATTCTGCCACTACTCCGTCAGGATTAGTCGCTACTCCGTCGCCGACCAGTCGCTGATTTGGTGACGGATTATCCGTCGCCAAACTTTTACCGACTACTAGCGACGGCCTACCGACGGAATATCCGTCGATCCGTTTCTGTGTTTTTTTTATATTTCCAGAACCTTGCCGACGAATCGTCCGTCGGTGAGTAGTCACCATCCGTCGCTAACTTGGAATAGTCCCAGTTAGCGACGGATATTCCGTCGGTTGGTAGTCACGGGTCCGTCGCTATCTGGAATTTTTTTAAATTTTTTTTGCATAAAACAGAGCATTCCATGTTTACACAACATCCACCAACATAAATAACACAAATTATCCAAACATTAACATTATTCAAATATTCAAACATTCAACATCCCAAACATCCACCAACATAAATAAAATAGATCATTCCCAAACATCCACCAACACAAACCATCATAAATAATACACCAATCATTTACAACAGTCAACATTATCCAATATTTTAAATTGTCCATACAAATGTTCAATATTTAAACAGTTTTCAAAATATTCGAATACAAACATCAAGGAGGAGGAGGAGTTGGATCATCCGATGGTGCTGGTACTCCCTGCTGCACCCGACGTATGTACACTTCCACCAGGTGTGGCGACAATCCCTCTAAGACATGGTCTGGAAGTTGGCATAGCTGCTCTGGCGACATCAGGTCGAGAAGGGCCGTCACAGCAGAAGGCGAAACGATAGGGGCAGTAGGGTCAAAAGAGAGACACCCGACGAAAGAAGGACCGGCAGCACCAGTAGACGGACCGGTAGCAGACGGATCGGAAGCAGTAGAAGGATGCAAAAAGTATGTGGACAACTGCGTCTGCAAGTCCGACACCGCCTCGTTCAGATGCGGAAGCTGGGACCTTACATCATCGTCTGCCGGGACCGCGGAAGGAGGCAGGGGAGGTGGAAATCTTGGAATCTCCGCGTGCAACGGCGCCAGGGAGCCGACTCCGTACATGCGCCCTTTCTTAAAGCCGCCGACGGTATCTACGAATATGTCATCGTAGCGAGCGGCCGTAGAAGTGGGCGTCCCGACAGGCGTTGTTTCGTCGACATCCTCTACAGCAGATGGCTGAACTCGACTAAGGGCCTCACGATACGCAGCCTATCAAATGAATGTGTTTATACTATAAGTTTACCTAAGTTATAATCTAAATCCTATGCTTCCCTAAGTTATAGTCTGAATCCTAAGTTTACCTAAGTTATAGTCTGAATCCTAAGTTTACCTAAGTTATAGTTTGAATACTTATAATTCTAACATAAGTCTCATAAACGTAAGTAATTACATCCGTCTCCTTGGCCCTCTCGTCGACGAATCTCCCGTCCTTCCGCCTCCGGTGGGTATGCTAGAATACATTGTGCATGGTGACCGAGTCAGCATCTTTTCCCTCCTTCAACGCCCGTTGGGTCTGCATACGAAATATTCATAGAATTTAATTAATTAAGTATATTAATAGTACCGAATTAGATAGTGGAATAAATTTGTGATATCTCACCAAATTCTGCAAGCTTTGCTGCGTTGCTGCGTTAGGCTTTGATCCCCCCGTATGTAGTCCCGCGGCTCGTCGGTCCGCTTTCGCTTTTTTCGATTTCTGCTTGAAAGTAGGAGCATCCATCTTCTCCGAGTACTGCTCATAGTAGTCCTGTCGGATCCACTCCTTCGAATGTGTCGTTCGAAGGTCATAAACCGCATCCTGGATCTTCTTTTCGACTGCGCTTCTATAGGTCCTGCAAATTGCCTCCTCGTGATGGAGGGGCCACCAGAAAGTCCTCTGACATACAAATTCAATTATCATGATATTAAAAAAATAGTTGATTAAAGAGTAATTAATAATTATTCACAGGATATATATATACCCTCATCTCGTCGAGCTAGCGGTACTGTAAGTCTAGGGGCACCTCAGAAAAATTGAGGTAGGGGCCATGGTAGTTCAACCATGTGTTGCACCGTCAACTTAGTTGAACAAATATCCCTGAAGAATGTAGATAGCTCGGCCAACGGAACCCATACAGAAGAAGACAACAACTCTCTCAAAGCAATAGGCAGTAATCTTTCTATAAATACATGTTAATCGTGACTCTTCATTCCCGTTAGCTTGCGTTCATTGAGATCAACGCATCTAGACAAATTCGACACATAGCCATAGAAAAATCTTAAAGTAGATATCCACTTGCAGATTATTAATCTATCTTCCTTGCTCAATGTGTATTGTACTACCGGCTTAGTTATTTGTCCACCATCTCTCCTTTGTATCAAGTTCAGATAAGGATGCTTGCATATCTCGGTAATGTCTTGTCTTGCTTTTGGATTGTCCTTCGTCTTTCCTATAATATCCATGATAGTATTAAAGACATTATCGAACACATTCTTTTCGATATGCATGACATCAAGATTATGCCTTATAAGATTATCTTTCCAATAAGACAAGTCCCAGAAGATACTCCGTATGGTCCAGTTATGGCTTTGTCTGAACCCCTCGACACGATTGTTCGATGGATCTTCAATTACGGAGGGCAAAACCTTTACATCTTCCCAAGTATCGTATCCCGACAATCTGGGTGGCGGATGAGAAAATTCTTGTTTTCCAGCCCTGAACGCGTCCTTATTCTTTCTCCAAGGATGACTCGCGGGCAGAAATTGATGGTGACAGTAAAAGAAAGAAGTTTTTCCTCCATGCTTAAGGCGGAACGTCTTACTATTTTCTATGCATATCGGACAAGACATAGTACCGTGAGTACCCATCACGACAGCATACCATATGCTGAAAAATCATTTATTGTCCACATCAGTGAAGCTCTTATCTGAAAGTTCTGTTTCCTAGAAATATCATAGGTCGCAACGTCGATCTCTCACAGCTGTTTCAGCTCATCCACCAACGACTGTAAATATATATTGATATTTTTTGTCGAATTTTTGGGACCTGGTATGATTGCTGTCAAGAATATATAAGGAGTCTTCATACACATCCATGGTGGAAGATTATAAGGGGTAAGAATGACCGACCAGCAGGAGTATTGAGATCCCGACTGCCCGAAAAGGGGGAAGCCATCAGAACATAGCGCCAGACGTACATTTCTAGGCTCTGCAGCAAAATCTGGATGACACAAATCAAATGTTTCCATGTCTCTCCGTCCGAAGGATGTGACAATTCTTTATCGTCCTTTGTGCGTTCTTCGTTGTGCCACATCATGTGTTCAGCTGTATTCAAAGACATATACATCCTCTGCAAGCGCTTCATGATCGACAAGTAATACATATACTTGTAAGGATGTCATTTTCTAGTTGACTTTCCTTTTTTCTTTACTAGCTTGTAACGATTCGTATTACAGAAGCTGCAACTTCCTATGTCCTCCTTCTCCTTATAGTACAACATGCATCCATTGCGACAACAATCTATCTTCTCGTACCCCAGTCCCAGTTGTCGGATCATCATCTTTGACTTGTAAAAGTTTTTTGGGAGCTCTTCTGATTTCTTCGGTAAGATCTCCGTCGCTAGTTGTGTAATCCGATCATAGCAAGCTTGTGGCAAGTTAAAATTGGACTTTATGTTCAACAACCACATTGTCATTGACAGTACGGAATGAGTCTCATAATCAGAATGTAGAGGAGTATCTGCATCCTGAAACATATCATAGAACTCCTTCGCCTCGGGATTAGGATCCTCCGGATCAAAATTAGGTCCTGTCGCATCGTACACCATATCTCGTGCACGATTCTACAGGTCTCCATAATCAACAGCGCGTCCATCGTCCATGACAAAATCTATTACAACATTTTCATCAAAAGCATAAGTAGCAGCATTCGTAACCTGTCTTTCTGCATATAGTTCACCTTGCGATGACCACATGAAGTAATCACGTACGAAACCCTTATGTGTCAAATGATCTCTCACAGTCACCACTTCTTCGTAACGTCTATTGCGACAATTACCACATGGACACTTTATTTTGTTACCATCCATGTACTGAGCTTTGCTCATGACATACTTAAAAAACACTTCCACGCCTGCCTGAAAATCATCACTCACACCTATTCTGCTCTCGTGTTGTCATTTGTACATCCATGTACGATCAAAGAAGTAACGATCCATCGTAGATTGGATGTGAAAATCTGTATCATAAGACAAACATAATTACTATGTAATCATGTACTCACCAATAACCAGATGTAACTGAGTCCGGGGGGGTACTTCGGGGCCCACCGTATAGTAACTGGTGGATCCGCTGGTATAGGTCGGATGTACTTAGTATCGACCGTATCAGATTAGTATCGGTCTATCGATTTGGTATAGGCCGTATCAAATTGATATTGGCCTTAGCAAATTGGTATCGTTCTATCTGATATGTACATGTATCGGCCGTATAGCTAGGATTCGTATTGGCCTTATCGATTCGGTATCGGCCATATCCGATAGGTATCGGCGTATCAGATTAGTATCGGCAGTATCAGATTAGTATGGTGGAAGGTTTAGTAACAAATGTACTTGGATTTTTATACTAATATATTTTATATCTAAAGGATTTTTATAGGGGATATGTATGTATATGAATATAGTCCTAAAGGAATATATATAAGCACCACCCTAACATTAGACTAAGGGAGGCCCTTATGCAAAATAAGTTTGTTAGAGGGCTTGGTGGATAATTCTAATTCAAATTTGAATTTTCCAACCGACCCCATAAAACATCTGTTCAAATGAATAGATTCGAATTAAGGAGATCTCCCCAAATCCCTAGCATAGAAAGTCTAATCCAAAAGTAGTTTCAATCCTATCCAAACCTTAAATATAAACACAAGGGGGACTGATCAGTCCATCCTTCCCCAAACCCTATTTCCTCTTGCGTTCTTCTATGCGTAAAGTTAGCCGGCGATAGGTCCAGACAGAGTGCTCGATTCTTCAAAGAACAGATAATCTTCTTCCTTTCACCTACAATACCTGTTGATTCCTTAAAAACCAAGTTAACTCGAGCTTGCAATAAAAGAACAAAGTGGCTGTGGAAATTCCTAAGAGAACTAGAATTGTTATTAGTTGTTATTGGCAGTGATATCAATTAATGGGGCTAGATGTTTCAGTTGATAACTGAGTGAAGGGCCATGTATCCATATATGCAAATTTCCCTCTATGGTTTGAGTATCAGAGGTAAGCACTGGGATTAGAGCCAGATGGACTTAGTTATCATTTTGGGTGTTCCTGAAGACCTGGGTATACAAGGAGTCGAGATATGCACTGTATGCGAATCTCTAATATCAAATTACTTGGTATCCGATCATTTTGTATCAGGAACCTCGTGTCAGACCACCTGGTGTCAGGATATATAAATCACTATAGTCAAAGCCCAAGTGAGTTTAGTTTAGAAATTAGGAAGGGTCTGCCTTGGACCTTAACCTCTAGTAGCAATATAAGAGAGGTAGGCATCAGATGTTTGTTCCCAGAAATTATGCTGATATGATGGTTCTTCCTTGAATATGGGTTATAATTGAATGTATATGCGTATACCACCATTTTTATGTAGCTACCATGTTTAACTGAGAACCTTGATTGACCCATCTGACATAAAGGGGAAGAGAAGTTGCCATGTACTGGTCTTATAAGATCTGAATTAGGGTCGCATCATACTTGGACAGATCATGTTTGAAAGGCATTGCCCATGCTCTGTCATGCATCAAAGTATGATATTAGGAATGAGCTATGGTTATGTCAGTCAGGGTCTAGTATATAAGAACTCATATATAGGGACTCGTATCCTACAAATAGCAGGCGAGTGGTGATCAGAGAGTATCATGCCTGTGCAACCATCTAAACCGCAGCAACTTGACTAACATAGGTAAGTATCATGACCAAAACCATACCAATAGAATATTTGTTCTCGTAGATATATATTTAGGCTAAGGAATGCACTTTTGCATCTACCATACCAGACTTTTCCTGAAAATGTTACATTTCTAAATCTGCTAGATACTTATTCAGGTGATATTTATTATAATCTCATATACTCGTGAAATTCGATGGCATTCCTTTTCTAATGGTAATTAAAATGCTGACTGGCCTACAAAGATTTGCCCAGAAGAATTCTTAAGGAATTAATGTTCAGCGTCTTGGGGGAAGAGTTCTATATAAGAGTCGCTTGTCCCGAGACCGTTGCCCTGCTGGTTTTCGATGTCGCTTTTGCTGTTGGCTTTTGTGTACATTTTTGTGATTGTTTTCGATGAATATTTTCATGGATTTACTTTCACTGTCTACGCATTTCATATCGAATCACTGAGAGAAAGAGAAGAAGTATGCTGACCAGACGTTGGTGCCAATGCAGGTGCTAACGCAGTGAACCGAGCTTGACGTTGCATGGAAGACCTCTTTCTCTCGGCAATTCACCAACAAGTGAGTGGCTTTTATCCTTCAACGATCCTTAATCTTCGTACATAACAATGGTAGACTTGTTATTGCGTTCGGTGCATAATAAAAGATGCCTAGTAATAACTCGGAAAGATAATAAAAAATAAATTATCACATGGCTAGGCTTATGTTGCAAATCAATGATGCTTGTATGTTGCAATATGAATTGTTGAACAGGTGAGGCAAAGACCCAAGTATTAGGCGGTAAGTATATCAGACTTTGGTTCGAACGACTGATCATACGAGCCTATGGCTCAAAGTAAGATGGCAAGATGGTAAGATGGGAAAATGGCAAGATGAAATTGGAACTATGACTATGTGCGGAAGATGCTATTATCATGCATGTTATGTCTCTTATTAGTTAAGTTGCATTGCGTGCATGTTCATGGACAACTTGTATACAAGGTAGTTCCCAGAACGATAATCTGCGGCCACGGACCCGTTTTTCCTAGGGGAAACAAGGATTGATACCGACGCAATAGCATCGGTATACAAGACTTGCAGTGGGGCTAGCTACATACACTGTAAGGGCGCCATTATACAGTAAGATGGTCCAAGATGGCGTGTCTCCAGTGGCCTTCATATAGACAGGTGTCATAGCTAACAATGTCTTATGCAGGCAGAGTAAGTGGTATTCATAAATATTTATAGGATGGCTATCGACCGTGGGTAAGATTTACTAATTTGGTGATCAATATGATTTCCTTATGTTAGAACAACATGAATTGCTTATGTTTCTAACATCACTGTGTGCTTCTTATATTTCTCATCAAATATATGAATTGTTAATGAACCCTAAGACAAGATAGAGAGATCACAAATCAATAGTGAACATTCATGTAATTTTACTACTATTGATTTATGGTGAGATTGGTTACGGCCGCTCACTAGTACATATGTGGCAATGTACTGACCCTCGTCTCCACAGGTACCGGGAACCTAGTGGATCATCTTAGACGCTGAAGGCTTGTTGTCTGACTCTTTAGAAGCTTCATACATTCTTGAAGTTTTCACTTGAAGAAGAAGGCATTTTGCTGAAGGTGGTTATTGCCGCATTATTAATAAAGGGATATGATGTATGGAACAAGTTGTATCTTATTTTAATATTTCTGCAAGTTGTAGCCAAGTTCGACATTTCATCTCGGCTATTTGAAAGCCTTATGTTTTATGAATGTAGTTTCAAAGATATCAATAAAGAACCTATTTCAGATCATATCTGTGTTGTCCAAACTTCTTTGTTAATCACTGGGAATCCCTATTCAAAATATCTCTTTTATAAAAAGGAACACAAGCACGCCTTGTACAAGTGCAATTCCAGATTTGTACGACATCACACCTTAGCGAGGATGAACGATTCAGCGTGAATCAAAGCGGAGGCGAACGATTCCCCGAATCGGGGCATGACAGGGGCAACAGAAAGTTTGGGAAGCAAGATGTCGCTAACCCAGCGCTCCAGAAATGGCGATGAATTGCCGTTGCCCACCAGAAGGCGAATCGATGGTTCGATAAGAGACCGTCCGATGAGAATGCGACACCAAGCCGCAGAGGATCTGCTGTTAGAGATGGCCGTCGACGGGTGGATGTGCTTGAAGTATCTGGCCTTCATGAACCTGGTCTATAAGTTCTGACTCGTGCGGAGCATCCACCAAAGTTTTATCGAAAAGGCATTAACGATGTGGGAAAGTTTTGTGAAATCCAGTCCCCCCTCCTCGGTAGGACGAGCCATGGTATCCCAACTAGCCCAATGGTGCTTGTCGTTGCCGCCGCTGTGCCCCCAGAGAAAGTTGCTGAAAATACTTTCGATGGAAGATAGAACTTTCTTGGGGGGAAGCACGCGGTGTCACTCCTCGTTCCCAGAATACGTATTTTTTATACATGTACAACTCATGTGTATTTATTTAGTATTTATCATGTATTTATTTAATATTTATCATGTATTATCCTGTATTTAAATTCCTTTAATTTTATGTTAATCAATTAATCTGCTCTTTAAATTTTCATGTTAATTAATATTTCTGTAATTTTATTTCTGCACTTTATTTCCTGCTTTTATTCCCTGTCTTAGTCTTGCTTATTTGGGTTCGGGTTGGCTTTGGTTGGATCCCCTACAACCCGACCCATTGGACCCGGCCCAACCCCCACCTACCACCACCCCTTCCATTTAAAGCCAACCTCCCTTTCTCTCTCTTCATTATTTTTCCTTCACCATCACTCTTCTTCTTCTTCCTCATCACTCTCTCCACCTACCAAACCGTAGGCAAGTACAACTTGCTCCACATGAGAACCCATGTTTTATAGTTCATTTGCCTTCCTCTCGTGATCTTAAGAGAGTTTAGAACTTGGCATTTCTCATTTCGAAGTCTTAATTTTTGTAAATCTAGAAATTAGTATTTTCGGATTTTGGTGGTCTTGATCTATCAAACTTCTTTGTTTGCAAATTTTGATGGTTCCATGTTGTAGAGAGTTTTATTCTACCCAATTTTGACCTTTGGAAAGTTGGATTTGGACTTGTTTTGACCAAGTTATGGACTTTTGAAGCTTTGGGGTGCAACCATGGAGTTCTTGCTATTTGGAGATGACAGTGAGCCTTGTACGCTAGCTTTTTAGCTTGCATCATTGAGCTGTGCGCGCTCTTTAGTGCAGTGCAGTATGGAGTCCATACGCTGCCTTTTTAGGAAGCGTGTGTCTTGCATGCGCTACCTTTTGGAAGCGTATGTCGTATGGAGTTCATACGCTGCCTTTTGGGAGCATATAACTTGCATACGCTGACTTGGATGGTCAGGAGTCGTATGGAGTTCATACGCTGCCTTTTAGGAGCGTATGACTCGCATACGCTGACTTGGATAGTAAGGAGTCGTATGGAGTACATACGCTGCCTTGAAAAGGAGTCGTATGGACTTGCATACGCTAGACTTGAGCGTAGCTTGACTTGAGCGTAGCCTTACTTGAGCGTAGGCTGACATGAGCGTAGCCTGCTTACCCTGGATCCCCTATAGCCCTGTATATTGATATTTTATTAGATATTTAACGTCCATTTTATATCCTTACGCCTTTTGGCATAAACTTGATATAATCATGATATGTTAATATTTCTGTTAAATATAGAATGTTACTTGAGATGTACCATGTGTCGTGAATTGAGTAATAGATACCCCGATTGACTGGAATTAAACCCTGAGAGTTGGAGACTCGACCCCACTGAATACTAGTTGACTTTTATGCCTTGTCACCATTGATAATGATTGTGACCTTGATTAATAATTGATCATGCGTTCCTAGTTGGAACTAAGAGACTGGCTAGTCGTCTTATTGAAATAAATAAATGAGACACGTTCATGTTATGAACTATTGTAATCGACTGGCTGATCCCGAATATTGACATAAAGGCACATGCAGGCTTCACTCTAATTATTTATTTATGTATTTATTTATTTTCTACAAAAGAAGCATGTGTACTTTATGGTCAAGGCATGATTACTCCGTGGTTAGATTTGATTGTTGCATTACGCTATGTAAGACCTGCAACCTAACCGTACTGGTATTGTTGTAGAATTGTGCATATCATACCCCGTACGAAAGTACTCATTTGAATGACCATGATCCACGGTATGGGATTTCACTCAACGTAGGGACTATTAAGTTAAATAAAATAATGATTGCATGAAGAGAATGGATTCTCGAGTTCTTACATGGCAGCCCCCTTGGGACGAGTAGTATCCGACGGGCCGGCTGGTTCCCACAGATACTGTAAACCTGCCACACGGGTATGGAGCAGTATCTGGTTATATTATTTATTGTATATTATATATTGATGACGGGCGTCCTGTTGGGACTCGTCTAATTCATGCATGGCGCACATGATTCACTGGATAGACTAGCCTTGCTTGCACATAGTTCGAACTGAGGAATCCCTAATTGCATTATTCCAGGATAACTTGGAACACACAGTAGCAAGCCGTAGTAGTTGAATGGCCGTTTAAATTGACTTGTTTGTGTACTATACTACTCTGTTACCTAACTGGGATGATCAGAATGTCAGGACATGACGGGCCAACTTCTGTCCTTGTTTGGTTGGGAGGTTGGTTCGAAGTGTCGTGATGTTATGAGAATCCTAGTGGCAAGCAGAGATCTATTTGTCATATTTTTCCTTACTGGTTTTAGTTTTCATGTCGTGCTTCCTTGTGGTACTTGCTATTAGAGGTCTAACCTCTCTGGTTTTGCATGGCCATATTTAGAGCCGGTCCCCGAGGATCCAGCTTACTTCTACCTCCAAGATGGTCAACACTAGAGGAATGATCGTAGGAGAACTCGAGTGGGTTCCTTACTTCACCGCTCGTTTTATTATTTACTTAATACCTTGCCGTTTGGCACCGACATGTTAGTCGGATTGTCTTGTACTTACTTTTACATAATTGTAATTAAAGTCAAACTGCAGCTGATAACAATTATGTATACTTTTGCTACATCAATCTGGCTATATTTTGTAAAGCCAGATATCAAGAACATTTTGACAGAGCGTTTGGGACGCCTTACTGCTTTATCTTACATGTTCTCTATTACTGTTTATTGTTTGAATGATTGAGACAATAGATGTGAAGTGACCATAGTGAGACTTTCATGTAGTATGCACCCCCTCGTCTTGTAGACAGCATTGATCGTATTATACGGTATTCATCTACCCGTAATACGTAGCTGGCTGAGTCATTCCCCCGCTCTCCAGTATTCTGGTTCTGGGGCGTGACAAGGTTTTAGTGGTGGCCCATGCAGGTCTGATTTCAGACTTGTGGGGTGTTTTGATTTGTAGGATGTCTCAATCATACACGTTCTCCCTTGATCTCATGATTCGTTGTTCTTAATTCTAGCTTGACATTCCAGTATCCCTTAACTTCATTGATCTTTTCTGTCCGGTCGTTTGATTGTTCTCTTGTCCCTTTTCTTAGGGGCACCTCGTCCGTATCTGTCAGAGCTGGACAGCAACAACATGGACAGCAGCATGGACAACCTGACCATGTTGGTCAGCAACAAGGGCCGGTACTAACTCAAGAGACTATCCAGGAAGAAGTGATAGTGGAACCAGTAGTTGGACCGCAGTATCCGGAGGTTCCAACACCACCAATAGTTCCACCTACCCCTGTGGAATTGGACACACCAGCCCTTCTGGAGATCATGAGAGGGATGATGGTTACTCAGCAACACCAGATGTTAGCCCAGCAGCACATGCACGCTCAGTTGTAAGAGCAGAATGTACTACTCAACCAAGGATTACAGACGGTATTGGAAAGAGGGGCAAGGACAGATTCAGGAGCGTCAGCCCGGTTTTGCAAGTACAACCCCCGTCGTTTCGAGGGCACGGAGGATGCCATCTCAGCAGATGCATGGCTTAAGGACATTGAGGCTATTCTGACAGCCGCTAAGGTGCCGGCAGAAGAACGTGTGGATCTAGTGAAGTTGTTACTTCAGGATCTCGCACGTGATTGGTGGAAATCAGAGGAGGTAGGCATCAGACGTCCTGTTGCTTGGGACGATTTTACTGCAAGGTTTAAGACGAAGTATTATGGAGTTGTGGCGCAGTTTGAGCTACAACAGAAGTTTATCAACCTCAGACAGGCTGGCAAGACTATAGATGCTTACGCAGCGGAGTTCTGCAGATTGAGTAGGTTTGCCCCAGAGATGGTGGCGACGGAGCGCCAGAGGGCGATGAGGTTCCAGCAAGGGTTTCATCTTGAGCTCTTGCAATTGATAGAGGGGCACAACTACCAGACTTTTGATGAAGTATTAACGGCAACCCGCAGGCATGAAATCACCATTCAGAGACTTGCGGCAAGGACTGGAGGTCAGAAGAGATCCCACAGTCAGATTGAAGGAGGAGGGGGAGCAGCGCCCCAAACAACAGTACCATCCCCTGGCATTCGTATCCACGATATGGCGATACGGGGGCCAGCACCACCACCCAGGCAGCAGCAGCAACAGAAGAAGAACCAGCAACCCCCAGCGAGCTGCACTTATTGTGGGAAGATGGGACACACTAGAGATGTGTGTCGGACATTGAATGGACTATGTTTGATATGTAGAAATCCAGATCATCGGGTTACCACATGTCCCATGAATTCGAGGTCAGGAGGACCAGTGCAGCAGTTTCCTGCTCTGCCAGCACCAGGGGCAGGACAGTATCGAGGACCAGCGGTAGCAGTGAGGCCGTTGGCACAGCGTCCGTTAGTACCGCAGGCTCAGATGTTTCGGCAGCAGGGACCGCCGATGCAGCAACACCAGCATAGACCACCCCAGCATCATCAGGGAAGGGGCCAGCAGCAGCACCAGGCTAGGCCGCAACATGGGAACCAGCAAGGAGGTCGAGGGCAGGCATTCACTCTGTCCTTGGAAGAGGCATTGGCATCAGGAGATGTTGTGGCAGGTAACATTCTCGTCGCCTCATATCCCGCAGTAGCATTGTTTGATTCGGGAGCATCGCACTCATTTATATCTGCACAATTTACGACACGGCTAGGAATGGAGTTCGAGGCATTGCCAGGGAGGTTGAATATACTCACCGGCAATGGGCTCGTAGGAGTTAGTAGAGTTATTCTTGCGTGTAGTGTTGTAGTTTGCGGGTATTCCTTACCCGTCCAGTTGATAGAATTTCCTGTTGGAAATTTCGACGTTATCTTAGGCATGGACTGGCTGAAAGACAGTCATGCGACAATAGTTTATCGTAGTGGGAGTGTATCTTTTGATATTTTAGGCATGAAGAGATTCACCTTAGTCAGATCAGAGGCAACTCAGCAAGAGCAGAGAGTAATAACGGCAATGGAAGAAGTTCAAGTTCCGAAGGTAGTTGAAGAATTTCTAGACGTTTTTTTCGAAGAACTTCCAGGTCTACCACCGGTTAGAGATATTGAGTTCAGTATAGAATTGGCACCTGGGACTAAACCGATATCAGATCGGGTATACAAAATGGCGGATTCGGAGCAGGCCAAGGTATATCAACATATAGAGGAACTGAAGGAGAAGAAGTTCATCCAAGCTAGCGTATCACCATGGGCAGCACCAGTGGTACTTGTGGGGAAAAAGGATGGATCATCCAGATTATGTATCGATTACAGGAAGCTTAATGCGGCAACAGTAAAGAACAAGTACCCATTACCAAGGATCGACGACTTATTTGATCAGTTGAGCAAAGCTAGAGTTTTCTCCAAGATAGATCTTCGTTCAGGGTACCATCAGGTGAGGGTTCGGAAGGAAGATATTCCTAAGACAGCATTCAGGTCGAAGTATGGGCATTATGAATTCTTAGTAATGCCATTTGGTTTGACCAATGCTCCAGCAATATTCATGGATTTGATGAACCGCATCTTTATGCCGTATTTAGATCAGTTTGTCGTAGTATTTCTTGACGACATTCTTGTGTACTCTGCTAGTGAAGAGGAGCATGAAGACCACCTCAGGAAAGTGTTGTAGGTTCTGAGAGAGAACCAGTTGTATGCCAAGCTCAGCAAGTGTGAGTTCTGGATGGACCATATTTCATTCTTGGGTCATATCGTATCAGGAGCTGGAGTAGCAGTGGATCCCAAGAAGGTAGAAGCAGTAGAGAGTTGGCCAGTACCCAAGACCGTAGCTGATGTACGAAGTTTCTTGGGATTGACAGGATATTACAGAAGATTTGTGTCAGATTTTGCAAGACTTTCAGCACCCATGACCCGCTTGACACGGAAGGATGTGCCATTCGTTTGGTCGGCAGAATGCCAGTCATCGTTTGAGAATTTGAAGTAGAAGTTGATATCAGCGCCTATTCTTACATTATCAGTTGGACCCGAAGGTTTTACAGTATATTATGATGCGTCAGGTAAAGGACTTGGATGTGTCCTCATGCAGTACGGGAAGGTGATAGCATATGCATCTAGGCAGCTTCGGGACCACGAGAAGAATTATCCAACTCATGATTTAGAGTTGGCGACAGTAGTATTTGCTTTGAAGCTATGAAGGCATTACTTATATGGTGACCGAGTAGACATGTACACAGACCACAAAAGTCTGAAGTACATCTTTACTCAGAAGGAGCTGAACATGAGGCAGAGAAGATGGTTAGAGCTGATCAAGGATTATGACGTGGAGCTTCAGTATCATCCAGACAAGGCTAATGTGGTAGCAGACGCTCTCAGCAGAAGGGGTGGCACATTTATGTTGACAACACAGAAGCATATCTTAGAAGACCTTCATGAGATGGGCATCGAGGTTATACTTCCTAGTGATATAGAAGTTCTGGCGAGTCTACAAGTCCAATCTGACTTGGTAAACAGGATCAAGGCAGCTCAGGCACAGGACCCAAGGATTCAGAAGCTTAGGGCAGAATGTGAGTCAGGGCTCATGAAGGAGATGCAAATTCATGAAGATGGTACACTTAGGTTTAGATCACGTCTATGTGTGCCTAGTGGAGATATCAGACAGGAGGTCATGGCAGAAGCTCACAGTTCTCAGTATTTTATTCATCCTGGAGGGACCAAGATGTACCAAGATATCAAACAGCACTTCTGGTGGAATGGGATGAAGAGGGAGATAGCTAGATTTGTCTCCCGTTGCTTGGTATGTCAGTAAGTGAAGACAGAACAGCAGAGGCCAGCTGGATTATTACAACCGCTTCCTATCCCGGAATGGAAGTAGGAACACATCACAATGGACTTTGTGATCGGTTTACCGAGATCACCAAGTGGTAAAGATGCTATTTGGGTGATAGTGGACCGACTTACAAAGGTAGCATATTTTCTTCCTTTCAGAGTAGGGCAATCTACAGAAAAGTTGGCAGAGTTGTATATGCAACAGATAGTCAGGCAGCATGGAGTCCCTGTCAGTATTATGTCAGACCGAGATACCCGCTTTACATCATATTTCTGGAAGAGCTTGCATCATAGTCTGGGTACCAAGTTAAGATTTAGCACGGCTTACCACCCACAGACGGACGGGCAATCGGAAAGGACAATTCAGACTTTGGAAGATATGTTGCGAGCTTGCACTCTGGATTTTAGAGGATCTTGGGAAAGCCACCTACACTTAGTTGAGTTCTCAAACAACAACAGTTATCAAGCCAGCATCCAGATGGCGCCATTTGAGGCACTATATGGTAAGAAGTGTAGATCGCCACTAGCATGAGATGATATCGGGAAAAGGAAGATGCTAGGCCCAGAAATGATTATCCAGACGGTTGAAGTGATTAAGGGAATTAGAGAGCGACTTCGTGTTGCGTAGGATCGGCATCGTCATTAGGCGGACCAGCATCGTAGGCCGCTAGAGTTTTCTGTTGGGGACCACGTGTTCTTGCTGATCTCACCTACTCGTGGGGTCATTAGATTTGGCGTTCGCGGGAAGTTGAGTCCGCGATACGTAGGGCCATTCGTTATCCTTGATAGGATAGGCGATGTTGCTTATCGTTTGTCCCTTCCACCTTCGTTACGAGAGGTGCATGACGTGTTTCATATATCTCAATTGCGAAGGTATGTATCGGACCCCAGCCATATCCTCGATCATTCAGAACTGGTTGTTGGTACCAACCTGTCTTACGAGGAGCAGCCTGTGTCCATCTTGGACCGAAGAGAGAAGATACTCAAGAATCGAACAATTAACCTTGTCCGGGTTGCTTGGGGTCATCACTCTTTGGGAGAGTCAACGTGGGAACGTGAGGATGATATCCGATCACGGTATCCACACCTGTTTGACTCACAAGGTATATCTTTTTCTGTGTACTTGATTGTCTTGATTCCTCATGCTTATCACCTTCTGGATAGAATTGGTTGATATCGTAGATTGATGGATTTACATATATGTTACTTGCTATGGACATTGTAAAATGATTGCTTGATTAAATTGCTTGTACTTAGATTAGTTTAGCCTTGATGTTTCTATCCTGCTTGGATTTGAAATTCCGAGGACGGAATTTTTCTAAGGAGGGTAGAGATGTCACTCCTCGTTCCCAGAATACGTATTTTTTATACATATACAACTCATGTGTATTTATTTAGTATTTATCATGTATTTATTTAATATTTATCATGTATTATCCTGTATTTAAATTCCTTTAATTTTATGTGAATCAATTAATCTGCTCTTTAAATTTTCATGTTAATTAATATTTCTGCAATTTTATTTCTGCACTTTATTTTCTGCTTTTATTCCCTGCCTTAGTCTTGCTTATTTGGATTCGGGCTGGCTTTGGTTGGATCCCCTACAACCCGACCCATTGGACCCGGTCCAACCCCCACCTACCACCACCCCTTCCATTTAAAGCCAACCTCCCTTTCTCTCTCTTCATTATTTTTCCTTCACCACCACTCTTCTTCTTCTTCCTCATCACTCTCTCCACCTACCAAACCGTAGGCAAGTACAACTTGCTCCACATGAGAACCCATGTTTTTATAGTTCATTTGCCTTTCTCTCGTGATCTTAAGAGAGTTTAGAACTTGGCATTTCTTATTTCGAAGTCTTAATTTTTGTAGATCTAGAAATTTGTATTTTCAGATTTTGGTGGTCTTGATCTATCAAACTTCTTTGTTTGCAAATTTTGATGGTTCCATGTTGTAGAGAGTTTTATTCTACCCAATTTTGACCTTTGGAAAGTTGGATTTTGACTTGTTTTGACCAAGTTATGGACTTTTGAAGCTTTGGGGTGCAACCATGGAGTTCTTGCTGTTTGGAGAAGACAGTGAGCCGTGTACGCTAGCTTTTTAGCTTGCGTCACTGAGCTGTGCGCGCTCTTTAGCGCAGCGCAGTATGGAGTCCATACGCTGCCTTTTTAGGAAGCGTATGTCTTGCATGCGCTACCTTTTGGAAGCGTATGTCGTATGGAGTTCATACGCTGCCTTTTGGGAGCGTATGACTTGCATACGCTGACTTGGATGGTCAGGAGTCGTATGGAGTTCATACGCTGCCTTTTGGGAGCGTATGACTTGCATACGCTGACTTGGATAGTAAGGAGTCGTATGGAGTACATACGCTGCTTTAAAAAGGAGTCGTATGGACTTGCATACGCTAGACTTGAGCGTAGCTTGACTTGAGCATAGCCTGACTTTAGCGTAGGCTGACATGAGCGCAGCCTGCTTACCCTGGATCCTCTATAGCCTTGTATATTGATATTTTATTAGATATTTAACGTCCATTTTATATTCTTACGCCTTTTGGCATAAACTTGATATAATCATGATATGTTAATATTTATGTTAAATATAGATTATTACGTGAGATGTACCATGTGTCGTGAATTGAGTTATAGATACCCCGATTGACTGGAATTAAACCCTGAGAGTTGTAGACTCGACCCCACTGAATACTAGTCGACTTTCATGCCTTGTCACCATTGATAATGATTGTGACCTTGATTAATAATTGATCATGCGTTCCTAGTTGGAACTAAGAGACTGGCTAGTCGTCTTATTGAAATAAATAAATGAGACACGTTCATGTTATGAACTATTGTAATCGACTGGCTGATCCCGAATATTGACATACAGACACATACAGGCTTCACTCTAATTATTTATTTATGTATTTATTTATTTTCTACAAAAGAAGCATGTGTACTTTATGGTCAAGGCATGATTACTCCGTGGTTAGATTTGATTGTTGCATTACGCTATGTAAGACCTGCAACCTAACCGCACTGGTATTGTTGTAGAATTGTGCATATCGTACCCCGTACGAAAGTACTCATTTGAATGACCATGATCCACGGCATGGGATTTCACTCAACGTAGGGACTATTAAGTTAAATAAAATAATGATTGCATGGAGAGAATAGATTCTCGAGTTCTTACATGGCAGCCCCCTTGGGACGAGTAGTATCCGACGGGCCGGCTGGTTCCCACAGATACTGTAAACCTGCCACACGGGCATGGAGCAGTATCTGGTTATATTATTTATTGTATATTATATATTGATGACGGTCGTCCTGCTGGGACTCGTCTAATTCATGCATGGCGTACATGATTCACTGGATAGACTAGCCTTACTTGCACATAGTAAGAACTGAGGAATCCCTAATTGCATTATTCCAGGATAACTTGGAACACACAGTAGCAAGCCGTAGTAGTTGAATGGCCATTTAAATTGACTTGTTTGTGTACTGTACTACTCTGTTACCTAACTGGGATGATCAGAATGTTAGGACATGACGGGCCAACTTCTGTCCTTGTTTGGTTGGGAGGTTGGTTCGAAGTATCGTGATGTTATGAGAATCCTAGTGGCAAGCAGAGATCTATTTGTCATATTTTTTCTTACTGGTTTTAGTTCTCATATCGTGCTTCCTTGTGGTACTTGCTATTAGAGGTCTAACCTCTCTGGTTTTGCATGGCCAGATTTAGAGCCGGTCCCCGAGGATCCAGCTTACTTCTACCTCCAAGATGGTCAACACTAGAGGAATGATCGCAGGAGGACTCGAGTGGGTTCCTTACTTCACCGTTTGTTTTGTTATTTACTTAATACCTTGCCGTTTGGCACCGACATGTTAGTCGGATTGTCTTGTACTTACTTTTACATAATTGTAATTAAAGTCAGACTGCAGCTGATAACAATTGTGTATACTTTTGCTACATCAATCTGGCTATGTTTTGTAAAGCCAGATATTAAGAACATTTTGACAGAGCGTTTGGGACGCCTTACTGCTTTATCTTACATATTCTCTATTACTGTTTCTTGTTTGAATGATTGAGATAATAGATGTGAAGTGACCATAGTGAGACTTTCATGTAGTATGCACCCCCTCGTCTTGTAGACAGCATTGATCGTATTATACGGTATTCATCTACCCGTAATACGTAGCTGGCTGAGTCATTCTCCCGCTCTCCAGTATTCTGGTTCTGGGGCGTGACACGCGGCCAGGGTGTAAATAGGAATGGATATGAGGACGTGATTGATAAGGATCATCTTGCCTCCGGGGGATAGGATAGCGTTATGCCAGCCCTCGAGTTTGTTCATGATTCGTTTGATAAGGTTCTCGAAGATACTGGCGTTTGATTTACCGTACACGAGGGGGCATCCAAGGTAGTGGAATGGAGGATGCTTGATGGGAAGGAGGTGGTGATGGAGAGGCTAGCCGCTTGCTCTCTCTTGATTTTGTGGTGGGTGTAGATAACACTTTTATCCGAGTTGACCTTCTGCCCCGAGCATCCGGCGTATCTCTGAAGCGTATTATGGACTACTTCTACCGACCCGACGTCTCCGGAAGAGAATATGAGGATGTCGTCCGCGAAAGCCAGGTGGGTGATGATCGGGCAACCGTTAGCGGTATGATAGTGCTGGAAGTTGGGGGTGCTCGCCATCTTATTAAGGTTTCTGCTTAATACATCCACCGTAATGATGAAGATGGTAGAAGATAGAGGATCTCCTTGCCTAACCCTGCGACTCGATTTGAAGAAACCGTCCGCCTGACCGTTGATAACCGTAGAGAACCATGAGTTGCTGATCGATCTCCACACGATGTTGGTCCAGGTTTCAGAAAATTCGAAGGCTCTGAAGACCTAGATCATGAATTGCCAATCTAGTCTGCCGTAAGCTTTCTCCATGTCCAATTTGATGGCTATGTTGCCCCCTCTTGCTGGGAGTTTCATGCAGGTAATTAACTCTTGGCCCAACATGATGTTATCTTGGATATTTCTTCCCCGGACAAAGCTACTTTGTTCCTCCGAGATGATCTTTGGAAGTAGGCCAGCCATGCAGGAGGCGATGATCTTGGATATGATCTTGTTGGTAAAGGTACAAAGACTGATTGGACAAAAGTCGCAAAATATCTCTGGGTTGTCTTTCTTCGGGACGAGGATCAGATTGGTGCTCGAGATAGCTCTGGGGTAAGTAGCTCCCTGGAGGAAGGGGGAGACCGCATTGTGGATGTCCACCTTGATGATGTCCCAGCATTTGCGGAAAAAAATTCTCGAAAACCCGTCTGGTCCAGGCACACTGTGTTCGTCAAGGGCCCAGACGGCATCTTTCACCTCTTCCTTTGAAGGGGGCTATTCTAGCCGAATATTGTCAGTGTCGCTAATAAGGTAGGGAACCTCGTCCAGGAAGGTGTTGTATTTGAAGACCGTTTCCATAGAGAATAGATAGGAATAGAACTTCGCGGCCGCCACTTGGATACCCTTTTGATCGTTGATGCCGGTCCCGTTATCATCGGTAATCTGATGGAGAGTGAGTTTCTGTCTGCGACCATTGACGCAAGCGTGGAAGTAGCTCGAGTTTTTGTCCCCCTCGATGTCCCATTTAAGCCTCGCTTTCTGCTTCTAGAAATCGATCTCAACTTTCAGCCTAAATTTGAGGATGGCTTTTGTGAGGTTCAGGGCCTTCCTGGTAGCTGGCGAGCAATCGGTCATGTACCTGGCTTCGGCACGAGTAACGTCATCCTCAGCCTCACGAATGGCTTGAAAAATATCTCCATAAGCTTGCTTGCTCCAGGCCGCTAGGGCTTTCCTCGTGACCTTGAGCTTGTTGGCCACCCGATTGAGAGGTTCGGGGGAGTCCGTGCTGTTCCAAGCTTCCGTGACGATGCCCAAGAATTGGGGGTGGTCGCTCCGGAAGTCCAGGAAGCGAAAACTCTTTTTGGCCTGGCTGGCTATGCTAGTCATTCTAATTAGCAGGGGAGCGTGGTCGGATTCGGTGGCATTAAGGTGAGATAGCTTGGAGGTAGTCTCCATACCTTGCTAATGGGCGTTCGTTAATGCCCTGTCGAGGCGGGAGTATTGCCGCTGGTCGCCTTCCTGCATGTTGCACCAGGTGAAGGCGTAGCCAGTGAACGGAAGAGAGGTGAGGTGAGAGTTGAAGATGAAGTTGTTGAAGTCTTGCATGGCAGAATAAGGGGGAGGGCGGCCGCCTGCCTTCTCTTCTCTGCATGTGATAGCGTTGAAGTCCCCTATGCAAAGCCACAGGAGTTTATGGTGGTGTTGGTGGATGTCCAGGAGGTCGTTCTAGAGGTGTTTACGATCCGTGATGTCACAGCTGCCGTGAACCACGAAAAGGATCGCACGCTTGGGGATCAAATGGTGTTCCATCCAGCAAAAAAGGGCTTGCCTGGATTCGTGGATGACTCTGATTTTGATAGCCTTGGAGCAAAGGATCCAAATGTCGTGTCTGCCAGCAATAGCCGAGTTAAAGCCTAACTGCAGTTGAATGGATTTGAGTCTCTTATATGGGATTTTGGGTTCAAGGATGATCAAGATGTCGATCTTGTGGGTCTTCTTAAGGCTGGTGATTTTCCTCATAGTTGGTTTGTTCGCCAGACTGCGAACATTCCAGGAGAGAATGTTGAGCATTAATGTAGCTTGAGGGGGTTGGTTGGTCCGCTTTGCTGCGGACCTGATGTGCATGGTCGGGGACTTTGCGGCCCCTTTCTTGTCAAATTTCCTGGTTGTGGTGGATGCTTCCTCCGTCGTCTTGGAGGAAGTGCCGAAGATGGAGTCCTCGAGGCAGTTTTGGAGGGTGGCTACGGGGGGCTACCATTTCTCCAGCGGAGTCGAGGTCGGCTATCTCTGTTGGGATGAGAAGGGTGTCGTCGAAGATTCCAATCTGGTCGCCTACCGACTGAAGCGGGAATCCAACAGCAAGGACCTGAAGACCTCTAAGGACCTGCTCTGGTATATATATATATATATATATATATATATGTTAATCTTCCCTCTCGTTCTTCTTTATCTTTTTCTTCTCCTCTTGTTTCTCTCTCCCTCTCCACTCTCTTTCCCTTCTTTGTGTGTGTGTATACATGAGCTTTTCTATGCCTACAACCAAATGCTTATATTTCCCTTACAACTACCATGTGTCGGACTTTGACTGGAGGAGGGAGGGAAGTGGTAGGGTCGGATGGAGTCCATGTAGCAGGGGGTGAGAGGGGAGGTGGGACCCGTTGGAACCCATGTGTAGGAGGTGGGAGAGAGTGACTGTGAGAAGGTTGTAAGTATTTGGTTGTAGACTTAGCATTTTCATATATATATATATATATATATATATATATATATATATATATATATATATATATATATATATATATATATATATATATAATCTTCGGCCAGCATGGGGGACCGAGTTGGGGGGGCGAGCGCTGACTCGGCGGTTCTTTCGCAGCGTTGGGTGCTCCCCTCGGGGCGGGTCCCGCCGGGTGGTGGCACCGGGGAGCTACGGAGGTCGACCAGATTGTCCGAGAGGATGGTGCTTCACCCTCATCGACCGGTGACTGTGAGGGCTCTATCAGATAGGGGAAGGAAGATCCGAGATTCTAGGGCGAGGAACTCTGACAATGGTGGTCCTGCTATCCGATCGTTTTGGACAGCCGCTGGTTGGAATTTGCCTATGATCTCGTAGCAGTTTGGGGAAGAGGCAGCATGGTGTCTCAGTGTGGCAAATCTAGCTTGCACTTCGGTTCCTGATTCCTTGGCCTGGGGTGAGCGGAAAGGATCTTTCTCTCTGGCATCGGCATGGAGGTTTTGTCGGATCTCCCATCCAACCTCCTCTTTATTTTCTAATATATGGGGCAAGTGTATTCCGACGAAGTGGAGCATTTTGATGTGGCGAGTCTGCCACAACCGGCTACCCACTGATGACAACATTCAAAAGATCGGCTTCCATCTGGCTTCCAGGTGTCATTGTTGTCAGGCTGGGCACGGGGAGACTCTTCAGCATATTTTCTTCCACGGGGATCTTGCTTTGGAGGTATGGTCCGTCTTCCGGGGCCTCTATAAGGCACGGATGCATCGCGATTTTTTGGCCTTTCTTCAAAGGTGGTGGCGGGGCCCGGACAGTCACCATCGGAGATCCTTGGCCGGTGCGATCATATGGGTGCTGTAGAAGAACCGGAACAAGCATCGCTATGAGGGGCGTAGTGCTGGTGCTGCTTTCTTGGTTCGGGAGGTGAAGCGGCAGTTTCGGAAGTCGCTTTCGGGTTGTCGTCACCTTCCGCCTATTCCGCATTAGGCGTTGGAGTAGTGCTTTGCTTGTTTTTTCTTTTATTTATTTTATGTTACCTTTGAGGTCGGATGTACTCATTACCCTCTTTTTCCAATAAAGGTAACGGTTCCATAAAAATAAAAAAAAATAATATATATATATATATATATATATATATATATATATATATATTTGTATGTAATAATATCGTATATATTTATAGGTACTTATACACTGTCATTATTATCTTTATTATTAATATTTATTGTATTATTAATTTATATTTCTTATTAAGTAAATATATAGTAAATAATTTTCTAAAAATTATTTTGTAACAAAATATTATATTGGACTTTGGGCCTATATTGCTTTCAAAATCAGATTAAACCTAAAAATGTATTATAGTATCTTTTTGAGATGTAGTTTACAAATATTATAAAATACATTCTTGTATTTGATCATGCATCCTCCCTTCGATTATCTTTCCAACCGTGACTAATCGAGCGTTTTCTATTCTTTTGATCTTTGCTCAATCTTCTCTACATCGAACGGCGGTTTATGGATTGTTCTATTATGGACAATCTTGGATTATTTGGATGATAGATATGCTATTGGACGAGATGATCTTTATGACTATGATTTGGGATGATACAATTTTGGGATTTTATTATGAACTTTAGCTCCTAGTATACACTACACCAAAACATACAATTTGTAACACTTTTTTTCTAATTCGTAACGGTTATTACCGTTACAAGATTGTAATGGTAATTATCGTGATAATACCTAAATAACTATTACTAAATTAATAATATTCTATTTTCTGTTTAATTTACTTTCTATAATGCTAGTAACTGTCACACTAGAAAAAAAAAGTGTTACAAAATTTTACTTTCCCTCCACTTATTTCACATCCCTCCAATCTAGGGGTGACCATTATTCGGTTTTGGACCGAAAACCGAACCGAATCGAACCGAATAAGAGGTTCGGTTCGGTTTTAAAAAAATTCGGTTCGGTTTCGGTTTTGAAAATACTAAATTTTCTTATTCGGTTTCGGTTTCGGTTTTGGGTTTCGGTTTCGGTCCAAAACCGAAAACCGAATAAGAAAATTTAATTAATATATATATATATATATATATATATATATATATATATATATATATATATATATATATATATATAGAGGAAAATGTACCTAAGGTCGACCTCATTTTCCTCACTTTACAACATTTTTTTCTTGAATATTTTTTTATGGGATTGATCTACACCTTATTGATTGGCAACATACCAAATTTCAAGAAAAAATAATATTGTTTAGCCCCCTATCTATCCCTTGCAAAATCGACGGTGTAGCAGCAAAGTTTTAGACCGTCGATTTTTGCAAGGGATAGATAGGGGGCTAAACAATATTATTTTTTCTTGAAATTTGGTATGTTGCCAATCAATAAGGTGTAGATCAATCCCATAAAAAAATATTCAAGAAAAAAATGTTGTAAAGTGAGGAAAATGAGGTCGACCTTAGGTAACTTACCTAAGGTCGACCTTAGGTACATTTTCCTCATATATATATATATATATATATATATATATATATATATATATATATATATATATGTGTGTGTGTGTGTGTGTGTGTGTGTGTGTGTGTGTGTGTACTATATATATAAGTATTAATATATATAGGTACATACTAAATATATATAGGTATATACTAAATATGTCTATGTATATTTAGTTACTATATATATTAACAAAAAAACCTCAAAAAAATCAAAAAAAATGAATAAACCGAATAAACCGAAAACCAAACCGATTTAATTCGGTTCGGTTTGATTCGGTTTTGGACAAATTTGGTTCGGTTTCGATTTTGCTTATTCGGTTTCGGTCCAATTCGATTTTGGGTTATTCGGTTCGGTTTAAACCGAATAAACCGAATGCTCACCCCTACAGTCCATCCTTCTCCCTCACTAACAAAAAAAAAAGGCAAATGTTAAAGGCCACCCCCAAATTACTAAGGGCCACCAACTTAAAATTTTTAAAAAAATTACAAGTTTGCCATTTTGAAAACACTAAGGGCCACCCCATTTCTGTCAATGGAGGACTGCAGGACTTGCCTGCAGTCTAAAGTGAATACAGTGACTGCAGGCTTGGCCTGCAGTCCTATGTGCATTGAGGACTGCAGGCCTAGCCTGCAGTCCTATTCGGAGAGGATATGTGCAACAACAAAAAAACTTTTCACAAAAAAAAAAAAAAACCGAAATAGGGAAGTAACCGGAGCTCCCTCCCACGTCCACCAGCTCCTCCACCCCGTCGAACCCCCCTTCCCCCTCCCCCCTTACCCGTCGAGGAAAGCCTCCATGAACGGCACCGACACCCCCCACATCGCCTCCATGAACGCCTCCGTTGGCCCTGGCGAAGGGGTCGGGCCCCGCGGGGTCCAGCACGGCGTGGTGGACGTTGGTCCAGGCGCCGACGAGAGCGTCCTGGTGGTGCTGCAGCACGTAGGACGAGTAGGAGTTGCCGTCGGCGTCGGGGACGAGGGTGCGTCCGATGTCGGTGAGGGCGTAGAGACGGCGGCCGGTGTCAGCATCGGTTTCTTCGGAGAAGACGCCGTGGCTGGAGAGGAGGCGGAGGAGGCGCTGGAGGTTGATGGGGGAGGAGGAGGGAGGGGGAGGGGGCAGAGGAGGGGGAGGATCTCGGCGGCGGAGAGGGGGCGAGGGGAGAGGGAAAGGGCCTCGGTGGCCCTTAGTAAACTTATTCAACTTTGGTTGCTCTTAGTAAAAAAAAAAAAAATTCATGGTTGCCCTTAGTAGGAGAGTTGCCCTTAGTAATTTGGGGGTGGCCTTTAACATTTGCCAAAAAAAAGTGTTACAAAATATATTAGTCTCTCTTTCTGTCTGTCAAACCAACCCACGCTCGATTTGCTCGCCCTCTCCAAAACCCTAAACCTAAATCTCTCTAAAACCTAATTCTATCCACCGTGTGTCTGGCCATGGCCAACCTCGCCTCTAGGTCGGTAAGCAGCATGCACCACTTAAAACCTAACTCCATTTCCATTCGTAACTCCCATCTTATGATTTTTCTCATGTCTCCTCTTTTTCTAAGGCTTTCGAGAGCAAAAGCACAGCAACCATGTGCAATTTTCGATCGTGTTCAGTTTTTCTCGATTTGGTAATGTTTTGGCAATATGTCGTTTGACTGGACTGAAAAATCCCTAATTTTGTATAGGATTTGGTGTAGGTTGGGAGCAGGCTTGTTTTGGAGCAGGAGCTACGCGACGAAGGACGTCAGGTTCAGGGTGGAGGCCCGGGTGTCGATGCTCAAGGGGGTAGAAGACCTCGTGGACACCGTCTAGTCATCATAGAAAAATATCAAAAAGAGAATATGGGTATTCTACCTGGCTTTTGCTAGTTATACTGAATTTGCTAGTTATAATGGATTTGATATTGAATTGTGTTCAAAAACCAACATTGTTTGATATGACATCAACTTTGTGGTTATTTGGTTGCTAGATGGTTACTAAAAGGACTCGCAGAACATCAGTTGTTTAAATTTTAGGCAGTGTCAAAATAATGTAGATCATGAAAAATTTGTTCTCATTCGATTTGGATATCTCATGGTGTGAATACTCATATACATGTCTATGCATAATGATTTACAAGTGAATACTCATATACATGTATATGCATAATGATGTACTTGTAACTGAAATTTATTTTCAATTCCACTAGACGTTGATAAAAGAGGCCATTTATCTTAAAAAATTTTGCTTCCTCATTTTCTAGGCCATGAATGATAGCATCCATTTTTTCTGGAGCTATCTCAAATAAGTGGATGCTCCCACAGTAGGTATGGAATATGTACAAGAATAACACCTTGTTGAAGGAGCATTCGCAATAATGCTATTTGTCCCTCCAAATTGTACCTCCAAACCATCCCTCCTTACGTGGCAGCTGACGTGGCATATTGATGTGGTAGCTAACGTGGCAAATTTTAAAATTCAAATTCAAATTAACATTAAAATTAATGTTAACAATAACATTAAAAATTAATATTAACGTTAACATTAACAATAATATTAATATTAACATTAACATTAATATTAACATTAGTTAATATTAACACATTAACATTAACATTAACATTAACTAACATTAATATTAACATTAAAATGGACAAAATTGGGTAATTAACTTTTTGGGTTAAAATTTGCCATGGCATCGGTCATGTCAGATGACATATAATATTATTTAACATGCCATGTCAACTGTCACACAAGGAGGGATGTATTGGAGGAACAGTTTGGAGGTACAAATATCATTACTCATTCGCTATATACCGCCACATACTTTAATCAGTTGATGACAAATTTGGTTGAATTGTATAGCTGATAACTCGATTTGATAGCGAATGTGTAAAAAGATTAGGTGAAAACTGTAATCCACTCTATTCCTCTTATCTCTAAAACTTTTGCACGAATCTATCATTTAGCATCTACTTTTTATGATCTTGTGTTGTAGGAATGGTTTTAAGGCCTTTCAGCTCCATTGTAGATATATCAAATTGTTGTTTGTTGAATTTTATTGAGCTTTTACGTACTAGGGACTTGCATATTGTGAACATTTTTGTTTGTTTGCTTGATAATACAAAAGGTTGATGTCATCTTCACGACTAGTTGAACTTTGTTGATTCATTATATGGAGATTCCTTAGACCATGTTGTTAATAGATTCAATAGAAGTTGTTGCTAGATTGTTGATTTAGTGGGCTTGCTAGCAATTATTAACAAGTTTTTTTCCTAGTCATGAAGGTGTAAATTTTTGGATGCTTATTATGAATTCTTATGATTTTCTAATCTAATAAGTGTGACTAATCTTGAATTCTTATGATTTGCCAATCTAATAAAGTGTGTAATTTAATCAGCATTTCCAAATTGCTCTTGTTCCTACAGCTTCTATTTGAATTTTAGACTAAATTCTCAATATACTGCCTGATTTAAAAAGTTCTTTATTTATTTTTCTTCTTTTTTTCCCTTGATAATTTGGTTTAGACGTTCGTAAAGAGATCCCTATCCTTTTTGATGTCCTACTCAAATTACTATAATGTGACGACCTTTGTGTTTACTTAAATTGTTTGACAGGTAATCCAGGTATCTGGTCTATTACTCTCTCTAGAATCAAAGAATTGTGTAGCTTCCTTCTGAATCCAGTTCATCTATATAAACTGTGTTATATATGATAACTCTCAAGCTTCCTTAGTTTCTTGATGAGTATATTTGTTTTATGGAAAGCATAGTCAAGTTTATTATACCCATTATTTTGGCATGACTTGGTAGGTCAAAGGAACATTTCAGTTATAATTGACCCTATGCATCAGGTTCTTAGAGGGGGTTTATGTTTATTATTTATTTTCATGAAAGTTCCTACAGTTTTTTTTTTCTTATTTGTGTGTGTTTGTGTGTGGTGTGATAAACTTGGTTGCTTGACGCTTTTGGAGTGATTAGAAAATTTCATATTTCCTATTTGATTTGAAGATGCGTATTTCATATAAGCATGTTTCAAATATAAATGTTATATTAATTGATCTGAATGGGATCTTTTCGCTCTTTGCTTAAAAAATAATTTATTTCTTCCTTTCCCTTCAAAGCATAAGATTTTGTTTGATATCCTGGGTTTAGTTTATCACACCTTAAGTTATAAGCTAAATATTAATCTTACAACCTAGTTCTTGCCAAAATCTTTAGCAGTTTAATGATTGAAGCAGCTCACCAGCAAACCTCTGTGTGCAGGTATATGAGGCCCACTTCCAGGTTGTATCAGAATATCTGTATGAATTCCCTCTTTGATTGCAGATACAAGTTCATCTACGAAACTCAACCTCTCCTTCATCTTTTCTTCCGTCTCTCTTATCTCCTTCATTCGCTTGAATGCAACTGATATCCCCTAAAATAAAGCATAAGGTACCCATCATACCTCAATCCTCTTACTGATTTCAATTCTATCTCTATGGTTTAATTTACACCAATTTTAAGCAAAAGAGTTTGGTCAAGATAATCAACAGATAACAGAATTGGTTGCTGAGGAAGAACTAGATTGGTTTAATTATAAAATAAGCATAATAGGACCACAAGAAGAAACTAGACAATTTAGAATATTGAACATGAAAATTATATTTTTACAGTAAAGGAAGATAATAAGCTCTTGAAATTAAGTTTAAACTTAAAAAAAAGAGACTAAAGGCTGCAGAAAGCAAAGATAGATTTCATTGTGGTCATAGAGCTTGCCTTTTGATGGATTGAGTCTCAACCCATAGGAGTTTATGGAAGTATTTCTTTCATGCTTCTTACCGTCAATCTCCTTCAAGAAGGCAACCATGCACCTGGCTCCTTCATAGCAACTTGTGCAGATGGTATTCCTAGGGGGCTGTAGACAACAGCCATCGGACTTCATATGCAGCAATCTATCTTCTTGATGTTGCTTCTGCCCTTGCTTAGTTTCTTTCCTTTTTCTCTTATCGACTTTGTTTCCTTCCTTCTTGTACGTATATACACACAAAGAATGTCAGCTACTTAATTATGAGCTGGTCCTTGGATTGTATTTTATGACCAATGGACTGCCAAATAGAAAATGTTATATTAGAGTGAGAAGATGTACATGTCTTTCTATAGAGGACATCATCAAGTGGTATTATATTCTTTAGCCCTCACCATAATTGATTATCATTAATGAATACATGATGAATTTCTTTTTCAGCATATAGCCTAAACAATTATAGAGTTCTAATTATGGCTGAGATGATAATCCCCTTTCACATGGACTACTGGACAAGCATGACATAACATTTTGAGGAAGTCATTAAACATGAACTGCCTAGAGAATCAAACAAACTAATAATTTGGGATTTTCAATGCTAATGACTCCATAGGCACATTTCCATTTTTCGATGTAAGCTTCAAAATTTGTATGAACAAATAAAATTATTCATGCAAGTCTTTTCTGAGTTCATTTTTTGTAGAGTATTGAGCTTGCTCAACACTATGCTTTCACTCATTACCTTTTACGTGTAACAGGCAACTGGCGATTAGAAGGACAGACATGAAATTGCCTCCATTTTCTCTCCTCTAACAGGCAACTTCATTAGAAGGACATGAAATTGTGGTGACAAACTACATCCATAACGTATGACTATATACCCCGTTATGCTCAACCCAGCAAGTAGATTGGCTACATAAAACTAACGATTCTATTCTATAATTTTGTTGAATAAATCGACATAAATTTGCAACAATATGTAATATGCCACCTACAGATGTTCAAATACCTAAAATTTTGTTGTTCTAAATAAGCTACATATTTTTGGATTAGATATATGTGCAGATATTATGGTGGGAAATGCAATGTTGAGGGGAATCTCTGGAGGAAAGAAGAGTCCCAACAGGTTAAAAGAGAAGAACGGTTGTTTGTATAATTCAGTGCCTGCTTAGTGTTGGAATTAATATCTTAGTGACGTTCATTGTTTTGTAATAATTTAATACATTTTAGATGTAGTAATTTGGACTTGTGTTATTGTGTGTTAGTGGTTCATTCTGACATGTAACATTGTAAACTCTATGTATGATTTTTTTTGTAATATTAATAAAATCAAGTTGAGCAGACGAGTGTTATAATATTTGAATAATTGATACTTGTATTTAGTTTCATGACAAAGCTATATTTTTGGTCTTATAGGTTCATGCAAAATGTATTCAAATTATTATTTTTTCAAAAAAAGGTTTTTGTAATGGTCATAACCGTTACATAAGTAAAAAATAGTAACGGAAGATCACATGTTTCTAACGGTTATAACTGTCACAAAAATAAATTTAGTCACGATTATAACCGTTACAAAAATTGTTACAATATTTATATTCGTAATGGTTATAACTGTTACTAAATCCATTACGAAAATTAGTCACGACCAGTTAGTCACGGTTATAACCGTGACAAAAAAAATTTGTAATGGTAATAACCGTTGGCAATCTTCTATTTTGGTGTTGTGATATTCCGTGTCGACATGTTTGTGTTGCGTACGTCGACTACAATAACCCAAAGCAAGTACTTACAAATATTACTTTCGGTAAAACCCCTATTTTTATAAATTTTATTAAATTTTAATTTGATATTTTAGGCCATATTAAATATTTTTAATAGGTTTAGTACATGGTTATATAATTTGTTCTTATAGATAAAAAACGAGCAATAATATTTATTCCTAGTATTGCTTGCAAATTTTTACTAAAATTTTCTCTATAAGTAATTTTATTTAGTTTTGGATTTTTAGAAATTTCCTTAGAATTTCTGTGTAGACATAAGTATACAAAATAGTATACTTATATATATGTGTGTGTGTTTGTGTGTGTGTGTGTGTGTGTTTGTGTGTGTATAGTTAAAGAGAGAGAGAGAGAGAAAGGATTATTGTTCCTTTCGGAAGAGTAATAGAGCCAGCCCAACCCCCCCCCCCCCCCCCCAGAGAGGCGAATTGGAGTGAAAGAAAAATAAACAAAAAAATTCATCTCTCAAATCCATAGCAAATATTAACAAAAAAATTTCAATTTTTTTTGTTGTGATCATAATTGGATTCTCCACGAGATTTCAACCTAAGATCCCAGTTTAAACCAATCCAAATTCGGATTTAAACTAAACGCATATAGGATTCAAACACCCTATACATACGCGAACGAAAGGAGTTTTCTTTAAAACTCTCCTTCGATACTCCACTTCCCTTAAACCCCGAGACCCCTGATACCCTCGCATGCATCCTTAGCCGCCTGCAGTAGCCATGCGTTTGTCGGAGCGCCGCCACGACCGCTGGAACTGACGAGAACAGGACATACCATGTTTTTGAAAAACTCCCAAGTGTACTATTTTCGCGTTAAATTTCTCTACTTCTATTCGATAATTTTTCGATCCATCAACTCTTGTGTATAGAAAACATACCCAACTCCAAACCCTGACAAATAGAAAATTTTCCAATGCGTCCAAACATATAAGAATTTCACTGGAAATTCAACAAAAAATTGTTCTTTAACAGAGTCAAAACTGTCCTCAACACCCGATTTGGGAGGCAAACCATTGCCAAACCAATGTCCAATCCGACAATCTAATTGAATAGGTTTATAGACAAGATATAGGAGATGAAAACCCTTCTTGTAGATTTATTTTTTATCTACTATACAGAAAGTTATTTGATTTCAAAGTCCAAAAAAACCTGCTTTTGAAAACTGATATTTTGGAGAGAAAAATCCCTGATGCACCGTGCGCCCCGACAAACCGGGCGACATAGTCGTGAACCAAAAGCATTAAAAGGTGCACATCGCTTCACGTACGTGTGGGATTCGACGGAACTCTATTTCGTTGTGTGTGCGCGACGAAATCGAGGCATATCGGTCGGGATACCCCGTATCGGCCCTTTTGCAAACTAGCCTATAACTTCATGCACGTTTGTCATCTCGAGACGAAACTTATGACAATAGGATCGTATCATTTTTTTGTCATGTACACCAAGTTTGGTCCGATACTGAGAAGGTCGACCGGAACGCCATTTTGGCGGGCCCGCGACCCGATCCAACGGGCGAATTTGTGCACGGCCCATCGTAATCCAACTTTGGACATACGGTTGGATTTGTATCGTCAAACTGGATCCATAGACAAGTAGTTTGACGACTTTAGAGACCGTAGGTACTGGCACGCTTTCGGTGCAAAACGGGTCCAACGACAGACATCGTTTTGACCAAAAATTACGATTTTGTCCCTGTGTCCAAAGTTGAACTTTTGGGTAGGCATTTTTAAACATATCTTTTATACCAAAAACGTTCGTGATGTTTATTTCAGTATCCGGAGTTGTTTTCGAGATCTAACTTTTCATTGCTACCGATTCTGATCACTAGACTTGCTATTTCTACGCACCACCCTCATGCAAGATACCTTGCCATTGTACTCTGTCTTTTATAGCTATTTTATTTCTGCTATTTATATTTAGTTTATACTTATACTTCTTGTTTTATCTCATTGCGCGTCCAAGTGATACTTGGGTGCAAACGACTGTATTAGTCGCTTTACTGTTTTATTTCTTTCTGCATTGACTTAGTACTAGTTGACCACTACTGAAATGAGGTATTGGTATCTCTCATATGACCTTAACACTTGCTTTATCATAAGTTGTGAGTCACATGTAGGACGCAGACTCGCGTAGTCGACTGACCATTGATACGTTTAAGACGTACCACGGTTAGGAGATAACTGCCATTAAAATTGCAAGACTAGTGGACTTCGCAATCGAGCGGATATGTAATAGCAGAAGATGAAAATTCGAAAGATTATATACCTGAAATGAAATGAACACCAGCAACAATCCAGCAAGGAGCTCTACAAACCTACTCAACCATCCTGAAGGAAACTAGGTCCTCAGCGGGACATAGCAAGATACATAATATACATGCCATATGAAGTACAGTAAATAGCATGTGAAGGTAATAACATGTGATCCAGATGCTAAACACGTGACCAAAGTAGTAAATAGGTAATCAAGTGGAACTAATACTAGGCAAACAATCTAGTCTGCGTGATACGCAATTGAGGACAACTTTCGACGCGAGGGCTTTCCAAATATAAAATCCGTAGCTCCGGTATAGAGACTCTCGGGATGCGGGATCATAGCTCTGATATAGACTCCCGATAAATATAGTGGCAGTTCCAGTATAGAGACTCTCGATAATATAGTCGCAGCTCCGGTATAGAGCCACACGATAAATATGAGAGGCACGTAACTCCGGTTACAAAATCTCTCGAATAAGGATGTATAAAAATAAGTACATAGTGATATATGAAAAGTAGCCCTCACGCCTAGTAACTGTCCTCCCCACCCAATCTAGTCTGACACTAATGAAAAGTATCCACGACACATCTAGTCTGACACTAATGAAAGACAAGGCCAGAAGTCCAGTCAAAATATGTACACAAGAGATCCAAGATCAGTAACATCCAGAGATCATAGGGGTCAACTATATGCCATACAGATGAATTCATGTATCAGTTCTATGTGTCAGCAGAAAAAATCATGACGGTGTACTGAAAATAAACAGAAAAAATTGTGTACAGTATATCCAGTGTGAATCGACTGATAAGAAAACATAAGCACGTAGATACTGTAAATCATGTTGGCAAGGTATACTTGCCTGTAGTTGTCTAAACTGTGCTAAGACTGTAGTACCAAGGTCTATCCCACAATCCATGAGAACCACACTCCATGCAAATATTTATCAACCTAAATCATAAACAAATATATATCACATACTATATTACACGTATGACTAATAACTCCCACCTGGGGAGCTTGGGTCGTTTCTAGTCACCTATTACCTTTGGTTATCTAAGACACTTGTAATTATATCGCCTAGAACTAGGTCACACTAGTCTCAATAATCATTATTGTCAATATTATGAATGGCAAGTTATAGGTTTAAAGTATCAAGTTTGTATCTCGCTATTCGTACAGTGAAACCTACAATACATAAATCGAGACAAGAGTGATCACTGGAATAGAATCGACTGATCTCAGTTTTAATGCATGGATTCTGAGATACGAACATAAATAAGAATTAATTATAATTAATGATGATACATAAAGGAAAATCTACAGACATCGTCGGATGATGAAACAATTATCACCAACATGTCTAGAATGGTCAAATTAGCTAGGATAGCCCATCCATAAGTCCAATTTGGACACAGGGGCAAAACGATAATTTTAGATCAAAATGATGTCCGCCGTTGGACCCGTTTTGCACCGAAAATATGCCAGGATAAAGTCTACTAAACCTAACAAACTATATGTCCATGCGTCTAGAATGATGCTACAAACTCAATGGTGTATCCACAATTAGATTTCGATGAGCCGATCTCAAAATGACCCGTAGACACGGACGTTGGGACCCCGTTTACACAGAAGTGTGTGCCAGAGCCAAAGTCCTCTAAATCAAACAAAATATATGTCAACGAGTCCAGAATAATAATACGAACTCAACGGTATATCCAGAAGTCAATTTCGATGAGCCGATCTCAAAATAACCCGTTGACTTAGATAAAGGGATCCAATTTTGCACAGAAATACGTGTCGGGACCACGTTGCACCAAAATCAGCAAATTATATATGAATTTATGCTAAAATGATTCCACGAGTCCAATGGTAGCATCAGAATTGGAATCTTGAGTCCCGGGTCCAAAATTAGAATTTTACAAGTTGGAAATTATGGTTTCGATATGCCAACTTTGACGTCAATTTCAACCAACCAAACGACATCCTACGAAGCTGAAATTTTTATGATACAAACGTGGTTATACCTGCTGTGTACAAGAACTAGTGGTGTGTCAAACAGAGCTGTAATGGGTGAGAAACAAATCCATGAAGTTGGCTCCATGAAATTGTTGAAAAATAATATAATTTAAATGGTCAACTTGGTGGCCAGTTTTAACCTATCAAACGATCGAATTAATGGCTGAAAATTTAGATGAGCGAAGGGTTATATACAGAGATTACAACAAAGAAAAGATTTCGACATCAATGATCAGATTGTCCAGAAAATATGTCCAAAGTTGTTGTCCCTAAACACAATTTTTGACTCGAATTTGCGCGCGTCACGACGAGATCTTGTGAAAAATGCAAGAATCATCTACATCGTACGATAGAGGGTATACAGCGACATTGGGGGTGGTCTGGGCGGTGCGTCAGGATTGTACAGACCTCGTGGTGTTGGTTATGACGTCGTGGCACCCGTGTGCGACAGCCCGTTACTGCAACTGTATTTGCAGCTGCTGCTGCTCTTGCCGCTTGGCGGCTGCCCGTCGGTGCTGGATACGTGCGAGTGGTCAGGTGGCACCACAGGCGATAGGTGATGGTGGTTAAATTTCTAGGCTATGTCGGGGCACGTGCATCAACGTCATGGCACCTGCGTGCGGAAGCCCGTTGCTGCAACTGCGTTTGCGGCTGCTGCTGCTCTCGCCGCTTAGCGGCTGCCCGCCGGTGCTGGACACGCATGGGTGGTCAGGGGTCATCTCAGGCCATGTGCGATGGTAGTTAAATTGCCAAGCTATGTCGGGGCGCGTGCAACAATGCACGACGGTCGAAACGCTTCGACTTCTCGCATGTATGCCTGCTGCATGGTCGCGTGCAATCGCGCGGTGGCGTGCCGAGGCCCTGGCTGCGGCGTAGCATATGGTGGATGCTCGAGGTCGTGACTAGTAGGCCGTGGGACACTATCGGGTTGAGGGTGTTGCCATGGAATGAGGTGTCGGCTAGGTTATGTATCCGCGAGAGGAGGAAGAGAAAGAGTTGTATAAAAAGGAAGAGATGAGGAAGGATGAGCGCTTGTCTCCCTCGTACAGGCGTGGGCCTGTAGCTTATGCAGTGCTACTGTACCATGAGCTGGAGACAGCGAGAAAGCTGCTGGTCTCTTGTCACTTCCGTTTCCCGTTATACGTATTTTCGTATGCGTATATGGATTTCTGATATTTATCAGGTGGACCGTAGTTAGACTTGTCTTGCTTAGTCCAGTCTTGGTTTAATCTTGACTTAGTTTATTTGATTTGGTTTGGTTCAATTTGACTAGGTTTAGTTTGCTTGGTTTATTTGACTTGGTTTGGTTTGGCTTGAGATGAAGAGGGTTGATATATAACCCAACTCCTTCTCTATCTCTCCTCATTCACTTCTTCATTAACTTCTTCATCTACTTCTTCATCTTTTTTCCTTTACTTCTCCCACCTACCAAGTCCTAAGCAAGTGCAACTTGCTTCATGACGGATCTTCCATTTTATTGTTCTATCTTCTTTTCTACATGATTCTAAGCATCTTTAGGACTTGACATTTTTTATTTTGGTGGATAGATTTTTGTAGATCTAAGTTTGTAGCTTTTAAGGTTTTTTGGGTTTTGATCTACCAAACTTTATTTTTTTTTTCAAGTTTTTATTGTTCTATGTTGTAGAGAATTCGATTTTACCCAAAATGGACCTTTGAAAAGTTAGATTTTGACTTGTTTTGAGGAAGTTATGGCAAAAATAAGATTTGGACATTTTCTAGTTCATCTGTCTGGAATCTGGCAGGGACGATGAATAATGCCGCATGAATGAATAGTGCCGCATGGATGCATAGTGCCGCATGGATACATAGTTTCGCAAGCTTTCATAGTGCTGTATGGCTTGCATAGTATCGTCAGAATGAATAGTGCCGCATGGATGTATAGTACCGCAGGAATGAATAGTGCCGAATGGATGCATACTGCCGCAGGAATGAATAGTATCGCAGGCTTGCATAGTGCCGCATGGCTTACATAGTACCGCAGGCTTGCATAGTGTCGCAGGCTTGCATAGTGTCGCATGAATAAATAGTGCAGCATGGCTTGCATAGTGCCGCATAGTGCCTATTTTGGCTGTTTTTGACTGTTTATGTCCTATTTGGCTGAATTGTGGCCAGAATTTCTTCCAACTCCCAACATGAAATTTGTAGATCTTTTCTTTGGCTTCAAGAATATGTTACTAGCTATTTTATGCAAGTTTCTCTCATTCATGATAATGTAATGATAGAACACGATGGTGGCCCGTTGTGGCGCACCCTTAACAAGTAACACGACATGATAATGGCCCATTGTGGCGCACTCTTAACAAGTAACATTTACATGATAACTCTTGATAGTGACACGTCATGGTGCACTCTTGACAAATAATTTGACATGATATTTCTTGATGGTGGTCCGTCATGACGCACTCTTGACATGATCTTGATAAGTAACCTAACATATAATCTTGAATGTTGTTGCGATGGGTATCTTGACATGCTGATTAATAACTCGTCTTGACACCGTAGGTGATTGTTCTTGAATGTGCTTGTGTAAGCTACCAGTCTCGTCTTGCATCATGTCTAGGACTTGCATCCCTGGTTACCACAGTCAGGGATTCATACTGAATCTAACTAGGTTAATGACTAGATTGATCAAGTAGTTCATAAAGAGATTTTCCAGTCATAGGCAATCCCGTTCTCTGGGCGCTTTAATTCGACTTGTAGCCTGCCGTCGAGTAGGGCACATTTCCAGCACACTGTCATGTGTTGCTTATACGGATTTTTGTATACGTATACGGATTTCTGATATTTATCAGGTGGATCGTAGTTAGACTTGTCTTGCTTAGTCCAGTCTTGGTTTAATCTTGACTTGGTTTATTTGATTTGGTTTGGTTCAATTTGACTTGGTTTAGTTTGCTTGGTTTATTTGACTTGGTTTGGCTTGGCTTGAGATGGAGAGGGTTGATATATAACCCAACTCCTTCTCTCTCTCTCCTCATTCACTTCTTCATTTACTTCTTCATCTACTTCTTCATCTTCTTCATTTACTCCTTCCACCTACCAAGTCCTAGGTGTAATGCCCCAGTCCCAAAATAGTAGGACTAGAAACGTATCATGCCAGCTGTATACATACGAGTAAATATACGGCTCGTATGTATACATAAGCTGTAAATGTAGAAAACCAAGACACTAAATCTCATCCACGAAGATAAATAATGATATAAATACAACTTTGAGTTTGTCATGTACACAATAGTTGGGCGGAGACAAATCCACTACCAACTAAATTAAATATGGAAAAACAATATATAAAGAAAGAATTGAGCGAGCGAGAGCAAGTGACGAGTCCAAGAGCGATCATCACGAAGGAAGGAATGGCCTTAGCTAGAGCACCTGCAAGAATCAGAAAACACACACCTGGAGAGATCACCAGGTCCTCAGAGGGACGTAACAAGACACATAATATCATGCCATAAACTGAATAATAAAAGCTCAACAGAAAAGTATGCATGAGTAAAGGTTCCTAACCATTCCATGTGGATTGCACTTTAGAGGACAACGTTCTACGCAGGGGCTGTCACAAGCAAGTAATAAAGAGTGGCCAACAAGTAGCACTCATCCGAGACACTATCGGCCGGGTAACACGTAGCGCTCATCCGAGACACTATCGCCCAAATGTGTGTAAAAGAAAATGTAGCCCCTACGCTAGTAGCTGCCCCCTGCCCCCCAATGATACTATACGTGTGTCGTAACCACGACACACAAACACTTGTCGTTTTCACCACACTGTTTTATAATAGATAACTGTCAAGTCTTCTAACATGCATCTATTGACAGTTATTTATACGTATGCGTACTGAGGATCAGCCCACACGCAAGTGACCTCTACATGATACTCACAACTCTCACACACAACTCGTGTACAATCATGAAAAGTCAATAAGACACACTAAATTTGACGGTAGTCTCTTAACTCTAAGCCAATTGCATAAAATATAGTAATTTGTATCTACATATAATTTAGAAAGAAACAACTTGAAAATACACACAACATGCATGATATTGAGCAGGAAATTTAAACAGTAAAGGCAAGATGTCTTGCCTGATGTGTCGTCTGGTGTGATGCGATGATCAAGATGTCATGTTTTGTCCAATAACCAAGGTTAGTGCAACATAGTCGGAGACTGCTCGGAGGCGCTGGGCGCTGGACGCCGGGCTCGGCTGGCGACGGTGGGTGCCGGCAGAAGGTGGAGGTCCGGTGTGGTGGCGCGCTGGTGGCCGCGAGGTGTGCCTCACCTGAGAGGCCTGTGCGACCGTGCGACCCCGGCGGTCGTCGGTGCGAAGGATGGGGCTCGCCATCCCGTTCGGCAGAGGCGGTGTGGAGAACAGGGTTTTGCCAGGTCTTGGCGGCGGTCACGACTCGGAAGGAGAAGCGGCGCGCGGTCCGGCGAGCTGGGTCGACGAAGGTCCGGTGCTCCGCCACGGAGCTGGTGGTGGCTATCGAGCCGGCGGGGAGAGGAAAAGGTGGAGAAGGAAGGGGCCGGACGGGCGCAGTGCTCATGCGTCGGCGCGGCTGTCGGCGCGCGGCTGTCGGAGAGAGGCGGATCTGCTCGGGATGGCTCGGGAGGGGTCGTCCCGGTGTTGTGTGCACGGTGGTCGGAGTTCGCTGCAATGGTGCTTGGCGTACCAGTGGGAGACACGGCCGATGGTTGCGGGAAGACGAGTAGGCTAGTGCCGGAGATGGAGGCTTGGGCGGCCGTACCGCAGAGAATCGAGCGTGGCAGAGGTGAGGGTTTGTGTGTTTTAATTTTTCTCCTTTGTTGTTCTCTGGGGGTACGATTTTCATGGTGGTCGGATTGGCTTGGGAAGTTGGTCGATCGTAGTGGTGGCCATGGTGTGGCCAGGTCCGTGACCGGGTTGATGGTGGTGATGTGTGCTGAGTTTGGGGTAGAGATGTTGATGAATGTTTGGTCGGGAGGAGTTGGGGAGATAGGCGAGCACGGTGGTGCTGGTGGTGGTTTGGTGGTATCGGGGACATGGTGGTCGGGCGATGATTGCGGTGGGTAGGTAGCGACGATGATGTTGTGGCCGGGTTTGGACAGGGACGGAGAGAACGGTGATGTACATGGCGATGGTGGTTGTGTAGGCGTAGTTCGGATGGCCGGGAGTGCGGCCTAGCAGTTCTACGGGGTCTCAATGCGGTGCCAGGGCGGTGATAGTGATGTTTAGCGATGATCGGCGGTGGGGGTGAGCAAAGCCGAGGGTTGGGCGACCGCGGAGGTGGCTATGGATGGTGCAAGTCGTGGGTGGCTGCTGGTCGGAAACGGCAGGGGGTTTCAGGGAGGCGGCAGTCAGGTTGTGACGGGTTGGCTAGGATAACACGGGGCTTTGGGTTGGGGTTTTAGGTGAGTTCGTGTCGGAGAGTGTCCGACATGGTAGGGAAGAGTTGATGTAGAAATCGCATCCGGGTTTGTCGGACACGAGGATGAACTGTATATGTAATATAAAATAAATAGTGGATGGGAATGGGAATGGGGCACACAGACACGATGCACGTAATGGTGTGGGTGGTGGAGAATTTTGTGGATGGTAGAAATTATGGAGGAGTACCTCTCCTTTTATAGGAGGTGGAAATTCCCATTAGGATAAGAATTGGGATTATTTAAATCCCTCCATTAGATAATTCATAATTAAATTCAAATTAATTTAAAATTTTCTTCAATCAAATCCAAATCCAAATTCAAATTTTAGATAAATCTAATTTAAATTTATATAGATAAATTCTATTTTCAAATAAAAGCTATTTAAAATAAAGTCAATAAAATTTTCTCAAATTTAAATTATCACCATCAATTAAATTTAAACCAACACTATTTTTAAATACTTTTTTGAATAATAAAATATTAATATTAAATAAATTTCGAAAATGGATTTATATATATAAATTTATATGTCTCGTATAAAATGAACATTTGCATAAAACCTCGTTTTCAAATTACTATTTATATAAACTTCCATGATGTAAAATAATGAATTGAAAATTTTCAATATGACGCTTTTTACAACTTTACGAAACAATACTAAAAATATTTGTTTATTTATTATTTAAAAACCATGCTTCTAAATAAAATATTTTTTTACAAAGGTATGTACTTCGCACATATTCGCACTCGACGAGCCATACGAAAATATGAGCTTATGCGCGACGTACAATACGACTATGCGACGTACAATACAAAGCAAAAAAAAATTTAAAACCAATTTATAAAAAAAATAAATTATAGTAGAAATTTAGGGGGTTTACATCCTACCCAACTTAAAAGAATTTCGTCCTCGAAATTTAGAAAAAAATTAGGATAGGTAGGGTTGAGTAGGTTGAAGAATTTTTCTTAATATGAAAACACGATCGAAACATTTGGGTGAAGAGAGGGAAACGACACTAATGAAAACGGGCTATTTAGTTGGCTGAAAAAAGCAACGGATATCGTTTAGAAATGACCATGTGCATGACAACCCTTCCGTGTCTATTTACTACCATCAATCCTAGATTTGCGGAAATCTCAAAGATTGTTAATAACTTCCTCGATCTCAATCTAAGATCAGTAACTCAATATTTGAGTTGTGTCATAATCCTTGAATCGTCAATATTATCTCATCAATAATCGCCTTTTACAATTTTGGTTTCTCCTTAAAATTTACATTCCATAAACTTAAATTCCTTCCTTCCTTTATTTAATTTGATAATCGTCCTCGAATTTTTTTTTCACAAAATTTTTATTCCAAAATATATATTCTAATTCCGTTATCGCATACTAGAAATTCCATGAGTTCCGAAATTTTCAATTCAAATAATCTCTACTCTTCTTCTTCAATATATCTATATAATTATATATATATATATATATATATATATATATATATATATATATATATATATATATATATATATATATATATATATCTTTTTCCTCAAGCTAAATTTTGTCTTTCCTCGAAATTTAAAATTTAATAACCTTCAATCAATTTAGTCGAAGCAAAATCAATTTCTATCTTAATCATGAAATTTGTATTCATAATCATCATAGAAAAATATAATTCTTAAATCATCATAAATAAAAAAAGAAAAACTTATCCTCAATGTTGGGGTAACTTTAAGAACTAAAACACCCTATTTATTATCATAAATTTTTTTCTCAATAATGGATTTACCTCGAAAAACTAATATGTCAATCGAGAAGTCTATTGTCCCTTGCTCATATCGTAATATCACCTTTCTCAATTCCCTTTTATATGGTTTACCACATAATTTCACTAATGTCTATAATCACACAATTATCTTCTTCTTCTTCTTTTTTTACGATACTACTAATCTCCTTTATGGGACTTTCTAATCTAGTCCCGTATGACTGAAGGGTGTCATGATACAACTATCATCTTTGCACGAGGGAGTCAAAAGAAACAAGGTTGCATGTATCATAGGGAAGTCAAATAAAAATCCTCAAAGGGGAGGGCTAAACAAATTGGGAGAAAATTTTGGTTAGGTTCAATGGTTGTGGTATGGTTGGGGCAGTGATTGAGAGTTACTAGCTTAACGCACAAAAATAAAAAGGATAAGGGTTAGGTAATCAAGATAAAACATAAAGTAAAGCATATTAAGGAATTAAGTAGAACAAAATCACATATCGGATCGAAAGAATTGAGTCGAGATTTGACCTCTAACAGAAGTCAGAAAGGACCATAGTATTATGGTGGAGTTTATAGCTAACAATTTTGACTTGAAAGTCGCATCATAAAAATAGAGTACAAGGAGACGTGTTTTAGTGGGACATGATATACCTACATGAAGGTGGGCTCGTCTAGGTCTTGTATATGGAATTTTTGGCTGAAAAAGTCTAGTGTTGTACTCCAAATATCCAAGCCACGGCAAAGGACACAAAAGAATTTAAATAGAAAGTGGGAGTTCATGAGATAATGATTAACACACAAATAAATGACCAAGTTAACGCATGAAATAAAGATAATTCAGATTATAGTACATCAAGGTAAATAAATTAGGTATACAGTTTCTAGAGATATGATAGCCAATTAGATGGAGTATGGTCGAGAAACAATCTAATCATTTCTTAAGTTTCAAACAATTTGGTGGTCACGATAAAAGATCTAGATTTGAGAAAATGTCGAGTGAGTCAAGATTGAAATATAACCACATGATCTTGGAGATGACTAACAAAACTTGTGTATACACTACTATCATGGTCATGAGTGATATGGCAACTAATATGGACTACCTTATTTATCTTGGTAGCCTATCCATATTTAAATCTATAAATTTGACTTCTTCAAAACTTTTGCAATATAATTCTCCAAATAATCTAATAAAATATCTTTATAAGATGCCAATCATACTCATAACTTAAAATTTAAATTTCTTTTAATCGACCTCAAGATAACCTTTATCATATCACAAAAAATCTCCAAAAATGTATCATAAACTATCCTTTCCACCTTATCTAGTCACATCAAAATCATAACTTAAGATTTTCAAAATTTCTAATCAATCCCGAATAAACCTTTATTGTGTCCTGAATCAAATCCATATATTTTTTTTCTATTATTAATCCAAATCTTAACTCAAAATTTAAATAGGTTTTTAACAATCGGAATTCATACAAGAGTTAAAAATAGATCCTCAATTTGATTATATATCCTTCAAAAATTTTTTAACCAAAATTCTTAATAACCTTACTCCAAACTTAAAATTCAAAATTTTACGAACTTATTAATTGTGAACCATACAACCTAATTTAAAACGAAGCCTTATCAACCGACCTCATAAATATTACATTAGCATTTAAATTTAAAAATTCTTTTCAACTAACTTTATATCTCTTTAAGGATGTATAGCTATAATCAAATGAATCATAAATATTTTTCAAAGACCTTCAAAATCATAATCAAATCAATTTGTTTTCTTGATCTAGCTATCCCCTTGTGTATACCACCTTGCAATATCAAAATAAAATTCCAACTATCCCTTGAAATCGGTAATATGCTACTACCCAACTTGGAATTAACTAATCCTTAAGATCATATTTCTAGGAAAATAAATGCCTTTATAACTCAAATAAAATCTCAATGCATATTAATTGTTAATATAACCTTCTAGCCATGTGTTTAACCTATGGGCATATACTAGTGTAGTCATCTTACTAAGCACAAAACTAAGAATTTACGGTAGAGGGAGTCAAGCAAGATGCAAATCAAGGAGGTCGAACGAGAGTTCGAAATTTGAAGTCAAGAAAGGACGTCAAGTAGGTGGATGATATTCTAGACTCTAATCCTATATTGCAGGCCCGTTCGGTACAGTCATGTAACCGAAACGGCAAACTGGACCTGCATGGGCCACCACAAAAATATGTAACGCTCCAGTCCCAAAATAGTAGGACTAGAAACGTATCATGCCAGCTGTATACATACGAGTAAATATACGGCTCGTATGTATACATAAGCTGTAAATGTAGAAAGCCAAGACACTAAATCTCATCCACGAAGATAAATAATGATATAAAAGCAACTTTGAGTTTGTCATGTACACAATAGTTGGGCGGAGACAAATCTACTACCAACTAAATTAAATATGGAAAAAAAAATATATAAAGAAAGAATTGAGCGAGCGAGAGCAAGTGACGAGTCCAAGAGCGATCATCACGAAGGAAAGAATGGCCTTAGCTAGAGCACCTACAAAAATTAGGAAACACACACCTTGAGAGATCACCAGGTCCTCAGAGGGGCATAACAAGACACATAATATCATGCCATAAACTGAATAATAAAAGCTCAACAGAAAAGTATGCATGAGTAAAGGTTCCTAACCATTCCATGTGGATTGCACTTTAGAGGACAACGTTCTACGCAGGGGCTGTCACAAGCAAGTAATAAAGAGTGGCCAACAAGTAGCGCTCATCCGAGACACTATCGGCCGGGTAACACGTAGCGCTCATCCGAGACACTATCTCCCAAATGCGTGTAAAAGTAAAGGTAGCCCCTACGCTAGTAGCTGTCTCCTCCCCCCCAATAATACTATACGTGTGTCGTAACCACGACACACAAACACTTGTCGTTTCTACCATACTGTTTTATAATAGATAACTGTCAAGTCTTCTAACATGCATCTATTGACAGTTATTCCTACACATACGCACGGGGGATCATCCTACATGCAAGTGACCTCTACATGATACTCACAACTCTCACACACAACTCGTGTACAATCGTGACAAGTCAATAAGATACACTAAATTTGACGGTAGTCTCTTAACTCTAAGCCAATTGTATAAAATATAGTAATTTGCATCTACATATAATTTAGAAAGAAACAACTTGAAAATACACACAAAATGCATAATATTGAGCAGGAAATTTAAACAGTAAAGGCAAGATGTCTTGCCCGATGTGTCACCTGGTGTGATGCGATGATCAAGATATCATGTTTTGTCCAATAACCGAGGTTGGTGCAACATAGTCGGAGACTGCTCGGAGGCGCTGGGCGCCAGGCTCGGTTGGCGACGGTGGGCACCGACGGAAGGCGGAGCTCCGGTGTGGCGACGTGCTGGTGGCCGCGAGGTGCACCTCACCGGAGAGGCCTATGCGACCGTACGACCCCGACGGTCGTCGATGCGAAGGATGTGGCTCGCCATCCCGTTCGGCAGAGGCGGTATGGAGAACAGGGTTTCGCCAGGTCTCGACGACGGTCACGACTCGGAAGGAGAAGCGGCACGCGGTCCGGCGAGCTGGGTCGGCGAAGGTCCGGTGCTCCACCACGGAGCTGGTGGTGGCTGTCGAGCCGACAGGGAGAGGAAAAGGCAGAGAAGGAAGGGGCCAGAGGGGCGCGGTGCTCAGGCGTCGGCACGACGGTCGGCGTGGCGGTCGGCGCGTGGCTGTCGGAGAGAGGTGGATCTGCTCAGGATGGCTCGGGAGGGGTCGCCCCGGTGTTGTGCGCACGGCAGTCGAAGTTCGCTATGACGGTGCTCGGCACACCAGTAGGAGACACGGCCGACGGTTGCGGAAAGACGAGGAGGCTGGCGCCGGAGATGGAGGCTAGCATGGCCGGACCGCAGGGAATCGAGCGCGGCAGAGGTGAGGGTTTGTGTGTTTTAATTTTTCTCCTTTGTTGTTCTCTGGGGGTACAATTTTTGTGGTGGTCAGATTGGCTTGGAAAGTTGGTCGATCGCAGTGGTGGCCATGGAGTGGCCAGGTCCGTGACCGGGTTGATGGTGGTGATGTATGCTGAGTTTGGGGTGGAGATGTTGATGAGTGTTTGGTCGGGAGGAGTTGGGGTGATAGGCGAGCACGGTGGTGCTGGTGGTAGTTTGGTGGTGTCGGGGACACGGTGGTCGGGCGATAATTGCGGTGGGTAGGTAGCGACGATGATGCTGTGGCCAAGTTTGGACAGGGATGGAGAGAACGGTGATGTACATGGCGATGGTGGTTGTGTAGACCGAGTTCGGATGGCCAGGAGTGTGACCTAGCAGTTCTAGGGGGTCTCAATGCGGTGCCAGGGCGGTGATGGTGATGTTCAGCGATGATCGGCGGTGGGGGTGAGCAAAGCCGAGGGTTGGGCGACCATGGAGGTGGCTATAGATGGTGCAAGTCGTGGGTGGCTGCTGGTCGAAAACGGTAAGGGGTGTCAGAGAGGCGACAGTCACGTTTTGACGGGCTGGCTAGGACAACACGGGGCTTCGGTTGGGGTTTTAGGTGAGTCCGTGTCGGAGAGTGTCCGACACGGTAGGGATGAGTTGATGTAGAAATCGCATCCGGGTTTGTCGGACACGAGTATGAACTGTATATGTAATATAAAATAAATAGTGGATGGGAATGGGGCACACAGATACGATGCACGCAATGATGTGGGTGGTGGAGAAATTTGTGGATGGTAGAAATTATGGAGGAGTACCTCTCCTTTTATAGGAGGTGGGAATTTCCGTTAGGATAAGGATTGGGATTATTTAAATCCCCCCATTAGATAATTCATAATTAAATTCAAATTAATTTAAAAATTTCTTCAATCAAATCCAAATTCAAATTTTAGATAAATCTAATCTAAATTTATATATATAAATTCTATTTTCAAGTAAAAGCTATTTAAAATAAAGTCAATAAAATCTTCTCAAATTTAAATTATCACCATCAATTAAATTTAAACCAACACTATTTTTAAATATTTTTTCGAATAATAAAATATTAATATTAAATTTCCAAAATGGATATATATATATAAATTTATATGTCTCGTATAAAAAGAACATTTGCATAAAACCTCATTTTCAAATTACTATTTATATAAACTTCCATGATGTAAAATAAAGAATTGAAAATTTTCAATATGACGCTATTTACAACTTTACGAAATAATAAATTTTTTTTTTATTTATTATTTAAAAACCATGCTTCTAAATAAAATATTTTTTTACAAAGATATGTACTTCGCACATATTCGCACTCGACGAGCCATACAAAAATTTGAGCTTATGCAAGATGTACAATACGACTATGCGACGTACAATACAAAGCAAAAAAAAAATTAAAACCAATTTATAAAAACAATAAGTTATAGTAAAAATTTAGGGGGTTTACACTAGACAAGTACAACTTGATTCATGACGGATCTTCCATTTTATTGTTCTATCTTCTTCTCTACATGATTCTAAGCATCTTTAGGACTTGACATTTTTAAATTTGGTGGATAGATTTTTGTAGATCTAAGTTTGTAGTTTTTTCAATTTTCTTGGGTTTTGATCTACCAAACTTTATTGTTTTCATGTTTTTATTGTTCTATGTTGTAAAGAATTCAATTTTACCCAAAATGGACCTTTAAAAAGTTAGATTTCGACTTGTTTTGAGGAAGTTATGGCAAAAATAAGATTTGGACGTTTTTTAGTTCATCTGTCCTGAATCTAGCAGGGACGATGAATAGTGCCACAGGAACGAATAGTGCCGCAGGAACGAATAGTGCCGCATAGATGTATAGTACTGCATGGATGTATAGTGCCGCAGGAATAAATAGTACCACAGGCTTGCATAGTGCCACATGGCTTACATAGTGCCGCAGGCTTGTATAGTGTCACAGGAATGAATAGTGCCGCATGGATGCATAGTACCATAGGAATGAATAGTGCCGCATGGATGCATACTGCCGCAAGAATGAATAGTACTGCAGGCTTGCATAGTACCGCATGGCTTGCATAGTGCCGCAGGCTTGTATAGTGTCGCATGAATAAATAGTGCCGTATGGCTTGCATAGTGCCGCATAGTGCCTATTTTGGCTGTTTTTGACTGTTTTATGTCCTATTTGGCTGAATTGTGGCCAAAATTTCTTCCAACTCCTAATATGAAAGTTGTAGATCTTTTCTTTGGCTTCAAGAATATGTTACTAGCTATTTTATGCCAGTTTCTCTCATTCATGATAATGTAAGGATAGAACACGATGGTGGCCCGTTGTGGCGCACCCTTAACAAGTAATAAGTAACAAGTAATACGACATGTTAGTGGCCCGTTGTGGCACACTCTTAACAAGTAAATAGTGACCCGTCGTGGTGTACTCTTGAAAAATAACTTGACATGATAATTCTTGATGGTGGTCCATCGTGACGCACTTTTGACATGATCTTGATAATTAACCTAACATGTAATCTTGAATACTGTTGCGATGGCTATCTTGACATGCTGATTAATAACTCGTCCTGACACCGTGGGTGATTGTTCTGGAATGTGCTTGTGTAAGCTACCAGTCTCGTCTTCCATCATGTCTAGGACTTGCATCCCTGGTTACCACGGTCAGGGATTCATACTGAATCTAACTAGGTTAATGACTAGATTGATCAAGTAGTTCATAAAGAGATTTTCCAGTCACAGGCAATACCATTATCTGGGCACTTTAATTGGACTTGTAGCCTGCCATCGAGTAGGGCACATTTCCAGCACACTGTCATGTGTTGCACCCCCAAGTCACCATGGGATACATTTGTCTCATGGGCGATGTATCCATCTAATACAATTCTCAACCTATAGAAGGATAACTAGATAGCTGCAAGGCTTGTGACTTTCGGAACATCTCATTGCATCTTGTTAGCAACTGGGCTTGTGATAACCCTAGTTAGTTAAAGTATCAAGCCGTACTCATTGCTTGGTCGTGATTGATGGATGGAGTCTAGTCTTGTCTAGACCAAGTCAGTACATGGTTACTTCGGGACATTTTACAGTTTATGCTTACTTGTCGATAATTGGTTAGAGACTAAGTTCTGTTCAGGTGAAGGGTTACAACCTCGGTCCTTGTTTGGTTTACGGGTTGTAACTTGGTTACCGAATAGTTTCTTAGTTATCTTATCGTTTATCACCCTACTTTCATGTCTCCAGTTTTTTTGTTATTATTATGCTCTGTGTTCTAACTTGCTGGTTTTAGTTCCTAAGTGAAGCCTTCCTTGTGGCACTTGCTCTTTCTGGGGTCTGACCCAGCTGGTTTTATATGAACAGATTTTGGAGCAGCACCTGAGAATCTTTCCGCCTTCCAGCCAGATGGTGAATACTAGAAGAAACCCTGGCAACGAGTGGGTTAAATTTTGCTCTCCCCCTCTATTATAAAATTATTCTTTTGAGGCGTTTAGTTGCCGAGCAAGTGTTAGCTCATGTTGAATACTTATATTTCTTGTCTGCCTACGGGCTGTAACATGATTAACAAATCCTAGGATTGATCATGTATGACTGAAACTCTTGCTAGTCCTTGCATTTTGTACGACTAGCTTCATGATCATCTGTATATGAAATATATAGGACGCCTTACTATTGAATATCTGATGGTCTAACATCTTGTGACTATTATTACTTGCTTGAGATTGAGACACTAGGCTTGTTCTTAACCATAAGAGACTGATGGCTTGTAGATAAACCCCCATACATCTAGACAGTCATGACCGTATATCGAAGTAGATTACACTTCTATATACGTAGCTGGCTGTGTCTGCCCTCGCTCTCCAGTATTCTAGCATGTGGAGCATGATACGGTTTAAGTGGTAGCCCATACAAGGTCTTGTAAATCAAGATGTGTGAGGGTTTCACTGAATAGATGTCTCAATCAGCACTCGCCCTTGATCTCTACTCGTGTCTTCTAATCTTTCAGAAATCTTGACCTGATCACATGCTTATATCCTCGATCTATCATGGTCCTTCCTTATTGTTTCCCATATCATTTTTTCAGCGACATTATTCCTGGTCTTACCGATCAGCAAGGCGGAGCACCTCCAGTGAAACAGCAGCAACCTGGAGACCAAGCCCAACACTCTGGAGTAGCCTCCCGAGTCATGCATTCTGGGGATCTAGAGCCCCCAGTTCAACCCATCCATCCTGTAGAGCTTGACAATGGAACCCTGGTGGTACTAATCCGGTAATTACTTGCATCACAAGATCGTCGGGGCGATGCCCTGTACCAGACAGTACAAGATGCCATGGGCAGAGTTGGTTACCAAAGGAACAACGCAACCAACAACTTCAAGCGCCTGAACCCTCCCTTCTTTGATGGCAGTAAAGATTCTATCGCTGCTGATGCATGGCTTCAGGACACGGAGGTTATCCTGGAAGCAGCTAGGATTCCTGAGGGAAAAAAGGTGGCTGTAGTGCACCTACAGTTATTGGACTTAGCCCGTACCTGGTGGGCGATGTTAGCAGTTGGATTGGCGGCACCTGTCCTATGGACGACATTCAGTGATAAATTCCAGACCAAGTACTTCGACGCAGTAGCTTGCTATGATCTGCAGACGAGATTCACTAATCTCAAGCAGATGGGAAGGACGGTCTACGGTTATGCGACCGAGTTTTCAAGACTTAGTCGGTTTGCTCCCAACTTGGTGGCAACTGAATTGGACCGAGCCCAGTGATTCCAGCAGGAGCTTCACCTAGAGATTATCATATCAGTGGAGCAGTTTGAGCACCAGACGTTTGATGCTGTCTTACGAGCAGCGAAGAGGCATAAGTATACCTCGCAGAGGATTGTAGATAGAAGCAAAGGACAGAATAGGTCTCATGGGCAGATATCCCAGTCCTCAGTACCAGCCCTGGCAGCTAGGGCTTTGACTATTGGAGTTCCTCGAAGGGCAGATTCAGTTTCGTCGGTTTAGCACTCGACGCCGGCGTTCCCTCAGCAACAGAAGCAGAAGCAGTCTTCCGCAATGGACTGCACTCATTGTGGGAAGCCAGGGCATGTAGTACCAGAATATCGCAGAGCATAGGGATTGTGCTTAGCTTGTGGGGCACCGGGTCACAAGATAAGGTCATGTCCGAATAGAGCCAGTTCATCATCGTCGAACCTAACTAGTCCATCGGTTAAGGGCCAGCACGAATACAGCAGTAGTACCAGCCTCCGAGGCCATTGCTGCCTCAGGTATAAGCCTTCCAGCAGCAGAGACCCCAGCAGTATGCCCCGACCCAAGCTCAGATGCAGAACCGGCAGAGAGGTTTCCAGCAGAGTGTCCTCCTTATTCTTTATGCCTTTTAATTCCTTGCTTGCATGAATGATTACTTGATTGACTGCTAGTCGTAGCTTGCTTATGATTAATATAGCCTGTCCCGACATCTCTAGTCTCTTGATTAAATTCTGAGGACGAAATTCTTTTAAGGTGGGTAGAGTTGTCACTCACATTTCCCGTTATACGTATTTTTGTATGCGTATACGAATTTCTGATATTTATCAGGTGGACTGTAGTTAGACTTGTCTTGCTTAGTCCAGTCTTGGTTTAATCATGACTTGGTTTATTTGATTTGGTTTGGTTCAATTTGACTTGGTTTAGTTTGCTTGGTTTATTTGACTTGGTTTGGCTTGGCTTGAGATGTAGAGGGTTGATATATAACCCAACTCCTTCTCTATCTCTCCTCATTCACTTCTTCATTAACTTCTTCATCTACTTCTTCATCTTCTTCATTTACTCCTCCCACCTACCAAGTTCTAGGCAAGTGCGACTTGCTTCATGACGGATCTTCCATTTTATTGTTCTATCTTCTTTTCTACATGATTCTAAGCATCTTTAGGACTTGACATTTTTTATTTTGGTGGATGGATTTTTGTAGATCTAAGTTTGTAGCTTTTAAGTTTTTTTGGATTTTGATCTACCAAACTTTATTTTTTTTTTCAAGTTTTTATTGTTCTATGTTGTAGAGAATTCGATTTTACCCAAAATGGACCTTTAAAAAGTTTGATTTCCACTTGTTTTAAGGAAGTTATGACAAAAATAAGATTTGGACATTTTCTAGTTCATCTGTCCTGAATCTGGCAGGGACGATGAATAATGCCGCAGGAATGAATAGTGCCGCATGGATACATAGTGCCGCAAGCTTACATAGTGCTACATGGCTTGTATAGTGCCGTAGGAATGAATAGTGCCGCATGGATGTATAGTGCCGCAGAAATGAATAGTACCGCATGATGCATAGTGCCGCAGGAATGAATAGTGTCGCAGGCTTGCATAGTGCCGTATGGCTTACATAGTGCCGCAGGCTTGCATAGGGCCGCAGGCTTGCATAGTGTCGTATGAATGAATAGTACAGCATGGCTTACATAGTACCGTATAGTACATATTTTGGCTATTTTTGACTGTTTTATTTTCTATTTGGCTGAATTATGGCCAGAATTTCTTCCAACTCCCAACATGAAAGTTGTACATCTTTTCTTTGGCTTCAAGAATATGTTACTAGCGATTTTATGCTAGTTTTTCTCATTCATGATAATATAAGGATAGAATACGATGGTGGCCCGTTGTGGCGCACCCTTAACAAGTAACAAGTAACACGACATGATAATGGCCCATTGTGGTGCACTCTTAACAAGTAACCTTTACATGATAACTCTTGATAGTGACCCGTCGTGGTGCACTCTTGACAAATAACTTGACTTGATAATTCTTGATGGCGGTCCGTCATGACGCACTCTTGATATGATCTTGATAAGTAACCTAACATGTAATCTTGAATGTTGTTGTGATGGCAATCTTGACATGCTGATTAATAATTCGTCTTGACACCGTAGGTGATTGTTCTTGAATGTGCTTGTGTAAGCTACCAGTCTTGTCTTGTATCATGTCTAGGACTTGCATCCCTGGTTACCACGGTCAGGGATTTATACTAAATCTAACTAGGTTAATGACTAGATTGATCAAGTAGTTCATAAAGAGATTTTCCAGTCACAGGCAATTTTGTTATCTGGGTGCTTTAATTGGACTTGTAGTCTGCCGTCGAGTAGGACGCATTTTCAGCACACTGTCATGTGTTGCACCCCCAATTCACCATGGGATACATTTGTCTCCTGGGCGATGTATCCACCTAATACAACTCTTAACCTGCGGAAGGATAACCGGATAGCTGTAGGGCTTGTGACTGTCGGAACATCTCATTGTATCTTGTTAGTAAATAGACTTGTGATAACCCTAGTTAGTTAAAGTATCAAGTCGTACTCATTGCTTGGTCGTAATTGATGGATGGAGTCTAGTCTTGTCTAAACCAAGCTAGTACATGGTTTCTTCGGGACGTTTTATAGTTTATGCTTACTTGTCGATAATTGGTTGGAGACTAAGTTCTGTTCATACAAAGGGTTACAACCCCGGTCCTTGTCAAGTTATTACCAACTACAACTATGGTCACGATTCCACTTGAAAGGTTTTGGGATAGCGTATTTCTTAGGGTGGTTTACGAGCTTATAGGTATTACCAACTACAATAAACTAAGGAACTTGGTACTATCACAGTGATATTGGTCAATAACATTATAAGGGAATTATTATCAATTCAGTGGTACTCCTACAGGGGTCAGGGTATCCACATGTTAGAAGAAACTGGCTCAGTCGGACATAACTAGACCGAGGTGGCTTTAGAGGGTTTATAATTGCATAATAAGGATACAAATTATGAGAGAATCACGAATAGAGAATTTGCAGTAAAGAAAATTTTGATAAGTTCTTGGAGTAATTTTTACAAGAATATGTCACGGCCAGGTAAGCACTTGGTCAAGAAATTTTGAAGAAGCGGTGCCTATGATAATACAAATATTATGCACAAAGAGGTATAAAATCAAGGTTTTAACCTTGAGATTATGACACGATTAGGGAGGTTGTACGATCACGCTCGATCTCATAGTTGGAATGATCACGAAGTTGTGATCGCTAAACATAGGATATGAGTTTAAAGGATGAAAGTATAGTAATATGGTCTGACGCTACATATTTAGGTCACTTAGAATAATATGATAATCAAACAAGCTGAAGTGATCGCACAATAATTCATACTACAGTTTAGCCTATCTATCCGGTTTCTAGGATAACGCATGATTCTTTGAACACGGCTAGCCTAATTCTAATCCACAATCTACCTAACAGTATTTGAAGGTCGTCTACCTTATCTTTTTTATGTTAGTACACTATTTGGCCTAGGCTTCTCAATCGTAAGTTTTACTAACACAATATCGAGCTGCCCATAATGTAATCCGTCAAGGTCTTCAAATGTCCTAGATTCTCGAAAATTCAATGTAGCATTTAATTCTTAAGTTTTTTTTCCTTGATCTATGGAACATCTCCATCTTCAGAAATTTATTATCCACTATGTACTACTCAATTCTAGTTTTTATACATCAATCTATTTTAGGATACTTTACTTTTCTATCTTGTTTCCTTCTCATTTCATGCTATTTTATTTCCTACCCTTATTTGTTGAATGCCTTAATCTTGATCATATGTTTCTCTACAACCTATGGTGCTGGTTTTCTAATATATTACTTGGATATCATAATCATTTTCCTTTTCTAACTTCACTTTTACTTTATCACAATATTTGTATCATCTATTTCTTCAAGATAACCTCCTCTTCTTCTTTATTCGAATCACACATTCATGGATCTTGCTTAAGATATAATTCTTTCTATAGTTCTTGTAAGTCATCGTAGATAGTCACGGTCGTAACCCTTGTCTTACCTGATACTTCTTAATTTCCTTATAAACCTTTTCTGCCATTCTAACATTGTTCCTTTTCAATACTTAACATAATCCTGGTACCGCTTCTATAATTTTTCTTCTTGTATATTCACTATGTACTCAAACATAATTGTTCCAGTTATAACTCCTCCAGGATTTTTCTAAAAGGGTTTACTAATCCGCCTCTTGAGCTACGACATTTCTAACTCTATTGCCAGGTCCTTGGCTATGACTAACCACTAAAGATAGTAAGGTCAAAATCAATACTTAACTCAATCACTCCATCAAATTTCATACTCTTACAAGTCATAGGTCAAGTCCCTTAGCAACATAATCAATAATTCTACTCCGTTCTAACCTAAGCAAAATATTCATTCCTTACAAGAATGCCTACCTTACTTATATTTGCTATGGAAGTTTTAAGGCAGGATCGATTAAATACTTATGATTCTACCCCCTTCTAAGGCACTCATACCATGCACGAGGTACTTGTTTGAGACCGTAGAGAGCCTTACGAAGCTTAAATACGTCATCAGAATTTTTGAAATCTTAGAAACCAGGAGGTTGGTTCCTCTTGCATTGCAGAAATCCAAAATTCGTTATTAAAAGCTTCTAAAACATTTTTAGGTTCTATTTTGGAAATAAATACAATATTAGCTATTATTTCTCTTGTTCTTGAGCGAGTACTTACATATCTTGATACATCACCTATTACCAGTTCTTTCGGATGGTCTGGCGTGAACCTTAATTATTTCGGCAGACTCTCCAGATAGGAACATGGATGGTGTATCTTCTGATGTTATGCTGGAGGGAGTTCTCTTCTTCATTGTCACTATCATCATTGCATTGACCGATGTTTTGCTCAACGAATGTAACATTTGTTGACTCTTCAACAATGAATGACCTCTTGTTGAATACTCTGTATCCTTTACTTTTTGCCGCATAACCCAAGAATATGCCCTCATCAGCTTTTTCGTCAAATTTTCCCAAGTTGTCTTTTCTATTCAAAATAAAACATCTGCAACCAAAGACCTTGCAATAGCTGATGTTAGGAATTCTATTAAACCATAATTCATAAGGAGTCTTTTTAGAGATGGGTCTAATCAGAATTCTGTTCAAAATATGGCATGCTGTATAGACAGCTTCTGTCCAAAAATACTTTAGAAGATTATAATGGTTAAGCATAACTCTGGCCATATCGCCAAGAGTTCTATTCTTCCTCTCCATAACGCTATTCTGTTAAGGAGTTATGGGGTAAGAGAATTCATGTGATAACCCATTCGAATCACAAAATGATTTAAACTCATAGTTACCGAATTCTCCTCCATGATCACTTCGTATCCGAGTAATTATGAATCCTTTCTCATTTTACACATTTTTACAAAAAGATATAAATTCAAAAAGGCCTCATTCTTATTTGCAAGAAAGTATACCCAAGTATACCATAAATAGTTATCAACTATCACATAAGCATATAGCTTACTGTTAGGGTTATATACTAAAAGATCACTTTTGTAGTAACCTTATTTCATTAAATTTTGAATGAGAATCATATGGGCAAAATTTTGAATGAACCTTTTACTGCCATTCTAACATTGTTCCTTTTCAATACTTAACATAATCCTGGTACCGCTTCTATAATTTTTCTTCTTGTATATTCACTATGTACTCAAACACAATTGTTCCAGTTATAACTCCTCCAGGATTTTCCTAACTATCTGCATTGACGAAGGGTTTACTAATCCGCCACTTGAGCTACGACATTTCTAACTCTATTGCCAGGTCCTTGGCTATGACTAACCACTGAAGATAGTAAGGTCAAAATCAATACTTAACTCAATCAATCCATCAAATTTCATACTCTTACAAGTCATAGGTCAAGTCCCTTAGCAACATAATCAATGATTCTACTCCCTTCTAACCATAAGCAAAATATTCATTCCTTACAAGAATGCCCACCTTACTTATATTTGCTAGGGAAGTTTTAAGGTAGGGTCGATTAAATACTTATGATTCTACCCCTTCTAAGGCACTCATACCATGCACGAGGTGTTTGTTTGAGACCATAGAGATCCTTACGAAGCTTGAATACATCATCAGGTTTTTTGACAGAGGATTTTTGAAATCTTCTGTCAAAAAACCTACTTTTGAAAACTGATATTTTGGAGAGAAAAATCCCTGATATGCCGTACGCCCCGATAAACTGGGCGACATAGTCGTGAACCAAAAGCATCAAAAGGTACACATCTTGTAACACCCAATTTTCTAAAATGAGGGTAATTTTGAACCTTTGTAAAAGTTTATTATTTAATAATAGAATTTATAATTTATTGGGATTTTTAATTAATTTAATACTATTTAAAATTGGTGAATTATAATTTTGATGTGTTAGCTAGTGAACCCTAGAACTATTGAGCCTAAAGACTAACCATGACCATAGGGACCTAACTATGTGATTAAAATGACTAATTACAACTTTTTAGGCTTAAGGGTATTTTGGTCATTTTGTGACTTTTGAATTATTTAGGATTTTTATTAATTGGTGAATTTTAGATTATTTTAATAATATTTAAATTGATGTATTATGATTTTGGTCATTTTTCATATTTTAATATTTTGGGAATTTTTATATTTCAATATTAATTTTACGGGATTTGTTTAGTCGGTTTTAGTTTCGTTTCGTTCAGATTTGTGTTAGTGACCCAGGTAGCTTAGACTCTAGACGGGACCCCAAGATTAGTTAGTCATGGCCCACAAACTCTACTAATTAAGTTTGTAAGTTTAGACTAATCCTACCTGTTAGATTGGTTAAGTTAGAGGCTTAAATTTAACCCTTTTGATCCCAAACTTGAACCTAACTTAAAATTAACCAAAAGGACGAGTTGAGGCCTTATTGGGCTTTCTCCCAAGACCCAAACAGGGTTTAATGGCAGCCACTATAGGTAGGTTAGCCTCCCTTCCATTCATTTTATTCCATCAAGCCTCTATTTTCCTTCACAAGTGTTCTTTCCCAAATTGAGAGATTTTCTCTTTGATTTGATCTCCAAATCCTTACATCCCTCCACCAAAACTTCCATCCAACCTTCTCATACTATCAAGGGAGGGTGCTTGCAAAGATTTGGAGCAAAGTGCAAGAAGGAGTGTCCTTTTTGGAAGATCTTCGTGTTGGAGCCGTATCCTTGGAAGTATCATTGGGATTCCACTCCCAATAGGTAAAACCAACCCTCTAATTTGATTTTCTATGCATATAGTTAGTTTTGAATCCATAGGATCCACCTCCATGCATGTACTCCCTTTAGATTCAAGTTTGAGGCCATTTGGAGCTCTCTTGAGGATTTTAGATATATGTTTTGTGTCCTACTTGATAGAGCCCAAATTAGGACACCCCTTGTATTTGGTTTATTGCCTAATAGGATTAATTGTGTTTTAAATTCAGTTTTAGAATGGTTAGAGAGTGGATTGATCTTATTTAGGATGGTTAGAATGAGTTTCATTTGGATACTTATATTGGTATCCAAGTAATTGGCCTACATGTGTTTCTTTTGTCCAAAATAAACCAAATTCGTCATAATATTCATCCACGTTTTTAGTAGCCATAGCAACTTAGAAATGCCATAACTTTTAGCTTAGAACTCCGATTAATCTTCCATTTTTTTTCAAAGAACCGTATCGAAGTTAGCTTTCCAAATATATATTTTAATAAGCCAAAATTATTCTTGAACTTTCTGTGGAACTGTTTGAGTGTCAGCTGTACGAAAGTCGAATGCGTTTCGGTGTTTTCGCGATTCCGGGAGCTTCCAGACACAAAAATACGATCCGTTTGAAGTTTCGGAAAGCTAATACGAAGGGCTACAACATACTATAATCCTAGAATTTAGTGATGGCCCAATTGGTATAGTATTGATTGTAAGAAGAAGAGTGACTACACGATATAGGCATTTTGTGTAACCTATGAGCCTATGTAGTATGGATATTAAATGAATGTAGGTATCATAGGTTGTCGAGTATATATATGATATAGTACACACACACACATACACACACACACACACATATACATATACACACACACACACACATATATATATATATATATATATATATATATATATATATATATATATATATATATATATATATATATATATATATATATATATATTTTTAAACAGAACCCCCACTTTATTAATCAAGGCTCAAAATGCCGAAGCCTGAAGGGATTACAAAACGAGGATGCTATCGAAAGCGACAGCACCCGCCCAAAACTAACCGAAGGGGGGTTGCCAGAATGAAGGGGGACAGTGGGAGCACACCACTATATATATATATATATATATATATATATATATATATATATATATATATATATATATATATATATATATATATATATGGAAGCGGATCAAAGGCCCCGCCCGCGGAGCCCCGTCGAAGCCCCGCCCCCCCTGCACCATCGGATCGCGCGGGGCCCGCGTGGGGCCCGCGCAAGCCCGCGCGATCCAACGGCTAAGGGGGGGCGGGGCTCCGCGGGTGGGGCTCCCGATCCGCTCCCTATATATATATATATATATATATATATATATATATATATATATATATATATATATCATTGTTAGGTAATATATGTTAGTATGTTTGTTAGATATTGGTTAGTAGAGGGTTAGATATGTTAGAGTTGTTATATGTTAGTGTAAGTTATATATGTTAGTATATTTCTTAGATGTTGGTTAGTAGAGGGTTAGATATATTAGAGTTTGTTATATGTTATTGTAAGTTATATTTGTTAGTATGAGTGTTAGTTAGATAGTAGAGGTTAGTATTTTGTTAGATATTTGATATGTTGTTAGATAGTTTGATGTTAGATATCTAGTATATTAGATATTGATATGTTAATAGGTTCTGTTAGCTCTAAATATTGGTATATTAGCAAGTTAGTCTCTATAGGTTTTATGTTAGATATTAGTTAAGATGTTATGTTAGTACATTAGATAGTTAGTTAATTAGATATTTGAGGGATATCTTGGTATCTCATGATACCAAGTTAGTATCTTAAGGTAAATATGAATTACCTTTACCTTCAAGGTAATTGATTAGTTTACCTTATGACCAAGGTATTGGTTTTGAGATGCCAATATGACCAAAATTGATATGGTATCCTAGTGTTAGTGGGTTAGTGTCTAAGTGTTTGAGTTTAAGTAGGTGATGTTAGATTGTGGAAGGGTTATATAGATAGGTATATATATTTTTGGGTTATATAGTATCTATATATATTATGAGAGTATATAGATATAGGTTATGGTTCATAGTGAGGATATGTATATACTTTATATATGATATCTATATGTATGTGTTAGGGCGGTACTATATGGGTAAGGATATATGTGATATATATGTAATGTATATTATATAACTAAGTTTCTGTGCCTTGTTAGCTATGTGCCTTGATTTAGGCTATGTGTTAGATAGCAATGGTACTAGTATACTTGATTGTTTAGGTCATAGACTTGTTTAGACCTAGAATTGACTAACCTAGACTAGTTTGACTATTATTGACCAAACCCTAGCTAGTTTGACTACATTAGACTAGTTGCCCTAGTTTGACTAGATTGTTGACCAAAGTTGACCAAGAGTTAACTTTGACCTAGATTGACTTAGACTCATGTAGATTGAATTATAATTTCAATTACCATATAAATTGAATTCTTTATAACCTGTGTTGCTCTAACTAGGACTCTGTGACTCTAGTTGGCCATCTTTTTATATCAGCTGTTCGGGGTATCAGGCGAGTACATTCTCTGATCATTTCATACTTGTTAGGATTTATATTCTTGCTCTAGATTACTTTAATTGATGCTGTCACGTTGTTAACACGGATTGGTACTATATGGATCTTTATATTGAGATGTTATCTCCCTCGGAAGCATCGGGTAATCATGTCATGTGCATTTCACTTTCATCATATAATCAAGTGCTTTCACTATTTATGTATACTCTTATAATTCATGTACTCTCATGTTCACAAAGCCCTCATGTATAACTTCATGTGCACCCATTTTTGGACCCTCATGTAAAATATTGTACAATAACATAATTTGTCTGTATCCTTGTGTATTGATTGGGGTACGGGGGAGTATAAATGGTTATGTGAACAATTCCAAAGTAGTGTAATCATGTGCAAACTCCTAGTGTAATTATGTGCAAATTCAAGTCGTTCACATGTCTATCTTGTACTTTACAGCACTAGTCACTGATAGTTCTCTACTTATAGTAGCTATTTACATTACAGTTCTCTCTCTTTTACTACATGTACTTTCTTTTAGCGTTTCATACATTTTACTCTATTACATGCTTTATATTCCTTTCTTGATATGAATTGTTGAGATTTTGTGCTCGTTCCTGTCCTGACTTGACATGTTAAAAATATTACAGGTAACATAGAGATTCACAGCTAGCCTAGAGGACCAGTAGAGCTTAGAGCAGATTGCTAGTTTATGGTTTAGTTTTCTCTGTTGGAACTTGTATTGTAATAAGTAGAGATTTGAGTTGTATTTGAGATTGCTTGAGATAGTATTATTTTAGAAGTTTATTTAAGTTATTGCTTTGAGTTTAGTATAGACTCCTGTGTTATCTTATCGTGCTTAGATTGTGATTGAGTATTACCGTATATTATACCTGTCCTTCATTCGGAGTTGAGATTGTGACAGGTACATTAAATAATTGTATGAGTTGTTGATTAGATAGTGACCTAGAACAGCATTTTACTGCCGACACTATGGCGTAGGCTGGAAGTACCCACTTCTCGTGCCCCTACACTAGGTGCGGGTCGTGACACATTGCTTCACATACGTATGGAATTCGACGGAACTCTATTTTGTTATGTGTGTGCGACGAAATCGAGGCGTATCGGTCGGGATACCCCGTATCGACCCCTTTGCAAACTAGCCCATAATTTTATGCATGTTTGTCATCTCGAGATGAAACTTATGCCAACAGGACCGTATCATTTTTTGGTCATATACACCAAGTTTGGTACGATACTGAAAAGATCGACCGAAATGCCATTTTGGCGGGCCCGCGACCCGATCCAACAAGCAAATTTGTGCACGGCCCACCGTAATCCAACTTTGGATATACGGTTGGATTTGTATCATCAAACTGGATCCATAGACAAGTAGTTTGACGACTTTAGAGACCGTAGGTACTGGCACGCTTTCGGTGCAAAACGGGTCCAATAGTAGACATCGTTTTGACCCAAAATTATGATTTTTCCCCTGTATCCAGAGTTGAACTTTTGGGTAGGCATTTTTAAACATTTCTTTTATACCAAAAATATTCGTGATGTTCATTTCAGCATCCGGAGTTGTTTGCGGGATCTAACTTTTCATTGCTACCGATTCTGACCACTATACTTGCTATTTCTGTGCACCACCCTCAGGCAAGATACCTTACCTTTGTACTCTGTCATTTATAGATATTTTATTTCTACTATTTAAATTTAGTTTATAGTTATACTGCTTGTTTTATCTCATTGCGCGTCCAAGTAATACTTGGGTGCAAACGACTATATTAGTCGCTTTACTGTTTTATTTCTTTCTGCATTGACTTAGTACTAGTTGACCACCACTGAAATGAGGTATTGGTATCTCTCATATGGCCTTAACACTTGCTTTATCATAAGTTGTGAGTCACATGTAGGACGCAGACTCGCGTAGTCGGCTGACCATCGATACGTTTGAGACGTACGACGGTTAGGAGATAACTGCCAATAAAATTGCATGACTAGTGGACTTCTCAATCGAGCGGATATGTAATAGCAAAAGATAAAAATTTGAAAGATTATATACCTGAAATGAAATGAACACTTCCAACAATCCAACAAGGAGCTCTACAAACCTACTCAGCCATCCTGGAAGGAAACTAGGTCCTCAGCGGGACGTAACAAGATACATAATATACATGTCGTATAAAGTACAGTAAATATCATGTGAAGGTAGTAATATGCGATCCAGATGCTAAACACGTGACCAAAGTAGTAAATAGGTAATCAAGTGGAACTAATACTAGGCAAACCATCTAGTCTGTGTTAGCCTAATAATTATATCATGTTTTTGAATATGGCTAATCAATTAAGTTTACCATAATGACATCACTAATATTCATGTAATCACTATCAAGTTGCTACTTAAACTTAGCATTGTTCTAATGTTAGCATTGTCCTAATGATTTGTATCATATTTCTATGCTTGTATCATATTATTTTGTTCGTCTAACATGTTCTTGTAGACATGCAGTAAGCATGATCAAGCTTTGTCAAACATGACATATGCAATAGAGAATTAATGATGGGCCAAAGACGGTATTATATAAAGAGATTTCTCTGAACCGCCCAATGACCTATCCGGGGCCTCGCATCGGGGGTTCCGCTGCCCGGTCATCAGACAGGGGTCGAGGGGGCAGCGCCACCCATGGGGGTTCGGGGGCGAAGCCACCGAAAGGTATTCAGATTTTCAGATTTGTTTATATTTGAATGATTGTCGTCAAGGAAAAAGGCGTCTTTATGTTTGCTCAAATATCAGAAGAAAGGCGTCATCAAAGGGCTATTAGTTTTCCTATTTGATCAATGTATTTTTTATATTTATTGAGTCTAGGAATACGATGTAAACTGTATCGTACTGGCAAATAGGCTACCCAAGAAATGCTTTCAAAATACCCTTTTATTTTGAAAACAAGCCCACTTACAAAAGCCCAAACTACTTCCAAACTGCTTGATCTTTTCAAAAAGCCCAAAACCAATTTACAAAATCCCTGACAGAACTCCAACAGAATTCGGCCCGAGTTCTGCCTGAATTCGGCCAGAGTTCGGTTAGTGGACGTTCGATTTTAAACTTGGTCCTCCTGCAGTTACGGAT
>JANAVB010009598.1:19004332-19251832 GCA_029216955.1 Iris pallida
CATTCATTTATGTCTGCACGATTCGTAACACGGGTAGGACTGGAGCCCGAGTCATTATCAGTAAGGCTCAATATACTTACTGGTAACGTTCTTGTAGGGGTAGATAGAGTCTATTTCTCGTGTTGAATCGTAGTTAGCGGTAGAGAGTTTTTCGCTAGGTTGATAGAATTTTCGATGGCCGATTATGATGTGTTCCTAAGAATGGATTGAAGGATCAATACGCAAGAATAGACTGCCATATTGGCAGGATTATTTTTGGTATTCCAGACGAACCAGAGTTCTCATTTTCCAGAGACGAAGTAGAACCTTCTCCACCAGTATTACGAATGGCAGTAATAGAAGCAGTTCAATTTCCCAGAGTAGTAGAAGAGTTTCCTGATGTGTTTCCCGAAGAGCTTCCAGGTATGCCACCGGAGAGAGAGATAGAGTTCACTATCGACTTGATTCCAGGGACAACACCAGTGTCAGAGAGAGTCTACAGGATGGCACCTTTAGAATTGGAGATCTTATACAAGATGATTGAAGAACTCAGAACCAAGGGATTCATTCGTGCTAGTGGATCACCTTGGGGAGCCCCGATGCTTCTTGTGAAAAAGAAGGATGGTACGTCAAGATTATGTGTTGATTATCATACCTTGAATTCTGTAACAATCAAGAACATATATCCCCTACCAAGGATAGATGATTTATTTGATCAACTCAGTGGGGCAGCAGTATTCTCGAAGATTGACTTGCAGTCAGAGTACCATCAGATCAGAGTTAGAGAGCAAGACATCCCGAAGACAGCATTCAGATCCAGATATGGGCATTGGAAGTTCCTTGTTATGCCATTTGGAGCGACCAATGTGCCAGCTGTGTTTATGGACCTCATGAATCATATTTTCATGCCCTATTTGGACCAGTTCGTGATAGTGTTTATAGACGAAATCTTAGTCTATAGCAAGAATGAAGCAGAGCATGAGCAACATCTCCGAGTAGTCCTTCAGATTCTCAGAGAATACCAGTTGTATGCGAAGTTCAGTAAGTACGAATTTTGGCTGGATCACATTTCGTACTTAGGTCACATCATCACCAGAGGTGGAGTAGAAGTGGACCCCCAGAAGATAGTGGCTATAGAGACATGGCCAGTACTTAGCACCGTCGCAGAAGTTCGGAGTTTCCTAAGATTGGCATGCTATTACCTGCGGTTTGTGTCAGACTTTGTTCGGATTTCAGCACTATTGACGCAGTTGACCCGCAAGGACGTGCAGTTTGCTTGGACAACAGAGTGTCAGAGTTCATTTGAGAAGTTGAAGCGAAGATTGATGACGGCTCCCATTCTCATGCTTCCAGATGGGACTGGAGGATTTTCAGTTTATTGTGATGCTTCTGGCAGAGGATTGTGATGTGTCTTGATGCAGCATGGTAAGGTAGTAGCTTATGCGTCACGTCAGCTTCGTGATCATGAGAGAAATTATCCAACCCATGACTTGGAATTAGCAGCGGTGGTTTTCGCACTCAAGTTGTGGAGGCATTATTTGTATGGAGATCGGGTTGAGATTTTCACCGACTACAAGAGTCTTAAGTATGTCTTTACCCAGAAGGATCTCAATATGCGTCAGAGAAGATGGCTAGAGTTACTGGTAGATTATGACATCAACCTGCAGTATCATCCTGGAAAGGCCAACGTAGTAGTAGATGTATTGAGCAGAAGAGCCGAAGTTTATTTTCTAACAGTGCAACCAGAATTGTTAGTAGATCTTCAGTAGATGGAAATAGAAGTAGTTCTTCCAACCAATGTGGCATTGATGGCCAGCATACAAGTTCAGTCCAACATTGTTGAGAGGATCAAGATGGCACAACCAACAGATTCTAAGCTTCAGCGGCTCAGAGCAGAGTATAAAGCAGGACGAAGACCAAAGTTTTATATTCATGAAATGGTACTCTACGACATGGGAGGCGTATTTGTGTACCCAGTGGTGATATCAAACAGGAGATCATGGCAGAGGCTCACAGTCCTCAGTATTTAATTCATTCCGGTGGCACGAAGATGTATCGCGATACCCGTCAGCAATTCTGGTGGAATGGCATGAAGAGGAAGATAGCCCGGTTTGTCTTTCGTTGTTTAGTTTACCAACAAGTTAAGACTGAACATCAGAGACCAACTGGACTTCTTCAACCTTTACCGATCCCAAAATAGAAATAGGAGCCCATTACCATAGATTTTGTAACTGGATTACCTAAATCCCCAGCTGGAAGAGATGCTATCTGGGTTATAGTTTACAGACTCACCAAGGTAGCTCATTTTTTACCTTTTAGAATTGGCCAGTCAACGGATCAGCTTGCAGAGATGTACCTTAGGAAGATAGTCAGGTTGCATGGGGTACCAGTCAGTATTATATCCGATAGAGATTCAAGATTTACATCGCACTTTTGGCGGAGTCTTCAGAAGAGTTTGGGGACTCATCTCAAGTTCAGTTCAGCTTATCATCCGCAGACAGATGGTCATTCAGAACGTACGATTCAGACTCTCGAAGATATGTTACGATCATGTACACTCAACTTCGGTGGTTCGTAGGAAGATCACCTGCATCTCGTGGAGTTCTCCTACAATAACAGTTTCTAGGCAAGTATCCAGATGGCACCCTTTGAAGCATTGTATGGCAGGAAGTACAGATCACCTTTAGCTTGGGATGAAGTTAATGAAAGACAGATGCTTGGTCGAGAGATGATTACGCAGACAATCTAGGTGGTCAGACAAGTTAGAGATAATCTTCGAGTTGCCCAAGACCGTCAGCGCTATTGGGCCGATTCTCATCGGCGTCCGCTTGAGTTTTCTATCGGCGACCACGTATTCCTCAGGATCTCGCCTACCCGTGACATCATTCGTTTTGGCATGCGGGAAAAGCTTAGTCCTAGGTATATAGGGCCGTTTGACATTCTCGAGCGAGTAGGTGATGTGTCCTATCGTCTCACTCTTCCGCCGTCGTTACATGAGGTACATAACATTTTTCATGTATCCCAATTGTGGCGATATATCCTGGATCCGAGCCATATCCTTGATCATTCGGAATTAGTTATTGGTACCAACCTTTCGTATGAGAAAAGGCCCGTATCCATAATGGACCGAAGAGAGAAGGTACACAAGAACAAGACTATTAGTTTAGTCCGTGTTGCTTGGGGTCATCACTCCTTGGGTGAGTCAACGTGGAAACGAGAGGATGATATCCGATCGCGATATCCACACCTGTTTGACTCATAAGGTATAATGTCCTTTTTATGCCTTATGCTTTTACTTCCTTGCTTGCATGAATGATTGCTTGATTGACTGCTAGTCGTAGATTGCTTATGGTCAGTATAGCTTGTCCCGACATCTTTAACCTCTTGATTAAATTCCGAAGATGGAATTCTTTTAAGGTGGGAAGAGTTGTCACTCCCGTTTCCCGTTATATGTATTTTCAGGATACGTATACGAATTTCTAACAATTGTCAGTGGCCCATATTTTACTTATCTTGCTTAGCTTAGCCTTGGTTTAAATCTTGACTTGATTGGTTCAACATGGCTTGGCTTGGCTTGGCTTGGTTTGGTTTATTTTGGGTTAAGATGAGAGGGGTTGATATATAAGTCAACTCCTTACCTCTCCTCCATTTATTTGTATTTACTTCTCCATCTTCTCCATTTACTCTCTCCACCTACACCCAAGAGCTCTAGGCAAGTACAACTTGCTTTATGATGGATCTTGGATTTTATTGTTACATTGTCTTCCTCTCCTAGTTCTAAGCCTCTTTAGAACTTGTCATTTTTGGTTTTGATGGATAGACTTTTGTAGATCTAAGTTTTGATCTTTCTCATGATTTTCTTGGTTTTGATCTATGAAAACTTGGTATTTTCGAAAACTAATTGTTTCATGTTGTAGAAAATTTCATTCTACCCAATTTTGACCGTTGAAAAGTTAGATTTGGACTTGTTTTGACCAAGTTATGGACTTTCAAAGCCATGGGTTCAAACCAGGGATTTACTTGCTGTTTGGAGAAGACAGTGAGCAGTGCACACAAGCTTTTTAGCTTGCGCCACTGTGTTGCGCGATCTCTTTAGCTCTGGCACAATCCGGGGAGCCCAGTGCTCGCTCAGCCTGGCGCAGCCCAGTGCTCGCTCAGCCTGGCGCATGTAGAAGCATGGAAAATAATAATAAAAAAAGACCCATGCGGCCAGGAAACCCCATGCGGCTCAGAAAGCCCATACGGCTCAGAGAGTCATGCGACATAAGGGACTATGCGGCCCAAGACATCCCATGCGGCTCAGAAGACACGTGGCGTAACAGTGCTCTCCTCCGCCCTCCTGCATTAATTATTTTGACGGCTGACAACTCTGAAAAAAGTAACAGCCCTGACACAAAAGAGGCAATTATGACTCTGTCATAATGACGGACCCCTAGGGAAGAGAAAGAGATCTCTGACACAATCCCCCGAGGTCCATAAAAATGCCACGTGGCCTTGCCACGTGGGCGTTCGTATGCGGCTCGAGCGAAGACTTCCCATGCGGTTCAGAATAAAGCCGTCCTATGCAGCTCAGGCCGAAACAGTCTCATACGGCTCAAGCGGAGGCCTTCCCATGCGGCTCAAGAGGACCATTTCCATGCGGCTCAGGCAGATGCATCCCTATGCGGCTCGCAATGATCATCTCCATGCGGTTCAAAGGTTCGAGGGGGGGCCACTACCCAAGCAGCCCTGACACGTGGCCCAAACCTTATGCGGTCCAAACCTTATGCGGCTCAATCTTCATGCGGTTCAGATCCCCCCAGTGGCTCCTAGGATACGTGTCCTAAGCCGATCAATTTCCCAGATTTATTGCAATCAGAGATTGGATCAAATCCCAATAATCTGGGACACGTGGCAGGAGAATAAATCAAATTTATTCGCAGACATCAGCAGATCATCATAAGGAAGATTTATTCCAATCAGCATTAATTACTGATGAGATTTGGTGTAATCTACACTTAATGGCCCAGATTCATCACACTCAAAACTAATGGCCTAGATTGACCAATCCACAGGCCGCCGCCATCTCCAGAAAGCAATCATTGCAACCCAAATGATCATACCCCATTCCTATAAATAGCAAGGTGCCATTCCCTTGCAAGATATACATTCTCTGGCAATATATACAACGGAGAGAGCGTGACCGGAGAGACCCCTTTTCGAGATCAGAGAGCATTAGAATACCTGGAGAAAAAAGCAGAGAGAGGGCAAAGAGAGCATTTCTTTAACGCCGAGCAAATCTTCTGGAGCCAAGGCTGCATACCGATCGTCCAAGGAGTAAGGCAGGCCTGCCGTCGCCTTTCTGAGCCTCTATCGTCACCCTCCAGAATCTAAAATAAACAATTGTACTTAGTCTGCTGTACCTAGGCTTTCGTCCCTAGGCTTTTTTGTACAAGCGAGTTTGTATTGTGAGTCTAAGTTCAGTCCTCCCATAAAACTGTTCTGTACTTTTACAATCAATGGCAAACATGATGGCGACTCTGCTGGGAACAAACTTCTCCACGGCTGAGGAGTTGGTGACGCAATTGGATGCAGCCAAACTTGGCTCCACGCAACAGAAGATGGTCGTCCGCTTCGACCAACAGGCGTTTGAAGGAATGCTCTCTGAAGGAAGCGCTGGCCCGGTCCAGAAGCGAACCCGCACAAAGAAAGCTCGCTGCGAGTGGAGGCCAAAATCATTTGCTCCTCCACAAGCTCTGAATGGGGTACTCTCGGCTACCCAAGATGGCGAAAATGACTCTCATACGGCTCTACTTCGAGCCGTAGAGAACTCTGCTGTCCCCAAGTCCGACAGAGGAAAGTACTACGATGCTGGACTTGTAGGGACAAAGAGTGATTCTGCGCACCCCAAGAAGAAGCCGAACGCTCATGCGGCCAAGTCTGCCAACAGCATGCAGGATGTTCATGCGGTTGAGTCTGCCAGCCACATGAAGGAGGTCTATGCGGTCGGATCATCCAGCCGCATGAAGAAAACTCATGCGGCCGAGACTCCCAGCCGCATGAAGAAAACCTATGCGGCTACGCCTGCCAGCCGCATGAAGGTTATTGATGACAGCCGCGTGACGCCTACTCCACGTGGCTCTGTCTTCGACCGTCTCTCCTATGGTCCTAATCTCTTGTGCTCCCAAGAAGATATGTCTGACTCTCTCCAGCATCACCTAGACTCTTCCTACTATGTGCCCTTATGCACTAGAGCGAAGAAGTCTAGGGCAGCGCGAGCTTGGCAAGCTCGGTCCGCTGATCCGACCTCTGTCCATCAGAGCGTCCCACATACTGTTATGCGGGCCTCTGATGGGAAGTTGTACAGAACCACTCGACTCCAGCCCCCGGCGGCAAACGGACAGAGAGGTTCCAAAAAGTCTCCCAAAATCCAGGGAGCAAACATGGTCGATCCGGACCCATCTGACTTGCGTGAGGCCATCCTCCACAAACGCAAGGAAAGAGAAGGTGCCTCGGGGTGCAACGAGTCCTCCCACGGACGTCACTGCACCCAAACCATTGTCAACTGCTGTTGCAGCAACGCAACAGTAAAAGAAGACCGACGGTCCGTCTTTCAAAGACTGCAACAACCAAGCTCAGAAGACGAGGCGCCTCCCGTCGTCTCTTGCAACTCTGCTCAGAAAGTCCCTGCCGATGGGAGAGGAAAGAAGACAAATGTTCCCAGTCCGAAGATTTCAACCACTTTGACCAAAAGACTGTCGTCTAAGCGGGTACCCACCACCGGAGTTTTCCGAGGCATCCGTTCTATGGCAAAATCTGCTACAGTGGGAGATTCGTCGTCCACAACACTGGGGGTTGCTGGGACTGGGGGTAGCACTCCCCCGAACCTCCACGACAATACGATGTTCCAAGAAGACGAGCCGGGGGAAACAACTCTCCCATTAGATGCAACAAACCCTGACGTCCCCGACGACATCCACAACTCCCAAGACGAGGCTAACTCGGAGATTGGGGGTACTCTTCCTTCCGAGTCCGAACCAGAGGAGAACATTCCCATATATCTCGATGACTTCTCACTACAAGGGTATGATTCGGAGGGCGCTTCCTCCACCGCTCCGTCCATCTCTCCTCACGTAAGGACGGTATTTATGACGGACAGTAACCAAGGTGGTTCCAGTGATCGCCAACGCATCGACACTATGGAGGCCATACTGCTTGCCTTGGTCAAGTCTGTAGACGAGATCAAAGCGGCTCTTTCAACTCTGCAGGAAGGAATGCCTGGCCAAACAAGCGCGGGTCCCGCGGTCAATACAGACTCGAATTCAGCGGCACCAAACCCGGACAATAATCCTCCTGAAGGAACGGCCTCCACCGCCGTGGATGAAGCCCACGAAGCGAGAAGAGAGGTCCAGGAGCTCCGAGCCATGTTTCACGCTCGAGAAAATTCTCAAGACCTCAGAATACGGCAACCGTACCCTGCTGCCTGGAGGGATGTTCCATTCCCACCAAGATATAAACCATTCAATATCAATCCTTATGATGGCAAGACCTCAGCAAGTCGGTACATCACTTACTTCGAAGTCACCACCGACCATCTTCCCCATGACGATGCCATTCTCATACGATTATTCATCGGGGCATTGGAAGGGGTCGCCTTCGACTGGTATCGTAACTTGCCAGACAACTGCATCCACTCCTTCGCCGGCTTCAAGCGCTTGTTCTTGGAGAGATTCTATAAAATAGGGCAGGACATCACAATGTCCACCCTCATGGACGTCGTCCAAGGGGAGAAGGAGCTGTCAAGGAATTACATTGAGCGGTTTTGCCAAACCGCGATGAAGCTGTCGTCTGGAAATCCGGATTCCTCCCTAATTGAAATTTGCCAAAAGAGACTGCTCCCAACAATCAGTCTCTGGATGGGCGAAAGTCAATTCAAGGACTGGAAGACGTTTATCATCAGTGCCACGAGCGCCGAAGAACGGTTGAAGAAGGCTCGCCAACTGGGATTGCACATCTCGGACGGAAAGAACAAGGACAAGCGTCCCAACACCAACAACGACAATAGGGGTTGCCCCTCCAACAATCGGAACAGCAGGGGTAAGCAGGCTATGGTGGCCGATACAACACAGAAACCTGAGCCAAAGCCAGCAGACAAACAATGGCCGCAAATCACTTACTCTTTCGAAGACGGCCACGTCAAGCCTATCTTGGACATGCTCATACAAGGAGACAGAATTCAGCTTCCTCCACCAAGACGGGAACCTCGGCCGGCAGATCTGGAGAACCCAAAGTTCTGCCATTACCATCGCTACGTCCACCATGCTACACACGACTGCTTCCAATTAAAATGGTACATCCAAAACCTCATCGATTCGAACGCTCTGGCCATCGATTTCGAGGAGGTAACCGTAGCGGCCAACATGGTGTCCGTACAATTTGGCAGCTTCCCTCCAACAGAGACTCAAGATGGTGTTATACCCATCCCTCTGGCGACGATGGAAATTGCTAATCTTCCGCCTGCTCGGGAGCAAGCTGCTGGTCTAGTGCCCCTCACCACATCACGAAGGGAAATTATGTAGGTCCATCCGGACCTGGTACATGAAGTGACTCAATCCACGTCGCCTCCTATTCACAAGAAGAGAAGTAGAAAAGTCAGATCCTGTCGCACCATCTCGACAGATGTGGAAGAGGTCACGGCTGTCGTTACTCGATCTGGAGCACAATCCCAACCTGTGGCTGAGAACTCGACTGAAGATCATCCGCCAGCTACCACTGACGCTCCAGGGCCTTCTCAGCCTTCGACGACCGACAAACCTAGGCCAAAGGAGACTCGCTTCGACAAATCCCTCCGAAAAGAGACACCTCAGGGGCTGGAGAGGCCCTACAACTTCGACATCTTAGCACAATTGGCCAATACACCAGCCAAATTGTCCTTATATGAACTCCTGAGGCTCTCGAAGGATGTCAGTGCAGCTTTGAGCGATGCACTCCAAAATGCCGACGCATACTTGGCTCAGGTCAACCTCACGGGAGAAAACCAGCCTGCAGACCTCCAAGACAGTACATGTACAGGAGCAATGCCCAATATCGTCTTCACTCCACAAGACATGCTTATCAAGACCAACCTGCATGATCGCCCATTGTACTACACTGGATACATCGACGACATGAAGTTGGATCGGACGCACATTGATCCTGGGTCTTCTATAAGCATCATCCCGAAGGGTTTGCTACATTATCTTCGCATTCTGATGCATCGCCTAACACCTACAAGCACCGCCATCAGCGATTTCAATTCGGGCAGGAGCTATCCAATTGGGAAGATTCGTCTGAAGTGTCAGATTGGCGATCTCCAATCAGAAGTTACCTACTACGTCATAGATGCCGACACTTCTTACAACATCCTCTTGGGACGCCCTTGGATACACGATTACATGATCGTGCCTTCCACGCTGCACCAATGCTTCAAATATGTCGACAAGTACGGCTTCGTGAGGACAGAGTTTGCTGATATCGATCCCTTCAAAGGGGTCGAATCCTACTACTCAGACTCCTGTCTATATGAAAAGTCGAAGAAGCCCCTTGGTGAAGGAGATGTGCAAGCTCGTACCGAGGCAGCCACAGGATCAGAAGAACCTCTGACGATCCACCACCAAGCACGTATCTCTGGAGCCTTCAATAAGAAGGTTAAAATTAGAACATTCCAAGTGGGCGATCTCGTTCTGGCAGTCCGGAGGCCGATGGTCATGACTCACAAAACCGTCGGCAAATTCCAGCCAAAGTGGGAAGGCCCATTTATCATTGAGACAGTATTCTCCAACGGTGCTTACCGTCTCGCAAAACAAAATGGAGACTTGCTCATGTTGCCCGTCAACGGCAAGTTCCTGAAGAAATATTATGTCTAAACGACGTATTCTAGATCATCGAGTCATATACCCGCTGGTACCGCTGAACTCATATTCATAATATCCCAGATCATCGAGTCATGTACCCGCTGGTACCGCTGAACTCACATTCACAATATTCCAGATCATCGAGTCATGTACCCACTGGTACCGCTGAACTCACATTCACAATATCCCAGATTATCGAGTCATGTACCCGCTGGTACCGCTGAACTCACATCCATAATATTCCAGATTTTCGAGTCACGTACCTCTTGTACCGCTAAACTCATGCCCTTCTTCTACGAAGATATCCCAAACTACCAAGTTATGTACCCGTTGGTACCTCTGAACTTACACTTTGATTCAAACATTTATGGATTGTCGAGTTATGTACCCGCTGGTACCCCTGAACTTACATCCCGGTCACTTTTTTGAAAGAAAGTCATGTATAACCGTACCTCTGAACTTTCTTCCTAAAAGAGATCCTCCCTCATGATCCACTACCCGCACTCCCAGTGCACAAAAAGGGTAACGAGTCCACAAACTTCCAAAATGACCATGTCGATGCTACCTCTGAGTCGTCTCAATTCCGCCAAAAACAAATCATCCACTTATATGGAACTTCCATGTCCTCATTACCTCTGAGTCGTTCTATGTACCCCCTCTTCATTGAGCCCACTCCTGCCATGTCCTCATTACCTCTGAGTGGGAAGGCTCCGTCGAAGAAACCTTCATGCTTGCCATGTCCTCATTACCTCTGAGTCAGTATGTTGGTTCCTTTTTTTTTTTTACTTGTTGTCCGTATCCAAAACCAGGGTATGTTAGGGACAATGGGTCCACGCAAAATGTCTCAATAAGATGATGATTGCAAAGCAAAAGAGTAAAGCAAATATATTCCATTCATTTCAAAAAATCGATTACACCCACACGATTACAAGCAAGTCAAAGGGGTTCATCATGAAGAAAGGCGAAACAAAACGAAGATTACAGACAGACATCCACGAGAAGCCCCTAAATCCTAGTTACAGGAGCGCATATACCAGTCCCTCAGCCACCTCACATATGAAGGGTGCAAGTCCAGAATAGGAGAATCAGGATTCCCAGCGCTGCCACCCTCAGTAGCTTCGATATTTGGAAGGCTGCCGTCCCCCTCAGGAGCAGGTTCTTCTTTCTTCGCTTCCTCCTTAACAAAGGTAGACCCCCGGTGGATGACAGGAGGCTGCGGCTCCTCTGATACTGCAATCTCAACATTCGGTGGAGATACTGCGAGAACCAAGGACGAAGAAAATGAAAACAGTCAGAAAGATTCATGCGGCTCGTTTAAGACAATTCTCATGCGGCTCGGACATGGGGTATACCCCCATGCGGCTCAGTCATGGGACGTGTGTGTGGACCACGTAGTTTGAGAAGTTCACGTCAAAGTCTTGTGCATGAAGCATGCAGCAAAATAGGCTCTGTTAGGGTTTCAAAGTACTCAATCGATTACATAACCCTTACATTCGATGGCAATATGAACGTCAAGACGAACGGAGGGCACGACAGTCGAGGATGCAGCAGATTTCTTACTCCTCGCCACAGCCTTCTTCACAGCCTTAGAAGCCCTAGGTGCCATTGTCGTCTGATTATCAAAGGAAGAAAGGACACGACAGGAATCTGAGTCAAGAAGAGTCTAAGAGGGAAGACCGTCCAAATACCCTTCTATTTATAGACAGAAAACTATGGACCGATGCTTCGTACAACGTGATCGACTCTTCGGCTATCGAGCCAAACCAGCCAATTAAAGACAGCTCTTGGGATCCTGTCCTAAAAAGATCTACACGCATGGCATAAAGACGTGGCAAAGAGCCTGTGCGGTTCAAATGGCTATGCGGCTGAAAACAACTATGCGACTCAGATGGTCATGCGGCTCAAAGGTCCCCTGCAGCTGAAACATCCATGCGGTCAGGGTTTCATATGCGGCCAGAAGAATATACAGCCATGCTTCTTATTCAAAGTATTTTAATTTTGTAAATTAAAAACTTTGAAGGGGTTCTAGTAGAAGCATGGAAAATAATAATAAAGAAAGATCCATGCGGCCAGGAAATCCCATGCGGCTCAGAAAGCCCATACGGCTCAGAGAGTCATGCGACATAAGGGACTATGCGGCCCAAGACATCCCATGCGGCTCAGAAGACACGTGGTGTAACAGTGCTCTCCTCCGCCCTCCTGCATTAATTATTTTGACGGCTGACAACTTTGAAAAAAATGACAGCCCTGACACAAAAGAGGCAATTATGACTCTGTCATAATGACGGACCCCTAGGGAAGAGAAAGAGATCTCTGACACAATCCCCTGAGGTCCATAAAAATGCCACGTGGCCTTGCCACGTGGGCGTTCGTATACGGCTCGAGCGAAGACTTCCCATGTGGTTCAGAATGAAGCCATCCTATGCGGCTCAGGCTGAAACAGTCTCATGCGGCACAAGCGGAGGCCTTCCCATGCGGCTCAAGAGGACCATTTCCATGCGGCTCAGGCGGATGCATCCCCATGCGGCTCGCAATGATCATCTCCATGCGGTTCAAAGGTTCGAGGGGGGCCACTACCCAAGCAGCCCTGACACCTGGCCCAAACCTTATGCGGCCCAAACCTTATGCGGCTCAATCTTCATGCGGTTCAGATCCTCCCAGTGGCTCCTAGGACACGTGTCCTAAGCCGATCAATTTCCCAGATTTATTACAATCAGAGATTGGGTCAAATCCCAATAATCTGGGACACGTGGCAGGAGAATAAATCAAATTTATTCGCAGACATCAGCAGATCATCATAAGGAAGATTTATTCCAATCAGCATTAATTACTGATAAGATTTGGTGTAATCCACACTTAATGGCCCAGATTCATCACACTCAAAACTAATGGCCTAGATTGACCAATCCACAGGCCGTCGCCATCTCCAGAAAGCAATCATTGCAACCCTAATGATCACACCCCATTCCTATAAATAGCAAGGTGCCATTCCCTTGCAAGATATACATTCCCTGGCAATATATACAACGGAGAGAGCGTGACCGGAGAGACCCCTTTTTGAGATCAGAGAGCATTAGAATACTTGGAGAAAAAAGCAGAAAGAGGGCAAAGAGAGCATTTCTTTAACGCCGAGCAAATCTTCTGGAGCCAAGGCTGCATACCGATCGTCCAAGGAGTAAGGCAGGGCTGTCGTCGCCTTCCCGAGCCTCTATCGTCACCCCCCAGAATCTAAAATAAATAATTTTACTTAGTCTGCTGTACCTATGCTTTCGTCCCTAGGCTTTCTTTGTACAAGCGAGTTTGTATTGTGAGTCTAAGTTCAGTCCTCCCGTAAAACTGTTCTGTACTTTTACAATCAATGGCAAACAGCGCAACCCAGCATCGCTCAGCCTGGCGCTACCCAGCCTCGCTCAGCCTGGTGCAACCCAGCCTCGCTCAGCAAGGCACAGTTTGACCTATGCCCTGGCGCAACCTAGCCTTGCGCAGTCTAGTGCCTGGCAAAATCTGACTTGACCCGACTTGCCTTGGCGCAACCTATTGCCCTAGCGCAACTTGACCCGACCTTGCGCATTCTAGTGCCTGGCACCCCAGTGCCTTGGCACAACCTAATGTTTAGGCACAACCTGTAGCCTTGGCACCCCCTAGTGCCTGGCACAACCTATTACCCTGGCTCAACTTAGCTAAGGCTACTTGTTGGCCATGGTACCCCTTGCCCCTTGCATGATCTATCATTTAATTATTTATTTTTTGTTAATCGCTTATCCTTTGTACTTGACCTAACTTGCGACTACCCGATTCGATAATTGTGAATCTTGGGCTTGACATGTCTTAATCTAAAACATGATCACGACATGACCACACGAACACGACAAGACGATATGACGTAATAATTCTCCGATAGTGCCCCATCGTGGTGCACTCTTGACAAGCAACCTGATAGGATAACTCTTGATAGTGGCCCATCGAGGCGCACCCCTGACAAGTAATATTGATAAGTAACATGTAATCTGACATGACATGATAATCTTGAACATTGTGGCGACAGCTATCCTGATTTGCTAAGTAACTCTTGTCTTGACACCGTGGGTGTTTGTGCTTGTATAAGCTACATGTCTCGTCTTGCATCATGTCTAGGATATGAATTCCTAATTTCTACGGTCAGGGATTTATACTGAATCTGACTAGGATAATGACTAGAGTGATCAAGTAGTTCATGAAGTGATTTCCCAGCTACAAGCAGTTCCGTTATCTGGGCACTTTAATTGGACTTGTAGCCTGCCGTCGAGTAGGGCACATTTCCAGCACACTGTTATGTGTTGCACCTCTAAGTCACCTAATTCAACTCTCTCAACTTGTGACCGGATAACCTGGATTAAGTCTGCAGGGCTTGTGGCTGCCGGAACATCTCAATGCATCTTGTTAGTAACTAGGCTTGTGATAACCCTAGTTAGTTAAAGTATCAAGCCGTACTCATTGCTTGGCCATGATTGATGGATGGAGTCTTGTCTAGTCTTGCCTAGATCCAGTACATGGCTATCTCAGGACATGCTTGTGTATGTTTTACTTTATCGATAATTGGCTAGAGACTAAGTTCTGTTCAGGTGAAGGGTTACGACCCCGGTCCTTTTTTGGTTTAGGGATTGTAACTTGGTTACCGAAATAGTCATTTAGTTATCTTATCAATTATCACCATGTTTTTCCCTAACTCATGTCTTTTGTTATTTTATTTATGTCCTTATGTGCTAATAGGTTGGTTTTAGTTCTTAAGTGAAGCCTCCATTGTGACACTTGCTCTTTCTAGGGTCTGACCCAGCTGGTTTTGTATGGCCAGATTTCGGAGTAGCTCCCGAGGATCTCCCTGCCTTCCAGCCAGATGGTGAACACCAGACGTAATCCTGGCAACGAGTGGGTTTCTTATTTTGCTCTCCCACTTTATTGTAAATTATTCTTTTGAAGCGTTTAGCCGCTGAGCAAGTGTTAGCTCGTATTGAAACTTAAATTTCTGTCTGTTTACGGGCTGTTACATGATTGACAAATCCTAGGGTTGATCATGTATGACTTAAACTCTTGCTAGTTTTCGTATTTTGTATGACTAGCTTTATGATCATCTGAATATGTAATGTTTGGGACGTCTTACTTCGTATGTCTGATGATCTTATATCTTGTAACAATTACTTACTTGTTGAGATTGAGACACTAGGCTTGTTCACGACCATAAGAGACTGTTAGCTTATAGATAAACCCTCATGCATCTAGACAGTCCTGACCGTATATCGAGGTAGATTATACTTTAATGTACGTAGCTGGCTGTGTCTGTCTTCCGCTCTCCAGTATTCTGGTTCTGGGGCATGACGATAATTCAACATAGAACCTGCATAATTCACAATACAATAATCCAAATAAATATCAGACCTACTCTAAATTCAAGACCATATTACATTTTCTAAACAAATTATGAACTATGCACTTAGTACAAGAAAAAAGTTTAGTCTTACAATATTTCAAACACAAAATTTAGTTTGACCGCCAAGACCAACAAATATTCAGAACCATATTACAATTCAAGTATTACTTCCAAATTGAAATAAAAGCTTCAAAACTCAAAGGATGAATCTTCATAGCCATTTCCATCTTCTTCTTCTTCTTTCTTCTTTTTTTTCTTTTTCCTCAAAATATCCTTCACCTACACCTTGAGGGACAGAATAAGAAAAATTATAGTCAGTATTGACTCACTATATATGTAGAAATGACATTCAGAAACATAAATAGAAGTATCAAAGTGAGGGCTAGCATTAGAGTGTCAATGTGCACAGTGTGTACTTTTACATAAGAGTTTGGGCTAGCCCCGTTTACCTTCTTCACGAGGGAAGGGAAATCTTATTCTTGGTCAGCAAATTCAACCTCTATCTGGTTAATCTTATCCAGAATCAATTTCTGGTTGTCGAATATAGTCTTCATCTCTTTGAAGACATTCTCAAAGTTTGCAGCAACAAAATTGTATAGATCATCAACCCTGTCCTTAGTGTTTTTGATTCCATAAGTTGATGGATTTCCAAATGTTGATGGTTTGCTTGCAGCTGCTGCCCGTTTTTTAAACATTCGAGTGAAGGTTAGTTTTCTCATGGGGCCTTTGTTTTTAATATAAACATCCCTTGCTAAACTTGGGATAGAATGTTTACTAGCCATTGAGCATACAAATCCTCCGAAAGGGAGAGCTGTCCTTGTAGTAGGTTTTTCCACGAGATGCATCATTCTACTGAACATGTAAGAACCTATATCCATCCTTTTTTTCTTCCCTATATAATAATTTTTTTTTACTCTCTCGGGATGGATGGAAAACTCATGTCCAGTAGGATTGAGTGTTTGAGATACGTAGGCATGCAACAATTTATATAAAGTTTTTAATTGATCTTTGTATACATTTTGAGGGGCTTGGCACCCACTGATACACCTGTAATCTCATGGATTGCATCCCTCGTGGAAACATTATCAATATCTTTCATATCAAACTCAGGAACTGGATCAAATCCATAAAATTCGTTGATGACAGCAGCATTTACCCTAATCAGTTTCCCTCTCAGAAATACCATTTGTTGATCCTCTTCTTTTTCTTTAATTTCAGCCGAAAGATTTGAGTAAAATTCTCTTACTATTGTTTGGAAGATTTTCTCAAGACAGGATTTGTTTAGTTTCTCCAATTGATAGAATTTTAATATATCCAGGAAAGCTTCGTCTTCGACATCATCCATCTTAATTGATCTTTCAGGCATAACAACCTTTTTCTTGAAATATTTATTGTAAATCTTCTTAGATTTAGAGTCTTTAAATTTTTTTACCTCCTCTCCATCCTGGGACTTATTTGATGATTGCTCTTCCTCTTCATTTTTCTTTTCTGATGAGGAATCAAAATCCTCAGAGTATGCTGATGACTCTGTATCCGTTGCCACCTTAGCCTTTGCTTGATTACTCCTTCGATCTTCATAATTTGAGTCTTCTGACGACTCTGTATCGAAGATAGATTTTCTGGTCTTTGTCGAGCAATAAGTTTTTTAGCCTTTTTTGTAGGTGGCTTGGCTGCCGCCTTCGCTTTCGTCGTCGCTGCCGCCGCCGCTGCTTCCGCCTCTGCCCTTTCGGCCTCTGCCCTAGTGACCATAATCTTGGCTTTCGTCGTCCTTGCAAGTTCTGCCCTTCGGGCCTGTATCGCATCCCTTTGTGGATTCTTCCCCTTCGGAGACGGTCGTTGTTTCTTCGGCAGCATTTTGATAAGAAGAGGGTTTGGGAGAGGGTTTGGGATAAGGAAGAGGGTTTGAGAGAAGAAGAGAGAAAATTCGACCGTTTTATATGACCTTGAGAAGTGGAAAAAATTAGAATAGTTTTGAGTCTTAAATAAAATTTATTACTATTTTTACTAGTATAAGACGGTCGAATTTATTACTATTAAATGTTAAAAACTACTTTCCAAAATTAAATTTATTACTATTATTACTAGTATATATCCACGTGAAATCACTACATAAGCCTTTGGGATTCTGAGACCCTAATTTTAAAAACTACTTTCCAAAATTAAATTTATTACTATTATTACTAGTATATATCTACGTGAAATCACTACATAAACTTTAAGCATGCGAAGTTTTAAACATGTTCCGTATAAATTATTGAAAAAATTTGGCACAAAAAACGTGGTGGAAACATATTTAATTAACAAAATTTGACAACATATTTAAGAATGTGAAGTTCCTAATCTCAATATTTCCATTTTTCGAAAATTTGATTAAATTTTTGAACGTATTTTTTTTTGCATTGAGCCGTTCTATACTCGTATTTTTGCCATCCCGAATTTTTCACGTTTGACGACTTGGTAACAAGACTATGTACTTAAAAAGAGTAAAATTGAAACACTCAAAGTTGTCCTCTAGTTTACTTTGTAATCATATTTAAGATGGATTTGATGGCAAGATTGACGTTGGCAGCATAATCAGTTCCATGACGTAACAAGTCATTGATGGGGATATCGTCGCTAATATATGGATTTGACGTAACAAGATTTGTTAATTGAAAAATAGATAAAATAGTTAGTCGCTTGCAGCCGAAACCAAATTGAGTTAACAAAATATTATATTGCATTAAATCCCAGCTTCTTCGCTGGAACATTCTCCGGAAAAGGATACAAGAGGAAGAAAAAAACTGTAAAAAACTAAAAAAATAGAAAAATAAGAGGTCTATGTAGACCCCTCACTAGCCTCACGGAGGATCTCCACAAAGTCCTGCATGGTGCGCACACCCGTCCTATGGCACAGACGACGAAACCCTTTTCTCTTCTCCAGAGAATCCCGTTCCTCCGGAGTGATCGACAACAGGTCAAAGTTGGGCGCCGGATCAAGAGGTCGAGCGATAACCTCCAGTGACAACCCGTAGGAGGTCAGGAAGTCCGCAGCCTCTGCCAGCCAGTCATGGGCCGGAGGCGGCGCAGAGGGTGCTCAATGCGGAGAGGCTCGACGATGACGGAAAGAAGACTCTGGCCATGGTTCCCAACCAGATGATCTTTTTGGAGCCATGTTAAATGTGAAACCTACTCAAATGAATGGGGACCCCTATGTATATATATGCACATTCCTAACCGACTCTTCTTATTCCTTATTGGAAGTTGGGGATATTCAATTTCTTATTCCTTATTGGAAGTTGGGGATATTCAATGACCTCCAGTGACTCTTCTTATTCCAAGCTTAGTTGGTTGTGCTGTTTGGCTTTTACATGGAAGGCCTAGGTTCGAGTCTGGTGTATGGGTTCTGTAGAATTTTTCTATTGTTAAATTTTTTTGGGTGCTATTATATGCTTTTAACTTAGTATGGAACAATTTGGGACGTGTAATGACCATTCTCCGTTCTTCTAACACGAAGAATGGTACATTTAGGACGGGGAATGGTACATTTAGGAATGATCATTCTCCGTTCTTCTAACACGAAGAATGGTACATTTAGGACGGAGAATGGTACATTTAGGAATGGCCATTCTCCGTTCTTCCAATACGGAGAATGACCATTCTCCGATCTATGTAAAGATTTAATGTAATACAAATCAAATTAACAACCTAATATTATAAAAATTAAGAAATCTAATTGTAATCAAATTTAATTTGTTCTAATACACCAAGAAATTACCAGTATGATTAATCTAAACTAATTTTGAGTCCTTTTCTTTTCCCTCACTGCACGCCACTAGCTTGTTCACCGCCTCGTCAATTTTCGAGGTTAGGTCAACCATGCGGCACCACTGGGTCGACTTGACATCCGACCAGAAGCATGGACAATAAAGCACCTTCCACCACGATCGGCATATGAAAGACAAGCGGATGACCTCCTCAGACGACATTTCCGCTAGTACCAAAACCATGGCTAGGATCTCCTTGATGATGTTGGCCCATCCGCAAATATAGGTTTTGCTCTTCTCCATTTTGAGACTGTTCTGAAGGGTTGTGAATTTTAAATAGTTTGGCTGTTTAGTTTTGTTTTGAATCTATATAAATTGGTTTTGAAGGCTGGTGAAGATGAATAGTTTGGCTGTATAAATAGATTTTAAAGGGTTGTGAAAAAGAAACCAATTTTTTCGTATCTCTCCCGGGCCACTCTTCTTGTATAAATGTCTATTGATCACCATTAATTATGGTGAATGGCACTGATACCGTAAATATGAGTGGAATTTGCACCGCCAAAATTCATCTTGAAGAAGGTAAAATTTGTGTGGAGAAATGTCGAAATCTTTTGGATATTATTACACTGAGATGTTGTATTAATGTTAAGATACTGATATCATATCTTCCACTATATAATGAGGTTTTAAAACGGCTCAAAAGTGAGCCGTCTTAGCCGTCATTATATCACAGTCCATTTTATTTAAAAAATTAATCATGTAAAAAATATTGAAAAAAGTAAAATTTTGTCAAAATAGAGAATCGAACTCAACCAAACAAAAAAATACCTTGCACCTTAACCAAATGAGTTAGAAGCGTATTTAACTATAATTGGATAAAATTCTTATTATATATTTTTATACGTGCAAAGCACGTACATTTACTAGTAAATATGAAAAATAGAAAAAAATGCATGCATGCATGCTAATGTCATAAGAACCATTCACCCCAGGACTGATTGATGAGATCTAAATTATTATACATCTCGTATCCAGGTTACCCTGGGATTACATCATCAAAGGGTCGTTTAAACGTCTGTATTAAATCATAAATTTTCCTGAGGTCGTTGTCGAAGTGCACATTGAAGTACCCACGTATGTCGAGCACGCAAAGACCCTTGCAGTTGCATATGATAGATCGCAGCGTGTCTCCATTGAACATGTCTGATCCCATCTCTAGGTGCTCGAGACGCGGTATCGAATCAGCCACGACCTTTCCCTCCGTCTCGTTCGACGTGTTCAGTACGAATCTGTTCCTGAACATAAAATATGGAGGGGTATGTTCCTCCTCAGCTTGACCAGACGGTGGCAATATTTGCCGACGAAAAATATTCCAGTCGACGTGATATAGAGGCAGTAGCTAATGTCGAGTTCTTCCAGCACCGGAAGAAACTCCAAGTGTCTCACGAAAGTTTCATCACTCACGTCGCACTTCGGAATGCACAGCACCCTTAGAAATTTCCTACTGTATTATAAAAAAGGAAAAACATCAATAGAAATTAACAAAGTTTACGTAAATTTTGTAATAGAAAAAAATAAAGTATTAGAATAAGACAAAATAAAATTTTGTACAGGCCTTACACATGCAAAAGGGAAGGCTGCTTCGTCGAGCTTGTACGCGGAGAAGGACAGTAGATATCCCCGACTGCGAGCCACAAGCTTCTTTACGGTCAAACTAATCTTAGCGGTTTGCTGGGTCCTCCGGCACTACTGTTGCAAGTCCACGTTGGACCAATAGTCTAAGGGACCGTTGAGCGCCTTCCACCACAAACGGCAAACTGGGCCCACGTTGCACATTATCTCATCCGCCGGCATCCCCGACAGTACCAGTATCATCGAGAGAATCTCCGTAGGGATGACGGCCCATCCGCTGCATTTGATCTTGCTCTTGCTCCTCTCCATTGCGACTCTTCTTCTTCTCTCCTTTATTTTTCTCTAGTCGGATGGGTTCTTTTCTTTGGAAAAGGCTTTTTAACCCACTCGTTTCGGGCCGCTCGTGGAGGGGTGTGACCGAACAAGGAAAAGACTATTTGAAAATAACGGTAATGCCACTGTATTAATATTAGTTTCAATTATATTATAAATTTTAAATTAACAGAAATGCCACTGTAGATTTAATATTAATGCTAGTTCCAATAATATTGTAGATTGTAAATAAAAAGAATAGAATTTTAACTTTAACTACTTTTAAGTTGTGAATTTAAATCTAAGTTTAAATGTTAAATCAAAAACTAATTTAAATTTTAGTATTAATGTTAGTTTCAATAAAATTTACGCACCGATAATTTCCTTATCCTTGCCTCTAGACCATTCTCGTGTTTGCAACGTCAACTTATCGACTTGTAACATGGAGAAACTGATCGTCGTCATACGACAGAGAGATGGGAAATCATCTTCAGGGAGGTAGCATCCATTTATTTGATTGTCAAATTTGGAAGAGTACTCCCCCATTTTGATAATTGACAAAACAGAGAGATAACATCTTCAGGGAGTGACTCCGCCGTAGGTAGACTACTCCCCCTCAATACATTTTCTCCCCCTTTGTCACTTAATCAAAGATGGGAAATCAAGTATTTAGCAAGAAAATAGGAGAGCTCAAGAGTGAACGAAAGCATGCATATATTTGATTGTCAAGTTTGGAAGAGTACATGTGTGATAGTTCATAAATAAAAAGACAAATAAACTCTCCCTAACGAGAGTAAAGCAAGACATAAAACGGTCCCCGTAGGACCACACAAGACATCGAAACATAACCATTGGTCCCCGCAGGACCTCAAAAGACACACACTAGATACGGACACCAGTTCTTTATTCTACCATCCATAAAAAGAGATCGCAGCTACTGATCTGTTGGATCATCGTCCTTACCACCCGGAGTCTTGTGAAAGGCACCGAAGGGATCCACACCATTGGGGTACATGAACCCGTAAGCATTGGGGTCAGAGAAGCGGGAGCCTTGGAATTGAGGATCCTGAAGGTTAAGATCCAGATAAAGATTACTGTCCTGAAGAGTCCGCTGGATAAAGTAGGCTTGGTCATGGAAGCGACTCTGAATGAGATTCCCAAGGTCGCGGATATTGGCCCTTATCTGCTCCTCCGCCTGAGCCATACGCATATCAAAATGATGTTGGGTCAGCGGCATGAAACGGCTAGATAGAAGAGGCATAGAAGGCGCTGCTGCAGAAAAAGTTGGCTGGGGTGCATGGGAGGATGAAGCACGAGATGCGGAGGCAGGAGGGACAGAGGGGAAGACGGCAAGAAATGAAGAAACACCGTCCGATTGTGTAACGCCCCAGTCCCAAAATACGTAGGACCAAGTACGAGAACATGCCAGCTGCACATATACGAAAAATACTCCAATATGTAGAATCCTCATATATGCACATAAGCTGTAAATAAAATAATCACAGGCCAGAATAATATAATCTAATCTTATCACAGCTCAACACAGAAGATAATAGAGTCCAAATAAATAAATAAGAGTATCAAAAGATAGCCGGGTGAACATACTTACTCCAAACAGCTATGAAAATAGCCTCACAAGATCGGAGTCCAACCTCCACAAAATAGAAAAAAAGATGTAGAATAATATCTACAACTGTCTCAGATAAGAAATAGACTAAAAGTCAAAAGGTACTGCCTCGTCCTCGATGTAGGATAGCTCCAATGCCGCTCCGTACTCCTGTGGAAAATTGTCTAACCCTGGAGAGATAACCAGGTCCTCAGAGGGACGTAGCAAGATACAAGAAAACACCATGCCATATAAACTGTGATAATATAATAAGAGAAAATGTATGCATGCAATCGGGTTCCTGACCATTCTACTGTGATTATGCTGTTGAGATACAATCCTTTGACGCATGAGTCCTGGCTGAAAATAGGATCCGGTATAGTCCCCTCTTGGGTACCAGTGACCAAGCGCATGACGTTCCAAGAACAATAGTGGCCAAACTGAGAGGCTACACATACCCGTATCTCCAGCGGAGCTTCTGGGTTACAAGGGAAGTACAATCGAAGCCCATACGTCAGGTATTGTTCCCTCCACCCAATGTCTAGTATCATCATCTCCATGATTGACATGTACCTCTAGTAATCGCCAAGTTTTCTAGCATGCAACTCTATTGGCAGTTACCCCTATCCGTCGCATGCTCCATACGTATCGGTGGCCAGCCGACTACGCGGATACGTGTCCTACATGTGACTCACATCACGTGATACAACAAGTGTCAAGGCCGTATAAGATATACCAATATCTCAACATCAATGGGTGGTCACTAGACTAAGTCAATGCAAGAGAAATAAATAAGACGAGATAAACGACCGATAGAGTCGCTTGCACCCAAGTGTGACTTGGTCGCACAGTTTTATAATATCAAGAAATAAGAATGCTGAAAATAACAACTAAAAATAAGAAATATAATAATCACAGAGTAAGTTGGCAAGGTATCTTGCCTGATGGTGCAAAGTGGCAAGCCCGAGAAATCATAATGTCAGCCAAGAAACGTCATAGTCTCCAAACAACTCTGGACTCTGAAACAAACATCAAAAATGCACTCTGTGTAAAAGATACACCTAGGAAACGCCTGTCCAAAAGTCAAATTTTGGAACAGGGGCAAAATCGTAATTTCGGGTCAAAACGATGTCCGCCGTTGGACCCGCTTTGCACCGAAATGCGTGCCAAAGTCTATGGTCTCTAAAGTCGTCAAACTACATGTCTACGGTTTTAGTTTAAGGAGAGGAACTCAACGGTATGTCCAGTTTTGGATTCCGATGAGCCGTGTACAAAATCGCCCGTTTGAGTGGGTCGCGGGCCCGCCAAAAAGGGTTCCGATTCGACCTTCTCAGAATCGAACCAAACTGGGCACACAGGACCAAAATTTCGATCTGGACCTGTTGGAACAAGTTTCGTCTCGAATCGACGACTGTATACGAAGTTAGGACGAAGTTTGCAAATTGGCGATACAGGGGTATCTCGACGGATACGGACTGATTTCGTTGCGCACACACGACGAAACTGAGTTCCGTCAGTTCCAACACGTCGACAACATTCATACGTGCCTTTCGACGCATATAGCACGCGACCACGTCATCCAGTTTGTCGGGGCGCACGTCATATCGGACAAAATTCAGAAAATTAATATAATTTAACACAGGTTTTTCCTCAAATTCAACATCGATCTACTTTTTACACGCTAATCAAAACGATGATCCAGAAGATGCGTTGCGATCTCGGTTATGTTGTCTTTTATTGGTTTCAATTATTTTCTACAATACTTTACTGCACAGCAAGAAAATTGACCGACAATTTGTCGTCTCAAAACAATTTTTAGTATTACAGAAAACAGATTTTTCTTCAACTTCGTCTCGATTTTTCGAGCAAGTCGATGGGTTGTTTTCAAAATCCACCTAGAGGATCTCTAAGAGGGTCAAGTCTACTTTCCAAAAAATCTTACGGATCGAAAATCGGTGGTAGGAGTAAAAAGTTACGTCGTAGGGAAGTAGGGTACCTTGAGTGGGAAAACTGCTCCGTGGGTGACGCGGGGCTGACTTCCGATGCTCCGTTCGTCGCGCACAAATCTCCGTCGCTGGTGAAACGAATTCGTAGACGAAGAGGGTATGATCAGCCTCAACTTTCGTTTTAGAAGTTTAGGGTTTTGAGGCTTGTGGAAAAAGTTACATATATAACAAGTTGTAACAAAACCTAATACTAATGGGTTTGGAACTAAAATCCCAAGGGTTGGGTTTTGCTCGGGTGAGCTTGCTGCTGCACGCAGCAAGCTATTTAGGGGGTGTGGGACCCGCCCACATCATGTGGGCGGTTTAGTTGCATATTTATTTCTTTTTCTTTTTCTTTCCCTTTCTTTTTTCCTTTTCTTTTCCTTAAACACACTGTGGTCGGTCCCCTCTCCCTTGGGGCCGACCACCACTGTGTATGTTTTTTTCTTTTTTTTTACTACTATATATATATATATATATAATGTGTATAAATACATAAAAAAAATTCCTATAAATTGTAATTAAGCAACAAAAATCTTTTATAATAATTGTAGTCTATATTTAGTAGCACTTAAAATATCAAGCACACAATCACACATATTATATATATATATGTCTATAAATACACCCATACATACCAACTACCTCTTTAATGCTAAATAATATATTAAAAATAATTTTTTTAAATTACTAAAATAATTAAAAATATTTGGGGTTTACATCCTACCCAACTTAAAGAAAATTTCGTCCTCGAAATTAAACTAATGTCGGGGGATAAAATGTAATGCAAGAAAATTGATATTAATTTAAAAGCTTAAATACAAGACATACCTTCGTATTCGAACAAATACGGGTAGCGATTTCGGATGTCGTCCTCGCGCTCCCAAGTAGACTCCCCTGGCGAGTGATGCTTCTATGCCACGCGTACCAATGGAATAGATTGATTCCGTAACACCTTCACTCGACGATCGAGGATACCTACTGGTTGCTCTTCGTACGACAAACTCGGTCCAACCGTGATCTTGGAGTGATCAAGCACATGATTGCTGTCCGCCACGTACCTCCTCAGCTGAGATACATGGAATACGTCATACACTCCCTCCAGCGACGGTGGCAAGGCCAATCTATAGGCAACCTTCCAATACGTTCCAAGACATCGAACGGCCCGATGTATCTTGGACTCAACTTGCCACGTCCTCCGAATCGAATCGTGCCTCTAGTGGGGGATATCTTCAAGAACACATGGTCGCCCTCTTTGAACTCCAAGGGTCGGCGACGATTATCTGCCCACTGCTTCTGACGATCCTGCGCTGCTCGCAGGTGGCCCTGAATTTTCTTCACTATCTCCACTGTGCTCAAGACCAACTCGGAACCCAATAGCTGTCGCTCTCCTATGTCGCTCCAACAAACATGAGACCGACACTTCCTACCATACAATGCTTCAAACGGAGCCATCTGAATGCTCACTTGATAGCTATTGTTGTAGAAAAACTCAACAAGATGGAGATGGTCCTCCCATGAACCGCCAAAGTCAAGTATGCACGCTCTCAACATATCCTCTAGCGTCTGAATGGTACGCTCCGACTGGCCGTCTGTCTGCAGATGGTATGCCGTGCTAAACTTCAACCGTGTGCCCAAACTCTCTTGCAAGCTCCTCAAAAAATGTGAGGTAAATCTCGAGTCCCGGTCCGACATAATACTAACAGGCACACCGTATAATCTCATAATCTGCTCCATATACATCTCTGCCAATACCTCTGTCGACTGTCCCACTCTAAAAGGTAAGAAATGGGCTGACTTCGTAAGTCTATCAACAATCACCCACACTGCGTCACGTCCCCTAGACACCGAGGGAAATCCGTGACGAAATCCATAGTGATATGCTCCCACTTCCACTCGGGAATGGATAGCGGCTGCAAAAATTCGGCCGTCCTCTGGTGCTCCGCCTTCACTTGTTGACATAAAATTACTTGGCAACGAAACGAGCTATCTCTCGCTTCATTTCGTGCCACCAATAATACTATCGTAAGTCACAATACATCTTGGTTCCTTCGAGATGAATAGAGTATGTCGAACTGTGAGCCTCTGCCATAAGCTCCTGTCGTAGCTCTACATTGGGAACATAAATACGATCACCACATCGCAATGTCCCATCGGGATGGATCCTCAATCCCGTCTGCTCTCCTACTTCAGTCCTCTTTCTGAGCCGTCGAAATCTAGCATCATTGGGCAATGCTGCCTTGATGCGCTCTACCAATGATGATTGTACTTGGAGGTTGGCTAACACGCCGTCTGCTCCAGGTAATACTACCTCAATGCCAAGCTGCTCCAAGTCTCTAATCAATTCCTTCTGTGTAGTCAAAAAGTGTTCCATGGGCTTACGGCTTAATGTGTCTGCCATGACATTAGCCTTGCCCGGATGATAATGAAGCTCGATCTTATAATCCTTCATCAACTCCAACAAACGTCGCAGTCGTATATTCAGCTCTTTTTGTGTGAACACGTACTTGAGACTCTTATGATCAGTGTAGATATCAACCTTCTCGCCATACAAGTAGTGTCTCCATAGCTTCAAAGCAAAGATAACCGCTGCGAGCTCTAGATCGTGGGTCGGATAATTCTTCTCGTGCACTCTCAACTATCATGATGCATATACTACTACCCGACCGTGTTGCATCAATACACATCCTAATCTCTTCCCGGATGCGTCGCTGTAGATCACAAATCCTCCCAGGCCCGATGGTAGTGTCAAGATCGGTGCTGTGGTCAATCGCTTCTTCAACTCGTCAAAAGCGGCTTGACACTGGTCTATCCATACAAACTCCTGATCCTTGCAAGTTAATCGAGTCATAGGCCCCGCTATTCAAGAGAAATCTTCTACGAACCGTCGGTAGTAACCTGCAAGTTCGAGGAAACTTCTCACCTCAGAAGCTGTTGTGGGAGCGGGCCATGATTCGACTGCTGTGATCTTCTCAGGGTCCACTGATATACCATCGCCCGTAACAACATGACCAAGAAATGATACCTCCTTGAGAAAGAAATCACACTTGCTAAGCTTCGCAAAAATTCGCTCATTCCTCAATGTTCCCAAAACTATCCGTAGATGCTGCTCATGCTCCTCTTGACTCTTGGAGTAAATCAAGATATCATCTATAAAGACTACTACAAATTTGTCCAAGTACTGGTGAAAGATCTTGTTCATCAAATTCATGAAGACTGCGGGTGCATTGGTCAAACCAAAAGGCATGACCAAGAACTCGTAGTGTCCATACCTTGATCGAAAATCTGTCTTTGCAATGTCTTTCTTTCGAACCTTCAATTGGTGATAGCCTGATCGTAAGTCAATCTTGGAGAATACTTTTGCTCCACTCAGTTGATCGAATAGATCTTCTGTACGCGGCAAGGGATACTTGTTCTTCACCATCACTGTATTCAATGCTCTGTAGTCGATGCATATGCACACTGTCCCGTCTTTCTTATGCACGAAATGAACGACTGCTCCCTACGGTGACGCACTAGCACGAATAAATCCCTTCTCTAATAAGTCATCAATCTGCGTCTTCGTCTCTACCAACTCCTTGGGTGCCAGACGATATACTCGAGATAAAATAGGCTCGGCTCCCGGAATAAGCTCAATGGAAAACTCAATATCTCGGTCAGGTGGCAATCCTGGCAATTCTTCGGGAAATACATCCTCGAACTCGGTGATGATAGGGTGCTGAGGGGTGTCATGCATCATCATATGAGTCCCCGATGCGGGTGCATCATAACTCTCTCCGTCTTCTTTGGTGAACTCAAACTCTGCAGCATTCGGTGGTCTAAAGATAATACTGCTCCTATAACAGTCTATGAGAGCGAAATGCTGGCTCAACCAGTCCATTCCAAGAACCACATCAAATGTTGGCATAGGGAATACAAAAAGTCGTGCTCTCATCTCTCTACCACTTATTACTATAGGACAAAATCTATAAATGCCACTAACAGGTACAACTCCTCCCCAGTGAGGATTCTAACATTCTTAGCTAAGGGTGTGATGGAAATGCTGTATCTCGTAGCAAAACTAGTGGCTATAAATGAATGCGTGGCTCCAGTATCAAATAACGTAATAGCAGAAAAAGATGCAACTAAAACCATACCTGCTATGACCTCTGCCTCTGTCTCTACATTCTCAACAGCTAGGGAGAATGCCTTTCCATGGTTCTGTCCTGGGCCTTGAGCTCTGGTCTTGTGGTACTGTGCTGTCTGTGGTGGTAATGGTGGACGAGGTGCTGGTGCTGTGGGCTTCTGGGCCTGATGTGCATGAACTAGAGCCTGCTGCTCAGGACAATCTCTGGCCAAGTGCTGTCTTGATCCACATCTCATGCATAAACCCAAACGAAGTCGACAGTTATCTCTGATATGCCCCTGCTTCCCGCAAAAGTTGCAGGTGGGCTTCTGATAAGGTGTGTGCCTCTGCTGGAACTCTTCGGTGGCCCTCCTAATAGGTCCTCCCTGTGTAGCTTGGGCTGGTGTAACTGCTGTGGTATGGCGTCGACGTCTACTGCTGCTCCTTGCGAAGAATCTCCGGAGCACGAGCTTCTTTCAAGACAGCTGAATGGGAGACTCGAGACTGGGTAGTCGTATAAGACTTGAGCTCTGGCACAAGCCCCTGGTGAAATCTCCTCGCCTTCTCTAACTCTGTCGGTATCAATCCCGCACCAAATCTACTCAGATGATTGAACTCTGAGTCATACTCATCAACTGTCATATTTCCTTGCTTCAGATGTAGGAATTGGTCGTAGAGACCATCTGTGACATGAATAGGGAAGAACCTCTCATAAAATGCATCATAGAACTGCTTCCAGGTGATCCCAGTGCCTAGTCGTCTCTCTTCCGCCTTTTACCAGTGGTGAGCATTGTCTTCTAATAGTAGGTCCACTGCTGTCATCCAATCTCGAGCTGGGAACTGGGATGCCTTCAGTAGCTTCTATGTACTAATAAGCTACTGTGACACCTCTAATGGCTTCTCTGTTCCTCTAAAGGCCTTGGGGTTCATATCTGTGAAATTCTTGATAGAGCTTTCATAAGGATGCAGAGCCGATGCTGGTGCTGGTACTGGAGGTGGTGTGGAGGTCTAGCCAATGCTGCTATCATCGTCTGTCTCATCAGCTCAATCTGCTGCTACTGAGCCTGCACCATGGCGTACATAAAGTAGGGCTCCCATCGGTCGGTGGTGGTGGCATCTGAGATCCTGACTGTGGTGGAAACTGCTGAAGGAATGGTGGTGGTGGAGGCAGTGGTACATTCCTTTCCGGTGGCATAGTAGTGGTCTGTCCAGCCTGGCTGCCTGGGGTGCTGCGTTCTCTGGGTACTCCGTCGTTGGTGTCGTAGTAGGCTGCGACTGTCCTGGCTGGTATGGTGTCGCTGGAGTCATGGGAGGATTCTGTCCCTCCAGAGTAGCCTCTTCACCAGATGTGAGGGCCAAGACAGAAGTGCGTCCGCTTCTTAAATGCATACTGTTGGCACGAGGAAGATAAGTTGATATTAGGAAAGATTAGATATGAGGTAAATCAAATAATCAAGAAAGTTTCAAAAAGATTGGAAGTCAAGTAGTTCTGGATGAGATATTCCTATTCCTATATGCAGGCTTGTTGGGCACAATCTTGTAACCCAACAATATTAATGTTGACCTGCATGGGCCACCACAAAAACATGTAATATTCCAGTCCCAAAATACGTAGGACCAAGTACGTGAACATGCCAGCTGCACATATACAAAAAATACTCCAATATGTGGAATCTTCATATATGCACATAAGCTGTAAATAAAATAATCACAGGCCAGAATAATATAATCTAATCTCATCACAGCTCAACACAGAAGATAATGGAGTCCAAATAAATAAATAAGAGTATCAAAAGATAGCCGGGTGAACATACTCACTCCAAACAGCTATGAAAATAGTCTCACAAGATCAGAGTCCAACCTCCGTAAAATAAAAAGACAAAAGATGTAGAATAATGTCTACAACTGTCTCAGATAAGAAATAGACTAAAAGTCAAAAGCTACTACCTCGTCATCGATGTAGGATAGCTCCAATGCCGCTTCGTACTCCTGTTGAAAATCGTCTAACCCTGGAGAGATAACCAGGTCCTCAGAGGGACGTAGCAAGATACAAGAAAACACTATGCCATATAAACTGTGATAATATAATAAGAGAAAAGGTATGCATGCAATCGGGTTCCTGACCATTCTACTGTGATTATGCAGTTGAGATACAATCCTTCGACGCATGAGCCCTGGCTGAAAATAGGATCCGATATAGTCCTCTTTTGGGCACCAGTGACCAAGCGTATGACGTTCCAAGAATGACAGTGGCCAACCTGAGAGGCTAAACATACCCGTATCTCCAGCGGAGGTTCTGGGTTACAAGGGAAGTGCAATCGAAGCCAATACGTCAGGTATTGTTCCCCCTACCCAATGCCTAGTATCATTATCTCCATGACTGACATGTACCTCTAGTAACCGCCAAGTCTTCTAGCATGCAACTATATTGGCAGTTACCCCAATCCGTCGCACGCTTCATACGTATCGGTGGCCAGCCGACTACGCAGATATCTGTCCTACATGTGACTCACATCACATGATACAATAAGTGTCAAGGCCGTATGAGATATACCAATACCTCAACATCAATGGGTGGTCACTAGACTAAGTCAATGCAAGAGAAATAAATAAGACGAGATAAACGACCGATAGAGTCGCTTGCACCCAAGTGTGACTTGGTCGCACAGTTTTATAATATCAAGAAACAAGAATGCTGAAAATAACAACTAAAAATAAGAAATACAATAATCACAGAGAAAGTTGGCAAGGTATCTTGCCTGATGGTGCAAAGTGGCAAGCCCAAGAAATCACAATGTCAGCCAAGAAACGTCACAGTCTCCAAACAACTCCGGACGCTGAAACAAATATCAAAAATGCACTCGATGTAAAAGATATACCTAGGAAATGCCTGTCCAGAAGTCAAATTTTGGAACAGGGGCAAAATCGTAATTTTGGATCAAAATAATGTTCGTCGTTGGACCCGCTTTACACCGAAATATGTGCCAAAGTCTATGGTCTCTAAAGTCGTCAAACTACATGTCTACGGTTTCAGTTTGAGGAGAGGAACTCAATGGTATGTCCAGTTTTGGATTCCGATGAGCCGTGTAAAAAATCGCCCATTTGAGTGGGTCGCGGGCCCGCCAAAAAGGGTTCCGATTCGACCTTCTCATAATCGAACCAAACTTTGCACACAGGACCAGAATTTCGATCCGGACCTGTTGGCGCAAGTTTTGTCTCGAATCGACGACTATACACGAAGGTAGGACGAAGTTTGCAAATTGGCGATACGGGGGTATCTCGACGGATACGGACTGATTTCGTCGCACACACACGACGAAACTGAGTTCCGTCAGTTCCCACATGTCAGCAACATCCATACACGCCTTTCGATGCATATAGTACGCAACCACGTCGCCCGGTTTGTCGGGGTGCACGTCATATCGGACAAAATTCAGAAAATTAATATAATTTAACACAGGTTTTTCCTCAACTTCAACATCGATCTACTTTTTACACGCTAATAGAAACGACGATCCAAAAGATGCGTTGCGATCTCAGTTATGTTGTCTTTTACTGGTTTCAATTATTTTCTACAATACTTTACTGCACAGCAAGAAAATTGACCGACAATTTGTCATCTCAAAACAGTTTTTAGTATTACAGAAAATAGATTTTTCTTCAACTTCGTCTCGATTTTTCGAGCAAGTCGATGGGTTGTTTTCGAAATCCACCTGGAGGATCTCGAAGAGGGTCAAGTCTACTTTCCAGAAAATCTTACGGATCAAAAATCTGTGCTACGAGTAAAAAGTTACGTTGTAGGGAAGTAGGGTACCTTGAGTGGGAAAACTGCTTCGTGGGTGATGCGGGGCTGACTTCCGATGCTCCGTTCGTCGTGCACAAATCTCCGTCGCTGGTGAAAAGAATTCATAGGCGAAGAGGGTATGATCAGCGTCAACTTTGTTTTGGAAGTTTAGGGTTTTGAGGCTTGTGGAAAAAGTTACATATATAACAAGTTGTAACAAAACCTAATACTAATGGGTTTGGAACTAAAATCCCACGGGTTGGGTTTTGCTCGGATGAGCTTGTTGCTGCACGCAGCAAGCTATTTAGGGGGTGTGGGACCCGCCCACATCATGTGGGTGGTTTAGTTGCATATTTATTTCTTTTTCTTTTTCTTTCCCTTTCTTTTTCCTTTTTATTTCCTTTTCTTTTCCTTAAACACACTGTGGTCGGTCCCCTCTCCCTTGGGGCCGACCACCACTGTGTATGTTTTTTTTCTTTTTTTTACTACTATATATTTTATATATATATATATATATATATATATATATATATATATAATGTGTATAAACACATAAAAAAATTCCTATAAATTATAATTAAGCAACAAAAATCTTTTATAATAATTGTAGTCTATATTTAGTAGCACTTAAAATATCAAGCACACAATCACACATGTTATATATATATATATATATATATATATATATATATATATACACCCATACATACCAACTACCTCTTTAATGCTAAATAATATATTAAAAATAATTTTTTTAAATCACTAAAATAATTAGAAAATATTGGGGGTTTACAGATTGGCAGTGAGAGAGAGGTCCACGCCTTTGGCCTCAAGAAATAGGGTGATGAAGGCGCCATAATTGTCACGCCCCAGAACCAGATTACTGGAGAGCGGGGGCGAACATAGCCAGCTACGTATATTGAATGAAGTCCATCTCGCTATACGGTCACGGCTGTCTAGATATGAGGGTTTACTACAAGCCAACAGTCTCTTAAGGTCAAGCCTACTGTCTCAATCTCAAGCAAATAATATAATTACAAGATGTTTAACCACCAAATATACAATAAAAGGCATCCCAAATATTACATATCCGCTGATCATGAAGCTAGTCGTACAAAATGCTAGGACTAGCAAGAGTTAAGTCATACATGATCAACCCTAGGATTTGTTAATCATGTTTACAGCCCGTAGGCAGACAGTAAGTAAAGTGCATCGAGCTAACAGGTGCTCGTCGGCTAAACGCCTCAAAAGAATAATTTTACAATAGAGTGAGCGAAACAAAATAGAAAACCCACTCGTAGCCCGGGTTCCTTCTAGTCGCCACCATCGGGCTGGAGGTTCGGTAGATCCTCGGGTGCTGCTCCGAAATCTGGCCACACAAAACTAGCTGGGTCAAACCCCAGAAAGAGCAAGTGCCATAAAGGAGGCCACGAAATAAGAACAAAAGCCAGCATATCAGAACATAAGAAAATAAAAGAAAAGTACAAGTAATAAAGAACACATCAGGGCAATAAACGACTAGGGACGTGGAACCATTCCGGGAGCCAGATTACAACCCGTAAACCAAACAAGGACCGGGGTTGTAAATCTTTTGCATGAATAGCACTCTTGCTCTAACCATTTATTGCTAAAGCAAGTAAAACAATCATGTTCAGGAGTACCAGGGTACAGGGACTAGACAAGACTTAGACAGGGCTAGACATCATCCATTCACAAGCGGCCAAGCAATTACTACGGCTTACTACTTTAACTAACTAGGGTTATCACAAGCCTAATTACTAACAAGATGCAATGAGAATTTCCCAGTCCCAAGCCCTGCAGACCATCCAGTTATCCTTTCGCGGGTTGAGAGTATGGTTGGGTACATCGCCCCGGAGACGATATACCCTTAGGTGACTTAGAGGGTGCAACACATGACAGTGCGCTGGAAATGTGCTCTACTCGTCGGCAAGCTACAAGTCCAATTAAGAGCGCCCAGATAACGAGATTGCCTGTGACTGGAAATTCTCCATGAACTATAGTTTGGTCTAGTCATTAGCCTAATCCATATTCAGTATGAATCCCTGACCGTGGGAACCAGGGAGTCACGTCCTAGACATGATGCAAGACAAGACAAGTAGATTGCACAAACAAGCAAGCAGGAACACCCACGGTGTCAAGTTGATTATACGAGTCAAGTTAGCCGTCGCAACAGCATCAAGATAAATCATGTCAGGGTACTTGTCAGGAGTGCGCCACGACGAGCCACTATCATGTCAGGTTGGTCATGTCAGGAGTGCACCAGTACGGGTCACTGTCGTGTTATGCTAGTTCCTTGTCATACCATGCCATGTACAATAGTCATTCCAAACATATTAAGTAAAATCAAGTTCATGACAAAAGGCGTAAGGATATAAAATGGGCGTAAAATATCTAATAAAATATCAATATACATGATTATAGAAGAGCCAAGCTTAAGGAAAAATAAAACCAAATCTCCATGATTGGACAGATTGCGCAAGGGTCCCTGGGGTCGGGTTGCGCAGGAGTCAAGTGCGCCAGGGGTCAGATTGCGCAGGAGTGAGCTGCACAGAAGTCGGCTTGCGCTGAGTTGGTTGGCGCAGGGGTCAGATTGCGCAGGAGTGAACTGCGCATGAGCAGACTACGTAAGAGCAGACTGCGCAAGAGTAGACTGCGCAAGAATAGACTACGCAAGAGTCCCTGCGCGCTAGGGTTGAGCGCAGTTCACCATGGGGCAAGCTGCGCGGTTGGCGCTGCGCTAAAGAGCGCAGGTCGAGAGGGGATGCGCAGTCCAGCACTGCGCTAAAGAGCGCAGGCTGCAGTCTGCTACTCCAGGCCGAGAAGAACACCAAGAACACCAAGAATTCAAATTTTCATATCTTTATCAAATCAAAACCAAATCTTGATTTTCAAAGGTCTAACTTGAGTAAAATTGAATTCTCTTCCACATGGAAGCATCAAAACCCACAAAATCTCAACCAAAATAGATCAAAACCATGTAAATTCGAAAATAGTTAAAACCTAGATCTAGAACAATGGAGACTGCAAATCACAAAATGTCAAGTACTAATGTTGATCACCATGGCCTAATCTAGCTAATGAACAAATAAAATGTAGTTCTCATGTGGTGGCAAGGTGTACTTGCCTATGGGTGTTGGTGTTGTGTAGAGGAAGGAAGAAGAAGAAGATGGAGAAATAAATGAGAGAATTATGAAGGAGAGAGAAAAGTAGGTGGAGTTTTAATGAGGGTGGGGTTGTGTTGTGTTGAGGGTGGAGTGTAGGTTAAAGTGCTCCAATGCATTTTAAACCAAACCAAACCAAATCAAACCAATTCTCCTCCACAAAATAAACCAAGCCAGGTAAAACCCAATTATGAGAACCAAAATCTGTAAGTCAAGCCAATTACAAGTACATGCCAAAATCCGAGAAAATAAATACAGGTCTGAAATACATGCAAGCTTGAATCAAAATACGTGTTCTGAGATATGGGTGTTACAACTCTACCCACCTTAAAAGAATTCCGTCCATGGAATTTAGTTAAGAGGTTAGAGAGACGAGGGCAAGCCATATTAATCACAGACAAGCTATAACCAGGCAAGAAATCAGACAATCATACATGCAAGCAAGGGATAGAAAACATAAGGTATAAGGAAGATATTATACCTCACGAGTCAAACAGGTAGGGATATCGCGATCGGATGTCATCCTCACGCTCCCACGTTGACTCACCTAGAGAGTGATGACCCCAAGCAACATGGACTAAACTAATAGTCTTGTTCTTGAGTATCTTTTCTCTCCGGTCCAATATAGATACGGGCCTCTCCTCATACGAAAGGTTGGTACCAACCACCAGTTTCGAATGGTCTAGGATGTAGCTCGGGTCCGGGACGTACCGTCGTAATTGGGACACATGGAATATATCATACACCTCACTTAGCGACGGCGGAAGAGCAAGATGATAGGATACATCTCCTACTCACTCCAGGATATCGAACGGCCCTATATACCTAGGACTAAGCTTTTCCCCGTATGCCAAAGCGAATGACGCCGCGGTTAGGCGAGATCCTAAGGAATACATGGTCGTCGATAGCTAACTCCAAGGGACGTCGATGAGCATCAGCCCAATGCCGCTGGCGATCTTGGGCAACTCGAAGTCGATCTCTGATCCTTCTGACCACTTCAACTGTCTGGGCAATCATTTCTGGACCGAGCATCTGCCTCTCTCCAACATCATCCTATGCTAGCGGGGATCTGCACTTCCTACCGTACAGAGCTTCGAATGGTGCTATCTGGATGCTGGCCTGGAAACTATTGTTGTACGAGAACTCCACCAGGTGTAGGTGATCTTCCCATGAACCACCAAAGTCAAGGGTACAAGATCTCAACATGTCTTCAAGAGTCTGGATTGTGCGCTCTGACTGGCCATCTGTCTGCGAATGATAAGCTGAACTGAACTGGAGACGAGTTCCTAAGCTCTCTTATAGGCTACGCCAAAAGGGTGACGTGAACCTTGAATCTCGGTCCGAGGTGATACTGACGGGCACACCGTGAAGCCTGATAATCTGCCTGAGGTACATCTCTGCCAACTGAGCCGTTGACTGCCCAACTCTGAATGGAAGAAAATGAGCCACCTTCGTGAGCCTGTCAACTATAACCCAAATAGCATCTCGACCGGCTGGGGATCTAGGCAATCCAGTCACAAAATCCATGGTCACATGCTCCCACTTCCATTCTGGAATCGACAAAGGCTGAAGAAGTCCAGCGGGCCTCTGATGTTCAGCTTTAACCTGCTGGCAAACCAAACACCGAGAGACAAACCGGGCTATCTCCCTCTTCATTCCATTCCACCAGAAGTGCTGACGGATATCACGGTACATCTTCGTACCATCGGGATGAATAGAATACTGCGAACTGTGAGCTTCTGCCATAACCTCCTGTCTGATATCTCCACTGGGTACACAAAGACGAGTGCCGTGCCGAAGTATACCATCCTCATGAATACATAACTCTGGCCTTCTTCCTGCCTCACATTCTGCTCTGAGCTGCTGAATCTTAGAATCTGTAGACTGCGCCGTCCGGATCCTCTCAACTATGCTAGACTGAACCTGTAGACTGGCCATCAATGCCACACTGGCAGGAAGAACCACTTCAATTCCCATCTTCTGAAAATCTGCCAATATCTCTGGTTGTGCCGTCAGGAAATAAACTCCGGCTCTCCTGCTCAACGCATCTGCTACAACGTTGGCCTTCTCCGGGTGATACTGCAAATCCACATCGTAGTCCACCAGTAGCTCGAGCCATCTTCTCTGTCGCATATTAAGGTCCTTCTGGGTGAAAACATACTTCAGGCTCTTGTGATCAGTAAATATCTCCACTCTATCTCCGTACAAGTAGTGCCGCCAAAGCTTAAGTGCAAACACTACTGCTGCCAGCTCCAAGTCGTGGGTCGGGTAATTCTTTTCATGATCACGAAGTTAACATGATGCATAAGATATTACCTTCCCATGCTGCATCAAGATACACCCCAATCCTCTGCCTGAAGCGTCGCAATAAACTGTGAATCCTCCGGTCCCATCTGAAAGTGTGAGAATGGGAGCCGTTATCAAACCTTGCTTCAACTTCTCAAATGATTCCTGACACTCTGCTGTCCAAGCAAACTGCACATCCTTGCGGGTCAACTGGGTCATCGGCGCTGAAATCTTTGCAAAATCTGAGACAAATCGCCGGTAGTAGCCGGCCAATCCAAGGAAGCTGCAAACTTCTGCCACTGAGCTGGGTACTGGACATGACTTGATAGCCACAATCTTCTGGGGATCCACTTTCACTCCTCCTCGAGTAATGATGTGACCCAAGTACGAAATGCGATCAAGCCAGAACTCGTATTTACTGAACTTGGCGTACAACTGATGCTCCCTAAGCGTCTGAAGGACGATTTTGAGATGCTGCTCGTGCTCTGCTTCGCTCTTGCTGTAGACCAGGATATCATCTAGGAACACGATCACGAACTGATCCAAGTAAGGCATAAAAATACGATTCATGAGGTCCATGAATACAGCAGGTGCATTGGTCGCTCCAAAGGGCATAACAAGGAACTCCCAATGCCTATACCTCGATCGAAAAGCTGTCTTCGGGATGTCCTGCTCTCTGACTCTGATCTGGTGGTATCCTGACCGCAAGTCTATCTTCGAAAACACTGAAGCCCCTTTGAGTTGATCAAACAAGTCATCTATCCTCGGGAGAGGGTATCTGTTCTTGATTGTCACTGAGTTCAAGGTACGATAATCTACACATAGCCTGGACGTACCATCCTTCTTTTTCACAAGAAGCATCAGGGCTCCCCAAGGCGATCCACTTGCACGAATGAATTCCTTGGTCCTGAGTTCTTCAATCATCTTGTACAAAATCTCCAACTCTAAAGGCGCCATCCTGTAGACTCGCTCTGATACTGGTGCTGTTCCGGGGATCAAGTCTATAGTGAACTCGATCTCCTTCTCTGGCGGCATCCCTGGAAGCTCTTCTGGGAAGACATCTGGAAACTCTTCAACTATCTGGGGCAACTGCACTGCTGCTACTGCCATCCGCAATACTGGGAAAGATGGCTCCACTGCGCCTCTGGAAAATAAGAACTCTGGCTCGCCTGGAATGCTGAAAACAACCCTGCCAACATGGCAGTCTATCCTAGCATACTGGTTCCTCAACCAATCCATGCCTAAGACTACATCATAGTCTGCCATAGGGAATTCTATAAATCTAGCGGGGAACTCTCTACCGCTAACTACGATCCGACACGAGGAAAACACTCGATCTACTCCCACAAGACCATTACCAATAAGTATATTGAGCCTCACTGATAATGACTCGGGCTCCAACCCTATCCGTGTCGCGAATCGTGCAGCCATGAATGAATGCGATGCACCAGAATCAAATAATACCGATGCTGGAAAGGAGTTGACGAGAATAGTACCTGCCACTACCTCACCTGGTGTAACTTCTTCTTCCATAGCCATCATCATGGCCTGACCTCTAGCTGTGGGTCCCCTCTGCTGGAAACCTCTCTGCCTGCTCTGCACTGGAGCCTGGGCACACTGCTGCTGGAATGCCTGGGCCTGAGGCAACAATGGCCTCGGGTACTACTGCTGCTGCATAGGTGCTGGTCCCCTAACCGATGGACTGGTTAGGTTGGAAGAGGACGAACTATCCCTATTCGGGCAGGCTCCTATCTTGTGATCTGTCGCTCCACAAGCTAGGCATAATCCTTGCACCCTACGACAATCTGCCACCACATGGCCCGGCTTCCCGCAATGTGAACATCCCATCGCGGAAGTCTGCTTCTGCTTCTGCTGTTGTGGGTACGTCGGGGTCGAATGCTGAACCGACGTTACTGAGGCCGCCCGCCTCGGAGTTCCAATGGTCAAACTTCTAGCTGCCGGGGCTGGGGCTGATGATTGGTGCATCTGACTGTGGGACCGCTTCCTACCTTCGGTCCTATCCACGATCCTTTGGGAGGTGTACTCATGCCTCCTAGCCGCTCTCAAAACTGCATCGAACACCTGGTGCTCGAACTGCTCAACTGCCAACAAGATCTCCAAATGCAGTCCCTGCTGGAACCGCTGGGCCCTATCAAACTCGGTCGCCACCAAGGTGGGGGCAAACCTACTGAGCCTAGAAAACACATATGCATAACTGTCGACTGTTCTGCCTCCTTGCTTCAAGTTGGTAAATATGGTCTGTAGGTCATACCGAGCCACAGCATCGAAATACTTCGTCTGGAATCTCTCTCTAAACACCGCCCAAGTAATGGGTGCCACTAATCCCATGGCCTGAGTCGCCCACCAACTGCGAGCTAAGTCCAGCAACTGTAGGCGTACCACCGCCATCTTATCATTCTCAGGTGTTCTAGCTGCTTCCAGAACTGTAGAAGCATAGAAAATATCAGAACGAACATCTATGCGGCTCAGAACAGGAGAACCCCATACGGCTCATACAGGAGCAGTCCCATACGGTTCAGAGAGACTCTTAGTCTCATACGGCTCGGACAAGAGAGTCCATGCGGCTTGCATAGGGACAGCCCTGCGGTTCAAAGAGTCCCCCAGCCGCATGTGGTTCAAAAGTACATGCGGCTCACGGAGATATGCAGCTCAAGGCCACGTGTACCCACGAAGACCCCTTCAAACAGCTGGCCATCGAGCAGTCTGCCTATTTAATGCTCTGTCATGATTTGACAGCTGACGGCTCTGACATAAAGTATCATAATGGCCCTGCCATAATGACAGACTCTTAGGAAATAGGAGAAAATCTCTGACGCGATTCGAGATTGACACGTGGCTACTCCCATGCGGCTCCAGTGAAGAACAGCTTCATGCGGCTGGCAAGGATCGTCTTCCTGCGGCTCACCAAAAAGCCATCCCATGCGGCTCGCAGTTACTACCCTTATGCGGTTCACCAAGGAACCATCTCATACGGCTCGCAAAAACTATACCTATGTGATTCGTCGAGACGCTGTCTCATGCGGTTCATGGATGTCATGCGGCTTTGGCAGAATCCATCATCAAGACACGTGGCAGAGATTCAATGACAACTGGCAATAAAGATGATTATGAGATGCAAAGATTTACCAGATCCCAATGACCATATCCTCATAATTAATGGGATCAGGTCATATCATTCATAATCAAACCAATAGGACATGTGGTGGGAGATCCAAGCTACACAATCAATCATGAAGATTTAAAGCAATCAGCATTAATTATTCAAAAGATTTAGTGCTACCACCATTTATGGCCCAAATCCTTCACGTCTAAAATGAATGGTCTATATTGATTAAGCATCAGGCCGTCGCCACTTCGAGAATGGGCAATCATCCAAACCCTAATGATGCCCCCACTATTATAAATAGCAAGGTGCCATTCCCTTGTGAGATATACATTATCAGAGACGCATACACAGAGAGCTTCCCTCCTAATAATCAGAGAAAAAATACACACAGAGAGAGAGAAGCCAGAAGAGCAACACGAGGAGAGCAAGAAGAGCATTTCTTCGCCAACGCCAACCATCTTCTTACAGGAGCCAAGGCTGCATACCGATCGTCCAAGGAGTAAGGCAGGGCTGCCGTCGCCTTCCCGAGCCTCTATCGTCACCCCCCAGAATCTAAAATAAACAATTGTACTTAGACTACTGTACCTAGGTTTTCGTCCCTAGGCTTTCTTTGTACAAGCGAGTTTGTAACGTGAAGTAAAAGTCCGGTCCTCCGATAATTGTTCTGTTCTTTTATATTTCATGGCAAACACGATAGCGACTCTGCTGGGGACAAACTTCTCCACGGCTGAGGTGTTGGTGATACAGTCGGATGCAGCCAAACTTGGCTTCACACAACAAAAGATGGTCGTCCGCTTCGACCAACAGGCGTTTGAAGAGATGCTCTCCGAAGGAAGCGCTGGCCCGGTCCAGAAGCGCACCCGCACGACAAAGGCTCGCAGAGAGTGGAGGCCAAAATCATTTGCTCCTCCCCAAGCCCCCAACGGGATACCCTCTGTTGCTCAAGACGGCGAGAATGACTCTTCTGCGGCCCCACTTCAGACCGTAGACAACTTTGCTGTCCCCAAGTCCGGCAGAAGAAAATACTATGATGCTGGACTTGCAGAGGCAAAGAGGAACTCTACGCGAACCGAGCCGCATAGGGGTGCTAGCCGCATGAAAAAAGCTCATGTGGCCACATCCGCTAGCCGTATGAAGAAAAATCATGCGGTCACATCTGTCAGCCGCATGGCTCATGCGGCTACAGTCGCCAATCACACGGATGAAATACATGCGGCTATGGGAGTCAATCGCTTGCAGAAAACCCATGCGGCTACAATTGCCAACCGCATGCGGCCAGCCTGCACGGTCGTGACTCCTAGCCGCTCAAAAATAACTCATCCAACAGCAGAAGACAACCGCATGCAGACAGCCTGCACGGTACCCAACTCTAGCCGCATAGCGTCCGTTCCACGCTTCTCTCGATCAGTCTTCGACCGTCTCTCATACGGTCCTGACCCTGATGGTTCTCTGGATGATAAGCCAGACTCTGTGGCATTCAACTTGGACTCCTCCTATTACGCAGCCGTAAGTGCTAAAAGGAGGAAGTCTAGGGCAGCGCGGGCTCATCAGGCCCAGTCAGCTGTCCCAACCTCTGACTATCGGGGCGTCCCGTTGACTATCACACGGGCCTCGGATGGGAAGTTGTATACAACCGCTCGAGTCCAGCCCCCGGCGGCAAACGGACAGAGTGGTTCTTCTGACTCGCGGAAGGCGATCCTCAACAAACGCAAGAAAAGAGGAGGAGTGTCGGCATGCAAAGAGTCCTCGCTTGGACATCGCTGCACCCAAATCATCGTCAACTGCTGTTGTAACAACACAGCAATGACGGAAGATCGGCCATCCGTCTTCCAAAGACTACAGCATCCGAGTTCAGAAGATGAGGCACCTCCGGTAGTCTCCTGCAATTCTGCTCAGAAGGTCCCCGCCGAAAGGAGGGGGAAAAAGACAAGCATCTCCAGTCCCAAGATATCAACCACTACAGCTAAGAAACTGCCTTCTAAACGATTGTCCTCTACCGGTGTATTCCAACACACCCGTTCAAAGACGAAATCTACCGCGATGGGAAATTCATCATCCACGTCACTAGGAGTTGAGGGAACTGGGGGTAGCGCTCCTCCGAACATCCGCAACAATCCGATGTTTCAAACAACTCTTCCATCAGGTGCAACAGACGCTGATGTCCCCGAGGACATCCGTAACTCTCAAGACGAAGCAAGCTCTGAAGCTGGGGATACCGTTCCCTCCAAGTCCGAGCCCGAAGAAAACATTCCCATCTATCCCGATGACTCCTCGGTGCATGGGTACGACTCGGAGGGCACGTCCTCCACCGTTCCTTCTATCACTCCTCACGTAAGGACGGTGTTTATGACGGACAGCAGTCAAGGTGGTTCCAGTGATCGCCAGCGCATTGACAGTCTCGAAGCCATATTACTTGCTTTGGTCAAATCTGTAGACGAGATTAAAGCGGCCCTTCCAACTCTGCAAGGAGGGACGCCTGGCCAAACGAGCAGGGGTCCCGCGGTCAATGCAGACTCGAACTCGGCGGCACCGAACCCGGGTAACAATCCTCCCGAAATAACAGTCCCTACCGTGACAGATGAGGCCCGAGAAGTAAGGAGAGAGGTCCAGGAGCTCCGAGCCATGTTCCATGCCCGAGAAAATGCTCAAGATCTCAGAATACGGCAACCATACCCTGCTGAATGGAGGGATGTTCCATTCCCACCAAAATATAAGCCGTTCAATATCAACCCGTATGATGGCAAGACCTCAGCAAGTCGGTACATCACTTACTTCGAGGTCACCACCGACCATCTACCCCATGATGATGCTATCCTCACGCGATTATTCATTGGGGCATTGGAAGGAGTCGCCTTCGACTGGTATCGCAATCTGTCGGACAACTGTATCCACTCCTTCACCGGCTTCAAGCGCCTGTTCTTGGAGCGATTCTACGAAGTAGGACAGGACGTCACTATGTCCACTCTCATGGACGTCGTCCAAGGGGAGAAGGAATTGACAAGAAACTACATCGAGCGGTTCCGCCAGACCGCCATGAAGCTGCCCTCCGGAAATCCAGATTCCTCTTTGATTGAGATCTGCCAAAAGAGACTGCTTCCAATAATCATCCTCTGGATGGGCGAAAGTCAATTCAAAGATTAGAAGGCCTTCATTATCAGCGCCACAAGCCCCGAAGAACGACTGAAGAAGGCTCGCCAACTGGGATTGCACATCTCGGAAGGAGAAAGCAAGGGCAAGCGTCCCAACAATGATAACGGGGGTAACCCCTCCAACAATCGGGACAGCAAGGGGAAGCATGCTATGGTGGCCGATACAACACAAAAACCTGAGCCGAAGCCCACAGACAAACAATGGCCACAAATCGATTACTCCTTCGAAGACGGCCACGTCAAGCCTATCTTGGACATGCTCATCCAAGGAGATAGAATTCAGCTTCCTCCACCAAGACAGGAGCCTCGGCCGGCTGATCTGGAGAACCCAAAGTTCTGCCATTACCACCGTTATGTACACCACGCTACACACGACTGTTACCAACTAAAACGGTACATCCAAAGCCTCATCGATTCGAACGCTCTGGCCATCGACTTCGAAGAGGTAACCGTAGCAGCCAATATGGTGTCCGTATAATTCGTCAGCTTCCCTCCGACGGAGACTCAAGATGGGGTAATCCCCGTCCCTCTGGCGGCAATGGAGATCACCAATCTTCCACCTCCCCGGGAACATGCTGCTGGTCTAGTACCTCTCACCACCTCACGAGGAGAGGTCATGTGGGTCCATCCAGACTTGGTATCAGAAGTAACTCGGCCCACACCATCTTCCACCAACAGAAAGAAGAGTGGAAAAATCAGGACCTGCCACATAATCTCAGCAGACAACGAGGAATCTACAGCCATCGTCACACGGTCCGGAGCGCAATCCCAACCTGTGGTTGACAATCCAGCCGAAAATTATCAACCCACTACAACTGATGCTCCGGGACCGGCTCAGCCTTCGACGACCGACAAGCCTAGGCAGAAGGAGACTCGCTTCGACAAATCTCTCCGAAAAGATGCAGCCCAAGGGCCAAAGAGGCCCTACAACTTTGACATCTTAGCACAATTGGCTAACACTCCGGCCAAATTGTCACTGTACGAACTCCTAAGGCTCTCCAAGGACGTTCGTATTGCATTAAGCGAAGCACTCCAAAATGCCGATGCCTATCTGGCTCAATCAAACCTCACCGGGGAGGACTCACCCGTGGATCTCCAAGACAGTGCCTGTACGGGAGCAGTACCCAATATCGTCTTCACTCCGTAGGACATGTTCATCAAAACCAACCTACATGATCGCCCGCTATACTACACGGGATACATCGGCGACGTGAAGGTAGATCGGATGCACATAGATCCTGGCTCTTCCATAAGCATCATCCCGAAGGGTCTGCTACATCATCTCCGCATGCCAATGCATCGCCTGACACCTACAAGCACCGCCATCAGCGGTTTCAATTCGGGCAGGAGCTACCCTATTGGGAAGATTCGTCTGAAGTGTCAGATTGGCGATCTCCAATTCGAAGTCACCTGCTACGTCATAGATGCAGACACTTCTTACAACATCTTTTTGGGGCGTCCATGGATTCACGATTATATGATCGTGCCTTCCACGCTACACCAGTGCTTCAAATATGTCGACAAATACGGCTTCGTGAAGACAGAATTTGCTGATATCGATCCCTTCAAAGGGGTCAAATCCTACTACTCAGACTCCTGCCTATACGAAAAGTCTAAGAGGCACCTTGATGAAGGAGACGCACAAACTCCTACCGAGATAGCCACGGGATCAGAATGACCCCTGACGATCCACCTCTAAGCTCGCAAACCGGACAAGTCTGCACCCCTTACCACCACTCTGCGGAAGGACGCAATCAGCCTCTCAGCGCAGGAGGAGCAAATAATAATCCGGCTGCCAAGGTCCGGCCAAGTGCCGAGGCCCACAACGAAGCAACTGACAATCAGGCTACCAAGAGTCAGCCAACCACAAGCAGGAAAGCTTAACCCCTCGGACAGGCCCATGACGATACGCCTTCCCAGAAAGGGTCGTCACCCCGATGCAAGGTCTGACACTTCTAGCGAACCAGCCACTCCTCGCCCCACATCAAATGCCAAACTGGGGGTCGCTAGTCTGCCAACGACTCCACGCTCTGCTCCATCAACTGAACCACTGACAATCAAGCTTCCCAGGTCATCCTCTCAGTCTTCGTTCACACAGGGGGTAGCCGAAGAGGAACCGGAGCTAGCCAAGTATGTGGCTGCCCACACTGATGTCCCCTTCGCTGATGATGTAATCCCCCTAGAAAAGATACCTTACTTCATCAATAAAGGGTTATCTTTGAACTACACCGAGCTCAATAAGCTATGTACAATGTATGTTATGGAACACGGTATAGGCGCTCACCTACACACACAGGTGACAAATGTATACACCGCGATCCAGCTTACTCCAGTAGAAGACGCTTACCGAATATTCGAGGGAGGAGATCATCCGATCATCTTCGGCTGGACGAACAACCCGTATCCCCTCACCATAGAAGAAGTTGACCTCGGGTCAGATGCCGGGAGACTGCCTCTGTATCTCTATAGCCCTCAATCCAAATATCTCATGCAGAAACAGGGGTATGATCTAGAGACGATGCCAGGATTGAACTACGGTACTGGGCGACGATTACCTTTGAAGTCGCCAGTCCCGGCGGGCAAACCACGGAACTACTATAACAAAACTCGATGCGGGTTAGGGTATGTAACGCCTACTACAACCCCTGAAAGTTCAGATGAAGAATGCGACTGGCAGTCACATTCAACCGGATCACCAACTTCCGACTCAGATACCAGCATCGGAGATGGGTTCAGACAAGTCATGTCAGTCAACATGGCATTTGCCGACGCTTACGAGGAAGACGAAGACATCCCCGAAATCCTCAAGCTAGAGCCATGGGCCCAGCAATTAGACGCACAATGGGAAAAGCAATTCGAACTGAGAGAACCTCCTATTGAAGATGAGGTTATACAAGTTGACCTCGGTAGCGAATCTTCTCCAAAATCGATCTTCGTCAGTAAAAGCCTAGCAGACGAAGAACGGGAGTCGCTGCTAGAACTTGTCAGAGAATACATTGATGTGTTCGCCTGGAGCTATAAAGACATGCCAGGGTTAAATTCCGACATTGCTCTTCACAAACTCAACATTCGGCCAGATGCAAAGCCAGTCAAACAACAACGACGACGTTTCCGCCCAGGCATTATGGATGCAATTGAAGCCGAAGTCAACAAACTGATAGCCAGCGGCTTCATTCGTGAGGAGCAACATCCAGACTGGGTCGCCAACATAGTACCCGTCCTAAAAAAGAATATGAAGATTCGAATCTGCATCGACTTCCGCAATCTGAACGAGGCATGCCCCAAAGATGAATTCCCCCTTCCTATCACAGACATCATGATCGACAATACCTGCGGCTTTGAACGTATGTCATTCATGGATGGCTTCTCGGGGTATAACCAAATCAAAATGTCTCCTGATGACGAAAAGCATACATCATTCCGAACGCCAATTGGCACGTACTGCTACACAGTCATACCTTCGGTTTGAAGAATACCGGCGCCACCTATCAAAGAGCCATGAGCATCATCTTCAGAGACCACTTACGTAAGACAGTGGAGAGCTACGTTGACGATATAGCCGTTAAGAGCCGCTGCAAAGGAGACCATTTGCAGGATCTAAGGACGGGATTCGACCTAATGCGAGCGCACAATTTGAAAATGAACCCTACAAAGTCCTTTCTAGGCGTATCCAGCGGGAAGTTCTTAGGCTTCATCATCACTGCAAAAGGTATACATGTAGACCCTGAGAAGACAAAAGCAATCTTGGAGATGGGTCCCCCGAAAAATCTCCGCGAACTCAGAGGCCTCCAAGGGAGGCTAGCCTACATCAGGAGGTTCATTTCCAACCTCTCCGGGCGATGCCGACCGTTCACGCACCTCATGAAGAAAGGAGTCTCATTCGTATGGGACGAGGAATGTCAGCGTGCTTTCGACAGCATCAAAGAATATTTGTCAAATCCTCCAGTTTTGGTGGCCCCGGTTCCTGGAAAACCATTCCTGCTCTATGTACGAGCAATGGAACACTCCCTTGGGACTCTACTGGCACAGAACAACGACGCAGGCCATGAACAGGCCATATATTACCTCAGCCGAATGATGATTGGGCCAGAGCACCGATACACCGCTGTGGAGAAGGAATGCCTCGCCCTAGTGTTCGCCATTCAGAAAACACGATACTATGTCACCGGACAAACGATACACGTGATCTCACGAGTCAACCCTCTCAGAGTCCTCATGACTAAACCAGGGGCACTCAGCTCTTGCCTCGCTACATGGGCAATACTGCTGTCCCCTTACCATATGATCTTCGTCCCCCAAAAGGCAGTCAAAGGTCAAGCCCTGGCAGACTTCTTAGCAGCCCACCCAGGCTCAGAGTCCTCCAGGATATACGAAGAGATCCCAGATGAGGTCGCCAACTCACATGCAACCTCTCACGATAATATATGGCGAATGTTCTTCGACGGTGCTTCAAGGACCGGACCTAAAGGCAATATAGTCGTCGGGGTCGGGGTAGTGCTGATCTCTCCTTCCGGATTGATGATTAACAGCACTTATTCCCTCACCGAGCCCTGCTCTAACAATGTGGCCGAGTACAACGCTCTGGTCATTGGCCTCCAACTTGCAAGAGAGCTGGGGGTAGAATACCTTGAAGCATATGGCGATTCCCAGTTAATCATCAATCAGATCAGGGGCTCATACGAAGTCCGCCACGAAGACATAATCCCTTAGCACCAAATAGCAATCGACATCATCTCGTCATTCAAGGGGTTCTTCATCGAGCACGTCTCCAGACTCCGAAATATTGAAGCCGATGCCCTAGCCGGCCTGGCCGCTTCCCTAGCAGTCCTGAATTATGATCGCCAATCAGTGGATGTGATAGGCCACGAACTAGTCTGTCCTAAGAACAATGTGCAATTCGTGGTGAGTTATTTCGCCCAGACGATCGATGATGCCCCAGACTGGAGACAACCATTCATCGACTTCGTCGTCTACGACATCCTGCCCGAGAACCCAAAGGAAGCCACTTCCATCAGGCGACGTTCTCTCAGATTCTTCTACGATACAGAGACAAAAATGCTGTATCGCCGCTCCTACGACGGATTACTGCTTCGGTGTCTGTCAAATGCAGAAGCCAAAGAAGCCGTACGAGAAGCTCACGACGGTGTCTGTGGGGCCCACCAGCCCGGCCCAAAACTGTAAGACCGCCTTCGCCGAATGGGCTACTATTGGCCCACGATGGTGGCAGATGCGATAGATTATGCTAGAAAATGTAAAGCCTGCCAAGTCCACGCGGACTTCATTCACCAACCATCCGAATTTCTACATCCGACGGTGGCATCCTGGCCATTCGAAGCATGGGGAATGTATATCATTGGTCCAATCACCCCACCTTCCTCCAGAGGACATCGTTTCATACTTGCGATCACTGATTACTTCTCCAAATGGGCAGAAGTTGTCCCACTCGCAGAAGTCAAGACTTCAAACGTAATCAGCTTCCTTAAGTATCACGTCATCAACCGCTTTGGACTGCCCCAAAGAATCATCCATGATAATGGTCCGCAGTTTGTAAGCCACGCATTCTATCGGTTTTGCGATAAACACCGTATTCAGAATATCGCTTCGACACCGTAAAACCCGGCAGCAAACGGGTTAGCAGAGGCATTCAACAAAACAATCATCAAACTCCTCAAGAAGTTTGTCTCCTCCAACAAACGTGACGGGAACGAGAAGCTCGGCGAATGCTTATGGGCTTATCGCATCACGGTCCGAACAACCACCGGGAATACACCATTCTCCCTGGTATACGGGAGTGAGGCAGTCCTCCCCTTGGATACCCAGATTCCCTCACTACGTGTCGCCCTCACACATCAATTGACAACCGACGATAACCACCAGCATCGCCTACAGTAATTGGAGGCACTAGATGAAAAGTGCCTCATAGCTCAGCAACGAATTGAGCTATACCAAGCACGCATCTCTGGAGCTTTCAACAAGAAGGTCAAAATTAGAACATTCCAGGTGGGCGATCTCGTCTTGGCAGTCCGGAGGTCGATGGTCATGACTCACAAGACCGCCGGCAAATACCAGCCAAAGTGGAAAGGCCCATTTATCATTGAGATAGTATTCTCCAACGGTGCTTACCGTCTCGCAAAGCAAAACGGGGACTTACTCATGTTGCCCGTCAACGGCAAGTTCCTGAAGAAATATTATGTCTAAACGACATTCTCTACAAGATCATCGAGTCATGTACCCGCTGGTACCGTCGAACTCATATCCACAGCATTTTAGATTATCGAGTCATGTACCGGCTGGTGCCGCTGAACTCACCTCCACATTCCCTTCAGATTATCGAGTCATGTACCCGCTGGTGCCGCTGAACTCACACTTTCTCAATATTCTAAATTAGCGAGTTATGTACCCACTGGTGCCTCTGAACTCACATTCCGGTCACTCTTTCAGATGGTAAGTCACGTATTATTATACCTCTGAACTTTCTTCTTGGAAGAGATCCTTCCTCATGATCCACTACCCGCACTCCCAGTGCACAAAAAGGGTAATCGATCCACAAATTTCCGAAACGACCATGTCCTCATTACCTCTGAGTTATTTTCACTTCCACCAAAAACAAACCGCCCCCTCGCATAGAACTTCCACGTTCTTCTACCTCTGAGTCGTTCTGTGTACCCCCTCTTCATTGAGCCCACTCCTGCCATGTCCTCATTACCTCTGAGTGGGAAGGCTCCGTCGAAGAAACCTTCATGCTTGCCATGTCCACATTACCTCTGAGCAAGTATGTCGGTTCCCTTTCAACCTATTATCTGTACCCACAACCGGAGTACGACATGGATAATAGGTCCACAAATGTCCTCTGTTGACCACAAATATCCGCTGTTGACCACGAATATCTTCCGTGAAGTCTCCCCTACCATGTCCTCATTACCTCTGAGCAGGGAGATTCTACGGTAAAACCCTCATGCTTGCCATGTCCTCATAACCTCTGAGCAAATATATTGGTTTTCCTTTCACCCTATTATCCGTATCCCGAACCAGGATACGCCAAGGATAATAGGTCCACAAATATCCCTTGCTAAGCTTCTTAGCATAAACCCACCATCTCACCATGCCCCGGAAGCCCAGCTGCTCCACGGCATTCTTTTTGCCCAATACCGAGAGCATCCGTGACCACTTTGCCATGGCTGTTCCGGACATCATGACCAAACTTGTTATCCGTACCTAAAACTAAGGTACGCCTAGGGTAACAGGTCCATAAATAATCCCCCAGCAAGTCCAATTCCACAAACGCCACAAGTACAAGAAAGAGAAGATGAGCTGAAACATGCTCATTTATTCGAAATTCTAAATACTACATCATTTGGGATCACATCCCTTACAAAAAAAAGAAAAAAAAAGAGAAGCAAAAGAAAACAGAAAGCTGATCACTGCTTCGGGGCACATAACGCCCTGAGACGGTCCGTCAGCAAGGCAACCGACCGCTCAAGCCTCTGGGTAGCTCGACGCTCCGCCTCTTGGGTCAGCACCGCCTCGTCCTCCAGTTGAGCATGGGCTTGCCAGTTATCCTCGAATCTCTTAAAGGCCCGCTCCAGGTTAACAGAAGATCGGGAAACCTTCTCGGCCTCCCGAACGATCGACTCCTGTTCCGTCTGAGCAGCCTTCAGCTCTGACTCTAAGAAGGCCAACTCCTTCTGGAGTGCGAGAATCCGCTCCTTCGTGTCAGCAATTCTACGAGAAGCAGACTCTTCCCGAGCACGAAAAGCCTGACTCCGATGACCCAGCCTGTCATACGAAGCAGAGAACTTGTCAAGGTCTCCCTGTACAACGGGCCCGGCAGTATCTCGAGCTAGCTTGATCCTATCCCGAGCAGCAATGAGGAAGCCCCGCTCCCGTTCAATCGCAGTAGGCAAACCCGCCTGCCGTATCGCCAGCAATTGGGTCACAAGCTGATCAGCCTCTGCCAACTTAGGCTCCAGGAGTGCAGCCAACCCTACCCTGCCAGGAAGGGACTTCAAAGTTGCAACTTGACCCGAAGCGCACCGGAGAGATAGAGAGAAAGGGGTTCCCCATTCTATAGCAGCATCTATGCCCATTTTTAAGTAGCGATAGAAGCTGTCGACCACATCCTGCGTCACCGCGTCCAGAGCCTCCGAGGAAGCCGGTGTCAACGGGAGTGTGGCTGGCAGCGCTGAAGAAGACGCAACAGAATCTGCCGCTCCTACCACCAGAGAAACAAACTCCGCATGGAAGGACGCATGAACAACGACCAACTCCTCTTCAGCGGCCCGCAGAACTTGAATGCTCGGCAGGGTCGAGAGGTCAATCTCCGGAGCCGTATGATCAGCAGAGGATGAGCTGGAAACCATCGCCAGCTCCATTCCCATCTGCCCGGGGTTGGCGGGAGGCCCCTCGACATGAGACGGCGAAGGAGAGTGAACGTTCCTTTCTCCCAGATCACGGCAGGCCGAGCCTTCTCGAAGAACATCCGCGGTGGAAAGTAAAGGGTCAGGACCTGCAGGGCCAAGGCAACCATAAATCGATTTGACCCGGAGGATATGTTGATAGAGCAAATAAGCCCCCTCACTAGTCAATATTTGGCTTATCTTACCAGTGGAGGAGTGTGGAGGCTGAGATTCGCCTACAGCCACCGCAGCCTCTTCACCAACAGCCTCCGAGTCAGGTATAATGGACTCCTCTGCCCCTGCATCCTTAGGAGGGGATGCACCGAGATCGGTGTCGCCTTGCTGAAGTTCAGCGATCTCGGAGACGGGCCCGAGGAAACCTTCGTTACCCCGGGCCGAGACCTCAGCAACCTGGGAGCTTCCAGCCGTCGAGAGAGCCCCCGTAGAAAGGACCGCGGCACACACGCCGCTAATCAAAGCAGCAAGGGCCGGATCAACCCCAGGGGCAGTAGACGGTTCAGGAGAGGCCGGTTCATCAGACGCCTACAAAGAAAACTGATTAAGTCATATCTCCAAGAGAAAAGAAAACTACAACAAAGACATGGCTCCGACTTGGTCTTACCTCCGGAACAGCGTCTGTACCTTCACCTCTCTCCGTAATAAGTAGCCTACGGGGTCCGACCGCCGCTCTCTTCACAGAAAAGGCTACTCCTCCGCCAGTAGACTCACGCCTGCCTCGCTTACGTGAGGGACTAGGCACGACAGGCGGTAGTTCTACCCGCACTACCTCCGGTACAGATAACAATTGCTCTACCGCCTCATCTAATACAACCGACGGCTGATCCATCATCATCTCATCTGCCATGACGGGAGGCTGACCCGCCGTTGCCTCGTCACCAGAAGAAAGAGAGTCCTCGTCGTCCCACTCGTTGTCTTCCTCAATTGTGTCGAAGGACTCGGAATTGGGCATAGGAACTCTATTCGCCCCTTTTTTCTTTGCCCTCGACACCATAGCCTTCTCCGCCAGGCGAGTTCCCACGAGGAAGCTAGTCCTCGGGTCAAAATCGAGGGGAGAAGGATTTGCCGTAACATGATACACAGCCGCCATATGCAAGATTTCCCCTATCACGTTTGCGGCAGGAACCAAGAAGCTAGTTCGAGTATGACAAGTGTCATAGTAGCTCCATGCCCTAATACCATCAAGAGTGCTACCTTCAAATCCCAGGTAGGAACTGGGACGCCCGAGGAATAGCTGACTATACCCAAATTGACGGGCAAACCTGCTGGACAAGTAGGGCTCTAAGTACACAATGTTGCGATTGCGGTAAACTAAATGCGCCGGGCGAATGTTACGCAGCCAGAAACGCATCTTTTCAGGTAAGAAATGAGGAGGTTCAACGCCATCAACATGAACACTGCTCACTTCTTGGTCAGTGAAACGGGGAACGGACACGAAGAAATTATATCCGTCCACCCTCGCCAACATCCTCCGACACGCCGGCATGGTACTACATTCCCAAGGCTGATGGTGATACTTGAAAAGAAAAGCGTCGTCGTCCGTAACGCCATCTCCCGTCCCAGGCCTCATCAAAGACTGATAATGCAACAACAACCATCCCAACAAGTAATGATAAGGTAGTTCTATACGTTCAAAGTCCATTACCACATCACGAGCAATGACTTTGGACGAGAAGGCACGGAGACCATGCTGAATACTGCACACCATAGCAGGAAGAAGAGCCAGCCTGACCCCAAAGGCCAACTTCACGGCAGAGAATGAAGTGGCAACTGATTCTCTCAATAGAACCTGCCCCACCTGAGACTACACAATTGTGCAGCCACACCATTAAAAAACCCGCCAAGAGTGCCTTCTCTGACAGCCGCCGTGTACTATAATAAAAATAGCTGAAGGAGTCAATCTGGCTCCCAAATTTGTCACTTTTGGACTTCGACCTTCTAGCAGTCAACACCCAGTCCTCTACCTCCCTAGGAGTTTGACGATCCCGGGAGGTAACCCGGCCAGCAGCGCTGAATTTGAAAAGGTAGGAGACCCAAGATTTGGTATGGGGAGCGTCCCCTTCCGAGCTGTCATTTTTCTGGATAGCCGTTCGGTGACAGGTGCTATGATGACACAATAGTTCTTGATACACAGCGACGAAACCTGGGAATCGTCGGTCTAAATCCTGGAACTCCTCATTTGTCGGAGTGTACACTTCGAAGGGCTCGTCTTCCCAGGGGAGCTTGGAGACAGCATACATCTCGTAAAGAGCGAGCCCCAATTCCCCTACAGGGGTAAAGAAAGTCCCTGTCCGATGATTGTACATCTCCAGAAGGGCCATGAACAATGGCTTGTTAACGGGCAACCCGTGGCTGGTACCCCGGATAGCATCATAAAGATTGACTCCTCGCAGAAATTCCCCATATTTCCGTAGAATCCACGAGGTCAGGTTAGCCCACGGGGGAATGGGGTGTAACCAACTCGGCAGTACCAATCTACCAACAGGATAGGACCCTTTGTGAGCAAGCTGGCTCAGAAAAGTGTCAGCCTGAGTGAATGAGAAGTTAGGACCAGGGGTGTTGATGTAGGTACCCGGAACTATCCCTATCACGGATCGACTGGCCGGATCCTTGATCGCGCGTACTGACCCAGTGGTTTTGTTGTAACGGATGTTACCAACAAACATCTCCGGTCTAGTTGGAGTGAGGGTGTCTGGCATCTGCCTATCCAAGACGATCATATTGAACCATGCAAAAGGGAAATGGCCCTTCATAATAGGGATGTGAATCGGTATCCCGTCCAGGTCAAAATCCCAACTCTCGGAAACATCCAGCAACTCGGGAGTTTTCTATGATCAACGCATCCCCAAAGAGGAAGACCGGTCTCAGATACTTCCCATCAGACTTCCCGGAGCCCATCATGTCACTGAGGAATTGGAAAGATTGAAACCCTAATAGCATTCAGTCGCTCCAAAGGTTCATCAACAAGTAGCTGTTCGGACACTTGACGCACTAAATCATCTCGATGCACGCCCGAGGCGAACTGACGCGAGCCAACCATAAGTTCCCCCGCAGGATTTACTGGCAGATTCACTGAAAAAACAACAAACAAAAGAAACAAGTCAAAAAGATAGCTGAGACACAAACTACATGATGCTTATGCGGCTCAAGTATAGCCTCATGCGGCTCAATTTGAAAGAGCCCATGCGGTTCAATTCGAATAAGCTTATGCGGTTCGGCTCGAAAGGAACTTATGTGGTTCAGTGCAGATGAGCTTATGCGATTCGAAAGGAGCATATGCGGATATGGTCCGATTCGAATAAGCTTATATAAATCGGCTCGAAAAAGCTTATGCGGTCCAGCGAGGATGAGCTTATGCGGTCCAGTTCAAATAAGCTTATGCGGTTCAGTTCGAAATATGCTTATGCAGCTCAGTTTGAAAGAGCTCATGCGGTCCAGATGGGCTTATGCGGCCTGATGATGAAGTAGTTATGCAAACAACTTTCATGCGGCTCAGGCCTGGGTCATACCCCATGCGGTCCGAATATGAGTCGGACACACAGCATACTTGGGAATATAGGCTCACGCATAAAATATGCGGCTAGCCATGGCAGTTCATATTGATGGTCCTACCATCAATAGGCGGGTGAACGTCGGAGTAAAAAACTGGCACGCCAGCCGTCGGAGGAGCCGCCATGTTCGCCGCCGCAGTCGATGAAGACGCGGCCTTCTTGCCCTTCGCCGCCGCAGAAGATGACGCGGCCTTTTGCCCGTAGCAGCAGTAGTCTTCTTGGGAGCCATTGCCGATCACTGATAGGAGAAGACGAAGAGGAAGTCTGCAACGAAGAGTTGAGCAAAAGAGAGAAGGTAAAGAAATCCTCAAAGAATAAACTTACTCCAACTTATAGGCGAAGGAGGCTCGAAAGAACAAAACAAACGCCTCGATCTACGCATCGCCTAAAAGAATAAACCGCTTCGGTCAAAACAAAATTGAGCCTTGGGATCCTCCCCCAAGAGGCGGTGAATTAAGGGCATTTAATGCAGAAGATTTGCACACGTGGCTAAGACACGTGGCAAAAAGCTTATGCGGTCTCACAGCTATGCGGCTAGATAAATCCATGTGGCTGTACCATCTATGCGGTCAACAAAGGCCATGCTTCTTATTCAAAGTATTTTAATTTTGCAAATTGAAAACTTTGAAGGGGGTCTTGTAGAAGCATGGAAAATATCAGAACATCATCTATGCGGCTCAGAACAGGAAGCCCCATGCGGCTCATAAAGGAGCAGTCCCATGCGGTTCAGAGAGACTCTTAGTCTATGCGGCTCGGACAAGAGAGTCCATGCGGCTTGCATAGGGACAGCCCTGCGGTTCAAAGAGTCCCCAGTCGCATGTGGTTCAAAAGTACATGCAGCTCACGGAGATATGCAGCTCAAGGCCACGTGTACCCACGAAGACCCCTTCACACAGCTGGCCATCGAGCAGTCTGCCTATTTAATGCTCTGTCATGATTTGACAGCTGACGGCTCTGACATGAAGTATCATAATGGCCCTGCCATAATGACAGACTCTTGGGAAACAGGAGAAAATCTCTGACGCGATTCGAGATTGTCACATGGCTACCCATGCGGCTACAGTGAAGAACAACTTCATGCGGCTGGCAAGGATCGTCTTCCTGCGGCTCACCAAAAAGCCATCCCATGCGGCTCGCAGTTACTACCCTTATGCGGTTCACCAAGGAACCATCTCATACGGCTCACAAAAACTATACCTATGCGATTCGCCGAGACGCTGTCTCATGCGGTTCATGGATGTCATACGGCTTTGGCAGAATCCATCATCAAGACACGTGGCAGAGATTCAATGACAGCTGGCAATAAAGATGATTATGAGATACAAAGATTTACCAGATCCTAATGACCATATCCTCATAATTAATGGGATCTGGTCATATCATTCATAATCAAACCAATGGGACATGTGGTGGGAGATCCAAGCTACACAATCAATCATGAAGATTTAAAGTAATCAGCATTAATTATTTAAAAGATTTAGTGCTACCCCCATTTATGGCCCAGATCCTTCACGCCTAAAATGAATGGTCTAGATTGATTAAGCATCAGGCCGCCGCCACTTCGAGAATGGGCAATCATCCAAACCCTAATGATGCCCCCACTATTATAAATAGCAAGGTGCCATTCCCTTGTGAGATATACATTATCAGAGGCGCATACACAGAGAGCTTCCCCCTAATAATCAGAGAGAAAATACGCAGAGAGAGAGAGAAGCCAGAAGAGCAACACGAGGAGAGCAAGAAGAGCATTTCTTCGCCAACGCCAACCATCTTCTCACAGGAGCCAAGGCTGTATACCGATCGTCCAAGGAATAAGGCAGGGCTGCCGTCGCCTTCTCGAGCCTCTATCGTCACCCCCCAGAATCTAAAATAAACAATTGTACTTAGACTGCTGTACCTAGGTTTTCGTCCCTAGGCTTTCTTTGTACAAGCGGTTTGTAACGTGAAGTAAAAGTCCGGTCCTCCGATAATTGTTCTGTTCTTTTATATTTCATGGCAAACAAGAACCACCTCGGTATCCTGAAGCCAAGCGTCCGCGGCAATCGCATCTTCGCTGCCGTCGAAGAAGGGAGGGTTCAGGCGCTTGAAGCTGTTGGCTGCGCTGTTCCCTGGATGACCTCCTCTGGTCAAAGCATCTGCCACTGTCTGGTACAAGGCGTCTCCTCTGCGATCTTGAGAAGTTATCAAGGCCCTGATGAGACCTACCAAGGTGCCATCATCCGGTTCAGCAGGCTGAACAGGCTGAACTGGGGGCTCTCCTCCAGAAGGTATAACTCGGGAGGCAACCCCAGAATGCTGGGCTTGATCTCCAGGTTGCTGCTGGTCCACGGGAGGTGCTCCACCTTGCTGATCGGCAGGGTCAGGTACAGTACCGCTGAAGAAGACGACACAGGGAAAACAATAAGGAAGGACCAAGACAGATCAATGATACAAGCATGTGATCAGGTCAAGATTCTCAGGGATTCAGAGTATATGAACGGAGATCAAGGACGAGTACTGATTGAGACATCTATCGATAAACCCTCACATTTCTTGATTGACAAGACCTGCATGGGCCACCACTTAAACCATGTCACGCCCCAGAACCAGAATACTGGAGAGCGGGGGCGAACATAGCCAGCTACGTATATTGAATGAAGTCCATCTCGCTATACGGTCACGGCTGTCTAGATATGAGGGTTTACTACAAGCCAACAGTCTCTTAAGGTCAAGCCTACTGTCTCAATCTTAAGCAAATAATATAATTACAAGATGTTTGACCACCAAATATACAATAAAAGGCGTCCCAAATATTATATATCCGCTGATCATGAAGCTAGTCGTACAAAATGCTAGGACTAGCAAGAGTTAAGTCATACATGATCAACCCTAGGATTGTTAATCATGTTTACAGCCCGTAGGCAGACAGTAAGTAAAGTGCATCGAGCTAACAGGTGCTCGTCGGCTAAACGTCTCAAAAGAATAATTTTACAATAGAGTGAGCGAAACAAAATAGAAAACCCACTCGTAGCCCGGGTTCCTTCTAGTCGCCACCATCGGGCTGGAGGTTCGGTAGATCCTCGGGTGCTGCTCCGAAATCTGGCCACACAAAACTAGCTGGGTCAAACCCCAGAAAGAGCAAGTGCCACAAAGGAGGCCACGAAATAAGAACAAAAGCCAGCATATCAGAACATAAGAAAATAAAAGAAAAGTACAAGTAATAAAGAACACATCAGGACAATAAACGACTAGGAACGTGGAACCATTCCGGGAGCCAGATTACAACCCGTAAACCAAACAAGGACCGGGGTTGTAAATCCTTTGCATGAATAGCACTCTGTCTCTATCCATTTATTGCTAAAGCAAGTAAAACAATCATGTTCAGGAGTACCAGGGTACAGGGACTAGACAAGACTTAGACAGGGCTAGACAACATCCATTCACAAGCGGCCAAGCAATTACTACGGCTTACTACTTTAACTAACTAGGGTTATCACAAGCCTAATTACTAACAAGATGCAATGAGAATTTCCCAGTCCCAAGCCCTGCAGACCATCCAGTTATCCTTCCGCGGGTTGAGAGTATGGTTGGGTACATCGCCCGGAGACGATATACCCTTAGGTGACTTAGAGGGTGCAACACATGACAGTGCGCTGGAAATGTGCTCTACTCGTCGGCAAGCTACAAGTCCAATTAAGAGCGCCCAGATAACGAGATTGCCTGTGACTGGAAATTCTCCATGAACTATAGTTTGGTCTAGTCATTAGCCTAATCCATATTCATATGAATCCCAGACCGTGGGAACCAGGGAGTCACGTCCTAGACATGATGCAAGACAAGACAAGTGGATTGCACAAGCAAGCAAGCAGGAACACCCACGGTGTCAAGTTGATTATACGAGTCAAGTTAGCCATCGCAACAGCATCAAGATAAATCATGTCATGGTACTTGTTAGGAGTGCGCCACGATGAGCCACTATCATGTCAGGTTGGTCATGTCAGGAGTGCACCACTACGGGTCACTGTCGTGTTATGCTAGTTCTTTGTCATACCATGCCATGTACAATAGTCATTCCAAACATATTAAGTAAAATCAAGTTCATGACAAAAGGCGTAAGGATATAAAATGGGTATAAAATATCTAATAAAATATCAATATACAGGACTATAGAAGAGCCAAGCTTAAGGAAAAATAAAACCAAATCTTCATGATTGGACAGATTGCGCAAGGGTCCCTGGGGTCGGGTTGCGCAGGAGTCAAGTGCGCCAGGGGTCAGATTGTGCAGGAGTCAAGTGTGCCAGGGGTCAGATTGCACAGGAGTGAGCTGCACAGAAGTCGGTTTGCGCTGAGTTGGTTGGTGCAGGGGTCAGATTGCGCAGGAGTGAACTGTGCATGAGCAGACTGCGCAAGAGCAGACTGCGCAAGAGTAGACTGCGCAAGAGCAGACTGCACAAGAGTCCCTGTGCGCTGGGGTTGAGCACAGTTCCCCATGGGGCAAGCTGCACGGTTGGCGCTGCGCTAAAGAGCGCAGGCCGAGAGGGGATGCGCAGTCCAGCACTGCGCTAAAGAGCGCAGGCTGCAGTCTGCTACTCCAGGCCGAGAAGAACACCAGAACACCAAGAATTCAAATTTTTATATCTTTATCAAATCAAAACCAAATCTAGATTTTCAAAGGTCTAACTTGAGTAAAATTGAATTCTCTTCCACATGGAAGCATCAAAACCCACAAAATCTCAACTAAAATAGATCAAAACCATGTAAATCTGAAAATAGTTAAAACCTAGATCTAGAACAATGGAGACTCCAAATCATAAAATGTCAAGCACTAATGTTGATCACCATGGCCTAATCTAGCTAATGAACAAATAAAATATGGTTCTCATATGGTGGCAAGGTGCACTTGCCTATGGGTGTTGGTGTTGTGTAGAGGAAGGAAGATGGAGAAATAAATGAGAGAATTATGGAAGAGAGAGAAAAGTAGGTGGAGTTTTAATGAGGGTGGGGTTGTGTTGTGTTGAGGGTGGAGTGTAGGTTAAAGTGCTCTAATGCATTTTAAACCAAACCAAACCAAATCAAACCAATTCTCCTCCACAAAATAAACCAAGCCAGGTAAAACCCAATTACGAGAACCAAAATCTGCAAGTCAAGCCAATTACAAGTACATGCCAAAATTCGAGAAAATAAATACAGGTCTGAAATACATGCAAGCTTTTATCAAAATATGTGTTCTGAGATATGGGTGTTACAATAATTAAGTGAATATACCACCCAGGAAGGACATGGTAGAAGGCGTTGAGGAGAGTTTTGGGGAATGACCAAGTCTTCTTCGAGTACAAATAATACATGCAAACTAGAGCGTCATTGACGATAGCATCGTAGTTGCCGGACTTCGGGCAAAGAGGGTGGCAGATGATCCGATGGAGCTCGTAGTAGAATGGCTCCAACTGCTTCGAGAGGGCCAGAATGGCATAAGGATTCGGTCCCTTACAGATCATGGCACAGAACTCATCGAAGGAGTCATCGACGGTAAGATAGGGACTGGCCAAGGTCGGAAGAGCATCCCCGCGATTTGGTATCTCGAGAATCTCTGCAATGTCGCAAGCCGTGAGGCAAAAATGGTGATCATTGACCATGGTCTAGATGGCATTGTTGGCCAGATCAGGTCTAAGGTTGCAGTAGAAGAGTCGTACCGCCGCCGGATAGACAGGTACTTGTCAAGGCAGAAGAGAGGAGAGGCCGCCAGTCTAAAAAAGTGACAGATGGCGAGAGAAGACGAACCAATTTTTAGCCTTTCCTTTATAGACGGTGTGGTTTACAAAGTGATAGAACCATGCATTGGCAGCAATAGAGGAGTTGAAGATCTTGGTATTATAGTCACCATGGGGTAGGGGCATCGGATCGAATGGGTTGGATGAAGAACATGTAGGCAACTCTAGAGGGGGGTGAATAGAGTTTATAACAAAATAGCCAAATAAAAATTAAACTCTTTTCACCAACAGTAAATAATCAGAGTAGTAAAATGCGAAAATAAAAAGATCAAGAGAGCATACGCAAACACAGTCGGTTTTAACCTGGTTTCCCTCATGGAGGACTAGTCCAGGCCTGAGAACTCTAGCTCAGGATTAAATCCACTATTTGTGAAATAGTAGTTACACCCCGTGCCTTTTCTTCAGAAGAGCACGTCAACTTCTTACAATGATCGCTGTGGTGATGCTTGAAATTTTTAAGCGACTTTTTTGACTCTTACACAAACTCCTAACTGAATAGCACTGAGCACATTGAGGCTTAGGAAGCTTGTGGCTAGTAGATGAGAAGGTTAAGGCTTGTATGAGGCTTATAGAGAGAAAAGAGAAGATAATTGGATGATTGAAAATGAGAGAATTCAAGGCCTATTTATACTAATTGGGATAGGCAAAATTCGGCCAGAATTCTGTGTCAATAATTCAAATTTTCGGCCATTGGACAACTAGCATACAACAAACCATAAAAATTAGGGTCCTGTAATTTAGGGGACATAGTTCGGCCCGAACTCTGTGTGGAGGAGAGTTCGGCCCGAACTCTGCCTCCATAGGACAGAATGTTCAAATAGGCTTTTGTGGGCTAGTTTGGCTTGGTGGAGCTTTTGGTTTTATTTGGGGATAATGTTTAAGCCCAGAATACCCAGTGCTACTCAGTTTACATTTAGCTAGACTCAATAAATGTAAAATAATACAGACTCAAAAGTCGAGTACGCTGCAGGAGAGAGACGACGTCCGTCTTGCACTGAGTTCTGTCTAGATGTGTCATATTGAATTATGACAAGTATCATATTGTCAATTTGTCAATATTTGGTTGACTGTGATTTGGGTCAACAATCTCCCCCATATTGATAATTGACAAAATGATATTTTATATTCAATGTTCATACCTGGACACAAGATGAAAGTAGTAGACATGCAGTAGCTTCCCCGTAATAATAGCTCCCCCATAAACATAGCTTCTCTGTAAACCAATATTCCTTATCCTGATATACATAATCTTCCAAAATATAGATATCACACAATATGATAGAAATATGAATATCAAATAGATCTTGCCCTTTTGGCATTTATCAATTATGCATAGCAAATATGAAACCACAGACAAGCAGAAGATTGTATAAAAGATTAACTGGCATGCATACAATAATAAGGATATAGTAACTGCAGATAAAATCTAAAGATCCACAGAAATAGAGAGTGTACTCATACAAGAAAATTAAACTACGTAATCAGAAGTCCATAATGCATAAAACTAAATAAGATCATCAGCAGCAGCAGCAGGAACCACATCCATCATGGAGCACGAGATGGTCTAGCGGCGTCAGATGGATCAGTTTTCGAACGACGAGGATCCGCGAAAGCTGTATTCGGATCCAGATATCGCATGACCCAAGGGTCGTCGATACGGTACCCGTCGCAAGATGGATCCCGCTCCATAGGAAGGCACATAGAGGGATGCCGAGACATAGATGTCATGCAATAAGTTGCTGATAGCACTCATCTGCAAGGTGGTATGATAGTCGAGCTGGGTCCAGCGGTCGTCCTCCAACATGAAATAATCGCGAAGTATGGTCTGGATAGACTCGAGAGTAGCAGGAGGTGCATGCGCAGGTTGCCCAAGAGCAGGTGCATCAGCCTGAGCATCAGATCCAGAATGCTCGGATACAGCAGAAGACCCGACAGCTGCCTGAAGTCACCTTGTCTTAGACCGAAAGACAGGGGCTGGAAGAAACTGGTACTCATCGAGAGGAACATGAAATGCATGAAAGACCATCGGCAAATAGAGAGCATAGACCAATGACCGAGGCCTCTTCCTTGCACTAATCATCCAGTCCATCATAGTGGGTGGAAGGTTGAACGGGACATAGAAGTGAAGGTGATACAAAGCAAAAATCTCAAAATAAGAAACTTCATCAGTCGATCCTGCTTTGGGCAAGATCGTGGATAAGACGATACGATAAAGCTCATAGAAATATGGGTTAAGGAATTTTGCAAGTAACTTGCATGGACGTATGTTTGGGGTACACAAATCGTCCTTGAAACTCTCAAAGGACGACCCATCGGGAAATTGAAACTTGCGTGCATCGACAAGCTTCTTCCAAGAGTTGGGTTTCGGAATCTCGAAATATTTCGCAAGTTCGAAATCATCGAACGAGATGTCAATTCGGCAATACGAGAATATATTCGTGTGTCATCAAATATGAGATTACAGTAAAACATTTGAATAGCATTCAAGTAAATAAGTGAAGTTGTAGAAGCTAACTCATCAAGACAAAGATCATGAAATAATGAGTCATAACGAAAAAATATAGTAAAGTTGATGGGATGACCCGCGCACACAGGCCATGAACGAAAATTATTAAACCATTCATTTGAGGCGTCTAATGAAATAAAAATTCGATCATCGAATGTGTTGGGGTCATTGGGTTGTGGTAGATTGAAAAGTGGATGAATAGGTTGATCATCGCGAGGAGGAGGGTTCGATAAGGAAGCACCCTCGGTTCTAGCCCTCTTTCCTCTATTGAACAATCTAGGTGCCATTGAACAATAAAAGGAAATTTGAAATTGAGATGGAGAGGAAGAGAGAGTTATACCTCAAGAAAGTAGAAGAATATGGAAGTGAATGATGCACAAGCAATGCTCCTTGAGTTTGGAGAAGAAAACCCCACTAGATTGATAATTCTAGGGTTAGGGTTTGGAGAGGATAAAGTTTGAAAGGTTTTAGAAGAGGCAATGGAGAGAGAGAGAGAAAGAACCCGAATATATGAAAGGGGGTTCGGTTGGTCGGGTGGATCCTGGACCGTAGGATCAAAACGGATGGATGGCTGAGAGCAACTGGAAGTTTGGAATAAGCAGACCGAATTCGGCCCGAACTCTGTGTGAGGCAGAGTTTGGCCCGAGTTCTGGGTTCTGGGATCGAACTGAAAATAGTTTAAAAATAGTTTAAAAACATTGCTAAGTTGGAGAAAATGGATAGGAGTTATAAGGATTAAAAGAAAATGGCCAAGATAGAAAATTGCAAATGTAAATTGAATAGAGTAAATGAAATTGAAGTTAAAAAATTGAATTAAGCAAGTTATAAATGAAATTGAACCATGTAATAAACAAGGATTTATGACACAAATTATTACGATGAAACTGTCATGGGGTAGCTGCAAGGGCCGGATCCCAGCTAGCAGTAGTCCGAGGACTAGTGCACCGTGTCACTTAGACTTTTACGCCTTGTTGTCAGAAGGACCCTTTGGCTTGTACCTATAGCAAAGTCATCATAAAGAAACATGACATAATCGATATTTACGCAGGCCAATTTAATGAATAACCGTTTCATCCAAAATTCCTAATTCACGATAGAGAAAGTTGAATCGCTCTTCGGATAGTGGTTTAGTAAAAAAATCTGCCAGCTGATGATCAGTGTTAATGAATTATAAATTTATAGTGCCATTTTGTTGATGATCACGCAAAAAGTGGTGACGAATTTCAATGTATCTCGTGCGTGAGTGACATATAGGGTTCTTAGTAAGGTTGATAGCGCTAGTGTTATCACAGAATATAGGAATGTGCATAAAAGATAGGTTGTAGTCTGCAAGGGTTTGCTTCATCCAGAGAATTTGTGTACAACAATGACCAGCTGCGATATTCAGCTTTTGTTGTGGATAGTGCGACAGAATTATGCTTCTTGCTAATCCATGAGACTAGAGCCTTGCCTAATAAATGACACGTGTCGCTCGTACTTTTACGGTTGACTTTGCATCCTACAAAATCAGCATCCTAATAACCAATAAGGTCAAAGGATGTGGATTTGGGATACCACAAGCCCACTGTAATAGTACACTTAAGGTGTCAAAAGATACGCTTAACGGCAGATATGTGTGATTCCTTAGGACTAGCTTGATAGCGAGCACACAGACAATTACTAAACATGATATCGGGACGACTAGCAGTTAGGTAAAGTAGACTACCAATCATACCTCGAAACTTACGTTGGTCAATAGGTTTGCCGCTTTCATCAGGTTCCAGCTTGGTCGTAGTAGCCATATGGGTGCTGATTGGTTTGACGTTGTCAAGATCAAACTTCTTTAGCATATCCTTTGTGTATTTTGACTGGCTGATGAATGTTCCTTGCGAAGTTTGTTTGACTTGCAATCCAAGGAAGTAGGTGAGCTCCCCCATCATGCTCATCTCAAATTCGTTCTGCATATACTTAGCAAAATCTTGGCAGAGATTTTCATTAGTGGACCCAAATATGATATCATCAACATAAATTTGTACTAAAAAATGGTGTTTTGAAAACTTTTGATAAAAAGTGTAGTGTCAATCTTCCCTTTTGAAAAATCTTTATCTAGTAAAAATTGCTTAGGCATTCATACCAAACTCTGGGGGCTTGTTTGAGGCCATATAGCGCTTTCTTGAGTTTGAAAACATGGTCAAGAAATTTATGATTTTCAAGACCAGGGGGTAGTTTTACAAAAACTTCCTCCTTAATAAAACTATTCAGAAAAGCACTTTTGACATCCATTTGGAAAAGTTTAAAATTCTGAAAGTTTGCAAAGGCACAAAGCATCGAATGGATTCAAGTCTTACAACAGGAGCATACGTCTCATCGTAGTCGATACCTTCCTCTTGGTTGTATCCTTGAGCTACTAGAAGAGCTTTGTTGCGAGTGACTGAACCATCTTTATTTACTTTGTTACAAAAAACCTATTTAGTACCAATAATCGAATGGTTAGCTAGTTTAGAAACAAGTTCCCAGATCTGGCTTCTTTCGAATTGGTTGAGTTCTTCTTGCATAGCAAAAATCCAAACTTTATCATGAAAAGCTTCTAAAACAGTTTTAGGCTCAATTTGCGAAATAAAAGCAGTGCTAGCAATGGAATCTCTTAGATGATCGAGTACTTACTCCGCGTGATACCTCACCAATTACCAAGTTTTCTGGGTGTGATAGCTTGAACGCGAACTTCTTCGGTAAGCCCTCCAGAGAATTGGTTTCAGGGGTGGTATTCATCGGCGTGGAAGTTGATGGTTCAACATCATCGTCGGGGATAGCTATTGTACTATTTTCCTCATCAAAAGTCATATTAGTAGATTTTCTACAATATTGAGCGTTTGTTGAACACTCTATATCCCTTACTCTTGGCAGCATAGCTAAGAAGAATACCATCGTCAGCTTTGGTATCAAATTTGCCTAAGTTGTCTTTGGTGTTTAGGATAAAACAGTGACAACCAAACACTCTAAAATATGAGACATTAGGAGTCCTACAAATCAAAGCTCGTAGGGTATTTTCTTCGAAATAGGTCGAATAAGCACCCTATTTAAAACATGGCAAGCTGTACTGACAGCTTCTGTCCAAAAATATTTCGAAAGTAAAAATTTATTCAACATGACTAGCCATATCGCCAAGAGTCCTATTCTTCCGCTCCACAACACCATTTTGTTGAGGAGTTCGAGGACAAGAAAACTCATGATCAAAATATTTGTTTCGCAAAACTTTTCAAAATCAGAATTTTCGAATTCGCCTCCATGATCACTTCGGATTCGAGTAATCATGTAGCCTTTTTCATTTTGGACCTTTTTGGCAAAGATTTTGAAAACTGAAATAGCATCGTTTATTTGAAAGAAAGAAAATCCAAGTAAATCTTGAAAAATCATCTACTATAACAAAAGCATAGAGTTTTCCACCAAGACTGGCTACTCTACTGGGACCAAATAAGTCCATGTGCAGTAATTGCAAGGGTCTAGTAGTACTTATAGTGTTTATGGATTTAAATGAAGATTTAGTTGCCTTACTCAGTTCACATTCGGCACATACGGTATCCTTCTTAAATGATATCAGGCAGATCTCTTACTAGCTTCTTTGTCGATAGCCTGGATATAGTATCCATATTGGCATAACCAAGATACTGGTGCCATAACAGTCCTCATCCTTATGGACGTAGAGCATCTTCCTGCACTGTTAGTATTTTTAGATAGATAGAAAATATAAATGTTATTTTCTCTTATCCCTTCAAAAGCAATATCTCCGTTGACCTATCATAAATGTAGCATTTATTTTTTCCAAAGTTAATATCACATCTATGATCAGCAAGATGACTTATGCTGAGCAGGTTATGCTTTAACTCGGTCACTAAGCAGACATCCTTTATTACAGGAGAATGAGGATAATCAATAGTACCATTACCTATGATGTAGCCCTTTAAATTGTTACCGAAGATACATACCCTTCCCTCTTCATCGATAGTGATACGAAAAGATTTGCATCTTCCGTCATTTGTCACGAGCATCCACTATCGAGAATCTAATGCTTTTAGTTGAGGAAGGAAAGTCCACCTATATCACGAGTAGATGTGACCTTTGGTACCCAAGTTCTTTGGGTCCTGAAATGTTAGTCTTCGGTACCCATGCATATAGATTTATATCAACTAATTTCCTAATTTTACACTGTAGTGAGATATGACCATATAATCTACAGTATGTGCAAGTAGCATGCCTATTTGTGTTAGGAGCATGTTGATGGTGATGTCTATATGTAGTATGGGGATAGTTGTGTGGAACAGTAGGATAGTGACTATATGTAGTAGCAGATAATAGTTATGTCTATGTGCAGTATGGTAATAGTTAGCAGGATAGTGACTATGTGTAGCAGTAGGATAATAGTTATGAGTAGATTGAGAATGATGTCTACGTGCATGTGGTTTACGCTGCATGAGAGTACGTGTACATATAAGCATGGTTACGTACTGCATGTGGGTGACGTGTTTTACTATTATGAGTGGTCTTGTGTTTTGTGTGTGTGTGACTGTGTGATTGGGTTTGAGGTTGAGCAACCTATTTCTCCAATCTGATCTCTAATTTCTTTGAGACAACATTCAGTTCATTACACTTAGTTTTTAGACCATCAATCTTAGCAATAGAGATCTTGTTTGTTCTTTTCTTCAGCAAGCTCTTTGTTGAGTGCTGAGATCTCACGTGTTTGCTTTTCAATAAGTGCTTCGGCATCATGTAAGCTTAACTTAAGCTTAGACACCTCATCAGTGTAGTGGGTGGAGTGTCTCTAACATTATCAAGCAAAGAAGAAAGATTTTGAATCTCTATTTCACATCCTTTGATTTTCTCCTTGACATGCTTATATTTACTAATGACTTTCTTGTGATCATTTAGTAAGTCATTAAAAACATCGCCAAGTTCATCAAAAGTAATGTCATCAAGAGTTTTGCTAGTTACCTTCTCGGATGTTGCCATTAGGTAGACATTAGCGGTGTCTTGAGGAGAGTCATCTTCTTCCTCAGAAAAACTTGCTTTGCTTTCGTGCCAAATACTAGTGTTGGCGTACTTTCTTGAAGAAGGATTCTTGTAGGGCTTCTTATATCTGTTATCTTTCTTTGCTAAGGGACAGTCCTTTCGAACGTGTCCAGTCTTTTTGCAGCCGTGGCACGTTGGTTCTTCCTCGTCTTTTGTTGTTCCTTTTTCTTCGATTGAAACGAAGGAACTTCTTGAAGTTGCGGACTAGAAGAGCTTGATCATCACCTTCAGAATTGTCGTCGTCAGTCTCTTCAGGATCAACCCTTCGACGATGAGCTTTTAGGGCAATCTTTTTTGCCTTTGGAGCAGGTTCGTCGAAGTCTTTGAGGTCGAGCTCGTGGGTCATCAGCTTTCCCATCAAAGTTTCTATAGTCATTTTGGTGAGATCATTGCCTTCTATTATAGCTATTATCTTAGGGTTCCAGATCTTCGATAGCCCCCTAAGAACTTGCGGATCTTCTCACGATTGGAGTATTGTTTGCCAAGAGATGACAGAGGATTGATGACGTCAAGGAACCTTGTGAATATTTAGGTAATCGTCTCATTCGGCTTCATCTTGAACGCCTCGTATTCTTGAGTAAGAAGACTAATCTTAGATTCCTTGACTTGAGTGGTTCCTTCATGCGTCACTTCCAGAAGCTTCCATACTTCGTGCGAGGTGGTGCATGTCGAGACCCTGTTAAATTTATTTTGTCAACTGCACAGAAAAGAGGATTAATAGCTCTAACATCTAGATTCGCCTATTTCTTTCCTCGTCAGAATATTTGTCATTGGGTTTTTCGATGAGATCTCCTCGACAACTATTCTGGCAGGATTTTTGTAACTATCGGTGACAATGGTCCACAGGTCGAAGTCTAGAGACTTGAGATAGAAACTCATCCTAGTTTTCTAATAGGTGTAGTTGGTTCCATCAAATAGTGGTGGCCTATGAATGGACTGTCCTTCACCATGGTTAAAAAACATAGGTTGTGTGGTTGCCATGGATCAGCTCTAGGATGTTAGTCCTTATAAAATGAACAGAGCTCTGATACCAATTGAAGAACAGGTAGGCAACTCTAGAGGGGGTGAATAGAGTTTATAACAATAATAGCCAAATTAAAATTAAACTCTTTTCACCAACAGTAAATAATCAGAGTAGTAAAATGCGAAAAAAAAGATCAAGAGAGCATACGCAAACACAGTCGGTTTTAACTTGGTTTCCTTCGTGGAGGACTAGTCCAGGCCTGAGAACTCTAGCTCAAGATTAAATCCACTATTTGTGAATAGTAGTTATATCCGTGCCTTTTCTTCAGAAGAGCACGTCAACTTCTTACAAAGATCGCTGTGGCGATGCTTGGAATTTTCCAAGCGACTTTCTTGACTCTTGTATAAACTCCTAACTGAATAGCACTGAGCACTTTGAGGCTTAGGAAGCTTGTGGCTAGTAGATGAGAAGGTTAAGGCTTGTATGAGGCTTATAGAGAAGAGAAGAGAAGATAATTGGATGATTAAAAATGAGAGAATTCAAGGCCTATTTATACTAGTTGGGATAGGCAGAACTCGGCCAGAATTCTGTGTCAAGAATTCAAATTTTTGGCCGTTAGACAACTAGCATACAGCAAACACTAAAAATTAGGGTCCTGTAATTTAGGGGACAGAGTTCGGCCCGAACTCTGTGTGGAGGCAGAGTTTGGCCTGAACTCTGTCTCCATAGGACAGAATGTTCAAATAGGCTTTTGTGGGCTAGTTTGGCTTGGTGGAGCTTTTGGTTTTGTTTGGGAATAATGTTTAAGCCCAGAATATCCAGTGCTACTCAGTTTACATTTAGCTAGACTCAATAAATGGAAAATAATACAGACTCAAAAGCCGAGTACGCTGCAGGAGAGAGACGACATCCGTCTTGCACTGAGTTCTGTCTTGATGTGTCATATTGAATTATGACAAGTATAATATTGTCAATTTGTCACTATTTGGTTGACTATGATTTGGGTCAACATTGAAAACATAGGTGGAGTGAGGTCTTTTGAGACTTGCCATGGAGGTTGATAGTAAGAGGAAGAAGAAGGTGTGAAGGATTCTGGAGAGGAGGAAGAAGAAGGAGTTGAGGTTAGAAAGAGAGGAAGAGAGAGATGGTATTAAATGGGGAGGGTTTGAAGAGAGAGAGGGATATAAAAGTGTAGCCCCCTTCCCAAAAAATTCTTAAAATATTTTATTATATTTATTTGATTTAAATGGTGATCTTTAGATTTTTTTTAGTTAGTTATTACGGTAGAAGACTTTAACCATAGTTAAGTTTGAAATACAAGACAACTAGGAATCATGGCACGGGTAGTGCAGTAGCATGCTTTGACTAGTATTTAGCTAGGGTAGAGGAGTGCCAAGCCATCGGTGTGTCCTAACTAGAAAAACCAGGCCAAGTTATAGCATGACCATTAGAAATAGTTTAATTAATTATTATTAGATTTATTGACTTTGCAGAAACCAGTTATACCATTTAAGGCCGGACTGGATCCGAACTGAGCCCAAGCCCAGGTAGGCAACCAATGTACACAAAGATTCCATGTAGCAAATTTTTAAGTAGATGCAATGTCGATTATGGGATTGCAATTCGTTATTGTTATTATTATTATTGTTTTTATTATCAATACTATTGAGACTATTATTATATAATATTATTTTATTATTATTGATTATATTTAAAATATTGTACTGCCTGTATAGAATTTTGGTATAGCTATATAAATATGTATAAACACCAGGGTATATATATATATTGATTCGTAACTATATTTATAATTACAAATATATTATATATATATGTATATGTGCTATGTAAGTATATATATATTATAATATAATATATTATATATTATATATAATATATATATATATTTATATATATTATATATATATAATATATATATATATTATATATATATATATATTATAATATATATATATATATATATATATATATATATATATATATATATTATACCCTGGTGTTTATACATATTTATATATAGCTATACCACAAATTCTATACACATAGTACAATATTTTAAAATAATCAATAATAATAAAATAAATTATATAATAATAGTCTCAATAGTATTGATAATAAAAACAATAATATTAATAATAACAACAACGAATTACAATCCCATAATCGGCATTGTATCTACTTAAAAATATGCCTACATGGAATCTTTGTGTACATTGGTTGCCTACCTGGGCTTGGGCTCAGTTCGGATCCAGTCCGACCTAAAATGGTATAACCGGTTTCTGCAAAGTCAATAAATCTAATAATAATTAATTAAAACTATTTCTAATGGTCATGTTATAACTTGGCCTGGTTTTCCTAGTTAGGACATACCGATGGCTTGGCACTCCTTTACCCTGGCTAAACACTAGTCAAAGCATGCTATTGCACTACCCGTGCCATGATTCCTAGTTGTCTTGTATTTCAAAACTTAACTATGGTTAAAGTCTTCTACCGTAATAACTAACTAAAAAAAATCTAAAGATCACCATTTAAATCAAATAAATAATAATAAATATTTTAAGAATTTTCCGGGAAGGGGGGCTACAAACCTACCCACCTTAAAAATATTTCGTCCTTGAAATTCTAATTCATGACTATCCCGAAAAATTCAAAGTCTACTACTACCTTAATCTCCTCAAGAATAGTTTATATCCTTCTTCTAGCCATTTGTAATATATTTATATAAGTATATATATATATAAAAAATGTATATATATATATAAGTATATATATAAAAAAAAATGTATATATATAGTTTATATCCTTCTTCTAGCCATTTGTGTATAAGTATATATATAAAAAAAATGTATATATATATATATATATATATTATATATATATATATATATATATATATAATATTAATATATATATATATATATAATATATATATTTTTTTTTTTTTTTTTTATTTTTTTTATAAAATGTATATATATATATATATATATATATATTATATATATATATATATTATAGATATATATATAATATATAATATATATATATATGTATATATATCTAGGTATTCATATATATAATATATATATAATATATATATATATATATATGAATACCTAGATATATATACATATATATTATATATAATATATATATATATATATATATATATAAATATATATATATATATAAGTATATGTATATATAGGTAATTGAATAGAAGAAAAGGAAAAAAAGAAAGAAATATAGAAGTAGCAGCCTACACAAAGGGCAAAACCCTCACAGCAGTCGAACTCAACACAGGGGACCCCAAACAGTCCCAGCCGAGTAATGCTCAGCCCAGCCAACCTAGCGAGCTTGGGCCAGAGCCTACATCCCAGCCCAACTAAACCCCACAGCCACATTTCCTCAGCCGTTCGGCCAAAGACCCGAGCCCCCCTCTGTATAAACACGCGCAGCATATATACAAAGGAATCGAACGAAAGAGAAAACCGAAAACCCTAAACTCCCATCATAGGAAACCGCGCCCCGCCTCCATCGACACGCGTGCGCCTCCGTAGGTTATCTTCGGCCAGCCAGGCGCGGCGGCGAGGCGGCAACAGCCACTGCGGATCAGAGCAAGACAGCTGTAGCAGTTAAGCTATCGGGCTGTTTTTACAGCGACTTATCTCGATAACAGTTCGATCATTTCGTGAACCAATTTCACTTGTATGTACCCGACCTAACCACCTACAATTCCCTTCTGATGGATTAAATTCTAACGCATTATATTGTTCAAAGATTCGAGTCAAAAATTACGAAAAATCTGTTCGAGATGAACAGAAAATTCGAAGCAAACCCCTCCTTTTGAAGACTGTTTTCCATCAACCTATTGGGAAATTTTGAAATCTATCAAGGCAGTATTTTAGACAACATATAGGAGATCATAACCCTTTTTGTAGTTTTGGATTTTATACATTGTACACATAGAAACCAGTTTTCGAATTTGAGCAAAATCACCTTGAAAACAGTTTAGAAAACTAGAAAATTGCTCGATACGACGTGTGTCCCACCATTCCGGGCGACGTGATCGCGAACCAAAAGCATCAAAAGGTGCGTAACGACTTCGTGGTTGTGTGGGCTTTGACGGAATTCAAATTGGTCGCGTGTGCGCGACGAATTTGATACGTATCCGTCAAAATTCACCATATCGGCCTCTGTGCAAATTTCACAATTCTTTGTGCACGCTCGTCAGATCGAGACGAAACTTACGCCAACAGGACCGTATCACTTTTTTGGTCCTGTATGCCAAGTTTGGTCCAATTCTGAGACAGTTGATTGGATCGCCGTTTCGCGGGTCCCACGGTCCGACTCAACGGGTGATTTTGTGCATGGCCCGCCGGAATCCAACTTTGGACATACGGTTGGGTTCGTATCAAAAAAACAGACCTGTTGACATATAGTTTAACGACTTTAGAGACCATTGACCTTGGCACGCTTTTCGGTGCATAGCGGGTCCAACGGCGGACATCGTTTTTGCCCGAAATTACCGTTTTGCCCCTGTATCCAGAATTGGACTTAAGGACAGGCAATCCTAGCTAATTTGACTATTCTAAGAATGTTGGCGATGTCTGTTTTAGCTTTCAGAGACAATTGTGAGGACTTGGATTTCATGGCTTGGCAGGTGACTGTATTTTTGTTGGATCTGCGTGCAACCTCCAGGCAAGATACTTTGCCTCCCTCTACAGTTTATTTACATGCATATTTATATTATTATACAATTTTACTAGTTGATTATTTATATGTGATTTGTGTATCATGCCAGCTAGTATATATATAGTCTTGTTTATAATTGGCTTTGTAGTTCATACCGGATATACGTATATAGTTCTTGTTCATAGTTAATTTTATAGTTCACCTTGGATTGGCCTCCTCGTGTATCATGATTTGGGTCGTGTCGTGTCATCACTTGTACCTGGACTAAGTCGCATCGTGTCATAGGATGAATAAGTCATAACGGAACTGCTGTACTTTGAAATTCTTGAAACTAACCTGCGAGTCCACATCAGGGGCGAGGGTTAGTAGTTAAGCTAACCTGCGAGTCCACATTAGGGGTGAGGGTTAGTAGTTAAGCTAACCTGCGAGTCCATATTAGGGGCGAGGGTTAGTAGTTATCTGTCCACACCTGCGAGTCCACACTAGGGACGAGGGTGATGCTAGCCAGCGAGTCCACACCAGGAACGAGGGTTAGTAATATATGGTTCACACCTGCGAGTCCAAACTAGGGACGAGGGTGATGCTAGCCTGCGAGTCCACACCAGGGGTGAGGGTTAGTAGTATATGAGTCACACCTACGAGTCCACACTAGGGACGAGGATGATGCTAGCCTGCGAGTCCACACTAGAGGCGAGGGCTAGTAGTTGTTCAAACCTGCGAGTCCACAATAGGGGTGAGGGTTTGAGTATTCGATTGGTTATCCGTTGACATCGTGATATCGTGTTCTCTTGTTCTTCTCCAGCAGTTCGTTTAGGCGTAGTGGTTCTTCCAGTCGTGTATAGTCGTGTTTTTGTACTGATTGGTCTTTCTCCATTTATTTCCTGTATCTTCTTTATTGCATGATAAACTGCTAGATAGGCATGTTTTTATGTATCTTGCTATGTCCCCTGAGGACCTGATGATCTCTTCAGGTTAGTTATTGCGTGGAGTTAGTTAGCAACTCTGGATGGCGGATGTTTATGACACTTGTAGGGTCCGGATGCGATGATATTGTTTACGGGATTCAGGTATTGATACCATGTTTATTATCCAGTTCATCCTGCTCGCGTTTTTCTTTCATCATTATGATATATCACATTTATTGATTCAGTTATAGACTCATGTTATTTCTTGGAGTCTAATCGGACATGCATGCTAGTGGGCTGCAGACCACGACCCATACTTGTTCATTCTTGTTTATTATTCTTATTGTGGATTGAGATATAGTTTTGCCTTGCCTTGATTAGGCCCATTGCCATAGCAGTGACAGCGTTTACGTATTCGAGTTGGGCTGGAGTCCGCTTGATGTGTAGCTGGCTTGCTCACGAGCTCGCGTCCGAAAACCGGGTGCGGGTCGTGACAGAAAAGATGGGATAAAAAGATAGGTATTTAATGAAGGATAGGAATGAAGGCAAATATCCCCCTTTTGTTGATGGACATGAAAAAAATGGTGTCTAATCTCAATGTGTTTCGTACGTGAGTGACAAATCGGATTTATCTTGAGATTTATAGAGCTAGTATTATCATATTTAGTGGAAGTGCAAGTACAAACACTAAACATAATATTAGGTTCGCTTGGTATAGTGCACAAATACAAACACTAAACATAATATCGGGTCGGCTAGCAGTTAAATAGAGTAAGCTCCCGATCATACCTCGATACTTACGAATGTCGAACGAGATACCGTCTTCATCATTATCAAGTTTTGTCGTTGTTGCCATAGGAGTCCTCGTTGATTTGGATGAGTCATCTATTGGGAACCCTTCGCAAGCATCCAATCTTTGTCCCCAAACAGACTGCGAAAGCCATCATCTGCCAGCCTCCCTACCGAAAGCAAGTTGTAGCACAAACTCGGTACATGGCGCAGTGTTTCCATCGTCCATCTTCACACGTCTAAACCTGCCGCTGACCTAGAGTCTCGACATGTTTACAGTGTTTCCATGGCCCAAGTCATACTTTATATGATGAGCTTTGAGATCGTTGTAGTGCCCTGTCCTTACATCGTGCCCCGTTTCTGTCCACGGGGTACGCGAGAAAGGAATAATATCGCTACCGATTCGGTCGGGACCGATAGGTCAGAATCGGCCGAGTCGATCGAATGGAAACGGTTGAATTAAGATCCATTCCACGTTATGGAATGGCTTCTTTGGAACCAAGTCCCATATTCAGCGGGTTGCTCCTCAAGGATTGGCTCTGCAGCTGAGTCGGGCGAGACCTTCCGTTGCTCTGATATTCATGTCGTACTTGATTTGGATTTGGCTTTGGTTTTCGTGAATACATTTTTCGTGAATGTTTCCGATGGGTTTTCGTGACTTGCATTTTCGAGCTTCGCATTCATATCGAAATTCCTTGAATTACACAATGTTCTAATCAGTTGCTTGTGCGATTGCAGGTGATCGCATAGGCGACGTCAGCACAGCCAACTAATCGCTCGCTTGAAGCAAGCCTAAGGCGAGTGGCTGACCTCCTTCGCCTCGTCCCTCTACTTCAAAATCAATATGTAAAGTAAATGAATGCTTGTCATAATAGTGTAGAATCAAAGAAAATCGTGGCACGATTTTTCATGAATCACTTGCTATCAAACTGTCGGTATTGAAATTGGAAAACATGCTTCCTCATGCAATTCTACTTAGCCTATGCAAGACAATGATGAATCGATTAACGTTTAACGCAACGATATGGCTAAGTGAGTAAATCGACTAAGTTCAAAACAAAGGCTAAGTTTTGCACATAAAAGAGAAAGAATAAGGTTCTAGAAAAGAGATAACATATTTCAAGACTCTGTAAAACGGTCATTGGACAACTTATCGACAAGGTGTAGTTTCCTCGAACGGTTGCCTAGGCCAAGGGACCGATTCAGCCCGGGAGGAACGAATATAGCAAGCGCCAGCCTTACATCGGCGTGGGTTATTCGAGAACTTTCGCACAGGGCTCACTACCCGTCGCAAAAGGGTCGCCGTCTAACCCAGTTATAGTCCGTGATGGCTTGACATTGCCAGTGGCCTTCACACCCTTTCACTGCTTAACAAATGCACATGACACAGGATGAATATGTTAGCTGCTTAATGCTTACAAATTCATATGCTTGCCTCGAAACATGTTGACATGCTAATTGATTAGGATGGTTAGAAAGATTACATAAATAGCTAGCTAACATGTTTATAAAACTGCTTGAATCAAATACAGAGATTGGATTTTAATTAGTCATTCTCCAGAACATGTGATCGTACTGATCCTCGCTCTTGTAGGTCCCGTGAATCAGGAAGGACGTGCCAACTAGCTCGGCGACACTCGTGATTATGAAGCTTCGGCCGTGCGTCGAAGACTTGTCCCGTAACTCCACTTTTGAAGACCCTCAATTGTCCAAGGAAGATGGCTCAGCGTCCCTCCATTCCAGGTCACTAGAGTATTTTATTGTATATTGAGAGATGTGTGCAATGTATGGAACAGCTATCTCATCGGCACTCTTTGTAATTGTGTGCAATGTATGGAACGACTATCTCAAAGTTTCCTTTACTTAATGTGTGATTCAATTTGTCTGCTTATTTTCTTAGATCTCATGTCTCGGATTACCTTATGACTATGTCTTGTGCGATCGTAAATTAGGTTCGCAGGGCATCATGCCCGGGGGACGACTATCGATTCGACAGAATCGGGGCATAACAATCGTGGGACTAAGTGACTTGACAACCGAAGACAACAGGGGACAGTGCTTGCTATGACTTCGATAGCCCAACAAAACTCTTGTCTAACGTGTTCGTGTAATGACTTGACAAGCAAGGGCTACGTTAAGCCTTGCATCGAGGGAACGTGCTGTGCACGCGTTCGACTTGAACAATCAAGTTCTTTGGGTGCCTAGAATTAAGCAACATACAGTGAAATAAGACTTAAACTACGGGACAATCGAATGTTAATATTAATTGTAGTTCCAATAATATTGTACATTTTAAACAAAAAAGAATGGAATTTTAACTTCAACTAGTTTGAAGTTGTGAATTTAAATCTAAGTTTAAATGTTAAATCAAAAACTAATTTAAATTTTAGTATTAATATTAGTTTCAATAATATTGTAAAATTTAAATTAACAGGAATGCCACGGTATTAGAAACCTAGCAGATGTCACGTTGCTCGGGCTCGGTTAGTGTTCGTCTAAACTCGTATGTGAGAACTAGTTATTAGTAATGAAAATCAAAAATTGAATTTTAAGTTTAAAATCTAGTCGAGCTCGATCCTTTCTCTTTATCCCATCTCCCACTCTCTCTCTCTCTCGGGTTCTCTCTCACAGATTGTGTTCACTAATACCATATCATTAGAAAAAATTACACAACAGTAAATGTTGCATTAAATGTTGTTGCATGCGTTATCCTACACAATTTAATAATACATGTACGCAGAAGACGAGAAAGTTGTGTTGTTGGAAGTTGTTTCTTTAAAATTATGCTTGCTTTTAGAATCACTCAAGCATTTTCATGAGCCAAGAGAAGAGGGCTACGTGGCGGAGGTACAAGTAAGACGAAAAGGTTATGTTGTTGCCTTGTTGGAAGTTTTTTCTTTCTAAATAATGCTATTTGTACCTCTAAATTGTACCTTCAAACTGTCCCTCCTTACGTGGCAGCTGACGTGATATGTTGATGTGGCAGCTGACGTGGCAAATTTTAAATAAAAATTAACATTAAAATTAATTATAACATTAACATTAACATTAAAATTAATATTATCGTTAACATTAACAATAATATTAATATTAACATTAATATTAACTTTTATAAACTGTGACTGCTTGTGGATGGAGACTAAGGGGATTCTTTGTAGGCATACTTTTTCAGCAATGAAGAGATTTTAAATTAGAGATATTCCGAAGAACTTGATAAAAACTCGTTGGCTCAAGGATTGCAAAGAGAGTTATCTCTCCGGACCTGGCACAGAAAGAAGATTCATCCACCCAGACAGTATTGAGAGCAGAAGGTATGGTGGTATTAATGAACAAGTTAATCTGTTTACATATTATTGTAAAAAATAAAGCAAAATTCAAGAGAAGGGAACGGAGTTGATGTCATCTGTTCTGATGGAGTTGAAAAAAATGGTGACCGATATTGGTGAAGAAGAAAAAATGGTAGCTGATGCAGTTCATAGAGTGCATGAATCTTTTAAAGAGCCAAATTCGGTAACAACAAAAGGAAGGCCTTCTCAAGGAAAATCAAGCCAGCCTAAAGTAAGTCATACTATCCCGAATCCTAGAATTTGTAGAGTTTGTAGAAAATCGGGTTACGATTTTCGTAATTGTAAAGTACGAAAGTGAAATAGCGATAAAGAGCAAATGGAATCAAATGAAACGTCGTTGACTTAAGAGCATCTCCAACCCTATTGTCTTGTTTTGTGTTGTGAATCCTATGTGGCATGAGACATAAGACAATGTCTTTCCTATGTGGCAAGATGACATTCACACAAGACAATGAGATAAAAATATGTTCTCCAATGCAAAAGTTTGAGAAGACAATAAAATTACTTCTTTTTTTCAACTTCCAAGTCAACTTTTTCACTTCTTCTTTTATATATATATTTTTATTCATAATTGATGATGTGGACATAAAGTCATTTTGAAGTGCATTGTCTAGATCTAGACAACCAACTTCACATTCTCCTTGCCATGACAACTTCACAATTTATTTCACATTTGCATTGGAGAAGTACTTTTGAAAAATATGCTTGTCATTCCTACGTGGCAACCATTTTTTCCAAACTCACAATAGGGTTGGAGATGCTATAATAATCAATTTTTTTTTACAATTCTCCGTCAATTGGGCGCATCAGTACACGAAGAATGGTGTTGACTTGGCAAAATTCGAAGGGGCAGATTCATTAGTATTAATGGCATATAAATAGCAGTAGTTGGAAGAGTTTGTTCTCGTCTTACTTAGCTTTTCTTGTGAAGGGGCAGATGCATTGGTATTAATGCAAATTAATTGAATTGAACTCGAAGTGACTGCAACTTAGCGCATGAGTTCGAGTTGTCATTGCCTATAAATGGCATTAGTGTAGGGTGTAAAACCCCCTAATTCATTGAAATATTTAAATTTAGTTTTGTGTAGAAATTTGTGCTAAAATACATGTATGCATAATACTAGGAGTGTGAAATAATAGTAATAGCAAATACTTAAGTTAATGCATAGTATGGGTGTAAGTTTATATGATATATTTATATGTATATATGTATATGTGTATGTGTTGATTTATTAAGGTGTATATATTTATATATACATATATGTGGGAATATATGTGTATATAAATATATCTAAAATGTTGAATTATTGAAAAGAGTTTTTAATTAGAAATAATAAATAAAAATAGAATTTAGATATTTAAATAAAGTAATAATAGAAAAATAGAAATAGAAAAAAAGAATTTTTAATAAATAAAAAGAAAGGAATAAAAAAAGAAAAAGAAAAAGGAAATGAAAAAGGAAAAGAAAAGAAAAGAAAAAACAAAAAGGCACCCACCCACTTAAGTGGGCGGGCCCCCCCTCTCCCTTACGCAGCTGCTGCTGCAGCGCGCCTAACCCAGCGCCCAACCCCAACCCGTGGGTTCACGTAGTAGCTTATTTAGAATCATAGTAGTATTAGGTTTTGCCCAAAACTTGTTTTATATATATATATATATATATATATATATATATATATATATATATATATATATATATATATATATATATATATATATATTCCTCCACAGACCTCAAAACCCTAGGCTCCTAAAACGAAAATTTCGGCAGAACATACCCTCTTCGTCTACGAGTTCATTTCACCAGCAATGGAGTTGTGTGCGCGACGAATGGAGCATCGAAAGTCAGTCCCTCGTCATCTACGGAGCAGTTTTCCCACTCAAGGTACCCTACTTCCCGATGACGTAACTTTTTACTCGTAACACCGATTTTCGATCCGTAAGATTTTCTGGAAAGTAGACTTGACCCTCTTCGAGATCCTCTAGATGGATTTCGACAAGACTATCTAATTGGTTCAAAAAATTGAACCAAAGTTGGCAAAAAAATCAGATTTTCTGGACTGTTAAAACCAATTCTAAACGACAACTTGTCGGCCAATCTTCTTGTTGTACATTAAAAACTTGTAGAAGCTAATTGAAAACAGTAAAAGACAACATAATCGGGATCGCAACGCATCTTCTGAATCGTTGTTTCGATTAACATGTAAAAAGTAAATTGATGTTGAAGTTGGAGAAAAAACTATGTTAAACTTATATAAAATTCTGAAATTTTCTCGATACGGCGTGCGCCCCGACAAACCGGGCAACGTGGTCACGCGCTATACACATCGAAAGACGTATATGGACATTGCTGAGGCGTGGGAACTGACAGAACTCAGTTTCGTCGCGTGTGTGCGACAAAATCAGTCTGTATCCGTCAAGATACCCCCGTATCGCCAATTTACAAACTTCGCCCTAACTTCGTGTACAATCGTCAAATCGAGACGAAACATGCGCTAACAGGTCCGAATCAAAATTCTGGTCCTGTGTGCCAAGTTTGGTTCGATTCTGAGAAGGTCGACCGGAACCCTTTTTTGGCGGGCCCATGACCCACTCAAACGGGCGATTTTATACGCGGCTCATCGGAATCGAAAACTGGACATATCGTTGAGTTCCCCTCCTCAAACTGAATTCGTAGACATATAGTTCGACGACTTTAGAGACCACTGACTTTGGCACGCGTTTCGATGCAAAACAGGTCCAACGGCGGACATCGTTTTGATCCGAAATTATGATTTTGCCGCTGTTCCAAAATTAAACTTTTGGACATGCATTTCCTAGGTATATCTTATACACCGAGTACGTTTTTGATGTTTGTTTCAGTGACCGGAGTTGTTTGGAGATTGTGACATTTCTTGGCTGACATTGTGATTTTCTGGACTTGCCACTTTGTACCATCAGGCAAGATACCTTGCCACGATTACTTATTTCTTATTTTCAGTTATTTATATTCAGTATTTCTTATCTGTCTTAGTTAGTATATTAATGTGCGTCCAAGTCACACTTGGGTGCGAGCGACTCTATCGGTCGTCTTTTCTTATTTTATTTATTTCTCTTGCATGGACCTAGTCTAGAGACCATCCATTGTTCATGGGATATTGGTATATCTCATACGGCCTTGACACTTGATTATCACGAGTCGTGAGTCATATATAGGATACGTATCCGCGTAGTCGGCTGGCCACCGATGCGTATGGAACGTGCGACGGATATGAGTGATCGCCAATAGATTTGCATATTAGAAGACTTGGCTGTTACTAGAGGTTTATTTCGATCATGGACATGATGATACTAGGCATTGGGTAGGGAGAACAATACCTGACATATGAGCTTCGATTGCACTTCCCTTGTAACCCGGAAGCTCTGCTGGAGATACGGGTATGATTAGCCTCTCAGGTTGGCCACTGTCGTTCTTGGAACGTTATGCACTTGGTCACTAGTGCCCAAGAGGGGACTATATCGGATCCTATATTCAGCCAGGGCTCATGCGTCAAAGGATTGTATCTCAACTGCATATTCACAATAAAATGGTCAGGAACCCTATTCCATGCATACCTTTCTTTCTTATTATATTATCACAGTTACATGGCATGGTGTTTTCTTGTATCTTGTTACGTTCCTTTGAGGACCTGGTTATCTCTCCAGGATTAGACGACTTCCCGTAGGAGTACGGGATGGCATTAGATTCAGCTTACATCGATGACGAGGCAGTTCCTACTGATTTCTAGTCTATTCCTTATTTGAGACATTAGTGGACATTATTTTTACTTCTCTTTTCTTTCTATTTTGTGGAGGTTGGACTCCGATCTTGTGAGACTATTTTCATAGCTGTTTGGAGTGAGCATATTCACCCGGCTATCTTTTGATACACTTATTTATTATTTGGACTCTATTATCTTCTGTGTTGAGCTGTAATGAGATTAGATTATATTATTCTGGCCTGTGATTAATTTACAGCTTATGTGCATTTATGAGGATTCCATATATTGGAGTATTCTTCGTACATGTGCAGCTGGCATGTTCATGTACTTGGTCCTATATATTTTGGGACTGGAGCGTTACATGTTTGTTCTCGTCTCACTTAGCTTTTCTTGTGGAGATGGACTCTACCGATCTCCCGCTTTGGCAAGACACTTTCTGTTGGTTGTCGATCTCCTTATTCGAAGAAGCTTTGGTGGTGAAGTCCTTCAGAAGACTGAGATGTGCCTAGTGGACTGTCTGTGTTCGTGCACTTCATCGACTATGTGCCATGATGTTGGTTACTGGAAGATCCCCAGGGTTTGGGTTGATTGCCAACCTACACTCTGTCGAAGCGCCCGCACGTTGATTCGCTCTGACTATGTACGGTATTTCGTCTATGCACGTTGACGATGAAGTGATTTGCTCTGACGATGCACGGTGTTCCGTGTTCGTACACTTCATCCGAAGACTGATATGTGCCGAATGGAATGTCCGTGTTCGTGCACTTCATCGACTATGTACCATGATATTGGTTACTGGGTCCGGGATCGCCGCGACCCAGTTTTTGTTATGCTGGAAGAGCCACAGGTTGTCGGGGTCGAACGATGGAGTGATTTGCTCTGATGATGTTATGCCTATGCTCGTTGACGATAAAGTGATTGCCAACCCACACTATGTCGAAGCTGTAGCTTTTAGGCTTTTTTCTTCGTAGTAGGATTTTATGTAGTAGTTCAGACTTACATATGTAAATAAAAGTCAAACTTTTTGTGGTTTTGACATGGAGAATGGCCATCCTCCGTGGTTTTAACAATGTAAATGTAATTCAAAAATAATTTTATTATAAAAGACAAAGCAGACCAGACGTTATAAAAGACAAAGGTTCCTTGCCCAATTACATTGTTATTTTACAATGTCATTGCTAGGTTGGTAGTGTTACATATTCGCTTGAAAGCAACTTCTTAGCCCATCCCAACCTCATCATTGTAATCTTCTGGTGAGTGTCATCATCATTTCCTCACGGTATTTTGAAGGGAGTAGTCATCAAGCTCATCATATAATACGCCGTGTACAAGAGGTAGTTGGGTTCCTGTTGTTGTGGGCATCGTGGAGAACAATTCAGCACTGTGTTCTCATACTCCATCTTCGTCGGGCATCTCTCCCTTATCCTATCAACTTTCCTCCTGATGATAGGCTCTAAGGTCTTCTTCATTAATTCTGCATCCACCTTGCCCTTTTCGTATGTGGTTTGCCTCAAGGAGTTGTAGTGTGTCCAGTCGTAGGAGATAAAGTTGAATGTGAGCAGCGTATAGTGTTTGATGGATACATGAAAGAGTGGGATGAATAGCAACTCTATGTCATCCTCTAAACCCATGACGAAGTCTTCTACATCTGTTTTGAAAGTATCAAGGACGCCGACTTTTGCTTCTGGTTCAATGGCACGTTCAACGATGTTCTGTTTTTCAAAAACAAAACACAATATCATGAGTAATTTTTATATCATTTTTCATCGATGTACACATGAATATAGATTTTTCTGTTTGGATTCTTACCAATGTGTAGGGCATCAAGAATGCAGACCACTTGTCTTGCACGTCCTTTGAACTTGATTGGGCATACCTTCTTGCAATACCTTGAATTTCTCTCAGCTTCCTTATTATTAGGTTGAGTATGCCAGCCTCTATGTCTTCATAGTTGAGTATGTCTTGCACGCCTATTGCCGACAGCTGGATTGCAACTTCATTTTCATCCTCTTTCGACAAACTCAAGTATACAATATCACTGCACATAAATTTAGTTTAGATTAAATTAATAGAGATTCTCAAAACATAATTATGAAAAAAGTCTAGAAAAAAGGGTCATTCGCCGTCCAACAGACACGGATAATGATAATTCGCCGTCCAACTAACACGGAGAATGGTAATTCGCCGTCCAACTGACACGGAGAATGATCATTCTCCGGACAACTGTCACGGAGAATGGTTGTTCTCCATTATGAATTGGGCGAAGATTGGTCGAGTTAAGAATACATACTTTGGACTCATCTTTCTGGGGATTACGATGTCGATGTAATGCTTCTTCAGCTCTTCATCCGCATTCATCCAAACTACGAGTTCATCACATTCCCTAAGTATGACACCCTTCCTCTTTAGTTCAACCATTTTGACGTCTTCTCCGAATTTCGGAGCGGCATTCATCTTCTACTTTTTATTAGCCTCTCTAACTATATTCTTTTCCAAGGGAGTAACATCTTCATCGGCTAATGCCACTGATGGTTTTTTGGACCTCTTTCCCCCCGATCCTCCTCTTCTTTTGGCTTCTTTTGGAGCAGCAAGTTCAGCAGTTGCTTGAGTCTCCTCATGCTGTAATGCTACAACAATGGCTTCGAGATCAGCAATTTTCGTATCCTTTTCAATGGCTTCAATATTCAACGATTCAACTTTATTTTGAAGCTCCCTTTTCTCATTAACGAGCCTTTTATTTGTTTTTCTGAGCTGCTCGATTATTTGTACTAAAATAAAACAAATAATAATGAAATATATGATGTGAATCTAACACGGAGAATGACCATTCTCCGTGACCTTAACACAGAGAATAGCCGTTCTCCTTCCATCCAAACACGGAGAATGGCCATTCTCCTGCATTCTAAAACGGAGAATGTCCATTCTCCGTCTTATTAACACAGAGAACGACCATTCTCCTTCCATTTAACACAGAATGTTCATTCTCCGTGATATTACCACGAAGAATGGTCATTCTTCGTGGTAATGAAACGGAGAATGTACATTCTCCGTTATTTTAACATGGAGAATTACAAATCAGAACTTCGAAAAAGAGAAAATTTTACCTTGTGCCTGTAGCTCTTTAGCCTTTTCGCTAAGCTTTCCATTCTCAGCAAGAATCTTATATTTCTCTCTTCGCAAGAAGTCCAAATCCTGCACCAATATCTCCATCGAGGTATTCCTTTGAATTTATTGGGCTCCTTGTTCCACTAGCTTTTTAAGCTTCTTATGGAGATTTTCGTTCTCAGCAAGAATCTCAGATTTGTCTCTTCGTAAGGAGTCCAATTCCTGTGCCAACATCTCCGTCGAGGTGTTCCTTTGAATTTGTTGGGCTTCTTGTTCCTCTAGCTCTTTAAGCTTCTTATGGAGATTCTCGTTCTCAGCAAGAATCTCAGATTTCTCTCTTCGTGAGGAGTCCAATTCTTGCGCCAACATCTCCATCGAGGTGTTCCTTTGAATCTGTTGGGCTCATTATTCCTCTAGCTCTTTAAGCTTCTTATGGAGATTCTCGTTCTCAGCAAGAATTTCAGATTTCTCTCTTCGCAACTCATCCAATTCATGCACCGAGCCCCCCATCACAACGTTGACTGTACGTTGTTAGGCTTCTTGTGCCTCTAGCTCTCTAAGCTTTTCATTGAGTTTTTCATTCTCAGCAAGAACCTGAGAATGCTGTCTTCTCAACTCCTTAAATTCCTGTACCGACCCCTCCATCACGGTGTTTATTCCAAGTTGTTGGGGGTCTCTCTTGTTCAGCATCTTCATCCCCTCTAGTTTGCTGGTGTCCCTCGCCCTCAAATGCATCTTCTTCTCGTATTTCTACGTCCTCTTCTAGGTGGTCGTCCTCTTTTTCGACAGCTATAACCAAATCTTTGAATATCTGTTTCGATCTAAATTTAATATGATATTCGTGTTTGAGGAAGATCGAGATTTCATACCCATTCCATGTGTAAAATCTTGGGTATTCACGTATTGGTGCGGACTTTCTTTCCACAAGTGTACTATGTTCCGCAAACCAATAGAGGAAGTATATTGGGCAACCTTTCATTTTGGAGTATGCATCGGAGTAATTCCCCCTTAGTTTTACTTGTAGTCCCCTTGATGCTCTCCATGACATACTCCAAGATTAACCTTGGCCAGCATATTTTGTTGATAACTTCTATGTTGTCTACCAAGGCCAAGAATCTGTACGGCAAATTTGAACCGCCGGACTTTGTGAAGAATACTGTTTGGCACAAGTGGAAGATTATTAGCTTGACCAAATCATCTGGATTAACAGCGTTATCTCCGCCAACGAAGCCGTTGTAACAATTCAAAGAACTTCTCCCTCATTTCCTTATTCGTGACTTCTGAGTGTTTGCCCTTAGAATTAGCCAGCAATCTTGTGAAGTGATCTCTACACAGGCTCAAAGATGCTGGTGGTGTGGGATGTTGTTATTTTTCTATTATCAATCTTCTGTAATTATCATCATCCTCACTATCATCCTTTAGCGGTAGACTGAAAATGGCTGCCATATCGCCCATACTCGGCGCTATTTTAACAGTAGTGCTCAGTTGAAAGTATCCGATACCAGATTTGTCTTCCACATAAGTTTCTATCAAATTGTCAAGACCTTCTGAAACCTTGGCCAATTCTTGAGTGCGAACTTTGTTTTTGTAGAATACCTCGACAAAATTGTAGAAACTGGTATTCTTCAAAGAATCGATAACTGGCTCGGGCAAACGGCCACCATCTTCTTCGATATCATCCATAAGAGTTTGCATCGTCTTGAAAGAAGAACAGAAAACTCTTGAATATTTATTTCTGACAGTTTTTTTCCTACAAAAAAGACAAAAAAAATAGGTTTCTGACAACTGTTCTCCGTCAATCTAACACGGAGTATAGCCATTTCCCATGACTTTAACACGGATAATGGTCATTCTCTGTGATATTTGCTCAGGAGAATGAACATTTTTTGTGATATTTGCACGGAGAATGACCATTCTCCTACATTTTAACACGAGATGGCAATTCTCTGTGATATTTGCACGGAGAATGACCATTCTCCTATATTTTAACATGGATATGGCCATTCTCCGTGGTTTTAACACGAAGAATGGCAGTTCTCCTTCATTTTAACACGGGAATGGCCATTCTCCGTCAAGTCAACACGGAGAATGGAATTAATCCTTCAATCTAACAAGGAGAATGGTTATTCTCCGTGATATTATCACGGAGAATGGTCCATTCTCCGTGATATTATCACGGAGAATGGTCCATTCTCCGTCAATATAAACTTGTAGAATGGCCATTCCCCATGACTTTAACACGGATAATGGTCATTCTCTGTGATATTTGTACGAAGAATGAACATTCTCCGTGATATTTGCATGGAGAATGACCATTCTCCTACATTTTAACACTTATAGTTATACCTTCTTTTTGCCCTCCTTCTTGATTAATAGCCTCTGGCTCATGTCCAACCTTCTTAAATCTCTTCACAACAGCTCTCTCTTCTTGCATATCTACATATTCTCCCTCTTCTCTAACTGGGGTTCCATTTGATGCTGATGTTTGCGACATGGTGTAAAGATTGTGAATGGAGAGTCACTTATGAGTTTTTGAAATAGGGTTTGAAGATTTTGGAGGATGAAACCTAGATACGAAAAGGAGCAGCGTATGGAAGAAGAGGAAGAATAGAAACTTTTTTGTTTTGAAGAGTAGGTTTCGTGAGTGTTTTAAAAAAATTAGAAGGGCAATAAGGTCATGCCGCACCCTTTTATATATTTTTAGCTAATTCTGGGCACGCGATGAAATGTTATTTTGTGGTGGGTTTTTTCATAAAACTTTTGCGGTTTTGGGGCATTTTATAAATTTTCTCTTGTCAATAACTTGAGAATTTTTCTCGATACATAGGGTCAGAGGCATAAATCACTTTAGCCCGAAGAGAGGGTATACCCATATTGTCAAAGGCACAGGTTAGGAAATTTTAGGATTATATGGCAGCAAGATTATGAAACAAATGAACATTTTGATATCATTTTTATCCCACATTTTAAGAACATTATAACTCAACAAAACAAATGAACATAATACATTAGATATAAAAGAAGAAGAAAAAAAAATTATCGTCTTCAATATTCAATCATTTCAGTTTGGACTCCTTTCTGCTTAATTATATTATATACGTAACTTGGATAGTACTTCATTGTGTTCTGAAGTTGCAATCCATTCAGCAGCTTTGTGTCTTTCCATTCCCGCATCAAACTGCATATAGCAAACATAACATCAAAAATATTGCTCTAAAAAGTGTAAGTTTTTGATGACATATTTTTAGACTTACATTGAGAGAATGGTAGTCCAGACTACATCGGTCTTTCATGAATACAATTACAAAAATCCTACAATCAAGTAAATTGCCTTGGCGGGGAACATAAGGACGAAGTTTTATGGCAAAAGTAGAAAAGTTGAACCTAGCATCTCTCAACTTCAAAATCTCTTCTTCAAGAAAGAGATCCAAATTTGAAAGCAACAATTACCAGAATACAATATGTATTAGTATACCGCGGATCTTGTACGCAATTCATAAAAATTGATGAATATGAGCTTACTATTTCTTTTATGACTGATTTATTTTGAATCAGATCATCTGGAGATGCAAGTGTGTCCCAAATTTCAACAGTCCTTGTTTTAACCATAACTCTTGCAAGAGTATAGTGTCCAGACAAAAGAATGGGTATGTATATCTGAATCAGGATTAATTAGCTAAAATAAATTAGTAATTTTCAAAAAATTAGGATTAATATTTAAACAGAAATACATTAATACTTCGTTACAAATGCTTAAAGATCCCATATAATCCTGAAAATATTTGCACTTCTTCCATATTTTATGAAGCTTTTTGTCAGATGGAGGTAACATTGCTTTCTACATACACATCAATTAATACATTACGAAGGACAAACAAACGAAAAAATTGTTAATGCATAATCATTGAAGAATAAAATGCTCACTCATCGTTATCCTTAATGATAAAAATCATACATTAGCTTTATTGGAGGTTCTTTTTCGTCCTCTGCGGTGAGAAGAGCAGAGACAAGGGTTACAATCTGAATATCTCATTAAAAATGACAGCGATGGAATCGAAGTAAACATAGATGGCATCTAAGAAGAAATATACTATCTATACATACCCCATCTTTAATTCTCGTTAAAGGAGCTAAGGACTTCATCTCATCCCGAGACACATAGATTTTGTTGCAAGATGATATTATTTCACTAAGAAAATAAACGGATAAATTAGGAGAAAAAACTGTTGGAATTAAATCAAAACTCATATTACTTACTCTTCAGGTCTATCATTCGCAAAAATATAATCGTAATAACTCGAAGAACCACTAGTACACTTGCTAGGCTTCGAGGTTGAAGTTTTTGTTAAACTTTTCAAAGGTGTGACCGGATCTAAATTTTTACGCATTCTTTTTGAATAACTGCTAAAGTCAGTTTTTTCTGTAAGACACAATATGAGAATTCGGTCCATTGCTTTATCATGATTCTGTAGCAGCACGTCCTCCTCATCGGAAGATTCAAAAGAAACCTCCTCCACATTATTAAATACTCCAGATGAAGATGCCTTCTTCAAAGCTGGAGATTCTTCAATCTTATCCAAACGCCGAGATATATTCATTTGTTCAATTTCGATTGAACCAAGCTTAGAATTGATCGAAACAATTTGAGCTAAAATTATCGACAGTTGTTCTTCAAACTTGCGCAACATACGCGGAATGAAGGTTTCATTTGGAGCTGGTAACCAATCTTCTACGTCTTCTACATTTCCCACCACACGAGTAGACATCTTTCCCCAGTACTACAAAATAAAATAAGAAAACTATTCTATGTATTTCAGAATAAATAATAGTTGAAACAAGAAAACTATTGTATATATAGCAAGAGAAAAGTACAAAAAGTGAGGAAGATGGAAAGACAAATAAATTTCGAGACTAGCAAAGAATCTACTAGCCGTTTTTGAGGAGGGCTCGAGGAAATTTCTACTAGCTGTTTGAAAAGTACAAAGTTTATCATGATTAACAATTTGAGGAAATCTATAAGAGGTTTAATTCTGTCGGTACTCCTCGTTGTTCGAGGAGGGCTCGACGAAGTCCGTCGCGAACCAGAATTTCTTCTTCTTTCATTCTTCATCTCCGTTTCTCCTTCCACTACCACCACCATGGCCTGTAGCTTTATAACCAAAATATTAAATTATTAGATGAAACAAAAAAAACAAATTACAGAAAGATTACTAAATCAAAATCAAACAGAACACATATTCATAGAAACATGAGATTAAAGATAAAAATGTTACAGAAGCAATACCACAAATTTACAACAACTAAGCAGACTCTGCTAAGCAATAAGTAAAATTAGGGATTGTGTCCTCCTTGGATTTAATTTACACAAAGAAGAGATTTGAGAGAACGAGCTTTTATCGGCTTCCTACCACTCTTCTTCCTCTGAATTCTTCTCTTACTATTATCCACGTTGGCTACAGGAACATCGTCCTTGTCGTCGTCGGTATCATCATCTAGATCGCCAGCAGCGGTGGTGTCGTCGTCTACATCGCCTACAGACCTGGACACACTGTGTCCTTCCTTTCCGGCCGACACACAATTATTGTTATATATACGTAATTGCACAAAATATTAAATTACATGGATGAAAGAGAAAGTAAATATGAGTTAATTTATGGTGTTCATTGAAAAAATTACATTGAAGAATGACCTGCTATAACAAGTTAACAAGAGGTCAAAAGTCAAAAACAGTACTAAATGATGTCTCCTGCATTATTTAATCTGAACCGTTGGATGAACATCCAACGGTTCAGATTTGGGATGTATCGATACATCCCAAAAGGGTGGATGTATTGTAGAATTTTCCATATATATATATATATATATATATATATATATATATATATATATATATTGAAGAAAGGGTAATTAGTTTCTGGAACCGCTTCCACTGGGATCGAACTCCGCCTGTGTGTGTGGCATCAGGTATCAAATTTTAAGACTACCACGGTCATTAGCATAGGAAATGCTCTCAGTGAAGATTTAAATAAGAAAATAAATACACTAATCCTCTATGTTTCATAGGTATTCAACGTAAATTGTCCATATAAAGTTATGACCCTTTTATTTGACCTTTTTCTAAATTTGTTAATTCTATGCTGGCAAATCAAAATTTTTCCCTCTAGCTTGTGTGTGTGATGCAAAAGATATATACGTGTTATCTAATTTTAGGATCTCGTATAATATTAAAAAATTATTTTTATGCCTTCATATTGTCTCGAAGAAAATTTGGGTCACGTCCTAACGATTGACATAGGCTGATCATTCAAAATGAAGCCAAGTGCTAGTTTTCAATATAACGAGACCGTGAAACTAAACGAAAATATGTGAAGGTTGTCTGAATTGGGTTATTTAGATTGAGAATAAGTTTTGTGACAATATTATTTATTTTATACTAATATCGGGAACCACACAGCCCTATGGAGCTCCTGAATTACAAGTATTCAATAATGTGATCGGGACAAGAGACATCTGACAATTACAAGATGTCCATGAAGTCATTTCCATCTAAACTGATGTCATGAGGGTTGTGTCATGACAGAACTAAATATTCAAATTCACATAAGTCTCACGTATTTCCGTTTAGTTTGAGGGTCTCATATAGTATTCAAAATTTAAGTTTAGGTCTCAATTGTGGAAGGTTAGTTAAGTCAGCTGCTACGACGAGATCTAAATCCTATTATGAACAATATAGAGACCTAAACTCAAATTTTCAATATTATATAAGACCCTAAAACTAAATTATCCTAAATATACAAGAGTATAACAAAATGAAACAATTTTGTCTTATATATAATATAAAAATAAATTATGCTTGACCATGAAATATTTACGTTCAAAAAGTAATCTTCTCCAATATTATATATATCAAAATATATTCAAATTAACTAAAAATAAAATATAAATTATATGTCTCCTCACTAACATAAAATACTAACCACTATTAATTACACACTTTCAACTATAATAAATATTCATTTATTTCAAAAATAAATTTATTTCATTTTCTTTTTGCTATTTTAAAATAAATTTGTTGCACAATTATATATTTGACAAACAGAAAATTTGTTAGAAGCATAGAAGTTTGATTTTATTGTGTAAAAGGCCCTTTTGAATGATGAATTTTTAGTTTTGACAATTTACGCCCTTCTAAATGGCATAAATTTTCCTCCAAACTTTTTAAAAATAATATTGTGCAATTACACACTTCTAAGGGCGTAAAGTTTACATTTTTTTTTTCCTTTTGAGAATAGTGTTTCCATAATCATAAAAAATATAAAAAAAATCGTCAGAAAAAGCCATTTTTTGCCACTAAATTCATCGTTAAAAGTCTAAGTGTCACTTAAAACCATTTTTGTCACTGAAGGACAAAATTTGTCACTAAAAAATTCAGCAGTTATTGTCCTTTTGAGATTAAAAAAAATACAAATGCAAAATTTATGCCCTTCAGAAGGATGTAAATTATCAAAACTAAAAATACGCTCTTTTGGGTCTTTATTTGATATTTTTCTAAACTTTATGTCTTTTATACAGTAAGGCCTCGTTTGGTTCGCGGAATCATGGGGTTGGGAAAGAAAATCAATTATGCTATTTGGCTCCCAAAATATTTGGGTGATGCCATCTCCCATTATGTGGCATCTGACATGGCAGCTGATATAGCAAATTTTAACCCAAAACATTAATTACCCAATTTTTTTAATGTTAATGTTAATGTTAATGTTTAATGTTAATGTTAATATTAATTTTAATTTTAATATTAATATAAATGTTAATTTTGATGTTAAGGTTGTAGAACCCTAGAGGGGGAGTGAATAAGGTAATAAAATAATTACCAAGCAATTTACTACTATTTTAATGAAGAGTAAAAGAGATAGAGATTCAAACACTCGTTGTATCCTGGTATCCTCCAAAGGGGTACTCCAGTCCCGGAACTCTCTCCAGCTTTAATCCACTATTTGAGTAAATAGTTACACACGAGTTTGGATCCGAAGAACTCGTCAACTTCAACACGAGTTTGGATCCGAAGAGCTTGCCAACTTCTTACACACGAGTTTTCTTACGAAGGCTCGCCAACTTCAATAGAAAAGAAAGAGGGCTTTTGATCTTCTACAACACTTTGAAGGTCGAAGATTACAACTCTTGAAATACTCTAGCACTCTTCGGTTGGATGACAAATTAAAGCTTTGGGTAGAGTAGTAATGGTGAGGATCTTTGGTTGTTGAAAAAATTTAAGGCTCAAATAGATGTCTTTAAAGAGAAGACACAACCACCTTAAATAGAGAACCAAGAGAACTAGGCATTTAATGCTCCAAACATAAGGCTGACGGAATACCATCGGTATGGAGCGGTATTCCGTCGGCATGCCGTTTCTGAAAGGTAACGGTAATAAATCTAGCCGTTGGAGCATTTAATGCTGACATCTGTCCATTCAAAAATAAAAAATAGAGAAGTCGGAATACCGGCGGTATACAACGGTATACCGTCGGTATGCCGTCTTTCTTCACAGAAAGTTTTCTGGGCATAAAACTGGTATACCGTCGGTACACAGCGGTATGCCGTCGGTATGCCAAATTTCTTCATAGAGTGTTTTACTTGCTCAAAAACGGTATACCGTCGGTACATAGCGGTATACCGTCGGTATGCCGATTTTCGTCACAGAGAGTTTTCCTTGCTCAGAAATGGTATACCGTCGGTATATAGCGGTATACCGTCGGTATACCGATTTTCCTCACAGAGAGTTTCTCAGGAAGAAATCGGTATACCGTCGGTGCATAGTGGTATGCCGTCGGTATTCTATTTCTGAAGACATTTATTTTTTACTTAAAAACAGAAAGGGCTTATGTTTTGTCATCCACCTTAAGCGTTACATAGAAAGTCCTAGACCTTCTACGGACTCTAAAAACTTGAATCTTTTGAGAGCAGTCTTTGAGTGTGCGCTGGTCTTTTCTTCAGTCTTGTTTTAGGAGACTTATTAAAAGCTTTCATGTGGTTTTATTGAGTGGCTTGGGTAAATAGAATTCTTTGTAGCAGCCATTGGAAAGCTTGAGGGTGTATCTGTTTGTTGAAAATATAGAGGAAACTAAACCACGAAGATGCTGTTAATTTTATCAAAATAAATGTGTCAACAATCTCCCTCATTTTGATAATTGACTAAAAGTAAGATAGCATATTTTTAGGGAGTAACTCCCCCGTAGGTAGACTACTCCCCCTCAAGGATTTTGAAATCATGTTTCAAGAAATATTGATGGTAGTACGATTGTTGATTGGAGATGACTTGAATGTTGGTTGATCAGTTGGGTTGCCCTACGACTAAGTTAGTGGTAAGCACGAGTGTGGCTCGGATTGACAAAATGCATAGGAGTAGTGTGTGCGAGAGTCCTTGAATATTGAATAAAGTGATAGGTCGATAAGTAAGTACTCAGTTAATTTCAAGGATAAAACTTTTTCTGAGTGGTGTATGATGTAGTGCCCTATTCCGCTCAGTCAATCGGAGGAATCAGAACGCCGGCGACGTTCGGACTTAGCTATACAATGACGACTCGAAGGCCCGCTCGGTCGAGGTGGCTACTCGTTCAGGTGGGGTAGTTTCGGTAAACTTGTCTCATCTTAGCCTTCACATAATAAATCACATGTTTTCAACTTTCACAACTTAGGCTTAATAATAAAAGAGACGCATCCACATAGATAAGGGAATAATCCCAAGTCGGGTCGGATTGAGTTAGAATATGAAAAGGGTCCAACTGTCGGCTTAGAGTTGGTTCACAACGTGCTTTGAAAATGGCACTCGGCCCTTCATCCCGTGGCTTGGGAGAAGGAAAGTTAGTTTTCACCACAAGGCTAAGAGTTAGCCTAAGTCATAGGCGTCGCTCGCATAAATGTTTCATAAAGCATGCACGGTCCCATCGTCCAAGGCTTGGCATAGCCTTGGCTTGTCCCATGAGTTAAGTTGCGTTGTACGGCTTGTGACATAAGTCTAGAAACCCAAATGACTTGGTCGTTCAAAGTCGAACGCGTGCACGGCACGTTCCCGCCATACGAGGCTTGATGCAGCCTTTGTTCGTCAAGTTGTTAGGCTAATTTATGCTAGGCGATCGAGGGCGTTTGTCACGCCCCAGAACCAGAATACTGGAGAGCGGGGGAATGACTCAGCCAGCTACGTATTACGGGTAGATAAATACCGTATAATACGATCAATGCTGTCTAACCAGACGAGGGGGTGCATACTACATGAAAGTCTCACTATGGTCGCTTCATATCTATTGTCTCAATCATTCTAACAAGGAACAGAAATAGAGAACATGTAAGATAAAGCAGTAAGGCGTCCCAAACGCTCTGTCAAAATGTTCTTGATATCTGGCTTTACAAAATATAGCCAGATTGATGTAGCAAAAGTATACACAATTGTTATCAGCTGCAGCCTGACTTAGTTACAATTATGTAAAAGTAAATACAAGACAATCCGACTAACATGTCGGTGCCAAACGGTAAAGTATAAAGTACTTAACAAAACGAGCGGAGAAGTAAGGAAACCCACTCGAGTCCTCCTGCGATCATTCCTCTAGTATTGACCATCTTGGAGGTGGAAGTAAGCTGGATCCTCGGGGACCGGCTCTAAATCTGGCCATGCAAAACCAGAGAGGTTAGACCTCTAATAGCAAGTACCGCAAGGAAGCACGATATGAGGAATAAACCAGTAATAGGAAACATAATAAATAGATCTCTGCTGACTACTGGGATTCACATCACATCACGATATTTCGAACCAACTTCCCAACCAAACAAGGACAGAAGTTGACCCGTCATGTCCTGATATTCCGATCATCTTAGTTAGTCATCAGAGTAGAGACAGTACACAGACAAATCAATTTAAACGGCCATGCAATTACTACAGCTTGCTACTGTGAGTTCCAAGTTATCATGGAATTATACAATAGGGATTCCTCAGTTCTTACTATGTGCAAGCAGGGCTAGTTTACCCAGTCAATCAATTGCGCCAATCATGAATTAGACGAGTCCCAACAGGACGCCCGTCATCAATATACAATATACAATATACAATAGATAATATAACCAGATACAGCTCCCTGCCCGTACGACAGATTTGCAGTATCTGTGGGGACCAGCCGGCCTGTCGGGCACTACTAGTCCCAAGAGGGCTGCCATGTAAGAACTCGGGAATCCATTCTCTCCATGCAATCATTATTTTATTTAACTTAATAGTCTCTACGTTGAGTGAAATCCCATGCCGTGGATCATGGTCATTCAAATGAGTACTTTCGTACGGGGTACGATATGCATTTCTACAACAATACCGGTGCGGTTAGGTTGTAGGTCTTACGTAGCGTAATGCAACAATCAAAACTAACCACGGAGTAATCATACCTTGACCATAAAGTACACATGCTATTTTTGCGGGATAAATAAATAACTAAATAAATAATTAATTAAATAAATAAATAATTTAAAGCATGCATGTGCCTGTATGCCAATACTCGAGATCAGCCAGTCGATTTCAATAGTTCATAATTAATTATGAACGGGTCTCATTCATTCAATTCAATAAGACGACCAGCCAGCCTCTTAGTTCCAACTAGGAACGCATGATCAATTAATTAAATCAAGATAACCAACTATCCTATTATAATGTCAAGGCAATAATTAATGTTAATAAAAGCCAAGGTAATTAATCAAGGTCAATCACTATCAATCAATGTCAATTCGGAACAAGGATCAGCCAAAAGGCTTTAGAATCAGAGTTCATACAACCAGGAAATCATGCGACTAAAGAAGCTTAAATTCATGCAGCCGGGACAACATGCACCTATGCGGCTAGGACCACACGTGCCTATGCAGCTAGGACAACATGCGCCTAAGCGGCCGGGATTTGAAATAGCCCCATGCGGTTCAGCAATGCCTAAGCCATGCGGCTGAAAAAAGGTTGCAGTCTCATGCGGCTACGGTTAGTATGCGATCATGCAGCCAAAGGAAATTCTATGCGGCTGGGGGGATAGCAAACCCCATGCGGCTCGAAATGACATACGCCCATGCGGCTGAACATGGGACAAGCCTATATGCGGCTAAGGAAAACTAATTTCATGCGGCTGAATGAGTGTAATCCTATATGCGGCTGAGAAGTCATGCAGCGCCATACGGCTGCGGGACCGAATGCATATACGGCTAGCTAAGAACTCATGCGGCAGATAGGTCTCATGCGGCTGACTAAGCCCATGCGGCTGGGATTTGGAATCAGTCTCATGCGGCTCAAAACGAATGAACTCATAAGACTGGAATATCCATGCCCATACGGCTAGAATGCCCATGCGGCCAGGGGACTTGCCGTATAAAGACTCATGCGGTCAAGCTTTGCCATGTGGCCAGAACTGTTCTTCTTCTCCGAATTCCTAAGGACAGAACCATGGAAACCATTGCTTCCAAGCTCTCTAATTCCTTCATTCTAAGCCCAAATCTGAACTTCCATAGGTTAAAATAGGGTAGAACGAAATTCTCTACAATATGGAACCATCAAAACTTGAAGATAACTAAGTTGCTAGATCAAAACCTAAGAAATCCGAAAATGCAACAAACTTAAATCTACAACAAATAAGCCATGGAAAGTAAAAATGCTAAGTACTAAAGAGACTCAAAATCAAATAAGGAAGATGATGGAACAATAATAGTGGGGATCCATCAAGAAGCAAGTTGGCACTTGCCTAGCTCTTCCTAGGTTGGTGGGAGAGTTTAAGAGAAAGAAGAAGGAGAGTAATGGTGAAGTAATGAAGAGAGAGAAAGGGGATGGACTTTAAATGGAAGGGGTGGTGGTAGGTGGAGGTTTGGTTCGGTTCATGATGAACCACATAAATAAACCAATCTAAGCCGTTCTTAAAGCAAAGCTAAAGCAGAGTGTAAAAACAGGAAGAAAGATACAGAAATAATTTCAGAAAATTAATTAACAGAAAATTTAAAGGAATTTAAATACAGAGCAGTACATGATAAATGTTTAAATAAATACCCTTAAATGGTACATGGATTTAAAATACGTATTCTGGGAACGGGAAGTGACAGCGTTCTAAGCACTGTCCCATGTTTTCTGCGGTTGTCAAAATACTTGGTCCCACGATTCCAAGGCCCGTCGTATAAAGTATAACTTGGGTGGTAGTGTCGCATAGAACTCAGTTGGCTTAAGGTATGTTGTCACGGACTTAGTATTTAAGGCACGGACCATGATTGATTTATAGTGAATTTTGGAAAAAGGGTTATAAAATAGGCGTTCCTGAGTTGAATGAAATGATAGGGCAAGAAGGAAGAATGCTCACGACCATGGGTCATCGAGGCGGTTTCAGATGATAGAAGTCTTGATATTGTTTTTGAAAGAGATAGTAAAACCAGAAGAAGAATGACTGTATGAGACGTCAGTTCGAGTCGAGTCTTGTATAGTCATTGAACAACTTGTCGACAAGGAGGAGTTTCCACGAGCGGTAACCCTGGGCGCCATGGGACCGCATCGTCCTGGGGGGAAACACGGTATAGCCGAGCTGGACGAACCGCTCAGGTTATTCGGAAACTTTCAACGGGGCTAGCTACTTGCGCTGAAAGGGTCGCCGAATAGCAAAGCTATAGTTCTAAATAGCTTGTGGTGTTAGTGACTAACTCATATAGATGGGTCGACACAAGCGGCAATCGACGAGTATGCCTTTAGATTGAGTCTAGTTGAATGTGTGTACGGTTAGAACACAATATTTGGGCCTAAGATTGGCCGCAACGTAGGCGACGTGCTTTGGCACGAGATGTGGCATCGAGTCTTAAGTGTTGGCATGTAAGTTGTATAAGTTAGATTTGGGTTATTTCGAGCTTAAGTCAGGAATCGCCGTAAGACAAAGTTGGTCGAGTGACACTTAGTTCACAAGTCTTGATTGGGTCAGTTGATGATTAAGTAGCAAGGGTCGTGAGGCGGCAATACGGTTAAGTCTTGCTGAGTTATGAGGCATGAAACAATGGACTTGTAGCACGGTCACATGGAAATAGAGTCTTACCGAATAGTTGCGTCTTTGATTACGGGCCGAAAGGCAAGCACGACTTGATAGGTTAACGTTATTGTAAGCACGGGATGGTCTTGAGACACAAAATAGGCCAAAACGTTTATCCTAAAACCGATCCTAAAGTAAGAGTAGAAAGACAATCATAAATGGACTATGTTACACAAAGTAAATGAACGTGTCAATTTTGTATGGGTGGGCGAGGAGCTTATTCTACTAGTACAGTTGAGTACTGACCCCAACACAGTTTTCATATGCAGGCACAGGTAGAAGCTCGTGGTGTGGAGCTCGCTTGGATGCGTCGAGGCATGGAGTTTCCTTGGCGTTTCAAGGCACACGGCCGCGTGGAGTCAGGACTTATACGGGACATAATGTATGGACATCGCCTATCTGAAGCATCTGCTGGCTCGAGACATGTATTGAGAGATGAGAGAGAGCTGAGTGACTTGTAATGTGAGAAGAGTGAGCTTGAGTGATTATACTCTTAGCCTTCTGCCCCATTGTAACCTTTGTTTTACTATCAATAAAGAGATTCTTTTGAATAACTTGTGTTTTGCTTCAAATTTCTGCTGCTATTATTCAATGACCCTACTTGGGACTTCTGTGCGACGACCCTGTCATAGCCGCTATAATCGGCCGTTATGGAATCCGCCTTGTACGAGCATAATCTAGGCTCGTGCGGCATGACGCCTTAGCGAGGACGATCGCTCCTACGGGAGCGGGACAGGACAAGGGGCCTGATAAGTTGACGTACGAGAGGATTGTCCATATATAAAGCGGAAGACAGCCAGGAAGGAAGGAACATCGTCCGATTAGCAAAGAGTGAGGTCCACACCATTGGCCTCAAGAATTAAAGTGATGAACGCGCCGTAGTTGAGGGCTTGCCTCCCCGCAGAGTGAATAGATGAGAAGGCATTCAAGAGAGTCTTAGCGAAGGACCAAGTCTTCTTAGAATAAAGGTACGTAGTACATGTAAACCAGAGCATCATTTGTGATGGCATCATAGTTGCCAGACTTGGGATACAGGGTGTGGCAAATGATGCGATGCAGCTCGTAGTATAAAGGCTCTAGCTGCTTAGAGATGGCAAGAATGGCTGGAGGGTTAGGCCCTTTGCAGATAATGCCACAAAACTCGTCGAAAGAGACTTCAGCGGTAGGGCACAGACCGGCTAAAGTGGGTAGAGCGTCCCCACGATTAGGAATCTTGAGAATCTCGACAATATCGTGGGCGGTTAGGCGAAAGTGGCGATCATTGACGAGAGTCTCAAGTGCATTATTGGCCAAGTCTGGTACAATATTGTAGTAAAAGAGGCGAACAGCCGCCGGATAAACGGGAACTTGACGACGAAGAAGAGCTGAAAGGCCTGCGGACTCGAATAATGAGAGCTGACTAGGGAAGAGATTCCAGTTGATTGCCTTCCCTTTGTAAAGCATGTTCGACAAAATACTGGAACCAGGCGTCCGTAGCAAGACCGGATTTGAAGATCTTATGGTCATAAGCACCATTTGGTAAGGGCATCAACGTGAAAGGATTGGAAGAGGAGGAGGATGAGCGTGGGCATTTGGCATGGGCCATGGAGACAGCAGGGGCTAAGAAGAGGATGAAGAGTTTTGGAGGAGGAAGAAGAAGAAGAAGTGGGTTTAAAAACCGGTAGGAGAGGAAGAGATAGAGGAGGGGTGGGGGGTTTTTGGAAAAGAGGGATGAATGAGTAATAAATGAGGGAGTTTTGAAGAGGAGAGAGGAAGTTGAAAGGATAGAGGAAAATAAATGTTGAAGGGATTTGATTTGATAGGAGGAGTGGAAAAGGGGTAATTGATGAGGTGAGGGTGAGAGAATAAAGGAATGGGATTCGAAAAGATAGTGATGGGAGATGAAGTAATTTGGTAGGGCCTATTTGAGTTGAAAAGTTTGCTTCGGTACCCGTTTCACCACAGATAGAATGCCGACGGAATGCCATTGGGTGCCGGCGGTATGCCGATAATGTTTACAGAAAGTAATTTTGAAGGCAAATCAGTAAACCGACGGTATGCCGAAGTATTTCGTTGGTATGTCGTCTGAACAGAAACTAGGAGTCAAGATAAATAATGCCTAACTCCTGGCAAAGAAATACAAACCGATCCTTCAGGAGGGGTTCAGTGAAGATGTCCACTAATTGATAAGTAGTATCAATAAAATCAAAATAAATGTCCCCCTTTTGTTGATGGTCACGAAGAAAATGGTGTCTAATCTCAATGTGCTTCGTGCGTGAGTGACAAATCAAATTTTTTGTCAGATTGATAGAGCTAGTGTTATCATATTTGATCGAGGTACAAGTAGAAGAGATACCATAATCAACAAGTGTTTGTGACATCCAAAAAATTTATGCACAACAACCAGCCGCTATATACTCGACTTCAGTAGTGGAAAGAGCAACAGAGTTTTGTTTCTTACTAAACCATGATACCAAGGATTTTCCAAGGAATTGACATGTGCTGCTAGTACTTTTTCGGTCGATTTTGCATCCGGCGAAGTCCGCATCCGAGTAGCCGATAAGCTCAAAGGATGAAGATTTCGGATACCAAAGTCCCATGTTAATGGTGCCTTTGAGATACCAAAAAATGCGCTTAACGGCACATAAGTGAGATTCTTTTGGATTTTCTTGGTATCGTGCACAAAAACAAACACTAAACATGATATCGAGACGGCTAGCAGTTAAATAAAGTAAGCTCCCGATCATACCTCGATACTTACAAATGTCGACCGAGATACCATCTTCATCATTATCAAGTTTTGTCGATGTTGCCATAGGAGTCCTTATTGATTTGGATGAGTCAAGTTCAAAACGTTTGAGAAGATCCTTTGTATATTTGGCTTGATTGATGAAAATTCCTTTGGGACCTTACTTGATTTGCAGACCCAGGAAGAAAGATAGTTCTTCCATCATGCTCATTTCAAATTCGTCCTGCATTACTTTGGCAAATTCTACACATAGTGCATTATTAATGGAACCAAAAATGATATCGTCAACGTAAATTTGAACTAACAAAAGGGTGCCATTAAGAGATTTAATAAAAAAAGTGTATTATCAACTTTGCCCTTAAAAAAGTTATGAGAAACAAGAAAGGAACTAAGACGCTCATACCAAGCACGAGGAGCTTGTTTGAAGCCATAAAGGGCTTTGTGTAATTTGAAAACATGATGAGAAAAATAAAAATTTTCAAAGCCAGGAGGGTGCTTAACATAAACTTCCTCCTTAATAATACCATTTAGAAAGGCACTTTTGACATCCATTTGAAAGAGTTTGAAATCATAAAGTAAGCAAAAGCACATAGCATGTGAATGGATTCAAGACGAGCAACCGAAGCATAGGTTTCATCGTAGTCAATGCCTTCCTCTTGGTTATAGCCTTGAGCAACCAATCGGGCTTTGTTACGAGTGACGAACCCATCTTCATTAAGTTTGTTTCGAAACACCCACTTTGTCCCAATAATGGGGTGGTTGTGGGGTTTAGGGACAAGTTCCAAAAACTTGTTTCTCTCAAATTGGTTAAGCTCTTCTTACATTGCTATCAACCAAAATTCATCCTTAAAGGCATCGTTGATGTTTTTAAGCTCTATTTGAGAAATAAAAGCCATATTTGTACAGAGATCACGAGTAGAGGATCTAGTGCTAACACGAGAGGAGGGATCACCAATGATAAGCTTCTTGGAATAATGTGGGACAAATCTCTATTCCTTTGGGAGGTCCTCTTGATGATTCTCTAGTGGTGGATAATCTTCGGTTGGAGGGGTTACTATTTCATTGTTAGATGAAGAAGGACAAGTGTCTCCAATAGAAGAGTTTTCCAAACTAAAAGAGATGTCATCAACATCATCGGATGAGGAGGATGTAGAAGAGTTAAGTTCATCAGAAGAGACATTAATTGACTCTTCGACAACAAGACTTCTTTTGTTGAAAATACGAAATCCTTTACAATGTATTAAGTAACCAAGAAAAATACCTTCATAGGCTTTTTCCTCAAATTTGCCTAGGTTATCCTTGGTGTTCAAAATAAAACATTTGCATCCAAACACTTTAAAGTATTCAATTGAAGGAATTTTGTCAAACCAAAGCTCATATGGAGTTTTCTTAGAAATCGGTCGAATTAAGACCCTATTTATAACATAACAAGTCGTATTAACGGCATCCGCCCAAAAATATTGGGAAAGCTTATATTGGTTTAAAATGACCCGTGCCATATCGCCAAGGGTTCTATTCTTTCTTTCCACAACTTTGTTTTGTTGTGGAGTTCTAGGACAAGCAAAATCATGACCAAAACTATTCTTTTTATAAAATCTTTTAAAATCAGCATTATCAAATTCTTCTCCATGATCACTTCTAATCTTGTTGATCATAATGCTTTTCTCATTTTGAACACGTTTACAAAAACTAACAAATTCACGAAATGTATCACTTTTGTTTGCAAGAAATATGACCCACGTAAATCTTAAAAAATCATCAACTAAAACAAATGCATAAAGTTTACCACCAAGACTAGCTACTCTACTAGGACCAAATAGATCCATATGGATAAGTTGAAGAGGCCTAGTAGTACTTACGGAGTTGATGGATTTGAAAGAAGATTTGGTCAACTTACTTTTCTTACATTTTTCGTATACCATATCCTTTTTGAAAGAGATGCTTGGAAGACCTCTTACAAGCTTCTTGGTGGCGAGTCGGGATATGGTATCCATGTTAGCTAGGGGTACAACTTGGGCGGGCTAAACCCGAACCCAATCGGATAAACCCGTTAATGGGTTGGGTTAGGGTTGAAGAAACTCGGGTTCGGGCTCAGATTTGGGTTAAAATATTTGACCCCGATCAACAATCGGGTTGGGCTCGGGTTCATGTGTCGGGTTACCCGACGAACCCGAAACACGACTTCCATACATACATATATATATATATATATATATATATATATATATATATATATATACATACTTCTTAAATAAAAAGTTTAAATCTAAATTCTCCACACAAACTCTTCAACTCATTATCCAGAATCTTATTTCAGTTTGTATTTTGTAATGACCAATACTTGATTGCTATTTGGTTGTGTTTAATATTACTTTTGTTTAAAATTATTTCAAATATTATATTAGAACCCAATAAACCCGGTGGACCCGACCCAACCCGAGTTCAACCGGATCCTTCGGGCTTGGTCTTGGGCTTCATATGTTGAACCTGAGGTCGGGCCGGGCTTGGGCTCGGGTTAGGCTTATGATTCATCTGGTTGGGCTCGGGTAGACCTCAAGCCCGACCCAACCCGCCCGAGTTGTACCCCTAATGTTAGTATGCCCAAGTCTCATATGCCAAAACCAACTTTCATCGTTCTTTGCTACTAAGCACCTGTCATTGTTAGTGCTCTCAACTAGATAAAGAACATAGATATTATTTTCTCTAATGCCTTCATACACAATAGATCCACTAGTGCTATCGGTGATGAAGCATTTGTGTTTAACAAACTTAATATCATAACTATTATCCGTAAGATGACTAATGCTAAGAAGGTTGTGCTTGAGATTTGTAACAAGGCAAACATTTCTAATACATGGATAAGGAGGGGAGCCAATGTTACCATTTCCTATGATATACCCCTTTAGATTATTGCCGAAGGATACATGTCTTTCTTTCTTCATCGATAGCGTTGCGAAGAGTGAAGCGTCACCGGTCACGTGCCGTGAGCAACCACTATCGAGAATCCACTTGCTTTTAGCATGCGATAGAGGGTTCACCTACAACACAAGTTGAAGATGAAGACTTTGGTACCCAAGAATGTTTGGGTCCTTGATTGTTAGTTTTAGGAACCCATTCAAACATTCTCATATCATCATGTTTTCTTATTTGACAATAGTAAGAAGTGTGTCCAAGGAGACCACAATAGTGGCATCCCATAGGTGTGATAGGTCTAGAGGAGGGTGAGTGACAGAGTGTACGAGAGGTCCTAGTATGATTAGGAGTTTTCACTTGAGTGTTGTGGTGATGATAGTAGAAAGCATGATGTGTAATGTTTTTCCTTTTGAGAGGACCTTTTCGTGTATGCACTTGGTTAGGGAAAGACCTATGTGTTGTGTTCTTCTGAGTATGAGGCATGCGACCGGTGTTGATATGCCTTTGTGTATGCGTGTGTGTCATATTCATATCGACTTGTTTCTTGCATTTTGCAAGAAGGTCGTTGTACTTGATGGAGGTGGCATATTCTCTTTGATTTGCAGCAAGAGTCTTGTGCATAGTAAATTCATATCCTTCCTTGAGGGATTGGATTTCAACGTCCCTGTTCTTGATAACGTCTTATGATTCTTGGAGCTCTAGTCGTAGAGACTCGATCTCATCCGTGTCAGAAACAGGCGACTTTCCTTTAATGTCATGAATGATGTTAGAAAGTTTTTCTATTTCTTGCTTGTGAGCGCAAATTCTTTGAGAGATTTTTTGTATTTTCCTCTTATGACCTTGTGTTCATTGTGTAATTCAAGAATAGCATTTTCTAAGTCATTGTAAGAAAGAGCATTCATAGAGAGGTCATCTGTTACCTCAGTTGCCATAAGATAAACATTTGCCTTGTGCTTGCACTCTTTGTTGTCGTCAAAGTCGCTAGCATCACTTTCACACCATATGTTAGTGTTGGCATATTTTTTGGAGGATGAGCTTCCTTTGTTGGACTTCTCGTATCTGCTAGATTCTTTTCTTGCAATGGGACAGTCCCTCTTGATGCGTCCGGTTCTCTTGCAGTTGTAGCAGGCGGGTTCTTCATCATTGTCCCGTCTTGTACGATTTGCTTTGTTGAACTTGAGAAACTTTCGGAAGTGCTTGGTGGTGAGAGCGATCTCTTCATTGTCTGAGTCATCATCATCGGAGTTGTCTTTTGAAAAGGACTTGGTTGCTTTTAGAGCAAGTGACTTTTCCTTTTCTTTAGCTTTTTCCTTCTCCTTTTCTTGAACGAAAGATTCTTCTTGGTCCTTCATGTCCAGCTCGTGGGTCGTGAGCTTTTCCATGAGGGTTTCAAGAGTCATGGTTGTCAAATCGTTTCATTCAATGATGACGGTAGCTTTAGGATTCCACCCTTTGGTTAATCCCCGAAGGATTTTTCTAATCTTTTAATGAGTAGGATATTCCTTGCCAAGAGAAGAGAGAGGGTTAATGATATCACAAAATCGAGTAAACATAATAGTAATAGAGTCATCTTGTTTCATTTTGAAAGATTCATATTCTTGGGTGAGTCTACTGATCTTGGATTCCTTTACTTGAGAGGTTCCCTCGTGTCAACCCCTTGACCAAATTTTTTCTATTTATTAAAATTTTTACCATTCTTTATTGTCTCAAACATATATATGGTTTGCTTTATATTTTACTTTTCTTAAAATATCACAAAAGGGGACCAAGGGGTCATAAAATTATTGACAGGGACTATGGTGTAATTTTCCTAAATTCAAATATCCCCTCTGGCCGTTTAAAAAACTCGATCAGTTAGGATAAGCTGTAATCAAATTCAAATCGATTCTCCTCCAATCCATTAGGATTTGCAAAAAAATCAAACTCTATAAATATGTGGGTAGCCGCCTGGCTCTAGAGAAACCTTAGAAACCAATCCTTGTTGCAAGAATAGCTGAGGAGGAAGAGGAACAGTCCAGCCTCGAACTCGACAGGTAACCCTTCGAACCTTCAGTTCCAGTTTTCAAATCCAACAGGTAACCACATCTTTACTTGTAGATCACTATCATCTACCAAGCACAGGATTACGACTTGTAGGTGTTTGTGTTTATGTTAAGGGGGTGTCTGTCCATCTTCAATAGCAGAGCATGTCACAGGGAGTGCATATGTATCATTGGGGGTTCATGTGTAATGGCTTTAGGAATGTTAGGTTCCAATTCATGTGAGTATAGACAACAGAGTTGTTAGATAGGCATATAGCAAGGGTGTTCAGGTTTTAGGAATCAGCCAACAGGGAATGGTTCCATACCAGGAACAGCTTCAATTGATCATATTAATCAAAGTATCAGACAGATACTTGATACAGGTATAAGATAGGTTCAACCCTCTATCACATCTAATGTTCTGTCTTGTGTGATGCAGTCCATTGAGGTCCCGAGCTCTGGTAGACTATATTGTTCATACATATATAGCATTTAAGTCCCTTCCCTTTATATCAGAATGGTTATGCCCTTGAGTATCAGAACACCATCTGTTCTCACTCACATTCATGTCGTATGATTTCTGTCCAGTTAATGCGATACCTTACATTGGGTTAGATCCTTAGACACAATGTTTAGTCCACTTTACCAACTGTTCAAATCCTATAATCCACATTAGATGTTGATGTCCATTCTTTGCTAATTCACTGTGTATCAAATGGTATCAGTCATATGCTTACTTAATAATCTATCCTGCTAACAGAGACCTCTCTGTTTCCTCTATGTTATTTTATTGCATTCACTTCGGTTATGTGAAGTTCATTCCCTGCATACATTAATTTACCACTGCAACACAAGTCCTGCCTCTGGGTCTATCTCCTAGGCATATGTCCAATTTCACATGCTTTCATATAGGTTCGTATACATAGACTTAGTATTCCCTTTTTCCTTTTTGTTCGGGTCTTAGTTACTGTAATTAAAGACCAGCCTTAAATTGAATATGTTAATTCACCCCATATATTTGGATGACCAGTCCTCACTAAGACATGTCCTGCCTTTCCCCATACTAGGTGCAGCTCATTAGATCTTCCTGACCCATTTCCCTTATTATTTATGTTCAGGCGGATTGCTTCCATCCGTTGTTCTGAACCTGGTTATTTAGATATCTGCCTCTTGTGTACTGATGAACCCTTGACTAATACTCTAAATATTAGTCCCCACAACCTCAGAGTGCCAGGATAGGGGGATAACACGTAGGGGTCTTAGACCCAGGTATCATCACATTGGTCTGTTGTGTCACAGCCTACCCTGCTAACTCAATAAACCACATCCTGATACTTGCCAATAAGCAGCATTGAGGATGTAGAGCTTGGCCTATCATGCCTATTACTTTCCCATTTGCTAGTAGCAGCCTTGTTTTACCCAGTGGTCTTGTCAACATTCAGAATTTTCCTATAATATTCCCATACTAGCAAGTATCATTGCACACATGACAACTCGAGTTGGGACTACCTCAGTATATGCTATATTTGTTCAGAACCCCATTATATTATCTAACATCCTAGCTTGCAGGTTCTACATATCACACTACCTGCACACATGCTCTGATACAGGCCAGGTATCAGAGCTTATACTACACTTCTTTGTATTCCTTGCATTGCATTTCATACGGTTTGTATACAGGAGTTAGCCTTTACTGTCCCTGCATTGCATTCCATATCTGTACACATACTTTGAACCATTGCACACCACATTCACCATGTGTCCATACCACTACTGTTTTGCCCTCGAGAACATCCAATACACTAAAATCCTTTTTAGACACAATCAGTACATGTTACATACCAGTTTTTAATAGGAAGATGTGTAGGATAGACTGATATGGGAGGTACAAGGGCAGGTTGTGTATTGTTACTACAGTAGTCCAAAGGAATGTTTTAAGTATCAATCGAGTATTAGATCAATGGGACAATGACCACAGGGCATCAAGCAATATTGATAGTAATAAGACCTAGGAAGTATTCCTGTGTGAAGGAGATATGTAGTATTGACAGGAATTAGATAATGGCAGGACCCTTTTACATTCTCCATCTTCTATTCCACCTTTCAATAGGCAAAAGAAGAAGTAATATTAGATGTAATTTATGGGAGTAGTGGTATACAAGAGTAGAGGGCTGAATGTAGGATATGGGGATAACCAGTGTGAAGGAGATAGTCCAGAATTGGGCTGTGTGTATTCACTTATATGTTCTGCTTTGGTTCTTTGTGACTTTGAGTATGTAATTGTGGATAGAGCCTTGGCCTAAATTGTATTAAAGACCAAGGACTGATTCTACTATAATTTAATGTACTGAAATGTCTGTCCCACCTGTCATATATGAAGTAATTGATTATCCTATACTACCATGATGTCATATCCTCTGTGAAGTAGGAATAGTTCCATAGATCAAGAGGCTTGAGGTATACTGTCATATGCCCCATATAGGTTATAAGTCAAGCATGTCATTGAACAGGGTCCCATATCAGAGATAGGACAAGAGAACAATTGGTGAACCTAGAAGCTATTCAGGGATATAAACAAGGTTACCTTCCTATTATATCTATTAATTCAAGTTAATTTATAAACAGGTTGGAGACCCCGATGTAGCACTTGACAGTGCCAGCAGCACAGGACCACAGGCAAGTATACCTTGCCTTTCTACACAGCTTTATTTACATGCAATGTCTTTTATTATTCAATTATTCAGTTTTTCTCATTATTATTGACATGTACTTTTCATATCATGTTAGTATTTTATTTCATTGATACATAGCCCTTATTCACAGCTAGTCTTGTGTCTTATTGGTCGTGTTCACTTGTGCCTTGATTGAGTCGTATCATGGGTCGAGAAGTCATGAACTGAATTGCTATACCTCTTTGTCTTGAAATCTTGAAGCCAACCTGCGAGTCCATATTAGGGGCGAAGGTTAGTAGTTATTGGTCTACACCTGCGAGTCCACACTAGGGATGAGGGTGATGCTAACCTGCGAGTCTACACTAGGGGCGAGGGTTAGTAGTATATAGTTCACACCTGCGAGTCCACACTAGGGACGAGGGTGATGCTAGCCTGCGAGTCCACACTAGGGGCGAGGGCTAGTAGTTGATCAAACCTGCGAGTCCACACTAGGGGCGAGGGTTTGAGTATTCGATTTGGTTATCCGTTGACATCTTGACATGATTTTTTTCGTCCTCGTTCAGCAGTTCATTTATGTGTAGTCAGTGTACAGATTCGTGTTTTATTCATTGCTTATTTTTACTTGTTTATTCTGGATCTTCTCCATGCATGATAAACTGTTAGAAAGGCTCATTTTTATGTATCTTGCTAGTCCTCTGAGGACCTGATGATCTCTTCAGGTTAGTCGAGTTTGAGTCAGGAGCAGACAAGAGGTTTGAGTCAGCATCAGACCGCAGTGCTTGCAGTTGAGGTTGCCTTGATTAGCATGTTGTAGTCAGTTAGTGTATTTTATGTACTTTTCTCTTTTCGTCTATTGGTAGTGGATTTGTGTCCACCGGACGTGACATTGCTTCTTGGAGATATTCAGTTATATTTATTATTGTCTAGTTTCATGTCTTATTTATTTGATCTTGATTGTGATTCGATTATTCTGTGGATGAGATATAGTCTACCATGAGTTTCTAGATTGCCGTGACTTGTGTATATTAGACAGCGTACTACCTCGACATTACGACATAGGTTGGGCTTGGACACGTCTTGTATCCGAAAGCGGGTGCGGGTCGTGACACCTCGTGAGTAACTTCTAAAAGTCTCCAGATTTCATTGGAGATCTTGCAGACGGAAATCCTATTAAACTCATTGCTATCAAGGGCACAGTAGAGAGCGTTCATAGCTTTAGCTTTCCGACTAGCAATCTTTTTATCATTCTCAGCGAGTCTATCTTTAAGGGTTTCTGAGATAACTTCTTCAATAACCATGGAAGATACATGAATGTCGTTGACGACACAATCCCATAGGTCATAGTCTAGGGATTTCAGATAAATGCTCATCCTAATCTTCTAATAGTTATAGTTAGTTCCATCAAATAGAGGAGATCTATTTGTGGAGTGTCTCTCATTGTGGAATGAATTAGTACTAGGGTTACTAGCCATGGATCTCTCTAAGCATGTAAGTCCAAATCAAGAGACAAAGCTCTGATACCAATTGTAGAACCCTAGAGGATGGTGAATAGGGTAATAAAATAATTATCAAGCAATTTACTACTATTTTAATGAAGAGTAAAAGAGATAGAGATTCAAACACTCGATGTATCCTGGTATTCTCCCAAGAGGCACTCCAGTCCCGAAACTCTCTCCGGCTTTAATCCACTATTTGAGTAAATAGTTAGACACGAGTTTGGATCCGAAGAACTCGTCAACTTCAATACGAGTTTGGATCCGAAGAGCTCACCAACTTCTTACACACGAGTTTTCTTACGAAGGCTTGGCAACTTCAATAGAAAAGAAAGTGGGCTTTTGATCTTCTACAACACTTTGAAGATCGAAGATTATAACTCTTCAAATACTCTTCCACTCTTCGGTTGGATGACAAATTAAAGCTTTGGGTAGAGTAGTAATGGTGAGGATCTTTGGTTGTTGAAAAAAATTTAAGGCTCAAGTAGATGTCTTTAAAGACAAGACACAACCACCTTAAATAGAGAACCAAGAGAACTAGTCATTTAATGCTCCAAACATAAGGCTAACGAAATACCGTCGATATGGAGCGGTATTCCATCGGCATGCCATTTCTGAAAGGTAACGGTAATAAATTTAGTCGGTGGAGCATTTAATGCTGACATCTGTCCGTTCAAAAATTAAAAATAGAAAGGTCGGAATACCGACGGTATGCAACGGTATACCGTCGGTATGCCATCTTTCTTCACAGAAAGTTTTTTGGGCAGAAAACCGGTATACCATCAGTACACAGCGGTATGCCGTCGGTATGCCAAATTTTTTTACCGAGTGTTTTTCTTGCTCAGAAACGGCATACCGTCGGTACATAGCGGTATACCGTCGGTATGCCGATTTTTGTCACAGAGAGTTTTTCTTGCTCAGAATCGGTATACCGTCGGTACATAGCGGTATACCTGTTGGCCCAATGATTGTATCATATTTTTGAATATGGTTAATATGTTAAGTTTAGTATTTCATTATCACTAATCTACATACTATCGCTATAGCATTTCTACTTATACTTATTCCTTTGGTTATATGTGCCTATTGGTTTACATATTAGTGATATGAGCTTATCTATCTTAAATTTAATCGGGTTGCCAAAATCAAAACTATATTTTTGATTGTGGTCATTCAATTAAGTTTAATCATTATGATATCACTAACATTTATGCTATCACCTTAGCACTTATACTTAAACTCAGTATTTGTCCTAATGTGCATTAAACTTATCATACTTGCTACTATGTATATTGCTTTGTTCGTCTAACATGTACATGCAGAAAAGTAATAAGCAAGATCAATGTGGACATATGCAATGAAGAAATCATGGTGGGCCAAAGACGACGGATCCCACAAGATTTCTCTGAACCACCCGACGACATCTCCGGAGCCACGCACTCGGGGGTTCCGCTGCCGCCAAGGGGAAAAGCTGCCGCCAAGGGAAAAAGCCAGCACCTATCAAAGGAAGAAGCCAAGTCTTGCCATCATCATTTTAAGACTCTGAAGAAGCCTGCACCTGCTACAGTATATCTGGAGTCTGTAATGAGTCTTAGGAATAATTGTAAACACAAGCAATGGATGGCAAAATCGAAAGCTAGGGTAGAAATTAGCCCAGGATCATTTTCGAATGAAAACCGGCATACCGACGGTATACCGGTCCATACCGACGGTATACCAATTTTGTTCACAGAAAGTTTCTATCTACAAAATCGGCATACCGACGGCATACCAGTTCATACCGACGGTATACCGATTTAGTAACGTTGAAATTCCAACGGTCGAAAATCCGAGCAATTAATGATCACAACGGCTATATTTCTAGCCGTTGCATTCCAGACCGGTATACCGCCGGTATGTCGGTTCATACCGACGGTATGCCGGTTCGCTGACTGAAAAGTTACCTTTGGCTCTTTTCAATACTTTGGTTATAAATAGCCTTGAACCCCTTCATTCAAGGTTGATGCTTTGAGCCTAAAAATTTCTAAACCACCAAAGCCTATCCCCAAACAACTCTACAAAGCTTTCATTTGCCATCCACAAATTGTGTTAGAGTTATTGAGTTAGAAAGTGAGATCTTCATCTTATTGTATAAGGAGATCAAAACCTATTGTGAAAGGTTGAAGTTGGAGAGTCTTCGTATCCAAACTCTCGGTTGAAGTTGGAGAGTCTTCGTATCCAAACTCTCGGTTGAAGTTGGAGAGTCTTCGTATCCAAACTCGGTTGAAGTCGGAGAGGCCTTCGGATTAAAGCTCTCGTGTAAGAAGTTGGCGAGTTCTTCGGATCCAAACTCGTGTGTAACTATTTACTCAAATAGTGGATTAAAGCCGAAGAGAGTTCCAGGACTGGAGTACCTCTTGGGAGGATACCAGGATATATCGTGTGTCGGTATTGTTATTGCTTCTTCTCTTGCACTTATATTTTTAATATTTTTAAATTGCCCATTAGCTTGTGCTAAGTGCTTGATTAGTTAGCTTGACCCTATTCACCCCCCTCTAGGGTTCCTATAATACCGTCGTTATGCCAATTTTCGTCACAGAGAGTTTTCTCAGGAAGAAATCGGTATACCGTCGGTGCATGGCGGTATGTCATCGGTATTCCGTTTCTGAAGACGTTGATTTTTTACTTAAAAACAGAAGGGGCTTATGTTTTGTCATCTACCTTAAGCGTTACATAGAAAGTCCTAGACCTTGTACGGACTCTAAAAAGTTGAATCTTTTGAGAGCAATCTTTGAGTGTGGGCTGATCTTTTCTTCAGTCTTGTTTTAGGAGACTTCTTAAAAGCTTTCATGTGGTTTTGCTGAGTGGCTTGGATAAACAGAATTCTTTGTAGCAGCCATTGAAAAGCTTGATGGTGTATCTGTTTGCTGAAAATATAGAGAAAACTATAAACCACGAAGATGATGTTAATGTTATCAAAATAAATGTGCCAACAAAGGTTAATTTTAATGTTAAGGTTAATGTTAATGTTAATTATCATGTTAATTTAATATTAATTTTAATTTTAATATTAATTTTAATGTTAAATTTTGTTATGTCAACTGCCATGTCAACAACCATGTCATATGCCACATAATGCAAAATGATATTACCCAAATATTTTCAAAATTGCTATTTGGCTCCCAAAATATTTGGGTGATGTCATCTCCCATTATGTGGCATATGACATGGTTTCTGACATGACAGCTGACTTGGCAAAATTTAACATTAAAATTAATATTAAAATTAATATTAAATTAACATGATAATTAATATTAAGATTAACCTTAACATTAAAATTAACCTTAACATTAAAATTAATAATAATTTTAATATTAAAATTAATATTAACATTAACATTAGCATTAATATTAATAATTCTGGGAGATGGCATTAACATTAACATTAACATCAACATTAACATCAGCTATTATGTCAGCATTAATATTAACATTAACATTAACATTAGCATTAATATTAACATTAACATCAGCTATTATGTCAGCTGTCATGTCAGATGCCACATAATGGGAGATTGCATCACCCAAATATTTTGGGAGCCAAATAGCATAATTAAAATATTTTGGGAGCCAAATAGCATTTTTGAAAGAAAATTGATTACTTTCCTATGTTTCGGTGTCAAAAAAATTGAGAAGGAAATGAAAGTAATTTTCAATGGAAAATAAATTAGGTGGAAAAATGATTCCATCAATCGTATCAGGAAGATCATCGAAGTAAGGAGATGGCGTAAAACGTCGGTGAAGGCGGGTATGTCGCCGAAAATCACAGTCGCACGGAGGAAGAGGACTTGTGCAACCGTGCGCCGTTGGAAGAAGAGCCGTCGGGGAAAACGAAGATCGCCGGATAAGATGATCTGATTGCCGTCGCTTGCCGCAGATGCAAACTCGCTGTCGTCGGAGATCAGCCAGCCGCCGCTCGGAAAGGAGCAGCCCTAGTCGCTGTCGTCTCTCGTCGTCGTCGTCGTCACTGAGTGGCCGATCGTCTCTGCCATGGCCGATCTTGCTTGGGGAATTAGGGTTAGGGTTTGCCTGAGGGAAATTTGGGGAGGGAGAAGAAAGAGGAGGTTGCTCTGCTAGCAAGAATCACTTTTGCATTTGAATTATTCACTTTCTTTTCAATTTTTTTTTTGATATTTTCAAACATGAGCAAAGGAAATCAATAGGAATTGCAATTTAGTAACAAAAAAAAAATGCAATTTTATTTTCCTTCCATTTGCTTTATATGCAATTTTCAGTTCGACAAATGAAAGAAAAAGACACAGACAAAGAGACAAAAGATACGTACAAGTCACGTGTGCTAATAGTATTAATAATTTGAAATGACTTTTTTTTTTTCTAAATATGGATTGTAGATTTATGCAATTGGGGGTTGTGGGACAGTGGACACATTTTCTCAGCACAGACAGAGACTGACAGACACTGCAGAGGGAAGGAAGCAAAGCATTTTTGTGCAGTAGTGAGTGTACTGTGTGTTGCTGGCTGGCTTTATTGTTCATAGGTCCCCCAGCTGTAGTGATGATGATTGGCCACCACCCAACCCCATGAGGATACGCATAGATTGTGTGGTTAGAGAATCTGCCACCCACCTCTGTACATCTCTACAAGTACCCATAGATTGTGTGGTTGGAGAATCTGCCACACTTCTGTACATCTCTACAAGTGTCACCTCTTTTTCTCTCTGTATGTACTTTCCTACTTTAGATATTATTTTGGGTAATTAACGTTTAGACTCTAGATTTTATATAAATCTAGTGTTTAATTTTCCAACGTGTTCTTTCAAATTATTTTTTGACTTATTTGCAATTTGATATTCTCAGATCTCAACTATATCAGTTTTTCAACTTCATAACCTAAACTTTTTTGCTCAACAACTTAATACCATCAACTAATAAATATTTTAAACTACATATCCTAAAAATAAAAATAAAAAAAATCCAAAAATACCACTGTCTCCTACCTCGCCGTCCTTCTCCTGCCACCCCTGTCCTCCCCTCTCCGGCCACTCCGCCCCTAGCCTCCCCCATGGCTGCACCTCCTACCCCCCCCCCCCCTCTCCTTCGGCCACCCTCGCCCCCTCCCACACGGCTGCCCCACCCACCCCACCCCCTGCTAGGGATGTCAATGGGACGGGTATGGGCCTGGGACCATATCCCTCATCCCCATCTCCGAGTAGTGTTTGAATTTCCATCCCCGTCCACGTTCCCCGTCGGGTTCAATTTTTACCCCCCATCTCCGTCCCCGTTAGACAATGCCCTCTCCGTCACCGTCCTCGCCCCTGTCCGATGACACTTTCGGGCCAATTTTTCCCTTGTCCGTCTCTCGTCCGGTTAACAGTTTTTAATGTACATTATAAGCTTAAAAATTTATTTTCATTCAAAAAAATTACAAGGCATGTTAATAAAATATAGTTTTTATAAAAAAAATACTACTATATATAGATCATGAACCCATCATACCAATGAATTGCACATATGAGTATAAGTAATCGGGGTCAGGAATTTACCGGGGCGGGGAGTACTATATCCATACCTGTCCCCGAATTTGACTGAAGAATTTCTTTAATCCCCATCCCCGCCCCCATCCCCGTTTTTAAATCCCCAAACCCATCCCCGTCGGACAAAAAAACTGGGTCCCCGTCGGATTCGGAGAAAATTGCCATCCCTACCCCCTGCCCTCCCCTCTCCGGCCACAACTGTCCTCCCTATCCCCTCCGGCCACCGCTGCCAACCCTGATGCGCCCCCCCCCCCCCCCCCCCCCCGCTCTCTCCACGGCTGCCCACCCACCCCCCGCCTCCGCTGGGAAGGGGGTGGCTGGGAGGGGGCGAGGGTGGCCGGAAGAGCGGGCAGGGGGTGGCCGGAGGGGGGAGAGGGTTGGGAGGGTATATTTTTAAGTTTTGTTCAAAAAAATTTCGGGATAACAAGTTGTTCCAAAAAAAAATAGTTTAGGGTATTAGTTGAAAAACTGATATAGTTGAGGGTATCAAGTTAAAATTAAGCCTTATTTTTTTCCTATATGCCAGCTAACATGGCATGTCAAACAATATTATATATTATCTAACATGACAGCTGACACGATATATTTTAATTCAAAGAATTAATTATTCAATTTTTTATTTTTATTTTAACATGTCAGCTGTCACATCAATATGCCATGTCAGTTGTCACATAAGAGGGATGGTTTGGAAAGACAATTGGAAGAAAGAGTAGCACTTTTCTTAGAAAAATTGGATCTAGATTTTTTTTTTTTTCCATTTAATATCATTTACAACATGTGTTAGTTTTTTTTTCCCTTATACTCATGTTTAGAGTATAATAAAATAAATAAATAAATAAATAAATACGGTCCAAAATTTTCAATTGGACTCATTAGAAGTAAATTCTAAGTCCATGTAAAATTCATGGTCTAAACACTAAATAGCCCTCTTACTGTACTTCTATTCTTTTGTTCTTTCACATAGGGGTGAGCATTATAAGGTTTAAGACCGAAAACCGAACCGAACCGAATAAGGCATTCGATTCCATTTTAAAAAATTTGAGTTGGGCTCAATTTTAGAATACCCGATATTCGGTTTTCGGTTTCGGGTTCGGTTGTTGGATTCGGATTCGGATTTAGTTTAAAACCGAAAACCGAATAAGCATTATGAAATTACATACATACCCTTACCAAATAAACCCTAAGTATAAGTAAACATTTTCTCTCTCTCCTTCCATTCTTTCTATTTCCCTCTCAACTCTCGAGAGCAGCCGCTGCTACTCTCCTCTCTCTTAAAAAAATCTAACTTCTCCATCTCTCACCGCCTCCGCCTCCTCTCACCTCCTCCGCCTCCGCATCCTCTCACCTCCTCCGCCTCTCACGGTCTCACCTCCTTCGCCTCTCATCGACTCCGCCTGTGTGACTGTTCCTCTCCTCTCTCTAAAAAAATAGATCTGTGGTCGAATCCTCTCTGGCTTCCTATTTCTAAAAAAAGATCTGTGGTGGAATGATATCTGTGTGTTAACAATAGATCGATCAGGACTTCTTTTTGGTGATTTGTGTGTTCCAACTACCAAGACATTTGTGATCTGAGGTTGAATTTCATAGTTTATGGTACCATTACCTGGATGATATATTGCATAAATATTTAGTTGTTTATCTCAATAATTTTAGTTTTATATTTCATTTTTACAAGTATATAAATTTGTGGGCTTGGATTTCTTTAAAGAAATGTTACAATTTTTTTTTGTTATTTAATGCTGGAATAATACTCATTTTGCTTACTATGTACTTTGCAATTCGTTCATTTTGACGCTGGAAGTATTAGCCATGATGGTATTGCAACATTTGCTATCCAGTGTTCTAAATATTGGATTAACTTTCAATTATTGATAATATGATCTGCTGATTGATTGGGTGGCCAAAATTAAGAATTATATTATGCAATTAATCTGCCAGAATTTTTTTCGGTCTGATTTAAGTAACAATAAGCCCAATTTATTTTGACCACAGCAAATACATCACAAGGGAATCACATAATAGGCCAATTTTTTTTGTTTTTTAGAGCCAGTAAATCCAATTTTGTACTGGCCATTAATAAACAAAGGTCCACAAAAAAGGCCCATATAAACCGAATAAACCGAAAGCAGAACTGAATATTTCGGTTCGGTTTAGGTTCGGTTTTTGCTGGATTCAGTTCAATTTCGGTTTCTATTTTTGTAAATTCGGTTTATTCAGTTTTCGATAATTCGATTTGGTTTGAACCGAATACTAACCCCTACTTTCACAAAAACAATATCTTTTCTCATCTATTGAAGATAAGGTTGCACATATAACACATATATTTGATATTTATCCATCATTTTCAGACTGTATATAAACATGAGTCTCATCATATTGGACATCAACCTCTTCCAATCTTCCGAATCTTTTAAAAAATGAAAGAAAGAGCACAATTTGAAAAGAAAAGTGTCGAATTAGTTTTTTCTTTTGCTTTTTGTAGGAAATAATAATGCCTTGTTCTCATTGCTAGGGTTTGTTACAATATATATAGTGTCTACATTTGGGCTTATGGGCCATATTTACATTACAAATATAATCTAACACTCCCCCTCAAGTTGGAGCATGCAAGTCACAAATGCCCAACTTGGGAAGGAAAGAATCAAACACATGCTTTCCAAGGTGCTTGGTGAAGATGTCAGCCAGTTGAGAAGACGTAGGAACATGCGAGGCTATTACGGTGCCATCTCTAATAGCATCGCGAACAAAATGCAAATCTACTTCAATATGCTTACTGCGCTCATGAAATACCAGGTTCTGAGCCAGGTGCAGGGCTGACTGACTGTCACAATACACTGACATAGCAGACTCCTGGCGAACGCCCAAACACACCAATAACTCCTTCAACCATTTTAACTCACAAACAAGCGCAGCAAGAGATCGGTATTCAGCTTCAGCGGAATATCGGAAAACAGTTGATTGCTTCTTGGTCTTCCAAGAAATAGGAGACCCCCCCCAGAAACACCAACCAGCCTGTAATAGAGCGGCGAGTCAAGGGACAACTGGCCCAGTCGGAATCACACCAACCAGAAAGACGGAGATCACGATCAGCTTTCAAAAGAATACCCTGTCCCGGTACATGTTTGAGATATCTGATAACTCTCAAAGCAGCATGCCAATGATCTTGTCGAGGCTCCTATAAGAATTGAGACAAGATATGCACAGCATAGGCTAAGTCAGGGCGAGTAAACGATAGATAAATCAACCTCCCAACTAGCCTACGATAAGTCTCTATATCCGTCATCTTTGGACTAGTCGATTCTGCCAGCTTGTGATTGGGCTCCATGGGAAAGCCAGCAGGTCGAGACCCCATCAAGCCGCATTCTGAAATAATGTCCAAAGCATACTTTCTTTGACATAAGGAAATTCCTTCTGCACTCCGAGCCACCTCTATGCCAAGAAAGTACTTCAACACACCAAGGTCCTTCATGTGAAAGCAAGAACTAAGGTATTTTTTGAAAGCATCTAAAGCACCTGTGTCATTACCAGACACAATCATGTCATCCACATAGATCAAAACATGCAAGTCTACCTTTCCTTTAAAAAGAGAGAAAAGGGAATAATCGTAATGAGATTGTATAAATCCATAGGATATCAGAGAAGCAGCAAGCTTAGCAAACCAACAACGTGGTGCCTGTTTCAATACATATGGTGACTTACGTAGGCGACACACTTTGTTGGGTTCACTATACGAAAAACCTGGCGGCAACTTCATATACACTTCTTCTGTCAGATCTCCATGAAGAAGAGCATTGTGCACATCCATCTGGTGTAAAGTCCAGCATCTCACAGCTGCAACAGCCAAGAACGTCTGAACTGTAGGCATCTTAGCTACCGGGGCAAATGTCTCTGAATAGTCGATCCCCTCAACCTGATGATTACCGAACACAACCAGCCGTGCCTTTAAGCACTCAACACTGCCGTCGGATTTGTACTTTATTTTGTACACCCATCTACTTCCTAATGCTTTCTTCCTAGGAGGCAAATCGATAAGACTCCATGTCCCATTATCTTCCAGAGCCTGTATTTCAGTTTGCATAGTCGTGCGCCAGCCCGAATCTCGCGAGGCCTGGTATATGAAGTAGGCTCAACACCTGCAGTGATAGCTGCAAGAAAATCTCTGTGTACAGCAGTAAATATGTCATAACTTAGAAATTGTGTTAGAGGATACGAAGTACCTGAGGAAGTGACGGGAACAGATGAACTGTGGTAAAGGGGGGACTTTTACTTCGAACAGCATTCGTCATAAAATCCTGTAACCGGACTGGCTGTGATTTCTTTCTCATTCCTCTTCCCAATACTACCTCGTCTGGCACCTCTGGCACCACTGTATCCCCTGTAGCATCAGTAGTATCCGCATCACCCCCAGCGGACTCTCCTGTCAATACTTCTGTATCTAGCTGTGCATCCTCGCCATTCGGTGCCGAGCCACCAGCAACCATTTCGGCCTCAGCAACCGTAGCCGGCACCGTCCCAAAAACCTCTATATCGTCTCCCGGCACCTCAACAGATGTATGGCGTGTCACAGAAGTCATCTCGCTAGCAGAGCCATACCCAGGAAATTCTTTTTCATAAAAAGTAACATCACGGGACACAAAAAATTCACCAGTCTCCAAATCATACAGTTTCCATCCCTTTTTATCAAGTGGATACCCAACAAAGATACATTTTCTGCTCCTGCTAGCAAATTTATCATGTCGGGATTTCAAATCATACGTATAGTACAGACAACCAAAAATACGTAGATGATCATACGAAGGAGCCGAACCATATAAAACTTCATAAGGAGACTTAAAATGCAAGATACTAGAAGGGGTTCTATTTATCAAATAACATGCACCCAGATTACATTCCTCCCAAAAATCTACGAAAAGAGAACCCTGAAATCTTAATGCCCTGGTAACATTTAAAATATGTCGATGTTTTCTTTCTACCCTTCCATTCTGTTGAGGTGTCCCAACACAGGATGTTTGGAACAATATACCTTGAGATGAAAAATAATCTCGTAAACAATTAAATTCAGTGCCATTGTCACTCCGTACACGACGTATATCAGCCCCAAACTGATGCTTCACCATAGCAATGAATTTAAGAAACATAGAATAAACAACACACTTATCCGTCAATAAAATAACCCAAACAGCTCTAGAAAAATCATCCACCAAAGTCAAAAAATATCGTGCCCCATTAGATGACGGAACATGATATGGTCCCTACAGATCATAGTGTATAAGTTCAAAGCATCACAAAGCACGACTACTACTATCAGGAAAGGCATCACGAGTCTGTTTAGCTTGATGACAAATATCACAAGCCTTATCAGAAAACATACTAGTACCAGAGAGAAAAGGTAAAGTCTGTATTACTTTATCTGAAGGATGCCCCAGTCAACTATGCCAAACCTCGAAATCACTCTCTTTGCATACCAGGATCACCGAAGCCAAAGAAGCTGGAACCTCCCCCAAGAAGTAAAGTCCACCCCTTTGTTCACCTGCTCCAATCACCATCCTCGTAATTCGGTCCTGAACAAAACACAAATCAGGAGTAAATAACATATCACAATTTCTGGCACCAATCAATTAGGAGACAGAGATCAAATTGTAAGTCAATGTCGGAACATAAAGAACATCCGTCAACACCAACGAAGCAGTCAAAAATACTTTGCCTCTCAGAACAGCCTCAATAGTGCTCCCATCAGGCAAAATCACAGGACAGACAGGGCCCTCAAAGCAATCAACTAAACAGTCACGAGGGCCTGTCGCATGAAGAGCAGCCCCAGTATCGAATATCTAAGTGACAGAAGAATTCTTACCCATCAGACGATCAAACTTTGAAGAACCAGGGTTGGAAGAATTGTCGTTATCCAGCAAGCTCACCAGTTTCTGCCATTGTTCACCTGAGAGTGGTGAAGGATACCCTCCATGCATCATATCCGCCAAAATCCCAACAAGACCAGTAGGGACACCATGACCAGCAGCGGCGATATGATGAACAACCCCTGCACCACCAGTACCGCGTCCCCCATCACGTCTCTGCTGTGGTGCCGGGCCTCTGCCACCGCCAGCACCACGTCCGCCCTCACGCCGAGGACGAGTCTTCCACCACTCTGGATAGCCAATCTTGGCAAAGCAAGTTGCAACATCATGACCTATTTTCTTGCAATGAGTACAGATCATACCTGATTTGTCCCTAGAATCGGAGGTTCTACTATTAGAAGTAGTAGAAAGATGAGGTGAAGTCTTGATAGTCAGCGCCAACACCTCCTCAGCAGCGGATTAGACCTAAGATTTTTGCATATCCTCCTCCTCACGGACTGCCTGGTATGCCCGATCTAAACTTGGCTGAGGATTCTGAGCCAGAAGATTAGATCAGGTATGACCATACAACTCAGCATTCAACCCATACATAAAGTCCTGAAAGTGGTCTTCATCCCTCATAGCCTGCAGCTTTGCAGCAAGTTCACCACAAGTACAAGAAGGCAATGGAAAATAATCAGCTTGTTCATCCCACAAAGACTGCAAATTTCTAAAGTAGGTTTCCACAGACATCGAAGCCGTTTATTTACACTCAGCCAAAGCCACCTTAATTTGTTGCTTCCGAGTGCCATTGCTAACAGCAAATCTTTTCTCCAACAAGTTGCACAATGGATAAACCTCCTCAAAGTACGGCAAAGATTTCTTCAGAGACAGATCAATGGTATTAAGAACCCATTGAACCAATAGCGCTTGCACGCATCTCCAATCAAGCAATTTACTAGCATCATTAACAGGTTTGACTTCAGTACCTTCCAGAAAAGTAATCTTTCGCCTAGAGATCAGGGAGAGACGTATCGACCGAGACCACTCAGCATAGTTCGGTCCACGAAAAACAATAGGAGTAATGATATTTCTTGGTTGATCAGCAGAACTAAGAAAATATGGATCCTTTGGATTAGGATAATTTGGGTTGTGTGCACTGCCACCGTCAGTCGCGCTGGAATAGTTGGACACAGCATCATCTGCCATCGCGGATGTCGGGTGTACAAAATTTTGTACTAGCCAACGAATCAACCGCTGATGGACGGGGTTGGCGACGAATCGGCCGTAATCAGGGGCACCGGTTCTGGCACGTAGGGGCGGATGTCGGGTGTACAAAATTTTGTACAATGCCGACGAATCAACCGCTGATGGATGGGGTCGGCGGTGAATCGGCCGCTGAATCGGCGAATCCGGCAAATCGGCACGGATCGGGCGGAAACCTCCAACAGAACGGACGCAGATCGGGCGGATCGGGCATTGGCGCGATCAGGCACGGTCAGGCCGGCATGGTTGGGCACGGCTGACTCCCGATGGGGCACGGGAAGATGGCGCGGTCGGGCACGGATGACTCCCGGTCGGGCACGGGGAGATGGCGCGGTCGGGCGCGGATGACTCCCGGTCGGGCGCGGATGACTTCCGGTCGGGCGCGGGAAGATGGCACAGTCGGGCGCGACTGACTCCGGTCGGGCGCGGGGAGATAGCGCGGTCGGGCGCAGCTGACTCCCGGTCGGGCGCGGTATGGAAGACGGCGGTCGGGCGCGGTTAGGAAGACGGCGGTCGGGCGCGTTAAGGAAGATGGCGGCTAGGGTTTTTCGGGATATGGCGGCTAGGGTTTTTCGGGAGGCTCTGATACCATGTAGGAAATAATAATGCCTTGTTCTCATTGCTAGGGTTTGTTACAATATATATACTGTCTACATTTGGGCTTATGGGCCATATTTACATTACAAATATAATTTAACGTTTTTTCTTTCTTTTTCTATTAATTGTGTGGTCATACTCGACAACAAAATATTTAAGATATTAGAGCAACCTCCAAGCCGAATTCACGAATAATTTTGGATGAAAAAACGAGTGACTGTGGCTTACAACCTACAAACTGTGTTGATCTCATCAACTATATATATTAGCAATTATTCTACTTGTATAAGAAAATAGGACATACTAATCTCTTGTATTAACATAAGGTTAAACAAGCCTCCAGGCAAGCCTTTGAAGCCATAAATACAATCCCTGAACTCTCACAGTTGCAACAAGTTTGGTTCCCAATATATTGTTGGAGTTTTATCTTTCCTTGAACTCTAGAGAACTTGCTCTCAACAAGTCATGTAAGTTTAGTCCCACATTGGCTAGAAAAACTCATAGATATCTCAATATAACCCCTCTTGAGGAGTAGAGAGATGCACATGGGGTGGTGACCCTAAGGATGGGACCATATGGGTGATTTTACATGGAGGTAAGGATAAGACAACTATTAAAAGCATTCATGCTTTTTGGCCAAGCTCAATTTAATTCCATTAGGGCTAGGCCCCAAAGGGGCTTAGCAACTCGGACTCGGGCTCATGGGCTTATGAGGCATTTTGTTGGCGCACTTAGCACGTCAGCATCATTGCTAGGCGCTTAGTGCACTTAAGTTGTGCTCGATGCGCGAGCCTCTTGCGCAGCCGTTCGCGCACCAATTTGTGCGTCCAGATGGCGCGCCAGTTGGTACGACCAGATAGCGCGCCACTTGGTATACGTGTTGTGTAATTGCACATGGGTGCGATTGGCGTAGGTGCGCACTGTACGCATCTTGCGTAGTTGTACGCGCGCATGAGCGCTAGGCGCTGAGCGCGTACACACATGTGCGCCATATGGTGCTCGCGTACGTTGGCGCTCAGTGGCACTATTTTGCGCATGACGTGGCTGAACCGTTTCGTAATGTGCAATAACGGATCCGATAATTTCGGATCTGACATTCAAATATCGCGCATGTTCCGGATCTGGGCAGTTACAGAGAGGTCTTATATATAGAGTCTCTCTTCTCTCTCAGAAAACGAAGAGACTTGACGAAATTTTCCACAGAGAGAGAAGAGAGAGCTCCTGCGTCGGTGCCACTTGAGAGTTTACTTCTTTTCTTTCGAGGAGTCCGTCCGTGAGCAGATTGACAGAGCGTTCCAGAGTTCTTTTAAACTTGCTAGTTCCTGGAAGTTGACCATGTGGGCGGATCTAGCTTTGAGCGCTGGTGTTCTAAACACCCCAGCAGGCTTTCTCCGATTATGAAAATCTTTTTAGATTTTTCGTTTGTCACTAATACAAAAATCTTCTTAGATTTTTCGTTCACAGAATCCTCCTATAATTTATGTTCTTGCACCTTCCTTGAAGTGTTGCAATCATCTCACAGAGTTTTCCTCTGATATCACGCCCAGGGACTAACAATCTCAAAGCTAAATCAGAAGATGAAAAACTCTCGTGCCTCTCTCATCGATACCAGATTTAGTAAGTTAGAAAAATTCGACGGAGAACAATTTCGGATGTGGAAGAGGAAGATCACCCTTAATCTTTAACTCGTGGATGTCGACCATGTGTTGATTGCGGATAAACCGACGATTCTAGAAGGTGGTACTACAGATTCTATTGCTGCTACACACGTCAAGTAGAGCAAATGAAAGAGAAAAAAATAGCATATGCAAACTGCTGATTCGCAATTATATGGAAGATTCTTTAGCAGTCATATTCCAAGAAGGTAAAGGCTAAAGAAATCTGGGAGTCTTTGGGAAAGCTTTATGAAGATGAAGAGAACAGATCCAAAATCTTCATCGTCGAGAAGTACCACAAGTGGCTTTTCGAAGACGAGAAGTCGATGCTGTCTCAGGTGAAGGAATTCTTGAAGTTGCGCCCGAAGCTGGATGACAAAAAAATGCTCCTCGTCGACAAGTTTGTCGTTGGAGGGATTGTCTCAAAACTTCCTGCTAGATGGAGCAATTTCTACGCAAGAATGCATCGGAAGAAGCTGGACATTAGCTTGGAAGATCTCTTACAAGAGATCCACATTGAAGATGAGATACGATCTCAACAGAAGATGGACTCTCTGTCCAAACAACTAGCTAAGGATAACTTGGTGCAGACAAGAGAGTTCAAGGGAAAGCATGCGGCTTCTTATCACAAAAAGAAGGACTCCACTAATCTGAAAGTGAAGGGTCATTCATTCAAGCAACAGAAGTCCAAGTCCCACGTGACTTGCTTCATCTGTGGCAAGAAAGGCTGCTACAAGAGTGGATGTAAATCCAAGTCCAAACAATCAGAGTAAGGTGAGCCTAGTAAGGTTTCCATGGTTTCTAACATTGTTGCTATGATCGCTCAGATCACAGCTGTGGGGGCTGACTCTGACTGGTGGATAGACACCGGTGCGATGTGTCATGTCTGTTCTGGCAAGGAATGGTTCGTCATGTACCAGCCAACTTTTGAGAAAGTTATCATGGCAAATCAGACCCAAGCTGAAGTTTTAGGGATCAGGACTGTGGAGCTGAAACTCACTTTCGAGAATACTCTGATGCTTCAAGGTGTAAAGCATGTTCCGGTGATTGCCAAGAACCTGATCTTTGGGAGCCTGCTTAGCAACGCAAGCTTGAGGATGGACATCAATGCTGGCCAGATGGTAATGTCCAAAAAAAGAACATACTTTGGAAAGGCTTTTCAAATCGAAGGGATGTTTAAAATTTAGCTTGTAAACCAGTCAAGTAAAATAAATATAGTCGCTCTTTCTGATTATTCTCTTGAGTTGTGGCATAATAGGCTAGAACATGTTCATTCTAAAAGAATACACAAAATGTCTAGTTTAGGACTTATCTCCAAATATGGGGGTAAGGTAGAGAAGTGTGAAGTATGTGCTCAGACGAAGATCACTAAAAAACTGTTTTATCAGGTCAATCGAAGTACATATCTTTTGGAGTTGGTGCACTCTGATATCTGTGACTTCAAGCAATTCTCTACAAAGGCCGGGATGAAGTATTCTATAACCTTTATCGATGACTTCTCTAAGTACGCATTCGTCTACTTACTCAAATCTAAAGACGAAGCATTCAAGAAGTTCAAGGAATTCAGGGCCGAGGCTAAACGACAAACTGGATAGCAACTCAAGAGACTAAGAAGTGATCGAGGCAAAAAATATATGTTTCATGAATTCGTATCATTCTATGGAGAATATGGAATCATCAACAAGACTACTGCTCCGTGTTCTCCTCAATCTAACGGAGTAGTAGAGAGAAAGAATTGAACGTTGACAGAAATGATAAACTCAATGCTGCCAACTGCGGGTCTTCTGAAATGCTACTAGGGAGAAGCTGTATTGACGACCACTTTTATTCTGAATAGAGTGCCCTATGCAACTTCGGATATAATTCTTTATGAACTTTGGTTCAAAGTTAGACCTAACTTGAATGTCATTCGAGTGTGGGGGCATTTGGCTTATGTGAAGCTCCCAGATCTGAAGATTCAGAAGTTGGGGACAAGGACTACGAAGATGATCTTCTTGGGGTATGCCGAGAAGAGTGATGCTCGAAGATTTCTTGATATTGAGTCAAATCATATCATCGAATCTCGTGATGCTGAATACTTTATAGACAAGTTTGCAAGGGACAAAAACATTAATCATACAGATATTCCGGAGAATGATGAAAGTACAAAGGAGACTGAGATATCAAATAAGCCAGTAGTCTAAGATAAAGTTGTTGGTAAGGAGACAACAATTTAACCAGAACTCGCTGAGCCGTCAACGAAGTGAGCAAGGAGGCCGAAGAACTTCGGAGATGACTTCGTCACCTATCATGTGGAAGTAGATCTGCTTACATATGATGAGGTGATGAAGACCAGAGATGCTGTCTTCTGGAAGGAGGCGATAGATAATAAAATTGACTCAATCACCTCCAATAACACTTGGGTGTTGGTTGATTTTTTGAAGGAGCAAAATCCATCGGATGTAAGTGGATCTTCAAAAAGAATATGAAAGCTGATGGAACCATTGACAAGTTCAAGGCCAGGCTAGTGGCCAAGAGATTTTCTCAGAAGTAGGGGATTGACTACTTTGACACATATGCTCCAGTAGTCCGGATGACAACCATCAGATTGTTAATTGCTCTTACAGTAATACACAAGATGGTGATACATCAGATGGATGTGTAAACGACATTCCTGAATGGAGAGTTGATCGAAGATATTTATATGCAACAGCTAAAAGGATTTATTGTCAGAGATCTTGAAGACAAAGTCTGCAAGTTGGTGAAATATCTTTACGGTTTAAAACAAGCTTCCAAAATGTGCCATGAGAAGTTTGACAAAGTCGTAAGGTCAAATGGCTACAGAGTCAGCGAAACAGACAAGTATGTCTATACGAAATTTGCAGATGGAAGAGGAGTCATCGTTTGTCTATACGTGGACGACATGCTAATCCTAGGTATGAATATAAGATATGTCTAGAGACAAAGAAGTTCTTCTGAATAAAGTTCAGTATAAAGGACTTGGGGATGCTGATGTTATGTTGAGACTTAAGATCATCCTGACAGACACTGGATTGGCACTGTCATAGTCTCATTACATTGAGAAGATGCTCACTCGATACAGGTATCATGATCTTCCTATAATTGATACGCCGTACCGAAGTGACCAGAAGCTGAAGCCAAACTTGAAAGAAAGCGTCAGGCAATTGGAGTACGCTAGCATCATAGGAAGTTTGATGTATGCTACTTCTGCCACTAGGCCTGACATAGCTTTTGCCATGGAAATGCTGAGTCGATTCACTAGCAATCCAGGCATTGAGCACTGGAAATCTGTGAAACGTGTTATGAGATATCTGAAGAAGACTCAGACATATGCACTGTACTTCATCTGAGAGCCGTAAGTAGTAAAAGGCTTCAGTGATGCCAGCTGGTGCTCAGAATTGGAGAGCGAGATGTCCACATGTTGATTCACTTTCACAATAGGTAGAGCTGCTATATCGTAGAAGTCAAAGAAGCAGACTATGCTCTCGTGGCCATCTATATAATCTGCGTTCTTTGTACTTGATACCGCAGCAGAGGAAGCAGAATGGCTTCGGGAGCTCATATATAATCTTCCAGTGGTTGGGGTACAAATACTGGTAATTCTGATATGCTGCGACAACCAGACGACTACGGTAATGACATCAAATGATCTTTTCAACGAAAAAAAAGAGAACTGTGCGGTTAAAGCATAGGGTAGTGAACGATCTCATCAAAAGAGGTGTCATTATAGTGATCGATGTTCAGAGTCAGGAGATATCACTCCCATTTCCCGTTATACGTGTTTTCACTATACGTGTATGGATTTCTGATGTTTGTCAGGTGACCCATGTTTTGACTTGTCATTGTTAGCCTAATCTTGGCTTAATCTTGGCTTGGTTTATTTAGGTTCATCTTGGCTTGGCACGGCTTGGTTTGGTTTCATGTGGTTTGAGATGAGAAGGGTTGCAATATAAGTCAACCCCTTTCTCTCTCTTCATAACTCTTCTTATTTATTTATTTCTTTCTTCTTCTTCTTCTTCGTAACTCCTCCCACCCACCAAGAACCCTTAGGCAAGTACAACTTGCTTCATGATGGATCTTCCATTTTATTGTTCTATTCTCTTCTTTACTAGATTCTAAGCCCCTTTAGAGCTTAGCATCTTTAATTTTGGTGGATAGATTTGTGTAGATCTAAGTAATGAGTTTTTATTGTTTTTTATGGTTTTGATCTATTAAAGCTTGATATTTCCTAAAACCACTCGTTCCAGGAAAATCTTATTCTGTACAGTTTAGACCCTTGGAAGTCTCAATTCAGACTTATTTTGAGCAAGTTATGCTCATTTGAAGTTTTGGTTTCCCATGGGTTCTTTTTTGCTGTTTGGGGAAGAAGAACAGTGATGTGCCCCCTGCCCCTTGTGTTAACGGTGCTTAGGCGCCAATGTGATGTGCGCAGTCTGGCCCAAGCGCCCTGGCGCCCCCTGCCCCTTGTACTCATGGTGCTTAGGCGCCAATGTGATGTGCCCAGTCTGGCCTAGGTGCTCTACGCCCTGGCGCCCCTGTCCCTTGTGCTCACGGTGCTTAGGCTCCAATGTGATGCATCTAGTCTGGCCCAGGCGCCCTGCGTACCCTGGCACACCCTGCCCCTTGCGCTCACGGTGCTTAGGCTCCAATGTGATGTGCCCAGTCTGGCCCAGGTGCCCTGCGCGCCCTGGCTCCCCCTGCCCCTTGCGCTCACGGGTGCTTAGGCACCCAGTGTGATCCCCTCCCCTCTGGTCATCAAGGCCCAGGTGCCCATGTTGGCCATGGCGCCCACGATGATCCAATGCCCCCTGGCCATACGCCTAGACTCGGCCATGCGCCATTCTGACCCTGGCGCTCAAGCTTACTTGGCACCATTCTGGCCCTGGTGTCGATTGGTGTCCAGGCGGCCATTCATGCCTAGGCGCCCAAGCTTACTTAGGCGCCATTCTGGCCCGGTGTCCATTCATGCCTAGTCGCCATCTTGGCCGTGGCGCCCATTGGTGTCCAGGCTCCCATCTATGCCTAGTCACCTTTTGATGCGCCTCCCTCCCTGTAACTTTCTTGTTCTTGCAACTGTTAATGTGTTCTGTGATATGCATGTGATAACTTGATAACTCTTGACATGAACACGACATGGTGGCGTAAACCCTTCTTGATAATCTTGATAGTGGCCCGTCGAGACGCACTCTTGACAAGTAACAAGTAAACTTGATATGACATGTATAAGCTTGATAGTGGCCCATCGAGGCGCACTCCTAACAAGTAATCTTGACAAGTAACAAGTAACCTGACATGTTAATCTTGAAACGCTGTTGCGACAGATACCCTTACTTGCTAAGTAACTTTTCTTTTGACACCGTGATTGATTTTCTTGATTGTGCCTGAACAAGCTACCTGTCTCGTCTTACATCATGTCTTCGACTTGGATTACTGGTTACCACGGTCAGGGATTCATAATGAATCTGACTAGGTTAAATGACTAGATTGATCAAGTAGTTCATATAAAGAGATTTTCTCAGTTACAAGCGATCCCGTTATCTCGGCCACACCTGAGGGACTTGTAGCCTGCCGACGAGTAGGGTACATTTCCAGCCCACTGTCATGTGGGGGTACTTCTTAAAATTTAGTACTAAATCACATTATCATGTATTGCACTTCAAGTTACCTAATAATTCTTGTAACTCTAATAAATCATCTCGCTTGGATAATCTGGATAGCTGCAGGACTTGTGACTGTAGGAACATTTCATTGCATCTTACAAGTAACTAGGCTTGTGATAACCCTAGTTAGTTAAAGTATCAAGCCGTACTCTTACTTGGCCGTGATCGATGGATGGAGTCCGGTCTAGTCTTATCCAGACAGTGCCAGTATATGGTTACTTCAGTGCATTATTGTTTATGCTTTACTCTTGTCGATAAATGGTTAAGGACTAAGTTCTGTTCAGGTGAAGGGTTACAACTCCGGTCCTTGTTTGGTTTACGGGTTGTAACTTGTTTTTCGGAATAGTTTCTTAGTTATCTTATTATTTGTCATCCTATCTTTCTAACCCTATCTTCTTGTTACTTAATCATGTTTATTTATTTATATCTTCTGTTTATTAACCTGCTGGTTTTAGTTCCTAAGTGAAGTCTTCCTTGTGGCACTTGCTCTTCTGGGTTCTGACCCAGCTAATTTTGTATGGCCAGATTTCGGAGTAGCACTCGAGGATCTATCTGTCTTCCAGCCAGATAGTGAACACCAGACGTAATCTTGGGAACGAGTGGGTTTCTTATTTTGCTCTCCCACTTTATTGTAAAGTATTCTTTTGAGGCGTTTAGCCGTCGAGCAAGTGTTAGCTTGTGTTGAAACTTATTTCTGTCTACCTAAGGGTTGTAACATGGTTGGCAAATTCTGAGGTTGATCATGTTTGACTTAAACTCTTGTTAGTTTTTGTATTTTGTATAACTAGCTTCATGATCATCTGAATATATAATGTTTGGGATGCCTTACTTTGTATGTCTGATGATCTGACATCTTGTAAAATTATTTGTTTGCTTGAGATTGAGACACTAGGCTTGTTCTTGACCATAAGAGACTGTTGGCTCATAGATAAACCCTCATGCATCTTGACAGTCGTGACCATATTGCGAGGTGGGTTGCACTTCAATATACGTAGCTGGCCGTGTCTTTCCCCCGCTCTCCAGTATTCTGGTTCTGGGGTGTGAAATGATTTAAATGGAGGCCCATGCAAGGTCTTGAAAATCAAGATGTGTGAGGGTTTTACTGAATAGATGTCTCAATCAGCATTCGCCCTTGATCTCTAATTGTGCTTTCTAATCTTCCTGAATCTTGACCGGATTCGTTGCTTTATCCTTGATCTATCTTGCTCCTTCCTTATTGTTCCTCATGTTATTTTCTTCAGTGGCATTGTTCCTGGTCCTACCGATCAGCTGGGTGGAGCACCTCCAGTGAACCAGCAACAACTTAGGGACCAAGCCCAGCACTCTGGAGCAGCATCCCTAGTCATACATTCCGGGGATCCAGAGCCACAAATTCAACCAGCCCCGCTTGCAGAGCCTGACAATAGAGCCCTGGTGGGACTAATTAGGGAATTGTTTGCATCACAAGATCTTCGGGGTGATGTCCTACACTAGACAGTACAAGATGCCATGGACAGAGTTGGTTACCAAGGGAACATTGCAGCGAACAGCTTTAAGCGCCTGAACCCTCCTTTCTTTGATGGCAGTGAAGATGCTATTGCTGCTGATGCATGGCTTCATGACATAGAAGTTATCCTGGACGCAGCTAGGATTCCTCAGAAAGAGAAGGTGGCCGTAGTGCGCCTACAGTTATTGGACTTAGCCCGCAGCTGGTGGGCGATGTTAGCAGTTGGATTGGTGACACCTGTCTTGTGGGCGGAATTCAGTGACATGTTCCAGACGAAGTACTTTAATGCAGTAGCTCGGTGTGATCTGCAGACCAGATTCAACAATCTCAAGCAGATGGGAAGGACGGTTGATGGCTATGCGGCCGAGCTTTCAAGGCTTAGTCGGTTTGCTCCCACCTTGGTGGCGACCGAGCGCAGCAATTCCAGTAGGGACTCCACCTAGAGATTATTCTAGCTGTGGAGCAGTTTGAGCACCAGACATTTGATGCCTTCTTGCGAGCAGCAAAAAGGCACGAATACACCTCCCAGAGGATAGTAGATAGAACTAGTTGACGGAAGAGGTCGCATTGTTAGTTATCTCAGTCGTTAGCACCAGCCTCGGCAGCTAGGGCTTTGACTATTGGAGCTCCTAGGAGGGCGACTACAGTTTCGTCGGTTCAGCACTTGACACCGAAATATCCTCAACAGCAGAAGCGGAAACAGAAGCAATCTTCCGCAATGGGCTGCACACATTGTGGGAAGCCAGGACACGTAGTTTCAGAGTGTCACAGAGCACAGGGATTGTGCTTGGCTTGTGGGGCACCGGATTACATGATAGGGTCTTATCCGTATAGATACAGTTCATCTTCATGAACCCTAACTAGTCTATCGGTTAGGGGTCCAGCACCAGTACAACAACAATAGTACCAACCTCCTAGGCCATTGCCGCCTCAGGCTCGACAGTATGCCCAAGCTCAGATTCAGAACCTGCAGAGAGGTTTCCAGCAAAGGGTACCAACACCAAGAGGATAAGGTCAAACTATGGCTCTGACCGTAGCAGAAGAATTGGCATCAGGTAAGGTGGTGGCAGGTACCATTCTCGTCAACTCTTTTCCAGCATTAGTATTATTTGATTCGAGTGCATCGTATTCATTTATGTCTGCACAATTCGCGACACGGATATGACTGGAGCCCAAGTCATTATTAGTAAGGCTCAATATACTTACTGGTAATGGTCTTGTGGGAGTAGATAGAGTTTTTTCCTCGTGTCGCATCGTAGTTAGCGATAGAGAGTTTCCTGCTAGATTGATAGAATTTTCGATAGCCGACTATGATGTGGTCCTAGGAATGGATTGGTTGAAGGATCAATACGCAAGAATAGAGGGCCATATTGGCAAGTTATTTTAGGTATTCCCGACGAAGAAGAGTTTTCATTTTCCAGAGGCGAAGTAGAACCTTCTCCACCAGTCTTGTGGATGGCGGTAGCAGCAGTAGTTCAGTTTTTCAGAGTAGTAGATAAATTTTTTGATGTATTTCCCGAAGAGCTTCCAGGCATGCCGCTAGAGAGAGAAATAGAGTTCACCATTGATTTGATTCCAGGGACAACACCAGTGTCAGAAAGAGTTTACAGAATAGCACCATCAGAATTGGAGATCTTGTACAAGATGATTGAAGAACTCAGAACCAAGGAATTCATTCGTGCTAGCGGATCACCTAGTGGAGCCCCGATGCTTCTTGTAAAGAAGAAGGATAGTATGTCAAGATTATGTGTTGATTATCGTACCTTGAATTATGTAACAATTAAGAACAAATATCCCCTACCAAGGATAGATGACCTGTTCGATTAACTCAATGGAGCAACAGTATTCTCGAAGATTGACTTGTGATCGAGGTACCATCAGATCAGAGTCAGAGAGCGATACATCCCGAATACAGCATTCAAATCTAGATATGGACACTGGGAGTTTTTCGTTATGCCATTCGGGGCGACCAATGCGCCAGCAGTATTCATGGATCTCATGAATCACATATTCATGCCCTATTTGGATCAGTTTGTGATAGTGTTCATAGACGACATCTTAGTCTATTACAGGAGTGAAGCAGAGCATGACCAGCATCTTCGAGTAGTCCTTCAAATTCTTAGAGAGCACCAGTTGTACTCGAAGTTCAGTAAGTACAAATTTTGGCTTGATCGAATTTCATACTTAGGTCATGTCATTACTAGAGGTGGAGTGGAAGTCGACCTCCAGAAGATAGTGGCTATAGAGACATAGCCAGTACCTAGCACCGTCGCAGAAGTTCACAGTTTTCTAGGATTTGTTGGCTATTATCGACGATTTGTATCAGATTTTGCTCGGATTTCAGTGCCTTTGACGCAGTTGACCCGCAAGGATATGCAGTTTACTTGGACAATAGAGTGTCAGAGTTCATTTGAGAAGTTGAAGCAAGAATTGATGATGGCACCCATTCTCGCGCATCTAGATGGGATTGGAGGATTTTTAGTTTATTATGATACTTCCGGCAGAGGATTGGGATACGTCTTGATGCAGCATGGAAAGGTAGTAGCTTATGCATCGTGTCAACTTCGTGATCATGAGAGAAATTACCCAACCCATGACTTAGAGTTAGCAACAATGGTTTTTGCACTTAAGTTGTGGAGGCATTACTTGTATGTGTTTCACTTAACAAAATGCCTAAAAATTGGCTTTTGAAAGAAAACGAGAAAAAGTACAAAAGTACAAATTGTTCTAGGAAATATTGCTATGGAAGTCTGATCTGAAAGCGATCACTTTGTTCCTTGGACCATACGATGATGATGAAGAAAACTTCTTGAAGAAGACGAACAATCGGAAGAACTAAGTCACCGGAAAGGCATCGAGCAACGACACTGATGGCACAGTCGAATGCTTTCTTGCTTTGCTTCATCCTGTTCTTGAGAAAAAGTTGAAGAAATGCTTCTGGGAATATCACTCTGAAACTATGAGTTTTCTCAGAATCTCCTCTCCCCTGTCTCTCTATTGATCTCTCGATGTTGTCTATGTGAAAATAAGTCTATTTATAGACTTGATCCTTTGTGCGTAAAAAGCAACAAAATTGGGTCTCTACGCGAGTAACTGTCACCCACGATGTAAATCATCCTCTACGCACGTTGACACGTGTCCCAGATAGAGTTTTGATCTCTACGCATGGTGACACGTGTCCCACTACTTCAACAAAATGGGGAGAGCACGTACACACGTTCCTTGATAAGTGTGGCATGAAAGCCACGTAAGCAAACCACGTTCTCATGTAGTCAGGAAAGCTCGGGCATAAAAATGACCCAAAATACACTCCTGCGTAAAGTAGCAGACTGGGCGTAAAATAGCTTAAAATAGACTTTCCGCGTAAAGTGGCTGAAAAGTAGCCCTGAGCGTAAAATTAGCTCAAATAAACTTTACGCCCACAATAACCTTGAGCGTAAAAGCTCGAATAGCTATCGTGCGTAAAAAAAGCAGTTTATTGAGCGTAAAGTAGCCCATCTGCACACTAAACGACAGTATTGGGTTTAGTGTAAATCTAATCCTCTCGGCTTCTGTGCAATCCTGCTGTCAGAAAATCATTCTGTCAGATCAAATCACTCACATTAAATGCGGCCTAACAGTCTGTCCCCGGCGTAAAAGTGGAGGATAACTCTCGCGTAAAAGCTTCTCGCGTAGAGAATAACATGCATAGAGAGTAGCTCGCGTAGAGTTTGAGTTTGACTCAACTTTTTTGACTTGGTCTTTGAAGTACTTTTTACGCTCCTACAATCACCCCGACGTCCCTGCTCGCCTTTGCAGCCACCGACCACCACCATTATTATCAAACACCACCACCATCTATACATCCGCCACCGTCGAAATCCCCTCGACCACAACCACGAAGAACACCACCGCCTTGGCCACCACCGGCCGGCGCCACCACCAAATTCCCCAAAATAAATCATCACCACCACCAACAAACAAGAGGGATAAGGAAATCCAAAACCCCTTACTTCACCGGAGTCGCCGTCGCATACGACGAGCACACCGCACCCGCTGTGAAGAGCCCGACCTCCTCCCTTCTTCGACTCCTCACCGCCGCGGAGCAGTCGTCCGGCCCGACCTCGCTAACGTCGGTGAATCAGTGCACCGAGAGCGCCAGTCCAACCTCCCTCTCCGATCGGTCGCCTCCACCGACCGGGAGGCTGCACCATCTTCCAACTCTGGTGTCCGCCGAACGCCGAGCTCCCCACATCCGACACTGCAAGCCCCGTCCCCCTGCCTCGAACTCCGCCCGCAGCAGTCGTCGACGAGCCCAGCTCGTTCCCCGCCGCACCAAGAAGTCCCGACCGGCGTGTCGCCGTGACCCCGATCGCGAGCGCCCGCATCCACCCGCGGCACGCCCACCGCTGCAAGCTGTGCCCTCCACTCAGGCGAGCGCCCCCTTTCTCTCCTTTCTCCCCTCTCTCTAATGGTGCTCTCTCTCTCTTCCCTCTGTTCTTCTCTTCCTCCTTCTCGTTTTCTTTCCCGAAGTGTTTGTTTTGTAACGTTTTAATGTTGTTTTTATTTATGGTGCTGAATTGAGAAGAAGAGCAGTATAGTTTTTTTAGGATTATATTATTATTATTAATATTATTATTAGTATTAGTATTATTATTATTATTAGTATTATTATTACTGATATTATTATTATTATTATTATTATTATTATTATTATTATTATTATTATTATTATTATTATTAACATTATAGTTTGATTCTGTATAAAATTTATATAGTTTTTGAATGAAATAATAGTAATATTTTTGTTGGATTTTTTAAAGTATAATATATATACATACATATATATATGTTGCCTAATTAAAGTCTAGTTTCAAGCAATTAAATATTCTCTAAAACTATATGTATCGTTTTGATATTTAAGGATTGCTTTCAAAGAGATATATATATATATATATATATATATATATATATATATATATATATATATATATATATATATATATATATATATATATATAAATATATATATATATATATATATATATATATATATATATATATATATAAAATATATATATATATATATATATTTTTTATATATATATATATATATATATTTAAAATATATATATATATATAAAATATATATATATATATATATATATATATATATATATATATATTATATATATATATATATAAAAAATAAAAAAAAAAAATATATATATATATATAGATATATATATTTAAAATATATATATATATATATATATATATATATATATATATATATATATATATATATATATATATATATATATATATTTATATTTAAAATATATATATATATATATATATATATATATATATATATATATATATATATATATATATATATATATATATATATATATTTTTGTATATATATATATATATATATATATATATATATATATATATATATATATTTTTTTTATATATATATATATATATATATATATATATATATATATATATATATATATTTTGTATATATATTATATATATATATATATATATATATATATATATATATATATATATATATATATATATATATATATATATATATATATATATATATATATATATTTAGTTTCAATAAAAAGGAAGTTTTCAAATTAGCATACGTATTTTCAAGTATTTATATAAAATATTAAGTTGCAACCTAAAACGCTTTTTATTTATAACTACTTATAAATATTTTGCATAATCAAAATCTAGATTTCGATATAATAAATAAAGATATGATTATTATATTTTTACAAACAGAGAATTTTGCCTAAAATGGTTTCTAGATTTCAAGTATTTACCAAAATTATTTTACTAACGAAAATCTAGTCTTAAGTATTAGAAATACTTTTCTAAAAATATGTAGGAGTATGTTCTTCACAATTTCTCCTCGATTTTCACCATTGACCACGACTGATCACGCGTTTCTCTTCTCATGAAATACCAGACCCTCACATATCGACCATGGCTATTGGACGAACAGGACTTGTTGGATCAATGCACCACATCAGGCGATACACCAGGCAAGATACCTTGTCATATTTACTGCTTATATTTAGTTGCATCCTATTATTCTGTTATTATTTTCCGTACGTTTATTTTCAGTTATTTATTTTTCTTCTTGCTTGTGGACCTAGAGTTAAGAGACTTCCGTCAATAGGGTGTATGTCATTAACTTTGTCACGATTGTATTACGAGCTGTGTGTGAGTTGTGAGTATCATTTAGTGGTCACTTGCGTGTTGGCTGATCTCCCATGCGCATGCATAGGAATAACTGTCAATAGATACATATTAGAAGACTTGACAGTTATCTATTATAAACCCGTGTTGTGGAAACGACACGTGTTGGTGTGTCGTGGTAACGGTGCATGTATAGTATCATTGGGGGGAGGGAACAGCTACTGGCGTAGGGGCTACATTTACTTTTTGCACATTTATGGGCCGATAGTGACTCTTATGAGCACTATCTTCTGCCCCGAGGCCGATAGCGACTCTGAGGAGCGTTACTTACTGTCCATGGCCGATAGTGACTCGGATGAGCGCTACCTACTGCCACTCTTCATTTACTCTGCTGATCCTACAACCCCTGTATAGAACGTTATCCTCAAAGTGCATATCACATAGATGGTTAGGTACCCTATTGTGTTGCAGTTTATAGTATTTTTACTTATGCAGTTACATGGCATGTTCTTCCTGTATCTTGTTACGTCTCTCTGAGGACCTGGTGATCTCTCCAAGTGTGTATTTTGTGATTTCTTGCAGGTGCTCTAGCTAAGGCCATATCTTCCTTACTCCGTGATGATTATTCTTGGACTCGTCAATTGCTTCGCTCGACCAAATTAGTTATTTGTATATTTTTTCTTATTTAAAATTTTTGGTAGTGGATATGTCTCCGCCCAACATATTGTAAAAGATAATTCATTATCATTATATGATATCCTTTATTCATTTATTTTGTGTGGATGAGATTAGTTATGGTTCTACTGTATTTTATATCTTACGTATATTTATTATACGGCTGGCATGTCTACGTTTCTAGTCCTACGTATTTTTGAAATGGGGCGTTACATGCGCACGCACGCAACTGCACAAGACGCACACAGCGCACACCTGCACCAATCGTACCCGTGGGCACTTGTGCAACACGTACGCCAGCCGCGCATCAACTGGTGTGCCATCTGGATACACAAACTGGCACGCGAACGGCTGGGCAAGAGGCCGCGCAACGAGCGCAACTTAAGCGTACTATGCACCTAGCGACGATGCTGACGTGCTAAGTGCAAAGTACGCCAACAAAATGCCACATTACGCCTCATTAGCCAAGGAGCCTGAGCCCGAGTCCGATTCTGAATTGCTAAGCCCCTTTGGGGCCTAGCCCCAATGGAATTAAATTAAGCTTGGCCAAAAAGTATGAATGCTTTTAATAAATATCTTATCCTTACCTCCATGTAAAATTACCCACATGGTCCCCTCCTTAGGGTCACCTCCCCATGTGCATCTCTCTATTCCTTAAGAGGGGTTATATTGACATACCCATGAGTTTTTCTAGCCAATGTGGGACTAAACTACATGGCTTGTTGAGGGCAAGCTCTCTAGAGTCCAAGGAAAGGAAAAACTCTAACAATCCACTACATATCTTAATATATGTATAGGGTTGAACGTTCCCCAACTGTTCATTCTGTATTAGGATAGATGTCGTCGACGACTTGATTCTTCCTGCATGGGTTTGAACAATAGTATGATACAAGAATGAACTACGCCTTGAATTCTGCACCATAGCTACAATTCTTCCCACTCACAAAATGTAGTTACCTGTGCTTCTGGCTGCACATTAAAGGCCATGTGCCAGCCTAGTTTCAGTGTATAATTTTGGACTTCTACAAGTTTACTCTCAAGAGACGGCCTGATATCTCTATCCATACACTATAGGTGAGTTCTTTATTAAAGAGACATGGCATGAAGCCTTGCGCTTTCCTTATGGTGCTACGCCGCTATGACATGGCCTAAAGCTGAGGCATTACCCCTACTGTGAACCTCATCGTAGTGTCATACTACTGTAGCATGAGTTCACAGCCTCTTTGTAGTGTCATACTACCCAGCATGAAGTCTTAGGCTCCCTTGCAGTGTTATGCCGCACCGACATGGCTTGCAAGGCCGAGGCTTTACCCCTATCCGGTTACCTTATTGTAGTGTCGGGCCACTGTAACATGAGGAACACCTCCCCTTTGTAGTGCTAACTACCCCTCTTTAATTTCATCATACAGCATTAGGCTACCTGCCTATTTGCGGTGCTACGCTGCTCTTGGCACGCAAAGCCGAGACATTACCCCTAACCGGGAACCTCATGGTAGAGTCACCCTACTGTAGCATAGAGTTACACTCCTTGTAGCACTGCGCTACTGTGCTTCCTATAAAGCACACCAGGCATTCACTCTGCCTGAGATATCATTAAGGCGTTTAAGCCATCCTCTTCACAGGATCCATTTTTCGCAGAAAACACATAGTGGACAACTATAGTTATGGGTCCGTAACCCTTCTATGTTCTCAAGAACAAGTACCCACTATTACCTGATAGTTTTTTAGTCAGTGGTCCTTCCTTGAACCGAAAGTTAGATGTCTAGTAGATGTCTCTTTGAACTAATAACATAAAACTTTATGGTAGGATTACAAAGACATACTATCATAATGCCTTCAAGCCCATCTTCCCTGCTGTGTCTTCGACCAGCTGGCGCTTGAGGCGCTTCGTGAATGGATCTGCCAGGTTCTCATGTCACGTCCCAGAACTAGAATACTAGAGAGCGGAGGACAGACACAGCCAGCTACGTACATTGAAGTGCAACCTACCTCGCAATACAGTCACGACTGTCTAGATACATGAGGGTTTATCTATAAGCCAACAGTCTTTTATGGTCAAGAACAAGCCTAGTGTCTCAATCTCAAGCAAACAAATAATTTTACAAGATGTCAGATCATCAGACATATAAAGTAAGGCGTCCCAAACATTACATATTCAGATGATCATGAAGCTAGTCATACAAAATACAAAGACTAGCAAGAGTTTGCCATACATGATCAACCCTAGGATTTGCCAATCATGTTACAGCCTTTAGGCAGACAGAAATAAGTTTCAACATGAGCTAACACTTGCTCGGAGGCTCAATGCCTCAAAAGAATACTTTGTAATAGAGTGGGAGAGCAAAATAAGAAACCTACTCGTTGCCAGGATTACGTCTGGTGTTCACCATCTGGCTGGAAGACAGGTAGATGCTCGGGTGCTACTCCTAAATCTGGCCATACAAAACCAGCTGGGTCAGAACCCAGAAGAGCAAGTGCCACAAAGGAGGCTTCAGTTAGGAATTAAAACCAGCAGGTTAATAAACAGAAGATAAAAATAAATGAACATGATTAAGTAACAAGAAGACAGGGTTAGAAAGATAGAATGACAAATGATAAGATAACTAAGAAACTATTTCGGAAACCAAGTTACAACCCGTAAACCAAACAAAGACCGGGATTGTAACCCTTCACCTGAACATAACTTAGTCCTTAACCATTTATCGACAAGAGTAAAGCATAAACAATAATAAACTGAAGTAACCATATACTGGCACTGTCTAGACAAGACTAGACTAGACTCCATCCATCGGTCACGGCTAAGCAAGAGTACGGCTTGATACTTTAACTAACTTGGGTTATCACAAGCCTAGTCACTAGCAAGATGTAATGAGATGTTCCCACAGTCACAAGCCCTGCAGCTATCCAAGTTATCCAGGCGAGGTGATTTATTAAAGTTACAAGAATTATTAGGTGACTTGGGGTGCAACACATGATATTATGCTTTAGTACTAAATTTTAATAAGTGTCCCACCTGACAGTAGGCTGGAAATGTGACCTACTCGTCGGCAGGCTACAAGTCCCTCAGGTGTGGCCGGGATAACATGATCGCCTATAACTGGAAAAATCGCTTTATATGAATTACTTGATCAATCTAGTCATTTACCCTCGTCAGATTCATTATGAATCCTTGACCGTGGTAACCAGGAATCCATGTCCTAGACATAATGCATGCAAAACGAGACAAGTAGCTTGTATAGGCACAATCAAGAAAATCAACTATGGTGTCAAGACAAGAGTTACTTAGCAAGTCAGGGTAGCTGTCGCAATAGCATTTCAATATTATCATGTCATGTCAGGTTACTTGTTACTTGTCAAGATTACTTGTCAGGAGTGCGCCTCGACGGGCTACTATCTAGCTTATACATGTCATATCAAGTTTATTTGTTACTTGTCAAGAGTGCGCCTCGACGGGCTACTATCAAGATTATCAAGAAGGGTTCATGCCATCATGTCGTATTCATGTCAAGAGTTATCAAGTTATCACATGCATGTCACAAAACACATAAACAGTTGCAAGAATAAAGAAGGTGCAGGAAGGAAGGCGCATCACAAGGTGCCTAGGCATGGATAGGCGCCTGGACACCAATGGGCGCCAGAGCCAAGATGGCGCCTAGACATGAATGGATACCAGGGCCAGAATGGCGCCTAAGTAAGCTTAGGCGCCTAGGAATGAATGGGAGCCTGGACACCAATCAACACCAGGGCCAGAATGGCGCTAAGTAAGCTTGGGCACCAGGGTCAGAATGGTGCATGGCCGAGTCTAGGCGCATGGCCAGGGGACGCTGGATCATTGTGGGCGCCAGGGCTAACATGGGCGCCTGGGCCTTGATGACCAGAGGGGAGGGGGCCATCACACTGGGTGCCTAAGCACAAGGGGCAGGGGCGCAACACTGTTCTTCTTTCCCAAACAGCAAAGAAGAACCCATGGGAAACCAAAACTTTAAATTAGCATAACTTGCTCAAAACAAGTCCGAATTGAGACTTCCAAGTGTCTAAACTGTACAGAAAGAGATTTTCTACAGCCTTGGACGACTGGTTTTAGGAAATACCATGCTTTACTAGATCAAAACCAAGAATAACAATAAAGACTAATAACTTAGATCTACACAAATCCATCCACCAATGGGTGCCAGGGCCAAGATGGTGCCTAGGCATGAATGGACACCAGGGCCAGAGTGGCGACTAAGTAAGCTTGGGTGCCTAGGCATGAATGGGCACTTGGATACCAATCGATACAAGAGAGGAGGGGCGCATCACACTGGGTGCCTAAGCACACGTGAGCGCAAGGGGCAGGGGCGTCAGGGCGCACAGGGCGCCTGGGCCAGACTTGGCGCATCACATTGGAGCCTAAGCACCGTGAGCGAAAGGGACAGGGGGCACCAGAACGCACAGGGCAGCTGGGCCAGACTGGACACAACATATTGACGCCTAAGCACCGTGAGCGCAAGGGGCAGGGGTGCACAGGGCGCCTGGGCCAGACTGGGCGCATAACATTGGAGCCTAAGCACCGCGAGCACAAGGGACAGGGGGCGCCATGGCGCGTAGGGCGCCTGGGCCAGACTGGGCGCATCACATTGGAGCCTAAGCATCGTGAGCACAAAGGGCAGGGGTGCTAGGGTGCGAAGGACGCCTGGGCCAGACTGGGTGCATCACATTGGCGCCTAAGCACCGTGAGCGCAAGGGGCAGGGGGCGCCAGGACGCGCAGGGCGCCTTGGCAAGACTTCGCATATCACATTGGCGCCTAAGCTCCGTGAGCAAAGGGCAGGGGGCACAGCACTGTTCTTCTTCCGCAAATAGCAAAGAAGAATCCATGGGAAACGAAAACTTCAAATGAGCATAACTTGCTCAAAACAAGTCCGAATTGAGACTTCCAAGGGTCTAAACTGTACAGAAGGAGATCTCCTATAAACTGTACAAAACTTCAAACTGTGTAATAAAAACTCATAACTTAGATCTACACAAATCCATCCACGAAAATAAAAAATGCTAAGCTCTAAAGAGGCTTAGAATTTAGTAGAGAAGAGAATGGAATAATAAAATGGAAGATCCATCATGAAGCAAGTTGCACTTGCCTAAGGGTTCTTGGTGGGTGGGAGGAGTTATGGAAAAGAAGAAGAAAAAGAAGAAGAAGAAAAAGAGAAGAAGAAGAAGAAGAAGAAGAAGAAGAAGAAGAAGAAAGAAAGAAATGAGAAGAGTTATGAAGAGAGAGAAAGGGGTTGACTTATATAGCAACCATTCTCATCTCAAACCATACAAAACCAAACCAAGCCATGCTGAGCCAAGATGAACCGAAATAAACCAAGCCAAGATTAGGCTAAACAAGACAAGTCAAAACATGGGTCACCTGACAAACGTCAGAAATCTGTACACGTATACTGAAAACACATATAACAGGAAACGGGAGTGATAACTCTACCCACCTTAAAAGAATTTCGTCCTCGAAATTTAATCAAACGGCTAGAGGTGTCGTGACAAGCTATACTAATCACGGGCAATCTATGGCTAGCAGTCAATCAAGCAATCATTCATGCAAGCGAAGAATTAAAAGCATAAGGCATAAGGAAGACACTATACCTTATGAGTCAAAACATGTGTGGATATCGTGATCGGATATCATTCTCACGTTCCCAAGTTGACTCACCCAAAGGGTGATGACCCCAAGCAACACGGACTAAACCAATAGTCTTGTTCTTGAGTACCTTCTTCCTTCGGTCTAATATGGATACGGGCCTTTCGTCATACGAAAGGTTGGTACCAACAACCAATTCCGAATGATCAAGGATATAGCTCGGATTCGGGATGTACCGTTGCAATTAGGATACATGGAATACGTCGTGTACCTCACGGAATGACTGCAGAAGAGCGAGACGATAGGACACATCACCTACTCGCTCAAGAATATCAAGCGACCCTATATACCTAGGACTAAGCTTTTCCCCGCATGCCGAATCGAATGACACCACGGGTAGGCGATATCCTAAGGAATACGTGATGGTCGATAGAAAACTCAAGAGGACGCCGATGAGACTTAAGTGCGAAAACCACTGCTGCTAACTCCAAGTCATGGGTTGAGTAATTTCTCTCATGATCACGAAGTTGATGTGACGTATAAGCTACTACCTTTCCATGCTGCATCAAGACGTATTCCAATTCTCTGCCGGAAGCATCACAATAAACTAAAAATCCTTCAATCCCATCTGGATGTGTGAGAATGGGTGACATCATCAATTCTTGCTTCAATTTCTCAAATGAACTCTAAGACTTTGCTTTCCAAGTAAACTGCACATCCTTGCGGGTCAACTGCGTCAAAGGTGCTGAAATTCGAGCAAAATCTGATACAAGTCGTCGGTAATAGTCGGCAAATCCTAAGAAAATACGAACTTCTACGACGGTGCTAGGTACTGCCCATGTCTCTATAGCCACTATCTTCTGGGGGTCGACTTCCACTCCACCTCTGGTGATGATATGACCTAAGTACAAAATTCGATCAAGCCAAAATTTGTACTTACTGAACTTCACGTACAACTGGTGCTCTCTGAGAATTTGAAGGACTACTCAGAGATGCTGTCATGCTCTGCTTCACTCCTGCTATAGACTAAGATGTCGTCTATGAACACTATCACAAACTGATACAAGTAGGGCATGAATATATGATTCATGAGATCCATGAATACTGATGGCACATCGGTCGCCCCGAATGACATAACAAAAAACTCCTAATGTCCATATCTAGTTCTGAATGCCGTCTTCGGGATGCCTTGCTCTCTGACTCTGATCTGATGGTACCCCGAACGTAAGTCAATCTTCGAGAATACTGCTGGTCCACTGAGTTGATCGAACATATCATCTATCCTTGGTAGGGGATATATGTTATTAATTGTTACATAATTCAAGGTACGATAATCAACACATAATCTTGACGTACCATCCTTCTGCTTTACAATAAGCATCGGGGCTCCCCAAGGTGATCCACTAGCACGAATGAATCCCTTGGTTTTGAGTTCTTCAATCATCTTGTATAGGATCTCCAATTCTGATGGTGCCATTCTGTAAACTCTCTCTGACACTGGTATTGTCCCTGGAATCAAATCAATGGTGAACTCTATCTCTCTCTCTAGCGGCATGCCTGGAAGCTCTTCGCAAAATACATCAAAAAATTGATATACTACTCTGGAAAATTGAACTACTGCTGCTATCGCCATCCGCAAGACTGGTGGAGATGGTTCTACTTCGCCTCTGGAAAATAAAAACTCTTCTTTACCGGAAATGCCAAAAATAATCTTGCCAATATGGCAATTTATTTTTGCGTATTGATCCTTCAACTAATCCATTCCTAGGACCACATCATAGTCGGCCATCAAAAATTCTATCAATCTAGCGGGAAACTCTCTACTGCTAACTACGATGCGACATGCGAAAAAGACTCTATCTACTCACACAAGACCGTTACCAGTAAGGATATTGAGCTTTACTGATAATGACTCGGGCTTCAGTCCTATCCGTGTCGCAAATCATGTAGACATAAATGAATGTGATGCACCTGAATCAAATAATACAGATGCTAGAAAAGAGTTGACGAGAATGGTACCTACCACCACCTCACCTGATGCCAATTTTTCTACCACAGTCAGAGCCATACCTTGACCTTGTCCTCTTGGTGCTGATCTCCTCTGATGGAAACCTTTCTGCATGTTCTGAATCTGAGCTTGGGCATACTGTCGAGCCTGAGGCGGCAATGGCCTAGGAGGCTGGTACTGTTGCTGCTGCGCTGGTGCTGGACCCCTAACCGATGGACTAATTAGGGTTGACGAAGATGAACTGGCTCCATGCAGACAGGACCCTATCATGTGATCCGGTGCCCCATAAGCCAAGCACAATTCCCGTGCTCTGTGACACTCTGAAACTACGTGTCTTGGCTTCCCACAATGAGTGCAGACCATTGTGGAAGATTGCTTCTCTTCTGCTTCTGCTTCCGATGCTAAGGATACGTCGGTGTCGAGTGCTGAACTGACAAAACTGTGATCGCCCTCCTAAGAGCTCTAATAGTCAAAGCCTTTGCTGTCGGGGCTGGTGCTGACGACTGAGATATCTGAAAATGAGACCTCTTTCATCCTCCAGTTCTATCTACTATCCTCTGGGAGGTGTATTCGTGCCTTTTCGTTGCTCGCAAGACGACATCAAACATCTGGTGCTCAAACTACTCCACAGCTAAAATAATCTCTAGGTGGAGTCCTTGCTGGAATCGCTGCGCTTGGTCCAATTCGGTCGCCACCAAGGTGGGAGCAAACCGACTAAGCCTTGAAAGCTCGACCGCATAGCCATCAACCATCCTTCCCATCTACTTGAGATTGCTGAATCGGGTCTGCAGATCATACCGAGCTACTGCATCAAAGTACTTCCTCTGGAACTTGTCACTGAATACCGACCACAAGACAGGTGTCGCCAATCCAACTGCTAACATCGCCCACCAGCTGCGGGCTAAGTCCAATAACTGCAGGCGTACTACAGCCACCTTCTCTTCCTCAGGAATTCTAGCTGCCTCCAGGATAACTTCTATGTCCTGAAGTCATGCATCAGCAGCAATAGCATCTTCACTGCCAACAAAGAAAGGAGGGTTTAGGCGCTTAAAGCTGTTGGTTGTACTATTCCTTTGGTAACCAACTCTGCCCATGACATCTTGTACTGTCTGGTGCTGGGCATCACCCTGACGATCTTGTGATGCAAGCAATTCCCTAATTAGTCCCACCAGGGCTCTATTGTCAAGCTCTGCAGGCGGGGCCGGTTGAACTGGTGGCTCTAGATCCCCGGAATACATGACTCGGGATGCTGCTCCAGAGTGCTGGGCTTGGTCCCCAGGTTGTTGCTGGTTTACTGTAGATGCTCCACCTGGCTGATCGGTAGGACCAGGAATAATACCACTGAAGAAAATGACATGCGGAACAATAAGGAAGGACCAAGATCGATCAAGAATAAAGAACCTTATCAGGTCAAGATTCAAAAAGATTAGAAAGCACGAGTAGAGATCAAAGGCGAATGCTGATTGAGACATCTATTCAGTAAAACCCTCACACATCTTGATTTTTAAGACCTTGCCTGGGCCACCACTTAAACCGTGTCACGCCCCAGAACCAGAATACGGGAGAGCGGGGGACAGACACAGCCAGCTACGTATATTGAAGTGCAACCCACCTCGCAATACGTACGGTCACGGCTGTCTAGATGCATGAGGGTTTATCTATAAGCCAACACCCTCTTATGGTCAAGAACAAGCCTAGTGTCTCAATCTTAAGCAAACAAATAATTGTACAAGATGTCAGATCATCAGACATACAAAGTAAGACGTCCCAAAGATTACATATTCAGATGATCATGAAGCTAGTCATACAAAATGAGAAAACTAGCAAGAGTTTAAGTCATACATGTTCAACCCTAGAATTTGCCAATCATGTTACAACCCTTAGGCAGACAGAAATAAGTTTTAACACGAGCTAACACTTGCTCGGCGGCTAAAAGCCTCAAAAGAATACTTTACAATAGAGTGGGAGAGCAAAATAAAAAACCCACTCGTTGCCAATATTACTTCTGGTGTTCACTATCTGGCTGGAAGACAGGTAGATCCTCGGGTGCTACTCCAAAATCTGGCCAAACAAAATTAGCTGGGTCAGAACCCAGAAGAGCAAGTGCCACAAGGGAGGCTTCACTTAGGAACTAAAACCAACAGGTTAATAAACAGAAGATATAAATAAATGAACATGATTAAGTAACAAGAAGACAGGGTTAGAAAGATAGGATGACAAATGATAAGTTTACTAAGAAACTATTCCGAAAACCAAGTTACAACCCGTAAACCAAACAAGGACAGGGGTTGTAACCCTTATCCTGAACAAAACTTAGTCCGTAACCATTTATCGACAAGAGTAAAGCATAAACAATAATACACTGAAGTAACCATATACTGGTACTGTCTAGACAAGACTAGACTGGACTCCATCCATCGATCACGGCCAAGCAAGAGTACGGCTTGATACTTTAACTAACTAGGGTTATCACAAGCCTATTTACTAGCAAGATGCAATGAGATGTTTCCACAGTCATAAGCCCTGCAGCTATCCAGATTATCCAGGCGAGGTAATTTATTAGAGTTACAAGAATTATTAGGTGACTTGGAGTGCAACACAAGACAGTGTGCTTTAGTACTAAATTTTAAAAAATGCCCTACATGACAGTGGGCTGGAAATGTGCCCTACTCGTCGGCAGGCTACAAGTCCCTTAGGTGTGGCCGAGATAATAGGATCGCCTGTAACTGGAAAAAATTTCTTTATATGAACTACTTGATCAATCCATCATTTAACCTAGTCAGATTCATTATGAATCCCTGACCGTGGTAACCAGGAATTCATATCCTAGACATGATGCAAGACGAGACAGGTAGCTTGTACAGGCACAATCAATAAAATCAACCACGGTGTCAAAACGAGAGTTACTTAGCAAGTCAAGGTAGCTGTCGCAACAGCGTTTCTAGATTATTATGTCATGTCAGGTTACTTGTTAGTTGTCAAGATTACTTGTCAGGAGTATGTCTCGACGGGCCACTATCATGCTTATACATGTCATATCAAATTTACTTGTTACTTGTCAAGAGTGCACCTCGACAGGCCACTATCAAGATTATCAAGAAGGATTCATGCCATCATGTTGTGTTCATGTCAAGAGTTATCAAGTTATCACATCCATATCACAAAATAAATAAACAGTTGTAAGAACAAGAAAGGTGTAGGGAGAGAGGCACATCACAAGGTGCCTAGGCATAGATGGGCGCCTGGACACCAATGGACGCTAGGGCCAAGATGGCGCCTAGGCATGAATGGACACCAGGGCCAAAATGGCACCAAACTAAGCTTGGGCACCTAGGCATGAATAGGCGCCTGGACACCAATCGACACCAGGACCAGAATAGCGCCAAGTAAGCTTCGATGCCAGGGCCAGAATGGCGCATGGCCGAGTCTAGGCGCATAGCCAGGGGGCGCTGGATCATCGTGGGCGCCAGGGCCGACATGGGCACCTGGGCCTTGATGACCAGAGGGGAGGGGCGCATCACACTGGGCGCCTAAGCACCCGTGAGGGCAGGGGGCGCCTGGGCGTGTAGGGCACCTGGGCCAGATTGGGCGTATCACATTAGAGCCTAAGCACCGTGAGCGCAAAGGACAGGATGCCAGGGCGCGCAGGGCGCCTGGACTAGACTGGGCGCATCACATTGGTGCCAAACCACCGTGATCGCTAGGGCAGGGGCGCAGGGCACCTGGGCCAGACTGGGTGCATCACATTGGCGCCTAAGCACCGTGAGCGCAAGGGACACGGGGCGCCAGGGCATGCAGGGTTCCTGGGCCAGACTGCACACATCACATTGGCGCCTAACCACCATGAGCGCAAGGGGCAAGGGGCACAGCACTGTTCTTCTTCCCCAAACAGCAAAGAAGATCCCATGGAAACCAAAACTTCAAATGAGCATAACTTGCTCAAAATAAGTCTGAATTGAGACTTCCAAGGGTCTAAACTGTACAGAACGAGATTTTCTACAGCCCGGAATGACTGGTTTTAGGAAATACCAAGCTTTACTAGATCAAAACAAAAAAAAACTCATAACTTAGATCTATACAAATCCATCCACCAAAATAAAAAATGCTAAGCTCTAAAGAGGCTTAGAATCCAGTAGAGAAGAGAATGGAACAATAAAATAGAAGATCCATCATGAAGCAAGTTGCAATTGCCTAAGGGTTCTTGGTGGGTAGGAGGAGTTATGGAATAGAAGAAGAAGAAGAAATAAATAAATGAGAAGAGTTATGAAGAGAGATAAAGGGGTTGACTTATATAACAACCCTTCTCATCTCAAACCACACAAAACCAAACCAAGCCATGCCAAGCTAAGATGAACCGAAATAAACCAAGCCAAGATTAAACCAAGATTAGACTAAATATGACAAGTCAAGATATGGGTCATCTGACAAACGTCAAAAATCCGTACACGTATACTGAAAACACGTATAACAGAAAACGAAAGTGACAACTCTACCCACCTTAAAAGAATTTTGTTCTCAAAATTTAATCAAGAGGCTAGAGGTGTCTGGACAAGCTATACTATTCACGGGCAAACTATGGCTAACAATCAATCAAGCAATCATTCATGCAAGCGAGGAATTAAAAGCATAAGGCATAAGGAAGACATTATACCTTATGAGTCAAAACAGGTATGGATATCGTGATCGGATATCATCCTCATGTTTCCAAATTGACTCATCCAAAGAGTGATGACCCCAAGCAACACGGACTAAACTAATAGTTTTGTTCTTGAGTACCTTCTCCCTTCGGTCTAATATGGATACGGGCCTTTCCTCATATGAAAGGTTGGTACCAACAACCAATTTTGAATGATCAAGGATATGGCTCGGATTTGGGATATACCATTACAATTGGGATACATAGAATATGTCATGTACCTTACATAATGACACCAAAAGATCGAGACGATAGGATACATCACCTACTCGCTCAAGAATATCAAGCGGCCCTATGTACCTAGGACTAAGCTTTTCCCGTACGTCGAATCGAATGATGCCACGGGTAGGCTATATCCTAAGGAATATATGGTCGTCGATAGAAAACTCAAGAGGACGCCGATGAGAATCGGTCCAATGGCGCTGACGATCTTGTGCAACTCGAAGATGATCTCTAACTTGTCTGACCACCTCGATAGTCTGCGTAACCATCTCTTGACCTAGCATCTGCCTTTCGCCTATATCATCCTAGGCTAAAGGAGATCTATAATTTCTGCCATAAAGTGCCTCAAATGGTGCCATCTGGATACTGACCTGGAAATGTTATTATAGGGGAACTCCACGAGATGTAGGTAATCTTCGCATGAACCACCGAAGTCAAGTGTACAGGATTGTAACATATATTCAAGAGTTTGAATCGTGTATTCTGACTGACCATCTGTCTGCGGATGATAAGCTGAACTAAACTTGAGATGAGTCCCCAAACTCTTTTGAAGACTCCGCCAAAAGTGCGATGTAAATCTCGAACCTCTGTTTGATACGATACAGAATGACACTCCATGCAATCTGATGATCTACCTGAGGTACATCTCTGCTAGCTGATCTGTCGACTGACCAATCCTTAAAGGGAGAAAATGAGTTACCTTTGTCAGTCGGTCAACTATAACCCATATAGAATCTCTCACAGCTAGGGATTTAGGTAACCCAATTACAAAATTATTGGTAATATGCTCCCATTTCTATTCTGGAATCGATAAAGGTTGAAGAAGTCCAGCTTGTCTCTGATGTTCAGCTTTAACTTGTTGGCAAACTAAACAACGAGAGACAAACCGAGCTATCTCCCTCTTCATGCCATTCTACCAGAAATGCTGACGGATATCACGATACACCTTTGTACCACCGGGATGAATTAAATACTGCTAACTGTGAGCTTCTGCTATGATCTCTTGCTTGATATCACCACTGGGTACACAAAGACGCCTTCTATGTCAAAATATACCGTTTTCGTGAATGCATAACTCTGCTCTTCTTTCCGTTTCACATTCTGCACTAAGCCGTTGAAGCTTAGAATCCGTTGACTGAGCAATCTTGATCCTCCAACTATACTAGACTGAACTTGCATACTGGCCATTAATGTCACATTGGTAGGGAGAACTATCTTTATACCCATCTTCTGAAGATTTGCTAATAACTCAGACTGTGGTGTTAGAAAATAAGCTCCTGCTCTTCTACTCAACGCATCTGCAACTACGTTGGCCTTCCCAGGATGATACTGTATGTTGATATCATAATCCACTAGCAACTCTAGCCATCTTCTTTGACGTATGTTATGATCCTTCTGGGTAAACACATACTAAAGACTATTGTGGTCGGTAAAAATATCTATCCGATCTCCATACTGTAGGAGCGTAAAAAGTACTTCAAAGACCAAGTCAAAGAAGTTGAGTCAAACTCAGACTCTACGCGAGCTACTCTCTACGCATGCTATTCTCTACGCGAGAAGCTTTTACGCGAGAGTTATCCTCCACTTTTATGCCGGGGACAGACTGCCAGGCCGCATTTAATGCGAGTGATTTGATCTGACAGAATAATTTTCTGACAGCAGGATTGCACAGAAGCCGAGAGGATAAGATTTATACTAAACCCAATACTATCGTTTAGTGTGCAGATGGGCTACTTTACGCTCAATAAACTGCTTCTTTTACACACGATAGCTATTCGAGCTTTTACGCTCAAGGTTATTATGGGCGTAAAGTTTATTTGAGCTAATTTTACGCTCAAGGCTACTTTTCAGCCACTTTACGCGGAAAGTCTATTTTGAGCTATTTTACGCCCAATCTGCAACTTTACACAGGGAGTGTATTTTGGGTCAGTTTTACGCCAGAGCTTTCCTGACTACATGAGAACGTGGTTTGCTTATGTGGCTTTTATGCCACACTTATCGAGGAACGTGTGTACGTGCTTTCCCCATTTTGTTGAAGTGGTGGGACACGTGTCACCATGCGTAGAGATCAAAACTCTACATGGGACACGTGTCAACGTGCGTAAAGGATGATTTACATCGTGGGTGACAGTTACTCGCATAGAGACCCAATTTTATTGCTTTTTACGCACAAAGGGTCATGTCTATAAATAGACTTATTTTTACCTAGACAATATCGAGAGATCAATAGAGAGACAGGGGAGAGGAGATTCTGAAAAAACTCACACTTTCAGAGTGATATTCCCAGAAGCATTTCTTCAACTTTTTCTCAAGAACAGGGTGAAGCAAAGCAAGAAAGCATTCGACTGTGCCATCAGTGCCGTTGCTCGATACCTTTCCGGTGACTTAGTTCTTCCGATTGTTCATCTTCTTCAAGCAGTTTTCCTCATCATCATCGTATGGTCCAAGGAACAAAGTGATCGCTTTCAGATCAGACTTCCATGGAAATATTTCCCAGAACAACTTGTACTTTTGTACTTTTCTCGTTTTCTTTCAAAAGCCAATTTTTAGGCATTTTGTTAAGTAAAACAAAATGGTGACTCTGCTGGGGATTACCTTCTCCTCTGACGAGAAGGCAATTGCTCAATATGATGATGTGTCAGTCGGATCGACAAAGAAGACTCTGGTTGTGCACTTCGACCAGACTGCTTACGAAGAAATGCTCCGAACAGGGGGTAGTACTCGCTGCTCCAATGTTCAGAAATCGTAGAAGGCACGAAAAGTTTGGATTCCTAAGTCCAAAACATCCTCGGATCTCCCTGCTGTCTCTGAATGCAAAGGAATCCTTCCTACTCCTGTTGTGGAGGCTCCCGTCTGTGACGAGGCAGTCTCTACTTCAGTGATACGCCCTGGGCGTAAAAATCAGTCTCCCGTCTGTGACGCGGCAGACTTTCAAGTTTTATGCTCTGCGCGTAAAAATCAAGTTTTACGCCCTGGGCATAAAAATCAGTCTCCCGTCTGTGACGTGACAGACTCCCAAGTTTTACGCCCAACGCGTAAAAATCAAACTTTACGCTCTGTGCGTAAGAATATGTCTCCCGTCTGTGACGTGGTAGACTCCACAGCTTTACGCTCTGTGCGTAAAAATAAGTCTCCCGTCTGTGACGTAGTAGACACACAAGTTTTACGCTCTACGCGTAAAGAAAAATCTCCCGTCTGTGACGTGGCAGATACTCATGCTTTGCGCTCTACGCGTAAAAGTAAATCTCCTGTCTGTGACAGCGTAGATAAAGTTCGCAATGATGCCTTTGCATCTAAAGTGAATTTACCTGCACGTATGCAACATAAAAAAATTGTTGGTAAAACTTCAGTTTTCAACCAACAGCCTTCTTTCACTGCTTTACGCAAGGTACCAAACCTTCAAATTACGCGTAATGTTGATGGAGTCCTTTGTGCATAAAAATCGCAAGATTTATGCACGCAACTCCAAGCGCATAAAAATGTACAGTTTGGTTCTGCTAATGCAGCCAGTAATCTTCTTTATACACAAGGGACTAAACGTTTCTCTACCCCAAATGTAATAAAGAAAACTACTCCTTCTACTTCTTCTGATTTACGCGTGTTGCTAGTACAAAAGCGTAAAAATAGACAATCTTCTGTGACACTCCCCCAAGAAAATTATTATTGTGAGTGTCACCAGATTGTAATCAAATGTTGCTGTTCGGCTTCGAAATGGTCTTTTGACCGATTAAGCTATAATAAGCTTCAGCAACAAGTTGATGATCAAGAGCATGAGTTGTCATATGCGTCAGTCAATATAGCATCTCATACCAATAGAGGACGACGTCCAAGACGCAACTCGTCCCAGACTCCTGGTCAACAACAGTTCAACAAACTTCTTGATTCCTTTGAAGGGGTATTTCAGCATACCCGGTCAAGAAGTCAAAGACAGTTGCAGCCCTCAGATTGAGAAGCCGGGGGTACCCAGTCTTTTGAGTCAGATACTGATAGTGTCGATTCATACTTCTATACCAATCCCTCTGTATCTTCAAGGGATGTTGAATCATATGCTATCGGAGATGAACCGGAGACTTCATCTGCTAATACAGAATAGCGTCGCTCTGCCGTTGAGCAATCACTGAAGGACATGCTCACCATGATGCAAAGCATGCATCAAATAATAATGACTCAACAAACTGCTCAGCCGGCAGTAGTAACACCTGTACAGGTAGCAGCACAAACTCAAGATAGTCAAGGGGTTGATATACCATTGAATAATCAAGAGCCTGCTGTCAATCAAATTCTGCATCTCCAGATCCTATCATTCCAGAAGATATACCACCTCAGGTGGGGGTCACGGTACATCCAATAACTATTCAATCGAATGTGCTTCCTCAAACTAGTGAAGCTATTCAAGCAGTGTATGAGCTCAAAGCATAGTTTGAAGTTCTGAAGCACAAGGATCAACTCCAGAGGTTAGGGATTAAGCAACCTTATCCTCCTCATTGGAATGACGTACCCTTTCCTCCAAAATTCAAGCCACAGTCGATGGTGTTATTTGATGGAAAGGCATCTCCTAGTCAGTATATCAATTACTTTGATATTATGACTGTGCATCTACAGAAGAATGATGCTCTTTTTACTCGAGTTTTCATCAGATGTTTGACGGGTTCAGCCTACGACTGGTATCGCAGTCTACCCGACAATTGTATTTCATCTTTTGACGAATTCAAAGCAATATTTCTTTCCCGTTTCTATGAGGGAGGCATGGACATGAACATGTCCTCCTTAATAGAAATCAAACAAAAGTAGAAAGAAGATACTCAGACGTTCATCGAACGTTTCCGACAGGCAACTTTAAAGATGCCTCCTGGTATGCCAGATTCAGCATTGATTGATACGTGCAAAATGAATCTGGGACCATCTATTGCTGTCTTTACGGGCTCCCAATTCACAGATTGGGCCTCGTTCATTATAGCAACAGTTTCAGCCGAGACCATTGGTAGGTTGGCTCGTGAACACGGGATGATCTTTGCTTCAGAGAAAAAAGAAAAGAAAGGCACTTCTGGTAATAATTCCGGCAATCGTAATGGAAAAGGGAAGGAAACCCTAGTGGTTAATCTTTTAAAACCCAAAACGACGTCGAATAATCAGAAATCTTCCAAGCCAAAAGTAGAATACTCTTTCGATGACAGTGATATCCCAGGGATATTCCAATGTCTGGTAAAGAGTGGCAAACTCCAGATTCCAGAGCCGAAAAGACCTAATGAGGTGAATCTGACCGACAATCTCAAGTATTGTATCTATCATAGATACATAAATCATCATACCAAGGCTTGCTATGTCTTGAAGAAGAAAATCCAGGAGCTGATAAATGCCAATGCCATCGCTTTAACTAATGATGAGCATACGGTCACAACCAATATGATTTCTCTTCAATTTGTAGGTTTTCCTCCACAGTAAGTCCCAGATGGGATTGTCCCAATTCCAAAGGCGACGATGAAGATTGTGAATATCCCGCCTGCCAGAGAGCAAAATGAAGGACTTTTGCCTCTTACACTGAAAAATGGTAAAATTATGTGGGTACATCATGATTTAATACCTGAAATGGAGAATAAAGGTAAAACTTCAAAATCTAAGAAAGGTAAAAAAGTCAAAACCTGCAACATGATTTCTCATGTTTTAACCCCAGACCATGATGATTTGGATCATTTATGGGGTGTCATTCCTTTGGAGGATAGACTGAGGGGTTTGAATATATGCCCTCCAAGTTTGGCTCCTCCTACCAAACTTAAGCTTACACATCGGCAATGGTTAGCAATGAATAGTGTCCCCTTATACAGGGCACAACAGGTCTTTGCTGCTTATGAGAAAGCTCCTACATGGATTTTTCCTTCTATCCCGAGTATTCCTCCTTCTCCTGTGGCTATAGAGGTTTCTATTCCTCCTTCTATAGAAGTCTCTATGCCTCCTTTTCCTGTGGTTACAGAGGTTTCTGTCTCTTCTTCCTCTGTTAAACTATTTATTGAAAGTCTACTGCCCATTCACTTGTACAGTCAACAATCAGTCCATCTCATAAAAAAAATGGGCTACGACTTTCAATAGGCAGAAGGTTTGAACTATGATAAAGGAATGCAACTTCCTTTACAAATTCAAAGTCAAAAATCCACTGTTGGATTGGGTTCTGAGGTTCCTCATAAAAATCCTCGCAAGTAGAAGACTAAGGGAAAGAAGACTAAATCCTGTAATATGGTACTTCATTTTCCTGTGTCTGAAGAAGAAACCTTTACTGGTACGAGATCTGGAAAAGAGTAGCACAAAGATTATGAGGGATCTTCCAAAGAAGCAGAGGACGTAATTGAAACACTGCCAGTTCAACCATCTCCTGTTCCTGCTAAACCATCTGTGGTTGTGAAAGGGAAACAAAAAGCAGTACGCTTTGACGTCCCATTGAAATCTACTTCAAATCAAGGGGTGGTGATGAAACCCTACAAGTTTGATATTCTAGCCCAGTTAGCTAATACTCCGGCTAGACTTTCAGTATTTGAGCTGCTTCGCCTTTCGAAAGAAAGCCTCGAAACTTTGAGTAAAGCTTTGCTACAAGATGATTCATGTTTAACTCAACTCAAGACTCCTGACAATATACCAGTGTCATGTCCACAATGTCATAGTGTGATGGAAGCAATTCCCAATATCACTTTCACACAAGAAGATATGTTGTTGAAGCATAACAAGCACGACAGACCTCTGTGCCATACAGGGTATATTGAATCCACTGAAATTGATAGGATATACATTGATCCTGGGTCTTCTTAGCATTATTCTTCAGAGTATGCTACGACCCTTGAGGATCCCTACTAGTGATTTGATCTACACTAGTACAACAATAGTTGGTTTCAACTCTGGAAAGAGTAAACCACTGGGAAAGATTCGTCTAAAGATTCAGATAGGTGATCTTCGAACTATGGCGACCTTTTATGTTATTAACTCAGACGTATCTTACAACATCCTCCTTGGAAGACCGTGGATACATGAGCATAACATTGTGTCTTCAACTCTCCATCAATGCTTCAAGTATGTGGATTCCCAAGGGGTTGTGAAGACTGAGTTCGCAGATATCAATCCTTTTAAAGGTGTTGAAGCCTATTTCTCGGATTCAATCCTCTACAAACAAGAGCATATGAAGGAGATATCAGATATGGCTGAAGATCGATCACCTGCTGAAGATCAGTCTGTTATTGAAGATCCTCCAGAAGAGCAACCTTTGAAGATTAAAGTCAAAGGTCGAATCCAACCCCAACCTGTCAATGATCAACCTCTGATGATCAAGGTCAAAGGAAGAATTTGAGCTTCGTCTGAGGAATCAGTGAGTATTCCTGCCAAGAGCCAAGTTCAACCTCTCATGATCAAAGTCAAGGGACATACTTCTCGTACGAATGATCCAGAACCACCACTGATCATCAACCTTGGCAAGTCTACGCAGAAGACGGATGACGGTCCATTGATGATCAATCCGAAGCGTAGTACTCAACTTATAAATGATGTAAATATTGATCATTCTGTACTTTCTAATATCAATGAAGATTTCCTTTTGGAGTACATAGTTGTCAAATTTATTGAGAGAATGACTTTATCTTCTGATGATCAAAGTCATGAATATAAAAATGACATAAATACATAGGAAACCCTATACATTGATCATAAGAAAAATTCTTTTCCTTCTCATGTCGAAGTTGGACCTTATGCTCAAAAGTTCCTAACATCTTCTTCCTATCTTCTTCCTGTAGCCGCTTCATCACAAGCTTGTGTAACTTATAGACGTCACGAAGAATCTTATTTTGTGATTCCGTCTGATAAGAAAAACAAGCGCCAAATCATGTTTGGCCTGGCTAGAAACATTCCTGTTACTCAAACAGATGATCTCTGAGATAAAGATAAAGGAAGAATCTGAATTGACAACTATAGTCAACAATCTCTTAAGATTATTCAAAATATGGGATATGATTTAAAGACTATGCAAGGTCTCAATCAAAGCAAAGGTAGACGGTTACCATTATGTGGTGATATATTTTACCAGAAAATTTGGCATGGGTTGGGATACGATCCATTCCACATATTTAATGAGGATATACAAGAAGAATTTTCTTTCAGTTCTTCACAATCCTCAGATTCTGAAGAAACCCAATTCATCGAATCGGATACACTCCACATGTGCAAGGAAGATATGGAAGAAGAATGTTTTTCTAGTTTTTTACAATCTTCATATTCTGAGAGAGACTATTATGATGAATCTGAGTGCGTATTCTCAGTCAACATGGTTCAAACTGATGGTAAATCTGAGCCATTTGAGAATGATCGTTGGGTACAACAAATGGATACTCAATGGGAGCTTCGTTTTGAACAGCGACAGCCACCTACAGAGGATGAGATTGTCCAGATTGATGTTGGAGACGGAACTACATCCAAGCCAATATTCATCAGTAAAAACCTCTCTAAAGATGAAAAAGAAGAGTTGATACAACTGATTAAAGAATATATTGATATCTTTGCATGGAGTTATGAGGATATGCCGGGTCTAGATCCTAAAGTTGCTACTCATAAACTCAATATTCTTCCTAATGCCAAGCCTGTAAAATAACAGCAACGGTATTTTCGACCAGATATGATTGATACAATTGAAGCAGAAGTCAAAAAGCTGATTACATGTGACTTTGTTCGTGAAGAACAACACCCAGATTGGGTTGCCAACATTGTTCCTGTTATGAAAAAGAACGAAAAAGTCTGAGTTTGCATAGATTTTCGGGATCTTAATGCAGCTTGTCCAAAGGACAAATTTCCACTTCCGATTACCGATGTTATGATAGACAATACATGTGATTTTGAACGCATGTCTTTCATGGACGGATTTTCAGGATACAATCAAATTAAGATGCATCCGAAAGATGAGAAGCATACTGCTTTTCATACACCCCTTGGAGTCTATTGCTATACGGTTATGCCGTTTGATCTAAAAAATGCCGGTGCCACGTATCAACGGACTATGAGCAACATCTTTCAAGAACATCTACGGAAAATAGTTGAATGTTATATGGACGACATTGCTGTCAAAAGTCGATTAAAAGATGATCACATTCAAGACTTGAAGACAGTATTTGAGTTGATGCGTCAACATCAACTGAAGATGAACCCTACTAAGTCTTTCTTAGGGGTTTCCAGTGGCAAGTTTTTGGGATTTGTCATTACTTCGTAAGGTATCCATGTTGATCCTGATAAAATTAAAGCAATTCTTGAAATGCATTCTCCACGCAATTTAAAAGAACTCCGTGGCTTCCAAGGTCGCATTACTTATATCAGGAGATTTATATCCAATCTTTCTGGGAGATGTCAACCTTTCTTCCGTCTATTAAAGAAAGGTGTATCATTTGTCTGGGATGAAGCATGTCAGAAAGACTTCAATGACATCAAGCAATACCTTACAAATCCACCTGTTCTGGTACCTTCAGTGGTAGGAAGACCATTCTTGCTATATGTTCGAGCCTTGGATCATTTACTTGGTGCTCTTCTTGCACAGAAAAGTGACAAAGGTCATGAACAGGCAATTTATTATCTTAGCCGAATGATGGTCGAAGCTGAACACAGGTATACTCCTATGGAAAAGGAATATTTGGCCTTGGTTTTTATTGTTCAAAAGACACGACATTATGTGTCAGGACAGACTATTCATGTCATCTCCAGAATAAATCATATTCGAGTATTGATGAAAAAACTGAGCATTCTTAACTCCAGGTTAGCCACATGGGCGATGTTGCTCACTCCTTATGATATGGTCTATGTGCCTCAAAAATTAGTAAAGGGTCAAGCAATAGCTGATTTCTTAGCAGCTCACCCTATACCTGAAACATCGAAGCTATATGAGGACATTCCGGATGAAGTCATGGATTGCAACATGACTTTGAAGGATGAAATTTGGCAACTATACTTTGATGGAGCATCGCGGGTTGGACCTAAAGGCACTATCGTCTCCGGAGTGGGCATCGTTCTAGTCTCTCCTGACAAAATGGTCATTTACCGCGCTTATTCTCTTAATAAGCCATGCTCCAACAATTTGGCATAATACAATGCTCTGCTAATTGGTCTCCAAGTAGCAAAAGAATTGGACATTGAGTTCCTGGAAGCTTATGGAGACTCTCAACTGATTGTTAATCAAGTCAGAGGGACATATGAAGTCAGAAATCCTGACCTCATCCCTTATCATCAAGTGGTAATCAAATTGGTCCTTTCATTCAAAGGATTCTTCATCGAATTTGTACCACGTTCTCAGAATTTGGAAGCTGATGCTCTTGCTAGTTTAGCAGCAGATTTAGCTGTTCCAATTAGAATACAAAATACCATCACTTTGTTGGATCGAGACTTATTCTGTGTTAAGAATAACTTGCATATTGAACATAGTTATACTACAGAATCAAGTTTCCAACAAAGGGATTGGAGAAGTCCATTCATTGATTATGCAGTTCATGGGATTTTACCTGAAGATCCGAAAGAAGCTGCATCAATCAAGAGACGATCATTTCGATTCTACTATGATTCTTCCTTACATATGTTATATCGTCGTTCTTATGACGGACTTTTGCTACGTTGTCTCTCTAAAAGCGAAGCTAAGCAAACACTCCGTAAAGCTCATGATGGTGTCTGCGGTGCTCATCAACCAGGTCCAAAATTACAGGACCGCATTAGAAGAATGGGGTATTATTGGCCTTCTATGATAGCAGATGCTGTGGATTATGCCAGACGGTGTAAAGCATGTCAGATTCATGCTGATTTTATTCATCAATCATCTGAATTCTTACATCCTACAGCAGCTTCTTGGCCCTTCAAAGCTTGGGACATGGATATTATTGGTCCAATTAACCCTCCTTCTGTCAAGGGACATCGGTTTATACTGGCTATAACCGATTACTTTTCTAAATGGGCGGAAGCGGTTCCCCTTGTTGAAGTGAAAACATTTAATATGGTTAGCTTTATTAAACATCATGTTATTTATCGTTTCGGGATTCCCCGACGCATAATTCATGACAATGGACCATAATTTGCCAGTCAGGTATTTTATCGGTTCTGTGATAAGAATCGGATCCAAAATCTGTCTTCTACGGCTTATAATCTAGCTGCTAATGATTTGGCCGAAGCTTTCAACAAGACAATCATCAAACTTCTCAAAAAGTTCATCTCTTCTAATAAATGTGATTAGAATGAGAAACTTTGAGAATGTTTATGGGCTTACCGAACGACAGTTCGAACTTCTACTGGTTTTACACCATTTTTACTGGTTTACGGATGTGAGGCTGTTCTTCCACTGGAATTCCAGATTCTATCTCTTAGAATAGCCATTGTTAATGAGCTAACTACAGAGAACAATGATCGCTTACGACTGCAAGAACTTGAAGGATTGGACGAAAAGCGTCTTCAAGCGCAACAACACATTGAGCTATATCAAGCCCGCATATCTCGAACTTTCAATCGTAAAGTTAAAGAGAGGGTATTTAAATTCGGTGAGCTAGTTCTAGCTGTCCGAAGACCGATGGTGATGACTCATAAGAGCAAAGGGAAATTTCAAGCAAAATGAGAAGGTCCTTATGTCGTCGAGACGGTATTCTCTAACGGTGCCTATAGGTTGTCTAAACCTAATGGAGATTTGCTCATGATACCGATTAATAGCAAATTCTTGAAGAAATATTATGTATAAATTTCTCCCTTATTCTCCAGCTACCAATGTTTGGTTAAGCTGATTACTGGTTCTCCTTGAAGAAAATTTTGATCGTCTGTCTTACCAGCTGATTAAAAAGAGAGATTTATTATTTATCATGTTCTTATGACCTCTGAATAAATATTAAGTCTACCGCTTTTTCTATCTATCATGTACATTTGGCCTCTGAATAGACATTAATCTATTTTTCTTTGAGTTGTTACGATCTGTCACGTTCATAATACCTCTGATAGTATCGTATACTCTAAACAAAAAACGAGATTCATTATCTATCATGTCCACATTACCTCTGGATAGATATAATTTATTGAGTTTAGAAGACTTGTCATGTCCATATTACCTCTGATAAGCGTTTTCTATCTCATACCAATTGTTTAATTTCAAAATAAATGATAGGATCACAAAACAAATATTTTATTCATTTCTTGTAAACATTACAGAATGAAAAAGATAGAAGTTTAAAAAAGCTCTTTATTTTGCCTAAGGTGGAGCAGATAAGTCTTTTAGCAGTTTCTCCAGCTCTGCTAGATTCTTTTTACGAGAGCTCAATACATTCTTAGTAGCTAAGGAGCGTCGAGCTTCGGGAGTGCAGATATGAGAAAGTCCAGCAAAAGTGACTATCATCTTATCCTTGGCTTCGTCAAGGGTTTTGATGGTAGACTCAGCTCCAAAGACTTGTTCTTCCAAAATCGAGCTCTGTGTAAGATGCTGGTCTCGAGCTATGATCAGCTGATCCCTCTCCGCCTTCAAGAGAGCCAACTCAGCCTCAACTTCTCAAATTTTATCATTTTGTTGATGAATTCTCATATTCGAGCTTTCATAGGCTTCTCTCTGGCTATCCAGCTGGGGCTTTGCTCCTGCCAAAAAAACTTTTTCTTTGGTGACCTTTATGCTGTACTCATGGAGGGCTTCATTGAAAGTCATCTCCCGTGCGAGGTATTCAGTTGATAAAGCGTCATACTCCTCTTGGATGAGACTTTCAGTGGTTTCACTTGACAGCTTTAGATATTCTTTGATGGGCTGTTCAAGTCCCTCTACGACTTTCTCTAATGCCGCTGCTCTCGCTGCATCATTAAACATGGCGACATTTCTGATCGTAAGAGAGATAGACGCCTTCAAGCTTTCATAATTGAGGCCCTTCTTCAGGACCATCTGGATCAGAGCCGCCAGAGTCTTGTAAAAAGTATCAGTATGAATCTCAACTAAAAGATTCATTTCTGCACTTGAGCTCGGCGTTGCGGCGATGTCTATCAAATCTCTTCTCTGAAGACTAGGAGCAGATGTTGCCTTGGTAGCAGGTTGAGATGAAGACATTGTTGTCACTGCTACCATGGCCAACTGATTCCCATGAGCTTCAGGAACAGTATCTTCAGCATTTGTTACTCCAGCCGTTTCTGGAGCTGAAACTACTTGAGTTTCGGTGGCGGTAATTAGTGTGGATGGAATGGTAGTTGTGGCAGATGACTTCGGTTCAGATATTGTCTCTTCAAGAACTTGTACTGGTTCAGTAACAATAGCAGAAGATGCAATTACAACGTTTCCAGCTTCAGTTGATGATTTGACTATGCCTTCATCACCTTCTTCAGCTACTGGCTCTACAGAATCTTCAAGTATTTCAGTTGTAGTGAGTCCTTCTACAACTGATTCTTTGTTGAAGTCTAATTCTTCCTCAGTAGCCTCTTCATTATCTACGGTAGGTTCTACTGTAGTTTGTTCTTTATCCTTGCCCTCAACAGGAGAGGACAATTCTAGTTGAGCCTGCACTTCGGGCTCTTGTTGTATCTCCATAGATGGAGAACATTCTTCTGGAGCATCTTCTTCTTCGGAAGAAGAAGCCTCCTCCTCAGACTCCGTGTTTTCCTCATAAATATCTTCTTGAGGAGGAGGAGAAGCTACGGGCTTTGATGCAATAATAACACCTACAAAAATTAAACAAAATAAGTTAATATACAAAAATCATAATTTTGTATGGATTTTGTATAAATTATATTTACCTGGAGTAGGTGTAGGACGTGCCAAGTACGCGTCATAATCCTCATCCCAGTCCTTATCGTCAAAATTAATAGCTGGTTCATCCGATGGGATGAGCTCTGAATCAACAGTATGTACTGGGGCGACGTCTTCAATAACTTGTGTCTTTTGTGGCAAAGTCAAATGAAGCGACGAGTTGAGGCATCCTGGAGATAGGACTACCGCAGCTTATGTTGATGCTGCTGGTGGAGATGCTGAAGATCCTTCTCCAGGGTGAACTGAAGAAGATTCAACATGTTGCGGCTCATCGACCTGAGTGTCATTCTCTGGGGTAGCGGCTCTTGATCTAGAAGGTCCTTTGGTGGTAGCCTTCTTCTTCTTTTTTGGGGCCTTCTCTGGAAGAGTAACAGCTGCACCTTGTTTCCGTTTCCGGGACTTGCCAATAATGATAGGTTCTGCAGCTTTTTCTCCAACTCCCGTAGGGATAACTTCCAGATACTGATCTGGAACAGCTGTGTCGTCAGGTATGTCTGATGGTACCCTGACTGGCTCCTCAATATTTCTTTCCTTGGGCCATCTTAGACTACCTCTCAGGTTGTAGCCATGGGCGAAGGAGCGGATGGAAGCATAAATGTGAGCATACATATGAAGTATACGTAGCTCGGTGGTGCTGGTAGCAGTTTATACTTTGAACTTGGCACCGGTACAGGCAGTGCTAAAATATCTCCAGCCTCTTGCACCATCAATCAGCTTCCCATAATAACAAAAACTGGTGGAGGGATTACCAACATGAAGTTGGTCATATCCAAACTGGCGAGCGAACCGGCTTGGTAAATATGGTTCGAATGCACAGCTGTCTTCATTTCTGTACATCAGATGGGAGGGTCTGATGCACTGTAGCCATCTGAAAACTGGCGCCTACAGTAAAGTTCTTCCTTAACTTCATCTTCAAATTGTACGCCAAAGCAGTCGGCTGGAACTGGTGGCCGGGTACAGAAAAAGTTCCAACCATAAGAATAATTCAATACTGCTCTGGTATCTGCCACTGTCGTGGCAGTCCATGTAGCTTTGCTGAACTTCTGGAGGAAGACCTCTGCATCATCTCCCGGGCCTGGTGGCAACATATTGCAGTTGTGATGCAACAGCCAGCCCATCAGGTAAGTGTAGGGCATTTCTACCCCAGGGAATACGTTCTGATGAGGAGCGTTGTTGATTAGCTCCTCACCAAAAGTCCTCAAACCTGCGTTTACTCGACACACCATTGCCGATAGCAGGTTAATTCTGACTTTAAACACCAAACATACCGTCGGCCATAGCACGTTTCGATGGATTCTATCAACTGTACCGGTCCCCGGTACAACCCATCTCCTCAACCATAAAGAAAGAAAGCCTGCCAGCAAGGCTTTCTTAGAGATCTTCTGGCTACCATATCTGAGGAAGCTCAAGGCTTCGGTTCCGGCGAGAACTCCCCAGTCTTGGTGGACAAATATTTATCTGGAAATTTGTAGCCAACCATCATATCCCGTATTTTATCCGCAGGGATTGTTGAACCAGTGTTGATGGTTGGAGCCTTGTTCTCCTGAAATCTTTCTTTATCATCTTTGGATATCTTATCTTTATGGTAAAAGAGATATGTTGTCCACTTGTTGATGTATGCCAGATGAAATCCACTTTCATGCATAGTAGTGCAAATCATGTAATGGCACATCAACTCTTCATATACCTTAACCAATTGAGGGTTTTTCTTCCTGATTTTAGCAAGTTCCCGGTTGGAGGGAACATATTCTTCATATGGGGCTTCCCCCATTGGCAGCTTTGAGATGAATTGCATCTCGTGGAGTGTGAGACCCATTTCACCTTTTGGGGTCGCAAAAGTTCCTGCTGAACTGATATATATCTCCATCAGAGCCATGAACAAGTTACTGTTCGGTGGTATACCCTGACTAGTGGAGGCCACTTCTTCATACAGACCGATGGCTTCCAAATCTGTCTTAAAATTCTTCATGATCCAAACACTAATTTGGATTCAGTTCTGATTGAAAGGAGTTAGCCACCCTGGTAGCCTGGGGTTGGCCTGAGGATATAATACTACAGCCCTTATGAACTTATTGATGAACATTTGGGTCTGCACTGGCTGAATCAGAGCAGAATCCTCACTCGGAGTAAATCCAGGCAAGAGACCAGAGAAAGGGACGACACCGCCATTGGGAACACTGACGTGATACCCCATATCGTTGGCACTATCCCTCTTGAAAATGATCCTTCCGGCCTTCCATGACTGCTGGGAGTCAGATTCTACAGCATCTGTCGGGGATGGGTGGCATGGATAAATGTAGACAGGGATAATCTCTATCCATGTCGGGGAGATACATTGCTCTATCTCCAAACTTGAACACCCAAGACTCCTTCTTGGGATGTGTTTGTGACTTGAAGTCTATTGCATCTCCGAATAAGAAAGCTGGCTTTGCAAATTGTTGGCCATCCAGCGAGGTCAACAGTTCTCCATTTATCATGGATAGTAGCATTCTGTCCCCTTGAGCAGATATCAGCTGTCGTCTCTCTGCAGGATATTCCAGATTTGACTGGAGAAACTCCACATGGGACAGGTTCTCCAAATAATTCGAGCCCACCATACCAGCTGATGAGCCAAATACTTCTGCAAGTGGGTGAATTTGCAAATCCACTGCCAAAAGAAAAAGAAAAATCTAGTGAAAATCTAATTTGAAATTTTTACGCAGATAATTTGGTCTAAGTTTTACGCATAAAGATTAAAGACTCTGACTATACAAAACTTTACGCTTATTAAAGTTGATAAAAACTTTTAAAGTGTACAAGTTCTGTATTTTTATGCAAAGTCTTTTACTGGTTAAATTTTACGCTGGCACATGTTGATGTGAGCGTAATTTAAATTTTACGCAGGCACGTATAGACGTGGGCGTATTTTCTTAATTTTATGCTGGCACATGTTGATGTGAGTGTAATTTGAATTTTACGATGGCATGTGTTGACATGAGCATATTTTAGATTTTACGCTGACACGTATAGACGTGATTGTAATTTGAATTTTACGCTGGCATGTGTTGACATGAGCGTATTTTAATTTTTACGCTGGCACGTGTTGACGTGAGTGTATTCTAATTTTTACGCTAGCACATGTTGATGTGAGCATATTTTGAAATTTACGCTGGCACGCATAGACGTAGGCATATTTTCATAATTTTATGCTGGCACGTATAAACGTGGGCGTATGTTCTTAATTTTACACTGACACGTATAAATGTGGGCATATTTAATTATCTCAGTTTCTACGCTGACACGTATAACGTGGGTGTAAAGAGATAAACTCGGGTTTTCTTCTCCGATGAACTCGCGGCCGAAGTTCAGTGCTTTACCCTTCATTGCCGGAGCCACGGCGGGGTTGCTCTGTTGGGGCGTCGTTGATGATGGGACGCGGGTTTTCGTACGGTCGGCCGACGATGAATCGATGGTGTCACACTCCAGAACCAGAATACTGGAGAGCGGGGGCGTACATAGCCAGCTACGTATATCGAAATGGAATTCATCTCGCTATACGGTCACGGCTGTCTAGATATGAGGGTTTACTACAAGCCAACAGTCTCTAAAGGTCAAGCCTATTGTCTCAATCGCAAGCAAGTAATATAGTTACAAGATGTTAGACCGCCAAATATACAATAAAAGGCGTCCCAAATATTACATATTCAGCTGATCATGAAGCTAGTCGTACAAAATGTGAGGACTAGCAAGAGTTTAGTCATACATGATCAACCCTAGAATTTGTTAATCATGTTTACAGCCCGTAGGCAGACAGTAAGTAAATATGCATCGACCTAACAGGTGCTCGTCGGCTAAATGCCTCAAAAGAATAATTCTATAATAGAGTGAGCGAAACAAAATAGAAAATCCACTCGTAGCCCGGGTTCCTTCTAGTCGCCACCATCGGACTGGAGGTTCGGTAGATCCTCGGATGCTGCTCCGAAATCTGGCCACACAAAACCAGCTGGGTCAAACCCCAGAAAGAGCAAGTGCCACAAAGGAGGCCACGAAATAAGAACAAAAGCCAGCATATCAGAACATAAGAAAATGAAAGAAAGTACTAGTAAATAAGAGTACAACAAGACAATAAACGACTAGGGACATGGAACCATTCCGGAAGCCTGGTTACAACCCGTAAACCAAACAAGGACCGGGGTCGTAACCCTTTGCCTGAATAGCACCTTGTCTCTACCCATTTATTGTTAAAGATAAGTAAAACAATCATGTTCAGGAGTACCAGGTACTGGGACTAAACGAGATTTAGACAATGCTGGACACCATCCATTCACAAGCGGCCAAGCAAATACTATGGCTTACTACTTAACTAACTAAGGTTATCACAAGCCTAGTTACTAACAAGATGTAGACGAGAAATTTCTAGTCCCAAGCCCTTCAGACTATCCAGTTATCCTTCCGCAGGTTGAGAGTATGATTGGGTACATCGCCCTGGAGACGATATACCCTTAGGTGACTTAGAGGGTGCAAAACATGATAGTGTGCTGGAAATGTGCTCTACTCGTCGGCAAGCTACAAGTCCATTAAAGCGCACAGATAACGAGATTGCTTGTGACTGGAAATTCTCTATGTTCTAGTTTAATCTAATCATTAGCCTAATCCAATTTAATATGAGTCCCTGGCCGTGGTGCCCAGGGAGTCACATCCTAGACATGATGCAAGACAAAACAAGTGAATCTGCACAACGCAACAAGAAAGAACACCCACGGTGTCAGGGCAAGTCAAGTACAACCAGTTATCAAGTCGAGTCAAGTCAAGTCAAGTCAAGAGTGCGCCGCGGCGGCCACTATCAAGATATCAAGTTACAGGGGATTAATTACAGGTCGCAGGTTACAAGTTAAAAGCCACATCGAGTTACTGCCAAGATCAGAGAATGCTAGTCATAAATTAAAGACACAGAAAATCGTGTCAAGACGTGTCGGATTCGGTCAAGTCATGCTGTGGGCATCAAGCTCTCAGAAAACAAAATTAGCAAGAGAAAAATCGAGAACCAAGGGGAACACCAAGGGTCAAGAGGGGAAGCCATGGCACAGGGTGTGCCAAGCAAGGGCTCGGGCAAGCGGCGCCAAGAGACGCGCTCGGGAACGGTCGCAGCGCGCGAAGGGCGCGGGGAGCCAAGCGCGCAGGGGGCGCGGGGGCCGAGCGCGCAAGGGGCGTGGGGCCGAGCGCACAAGGGGCGCGGGGCCGAGCGTGCAAGGGCGCGGGGTCCAAGTGCGCAGGGGGCGCGGGGGCCGAGCGCGCAAGGGGTGCGGGGCCGAGTGGGCAGGGGGCGCGGGGGCCGAGCGCACAAGGGGCGCGGGGCCGAGTGCGCATGGGGCGTGGGTGTCGAGCGCGCAAGGGCGCGGGGTCCAAGTGCGCAGGGGGCGCGGGGGCCGAGAGCACAAGGGGCGCGGGGCCGAGTGTGCAGGGGGCGCGCGGGGCTGAGCGCAATCAGGGGCAGCAGTGCGCTAAAGAGCGCACGCCAACGGTCAGCGGCCAGCGCCAAAGGGCGCGACATGGGGGAAAACAGCCCAGCGCTAAATAGCACAGTGGGAGAGGGGCTTCTTCTTCCTCAAGCCGAGAGGAAGAACTCCTATGGCTCCAAAACTTTGGAACTTCACAACTTGGTGCATAAAACTCAAAATCCGGATTTTCAAGAGTCTAACTTGAGTAAAATTCGATTCTCTACAACATAGAAGCATCAAAACAAGCAAAAATCCAAGTTTGGTAGATCAAACCCAAGAAATTTCAAAAATGGTAGAAACTTACATCTAGGAGAAATCCAAGCTCCAAATCCAAAAATGTCAAGTTCTAATGTTGTTCCAAATCATCTAATTAAGCTAATAGACAAATAAAATTTGGTCCTCATGTGGTGGCAAGATGCACTTGCCTATGGGTAGGGTGTTGTGTGGAAGAAGGAAGAAGAAGAAGGAGTTAGAAATTAATGGGGGAAGTAATGAGGAGAGAGAATGGTTGGTGGGGATTTAATGAGGGTGGTTGTGGTGGAATGAGGGTGGAGTATAGGTTAAAGTGTTACATTGGTTTAAAATCAAACCAAGCCAAACCGAACCATTAAAACTGAGCCGAGCCGAACCCCAAAATACGAGAAAACCTAAAATTCTGCAAGTCGAGAAAAATAAAAATACATGGCAAAATCCAACTACGAGTATTAATACAAAATATGGGAAACGGGGGTGACAACTCTACCCACCTTAAAAGAATTTCGTCCTCGGAATTTAATCAAGGAACTAGAGATTGCCACGGTAAGCTACACTAAGCACCAACAACTATACTAAGCAACTCAATCATACACTCATACATGCAATCAAGGAATGAAAAGCATAGGGCATAAGAAAGACATTATACCTTACGAGTCAAACATGTAGGGATATCGCGATCGGATATCATCCTCACGCTCCCACGTTGACTCACCTAGAGAGTGATGACCCCAAGCAACACGGACTAAACTAATAGTCTTGTTCTTGAGTATCTTTTCCCTTCGGTCCAAAATAGACACGGGCTTCTCCTCATACGAAAGGTTGGTACCAAAAACCAGTTTCGAATGGTCCAAGATATGGCTCGGGTCCGAGATGTACCGTCGTAATTGGGACACATGGAATACATTATGCACCTCTCTTAGCGACGGCGGAAGAGCGAGACGATAGGATACATTTTCTACTCGCTCCAGGATATCGAACAGCCCTATATACCTAGGACTAAGCTTTCTCCGTACGCCAAAGCGAATGACGCCGCGGTTAGGCGAGATCCTAAGGAATACATGGTCGCCGATAGCAAACTCTAAGGGTCGTCGATGAGCATCGGCCCAATGCCGCTAGCGATCTTGGGCAACTCGAATATGATCCCTGACTTTTCTGACTACTTCAACTGTCTGGGCAATCATTTCTGGACCGAGCATCTGCCTCTCTCCGACATCGTCCCATGCTAACGGGGATCTACACTTCCTACCATACAGTACCTCGAATGGTGCCATCTGGATGCTGGCCTGGAAACTGTTGTTGTACGAGAACTCCACCAGGTGCAGGTGATCTTCCCACGAACCACCGAAGTCAAGTGTACAAGATCTAAATATGTCTTCAAGAGTCTGGATTGTACGCTCCGACTGACCATCTGTCTGCGGATGATATGCTGAACTGAACTGGAGATGAGTTCCCAAACTCTCTTGTAGGCTACGCCAAAAGTGTGATGTAAACCTTGAATCTCGGTCCGAGGTGATACGGACGGGCACACCGTGAAGCCTGACAATCTGCCTGAGGTACATCTCTGCCAACTAGGCCGTAGACTGACCAACTCTGAATGGGGGAAAATGAGCCACCTTCGTGAGCCTGTAAACTATAACCCAAATAGCATCTCGACCAGCTGGAGATCTAGGCAATCCGGTCACAAAATCCATGGTCACATACTCCCATTTCCATTCTGGAATCGACAAGGGCTGAAGAAGTCCAGCGGGCCTCTGATGTTCAGCTTTAACCTGCTGGCAAACCAAACATCGAGAGACAAACCGGGCTATCTTCCTCTTCATGCCATTCCACCAAAAATACAGACGAATATCCCTATACATCTTCGTGCCACCGGGATGAATAGAATACTGTGAATTGTGAGCTTCTGCCATGACCGCCTGTCTGATATCTCCACTGGGTACACAAAGACGAGTGCCGTATCGAAGTGTACCATCTTCATGGATACATAACTCTGATCTTTTTCCTGCCTCACATTCCGCTCTGAGTTGCTGAAGCTTGGAATCTGTAGACTGTGCCATCCGGATCCTCTCAACTATGCTGGACTGAACCTGTAGACTGGCCATCAACGCCACGTTGGTAGGAAGAACCACTTCAATACCCATCTTCTGAAGATCTGCCAATAATTCTGGTTGCACCGTTAGGAAGTAAACTCCGGCTCTCCTGCTCAACGCATCTGCTACAACGTTGGCCTTCCCTGGGTGATACTGCAAGTTCACATCGTAGTCCACCAGTAGCTCAAGCCATCTCCTCTGTCGCATATTAAGGTCCTTCTGGGTGAAAACATACTTCAGGCTCTTGTGATCAGTAAATATCTCCACTCTATCTCCGTACAAGTAGTGCCGCCAAAGTTTAAGTACAAACACTACTGCTGCCAGTTCGAAGTCGTGGGTCGGGTAATTCTTCTCATGATCACGAAGTTGACGTGATGCATAAGATATTACCTTCCCATGCTGCATCAAGACACATCCCAATTCTCTGCCTGAAGCGTCGCAATAAACTGTGAATCCTCCGGTCCCATCTGGAAGTGTGAGGATGGAGCCGTTATCAAACCTCGCTTCAACCTCTCAAATGATTCCTGACACTCTGCTGTCCAAGCAAACTGCACATCCTTGCGGGTCAACTGGGTCATCGGCGCCGAAATCTTTGCAAAATCTGAAACGAATCGCCGGTAGTAGCCGGCCAATCCAAGGAAGCTGCGAACCTCTGCCGCTGAACTAGGTACTGGCCATGTCTCGATAGCCATAATCTTCTGGGGATCCACTTCCACTCCTTCTCGGGTAATAATGTGACCCAAGTATGAAATACGATCGAGCCAAAACTCGCATTTGCTGAACTTGGCGTACAACTGGTGCTCTCTAAGCATCTGAAGGACGATCCTGAGATGCTGCTCATGCTCTGCTTCGCTCTTGCTGTAGACCAGGATATCATCTAGGAACACGATCACAAACTGATCCAAGTAAGGCATGAAAATACGATTCATGAGGTCCATGAATACGGCTGGCGCATTAGTTGCTCCGAATGGCATAACAAGAAACTCCCAATGTCCATACCTCGATCTAAATGCTGTCTTCGGGATGTCCTGCTCTCTGACTCTGATTTGGTGTTATCCTGACCGCAAGTCTATCTTCGAAAACACTGAAGCCCCTTTGAGTTGATCAAACAAGTCATCTATCCTCGGGAGAGGGTATCTGTTCTTGATTGTCACCGAGTTCAAGGTACGATAATCTACACATAGCCTGGACGTACCATCCTTCTTTTTCACAAGAAGCATCGGGGCTCCCCAAGGCGATCTACTTGCACGAATGAATCCCTTGGTCCTGAGTTCTTCAATCATCCTGTACAAAATCTCTAACTCTGAAGGTGCCATTCTGTAGACTCGCTCTGATACTAGTGCTGTCCCAGGAATCAAGTCTATAATGAACTCGATCTCCCGCTCTGGCAGCATTCCTGGAAGTTCTTCTGGGAAGACATCTGAAAATTCTTCAACTATCCTGGGTAACTGCACTGCTGCTACTTCCATCCGCAATACGGGGGAAGATGGCTCCACTGTGCCTCTGGAAAATGAGAACTCTGGCTCGCCTGAAATGCTAAAAACAACCCTGTCAATGTGGCAGTCTATCCTAGCATACTGGTTCCTCAACCAATCTATGCCTAAGACCATATCATAGTCTGCCATAGGGAATTCTATAAATCTAGCGGGGAACTCTCTACCGCTAACTACGATCCGACACAAAGAAAACACTCGATCTACTCCCACAAGACCATTACCAGTAAGTATATTAAGCATCACTGATAATGACTCGGGCTCCAATCTTATCCGTGTCGCGAATCGTGCATACATGAATGAATGCGATACACCAGAATCAAATAATACCGATGCTCGAAAGGAGTTGACGAGAATAGTACCTGCCACTACCTCACCTGGTGCAACTTCTTCTTCCATAGTCATCATCATGGCCTGACCTTGTCCTCTAGTTGTGGGTCCCCTCTGCTGGAAACCTCTCTGCCTACTCTGCACTTGAGCCTGGGTATACTGCTGCTGGTTCTGCTGATAAAATGCCTGGGTCTGAGGCAACAATGGCCTCGGGTACTGCTGCTGCTGCTACTGTTGTACAGGTGTTGGTCCCCTAACCAATGGACTGGTTAGGTTGGAAGAGGATGAACTACCCCTATTCGGGCAGGCTCCTATCTTGTGATCTGCCGCTCCACAAGCCAGGCACAATCTTTGCGCCCTACGACAATCTGCTACCACGTGCCCTGGCTTTCCGCAATGAGAACATCCTATCGCGGAAGTCTGCTTCTGCTTCTGCTGCTGCGGGTACGTCGGGGTTGAATGCTGAACCGACGTTACTGAGGCCGCCCGCCTCGGAGTTCCAATGGTCAAACTTCTTGCTGCCGGGGCTGGAGCTGATGATTGGTTCATCTGACTGTGGGACCGCTTCCTAACTCTGGTCCTATCCACGATCCTCTGGAAGGTGTACTCATGCCTCCTAGCTGCTCTCAATACAACATCGAACGTCTGGTGCTCGAACTGCTCGACTGCCAACAAGATCTCCAAGTGCAGTCCCTGCTGGAACCGCTGGGCCCTATCAAACTCGGTTGCCATCAAGGTGGGGGCAAACCTACTGAGTCTAGAAAACTCAGTTGCATAACCGTTGACCGTTCTGCCTCCTTGCTTCAAGTTGGTAAACCTCGTCTGCAGGTCATACCGAGCTACAGTATCAAAATTTTTCGTCTGGAATCTTTCTCTAAATACTGCCCAAGCAATGGGTGCCACTAATCCCATGGCTTGCGCTGCCCACCAACTACGAGCCAAGTCTAACAACTACAGGCATACCACTGCCACCTTCTCATTCTCAGGTGTCCTAGCTGCTTCCAGAACTACCTCGGTATCCTAAGCCAAGCGTTCACGATAATCGCATCTTCGCTGCCGTCGAAGAATGGAGGGTTCAAGCGCTTGAAGCTGTTGGCCGTGCTGTTCCCTGGATGACCGCCTCTGGTCAAAGCATCTGCCACTGCCTGGTGCAAGGCATCTCCTCTACGATCCTGGGAAGCTATCAAGGTCCTGATGAGACCTACTAAGGTGCCATCGTCAGGCTCGGCGGGCTGGACGGGCCGAACTGGGGGCTCTCCTCCAGTAGGTACAACTCTGGAGGCTACTCCGGAATGCTGGACTTGATCTCCAAGTTGCGGCTGGTCCACGAGAAGTGCTCCACCTTGCTGATCGGCGGGGTCAGGTACAGTACAGCTGAAGAAGACGACACAGGGAAACAACAAGGAAGGACCAGGACAGCTCAACGATACAAGCACATGATCAGGTCAAGAATCCAGAGATTCAGAGTATATGAACGGAGATCAAGGACGGGTATTGATTGAGACATCTATTTGGTAAACCCTCACATTCTTGAATGCCAAGACCTGCATGGGCCACCACTTAAACTATGTCACGCCCCAGAACCAGAATACTGGAGAGCGGGGCATACATGGCCAGCTACGTATATCGAAATGGAATTCATCTCGCTATACGGTCACGGCTGTCTAGATATGAGGGCTTACTACAAGCCAACAGTCTCTAAAGGTCAAGCCTATTGTCTCAATCTCAAGCAAGTAATATAGTTACAAGATGTTAGATCGCCAAATATACAATAAAAGTCGTCCCAAATATTACATATTCAGCTGATCATGAAGCTAGTCGTACAAAATGCGAGGACTAGCAAGAGTTTAGTCATACATGATCAACCCTAGGATTTGTTAATCATGTTTACAGCCCGTAGGCAGACAGTAAGTAAATATGCATCGAGCTAACAGGTGCTCGTCGGCTAAACGTCTCAAAAGAATAATTTTACAATAGAGTGAGCGAAATAAAATAGAAAATCCACTCGTAGCCCGGGTTCCTTCTAGTCGCCACCATCGGGCTGGAGGCTCGGTAGATCCTCGGGTACTGCTCCGAAATCTGGCCACACAAAACCAGCTGGGTCAAACCCCAGAAAGAGCAAGTGCCACAAAGGAGGCCACGAAATAAGAACAAAAGCCAGCATATCAGAACATAAGAAAATGGAAGAAAACACTAGTAAATAAGTGTACAACAAGACAATAAACGACTAGGGACATGGAACCATTCCGGAAGCCAGGTTATAACCCGTAAACCAAACAAGGACCGGGGTCGTAACCCTTCGCCTGAATAGCACCTTGTCTCTACCCATTTATTGTTAAAGATAAGTAAAACAATCATGTTCAGGAGTACCAGGTACTGGGACTAGACGAGACTTAGACAATGCTGGAAACCATCTATTTACAAGCGGCCAAGCAAATACTACGGCTTACTACTTAACTAACTAGGGTTATCACAAGCCTTGTTACTAACAAGATGCAGACAAGAAATTCCCAGTCCCAAGCCCTGCAGACTATCCAGTTACTCTTCCGCGGGTTGAGAGTATGATTGGGTACATCGCCCTGGAGACGATATACCCTTAGGTGACTTAGAGGGTACAACACTTGACCGTGTGCTGGAAATGTGCTCTACTCGTCGGCAAGCTACAAGTCCATTAAAGCGCCCAGATAACGAGATTTCTTGTGACTGGAAATTCTCCATGTTCTAGTTTAATCTAATCATTAGCCTAATCCAATTTAATATGAGTCCCTGGCCGTGGTGCCCAGGGAGTCACATCCTTGACATGATGTAAGACAAGACAAGTGGATCTGCACAACGCAACAAGAAAGAACACCGACGGTGTCAGGGCAAGTCAAGTATAACCAGTTATCAAGTCGAGTCAAGTCAAGTCAAGATTGCGCCGCGGCGGCTACTATCAAGATATCAACTTACAGGGGATTAATTACAGGTCGCAGGTTACAAGTTAAAAGCCACATCGAGTTACTGCCAAGATCAGAGAATGCTAGTCATAAATTAAAGACACAGAAAATCGTGTCAAGACGTGTCGGGTTAGGTCAACTCGTGCTGTGGGCATCAAGCTCTCAGAAAACAAAATCAGCAAGAGAAAAACCGAGAACCAAGGGGAACACCAAGGGTCAGGAGGGGAAGCCATGGCACAGGGTGTGCCAGACAAGGGCTCGGGCAAGCGGTACCAAGAGACGCGCTCGGAAACGGTCGCAGCGCGCCAAGGGCACGGGGAGCCAAGCGCGCAGGGGGCGCGGGGGCCGAGCGCGCAAGGGGCGCGTGGCCGAGTGCGCAGGGGGCGCGGGGGCCGAGCGCGCAAGGGCGCGGGGGCCGAGCGCGCAAGGGCGCGGGGTCCAAGTGCGCAGGGGGCGCGGAGGACGAGCGCGCAAGGGGCGCGGGGCCGGGCGCGCAAGGGCACGGGGTCCAAGTGCGCAGGGGGCACGAGGGCCGAGCGCGCAAGGGGCGCGGGGCCGAGTGCGCAGGGGGCGCGGAGGCCAAGCGTGCAAGGGGCGCAGGGCCGAGTGCGCAGGGGGCGCAGGGGCCGAGCGCGCAAGGGCGCGGGGTCCAAGTGCGCAGGGGGCGCGGGGGCCGAGCGCACAAGGGGCGCGGGGCCGAGCGCACAAGGGGCGCAGGGCCGAGTGCGCAGGGGGCGCGCGCAGGTCGGCAAGGCGCACGGCCAGCGAGGCGCGCAGCACGCGGGGTTGAGCGCAATCAGGGGCAGCAGCGCGCTAAAGAGTGCGCGCCAACGGTCAGCGGCCAGCGCCAAAGGGCGCGACGTGGGGGAAAACAGCCCGACGCTAAACAGCGCAGCGGGGGAGGGGCTTCTTCTTCCTCAAGCCGAGAGGAAGAACTCCTATGGCTACAAAACTTTGGAACTTCACAACTTGGTGCATAAAACTCGAAATCCGGATTTTCAAGAGTCTAACTTGGGTAAAATTCGATTCCCTACAACATAGAAGCATCAAAACAAGCAAAAATCTAAGTTTGGTAGATCAAACCCAAGAAATTCCGAAAATGGTAGAAACTTAGATCTAGGAGAATCCAAGCTCCAAATCCAAAAATATCAAGTTCTAATGTTGTTCCAAATCATCTAATTAAGCTAATAGACAAATAAAATTTGGTCCTCATGTGGTGGCAAGACGCACTTGCCTATGGGTGGGGTGTTGTATAGAAGAAGGAAGAAGAAGAAGGAGTTAGAAATTAATGGGGGAAGTAATGAGGAGAGAGAATGGTTGGTGGGGATTTAATAAGGGTGGTTAGGGTGGATTGAGGGTGGAGTATAGGTTAAAGTGTTACATTGGTTTAAAATCAAACCAAGCCAAATCGAACCACTAAAACCGAGCCGAGCCGAACCCCAAAATACGAGAAAACCTAAAATTCTATAAGTCGAGAAAAATAAAAATACATGGCAAAATCCAACTACGAGTATTAATACGAAATACGGGAAACGGGGATGACAGATGGGCTTCTTGCCCTTGCTGTCGGTGGCGGTCTTCTTGGGGGCCATCGATTTAAAGTGAGGGAGAAAGACAAGAAGAAGAGTAAAAAGAGATCGGGATTACGAAAGACAAGTAAAGTTATATCTCTATTCGAACAGCCCTATTTATAGAGAATTTTGAATTGGTTCAAATTCTCGATTTTTACGCTGACTATTGAATATTCCAACTTTTACGCGGATGACCGTTGGATATCCCGAATTCTACGCTGACTGTTGAAATCCTGAATTTTACGCTTCTGTTCAAACTATTTCAAAATTTAAAAATAATTTGAAAACTTTGAAGGGGGTCTTGTAGGAGCGTAAAAAGTACTTCAAAGACCAAGTCAAAGAAGTTGAGTCAAACTCAGACTCTACGCGAGCTACTCTCTACGCATGCTATTCTCTACGCGAGAGTTATCCTCCACTTTTACGCCGGGGACAGACTGTCAGGCCGCATTTAATACGAGTGATTTGATCTGACAGAATGATTTTCTGACAGCAGGATTGCACAGAAGCCGAGAGGATTAGATTTACACTAAATCCAATACTGTCGTTTAGTGTGCAGATGGGCTACTTTATGCTCAATAAACTGCTTCTTTTACGCACGATAGCTATTCGAGCTTTTACGCTCAAGGTTATTGTGGGCGTAAAGTTTATTTGAGCTAATTTTACGCTCAAGGCTACTTTTCAGCCACTTTACGCGCGAAGTCTATTTTGAGCTATTTTACGCCCAGTCTGCTACTTTACGCAGGGAGTGTATTTTGGGTCATTTTTACGCCCGAGCTTTCCTGACTACATGAGAACGTGGTTTGCTTACGTGGCTTTCATGCCACACTTATCGAGGAACGTGTGTACGTGCTCTCCCTATTTTGTTGAAGTAGTGGGACACGTGTCACCATGCGTAGAGATCAAAACTCTACATAGAACACGTGTCAACGTGCGTAGAGGATGATTTACATCGTGGGTGACAGTTACTCGCGTAGAGACCCAATTTTGTTGCTTTTTTACACACAAAGGGTCAAGTCTATAAATAGACTTATTTTTACATAGACAACATCGAGAGATCAATAGAGAGACAGGGGAGAGGAGATTCTGAGAAAACTCATACTTTTAGAGTGATATTCCCAGAAGCATTTCTTCAACTTTTTCTCAAGAACAGGGTGAAGCAAAACAAGAAAGCATTCGACTGTGCCATCAGTGTCGTTGCTCGATACCTTTCCGGTGACTTAGTTCTTCCGATTGTTCGTCTTCTTCAAGAAGTTTTCTTCATCATCATCCTATGGTCCAAGGAACAAAGTGATCGCTTTCAGATCAGACTTCCATAGCAATATTTTCCAGAACAACTTGTACTTTTGCACTTTTTCTTGTTTTCTTTCAAAAGCCAATTTTTAGACATTTTGTTAAGTAAAACAGTGATGCCTGGTAATGGTGGCGAGGTTGTGGGGAGTCATGGTGGATGACAGAGACGGAAGGGAGCAGAGGTGGTGGTGGTTGCCAGGCAGTGGTGCTGCCGGCTTTGGCCGATCGGGTGGCGAATGGGATGATGACGATGGCAATGGTGGCGGTATTACTGTGCTGGGCCAGGACAGAGAGGTGGAGGCCGAATTGCCGGTGGTAGTGGCTGGACGATTGTGAAGTCCGCATCGGGTGTGTCCGACACAAAAATTAATGTATTTGTAAATGATGGAATAAGATACTGGATGGTCACAGACACGATGCACAATATGGTTGTGGTAGAGAATTATGGAGGAGTACCTCTCCTTTCATAGGAGGTAGAAATTCCCATTTTGATAAGGATTGGGAGGATTCAAATTCCCCCATAGATAATATCATATTAATTTAAATTCGATCTAAACTTTAAATCTTTCCAATCCAAATTTAAATCATAGATAAACTCTCCATTAAATTTAAACTCCATCTAGAATAAAAGCTTTTCCAATATAATTTATCATAATTAATTAAATTTAAACCAAAACGATATTTTAAAATAGTTTTTCGGATAATAAAATATTAATATTAAATAAATTTTGAAAATAAAATAAATTTATATGTCTAGTATAAAATAAATATTTGCATAAAACCTCGTTTTTAAATTACTATTTATATAAACTTCCATGATGTAAAATAAAGTTTTAAAAATTCCGAATGCGACGCATTTTACAACTTTAAGTAATCGAAAATATTTTTTATTTTTTATTTCAAAACTAAGATTTTTAAAATTAAATGTTTTTTTACAAGAATATGTACCTCGCACATATTCGCACTCGACGAAGATAAGACACATTGGTAGGTCAGTGGATAACAATCTCTGTGTAGATACAAACTTCATGGTCATAGGAGAATAGCTTGGCATAACTATCAAGTACAAGCTTCGTCCAGAGTAGGTAAAAGACGAAAGCCAACAAGAGTTCAAGGAATATGTTTTGAATACCAATAGGTGGTTCAACGACGATGGAAAAATTTCAAGTAGAATTGTCAAGGCAGTCGCGGATGAGACTCTAGGAACAAGTTTGACTATGTCTCCATACGCGTAGAATAATATATGAAAGGCGAACCAAAGTGCAATAGGTTGATCAGACCATCATGTACCGGTTCTGATTAGACTGTATGTTAGTGGGAGCGACCCAATAAAACATGTCATGATCAAGCTTGATAAGAAAATAAGCTTGCAAAATTTATGCTAAATTAGCATAAAAAAATAGTCAAAGTATAAGTAAGGGACCATGATAAAGGAAATTAAATAGTCCAAGATTCTTTAAAAATCAAGTCTTGTCCAAAGTTTGGGCCTATACAGTCGGCTTGGTTGACTAGATAAGTTAGGGTCTACTGAATTCTATGGTCCAAGTGAACCTATTAATGTGGTCCACAAAACTGTTAGTTAGGTCAAGAGGTATTCTACCCAACTTACAAGAGTTAAACTAGTAGTGCGATGGGATAGTGAGTTAAGCAATCAAGGTAAGACACAAAATTAAGCATTAAAAGAAATCAAATAGAACATCATCACATATCGGATTGAAAGAATTTAGTCGAGATTGAGTCCCTATATGTGGTCGAAAAGTATATCGGTACCATGGTAGGATTATGATTTAGTCTTTATGACCCGAAAGTCGTGTCAAAAAAATAGAGCACAAGGGGTGTGTTTTAGTGGGACATGATATACCTACACGGAGGTTGGCTCGTCTAGGTTTTACATATGGAAATTGTTGGATGGAAAATCTAGTGTTGTGCTCCAAATATCCAAGTCACGGTAAAGGACACAAAAGAATTTAAAATAGAAAGTGGGAGTTCATGAGATAATGATTAACGCACAAAATAAATGACCAAGCTAAAGCATGAAATAAAGATAATTTAGATTCTAGTAGATCAGGATAAAATAAGTTAGGAATACAGTTCCTAGGGATGTGATAGCCACTTGATGGGGTATGATCAAGGAGCAATCTAATCATTACTCAAGTTTCAAATGGTTAGAAGGTCACGATTTAAAATCTAGATTTGAGGGAATGTCGAGGGGGTTAAGATTCAAATATAACCACATGATCTTAGAGATGACTAACAACACTTGTGTATACACTACTATCATGGTCGTAGGGGATATGGCAATTAAGGTGAAATCCTTCGATCTCGTTAGGGTTATCTTGGTGGCCTACCATTTAAAACTCAAATTTTCGTTAAAAAGTTTCTAATTTATTTCTCCAAAAATGAACAACCATATTTGTATTCACTTCAAGCCGTTTAATTTAGTCGTGATTAAGAGTTTAATTCCTTCCATAAATCTCTAAGTGAACTTTCATTACGTTACTACTAACTTTTTCAAAAATTTAACATTTAAATCCAACTATTTAAATCAAGAGTTCGTAATTCACGAATCCATAAAAATTTCATCATCAATCAAAATTTTAAAACCCAAACATTTTCAAACATCTCTAGAAAAACTCTCAGCATATTAAAAAGCAATCTCAAAATTGAAGTTCAATATTTTAATACACTTATCAATCATAACTTCTATTTCTAAGTCATTCAAACATAATCATAACTTTTAAATGGTACATTCCTTTAATCAATCAAAATAACTTTTCTTAGCAACCAACTTAAACTCACTATTCAAATGATCCTATCAGTTATAATCATTTTTTTTCTCAAATTTGATTCCATGATCACAACTCTTCAAACCCAAAATCTAATTAGATTTGTAAATCTTAAATCAAAGGGCACAATTCCAAATTCGAAATTTTTCCTCAAAAATCGTTTTCATATCCTCCAAATATTTTAAACCAAACTTTGTACTATTACTACGTCAAACTAACAACTCAAAATTTCACAAACTTATTAATCGTGAATCGTACGACTTAATTTAAAACCTTCAAAATTTATCGAATTTGATCAATCTCACTCATAAATCTTGCAGCATCATTTAAAATTTAAAATTCTTTGTAACTAAATTTATTTCTTTTCAAGGATGTATACTATAATCCAATAAATCATTAACACTTTCAAAGACATTCAAAATTCAAAACTTCCAAAGATCAAAATCAATTTCCTTTCTCCATTGTATATAGATTCTATATTTTTTTTGTAGTATCAATAAAAATCAATTCTTCAAAGCCAGTAACGTTGCTTCTACCCAATTGGATTTAACTAATCCTTCTAGGAAAATATGGTTCCTCTTATCCTTATATCTTTATATCTCAAATAGGGTCTCAATGCCTACTAGTTGTCAAAGTAATCCTTCTAGCCATATGGTTGACCAATAAGTATATAGTAGTGTAGTCATCTTCCTAACCCTTATTAAACACAAGGAGGTAAGGGTATTGGTAGAAAGAGTTCAAGCAAGATACAAAAATCAAGGGAGGCAACGAGAGTTCGGAGTGTGGAAATCAAGGAAGGTGATCAAGTATGTGGATGAGATTCCTAGGCTCTAATCCTATATTGCAGGTCCGTTTGGTACCGTCATATAACCGAAACGGCAAACTAGACCTGCATGGGCCACCACAGAAACATGTAACGCCCCAGTCCCAAAATACGTAGGACTAGAAACGTAGACATGCCAGCCGTATAATAAATATACGTAAGCTGTAAAATGCAGTAGAACCATAACTAATCTCATCCACACAAAATAAATGAATAAATGATATCATATAATAATAATGAATTGTCTTATACAATATGTTGGACGGAGACATATCTACTACCAAAAATTTTAAATAAGAAAGAAATATACAAATAACTGATTTGGTCGAGCGAAGCAATTGACGAGTCCAAGAGCAATCATCACGGAGTAAGGAAGACATGGCCTTAGCTAGAGCACCTGCAAGAAATCACGAAACACACACCTGGAGAGATCACCAGGTCCTCAGAGGGACGTAACAAGATACAGGAAGAACATGCCATGTAACTGCATAAGTAAAAATACTATAAACTGCAACACAACAGGGTACCTAACCATCTATGTGATATGCACTTTGAGGACAACGTTCTACGCAGGGGCTGTAGGATCAGCAGAGTAAATGAAGTGTGGCAGTAGGTAGCACTCATCCGAGTCACTATCGGCCATGGGCAGTACGTAGCGCTCCTCAGAGTCGCTATCGGCCCCGGGGCAGAAGGTAGTGCTCATAAGAGTCACTATCGTCCCATAAATGTGCAAAAAGTAAATGTAGCCCCTACGCTAGTAGCTGTCCCCTCCCCCCAATGATATTGTACATACAACGTAACCACGACACACCAACCCGTGTCGTTTCCACAACACGGGTTTATAATAGATAACTGTCAAGTCTTCTAACATGCATCTATTGACAGTTATTCCTACGTATGCGTACGGGGGATCAGCCAACACGCAAGTGACCACTACATAATACTCACAACTCACACACAGCTCGTGATACAATCGTGACAAAGTTAATGACATGCACCCTATTGACGGAAGTCTCTTAACTCTAGGTCCACAAGCAAGAAGAAAAATAAATAACTGAAAATAAAAGTGCGGAAAATAATAACAGAATAATAGGATGCAACTAAATGTAAGAAGTAAATATAGCAAGGTATCTTGCCTGGTGTATCGCCTGGTGTGGTGCAATGATCCAACAAGTCCTGTTCGTCCAATAGCCATGGTCGATATGTGAGGGTCCGGTATTTCATGAGAAGAGAAATGCGTGATCAGTCGTGGTCAATGGTGAAAATCGAGAAGAAATTGTGAAGAACATACTCCTACATATTTTTAGAAAAGTATTTCTAATACTTAAGACTAGATTTTTGTTAGTAAAATAATTTTGGTAAATACTTGAAATCTAGAAACCGTTTTATGCAAAATTCTCTGTTTGTAAAAATAGAATAATCATATCTTTATTTATTATATCGAAAACTATATTTTGATTATGCAAAGTATTTATAAGTAGTTATAAATAAAAAGTGTTTTAGGTTGCAACTTAATATTTTATATAAATACTTGAAAATACGTATGCTAATTTGAAAACTGCCTTTTTATTGAATATATATATATATATATATATATATATATATATATATATATATATATATATATATATATATATATATTTGAAAGCAATCCTTAAATATCAAAACGATATATATAGTTTTAGAGAATATTTAATTGCTTGAAACTAGATTTTAATTAGGCAATATATATATATATATATATATATGTATGTATATATATTATACTTTAAAAAAATCCAACAAAAATATTACTATTATTTTATTCAAAAAGTATATAAATTTTATACAGAATCAAACAATGATGTTAATAATAATAATAATAATGATGATGATGATAATATCAGTAATAATAATACTAATAATAATAATAATAATACTAATAATAATATTAATATTAATAATATAATCCTAAAAAAACTATACTGCCCTTCTTCTCAATTCAGCACCATAAATAAAAACAACATTAAAATGTTACAAAACAAACACTTGGGGAAAGAAAACGAGAAGGAGGAAAAGAAAAACAGAGGAAAGAGAGAGAGAGAGAGAGAGAGAGAGAGAGCACCATTAGAGAGAGTGGAGAAAGGAGAGAAAGGGGGCGCTCGCCTGAGTGGAGGGCACGGCTTGAAGCGGTGGGCGCACCGCGGGCGGATGCGGGCGCTCGCGATCGGGGTCGCGACGTCGCGCCGGTCAGGACTTCTTGGCACGGCGGGGAATGAGCTGGGCTCGTCGACGACTGATGTGAGCGGAGTTCGAGGCAGGGCAACGAAGATTGTAGTGGCGGATGTGGGGAGCTCCACATTCGGCAGACACCAGAGTCGGAAGATGGCGCAGCGTCCCGGTCGGTGGAGGCGACCGATAGGAGAGGGAGGTCGGGCTGGCGCTCTCGGTGCACTGATTCACCGGCGATAGCGAGGTCGGGCCGGACGACTGCTCCACGGCGGTGAGGAGTCGAAGAGAGGAAGGGGTCGGGCTCTTCACATAGGGTGCGGTGTGCTAGTCGTATGCGACGGCGACTCCGGTAAGGTAAGGGGTTTTGGGTTTCCTTATCCCTCTTCTTTGTTGGTGGTGGTGATGATTTGTTTTGGGGAATTTGGTGGTGGCGCCGGCCGATGGTGGCCAAGGCGGTGGTGGTCTTGGTGGTTGTGGCCGAGGGGATTTCGGCGGTGGCAGATGTATAGATGGTGGTGGTGTTTGATAATAATGGTGGTGGTCGGTGGCTGCAAAGGCGAGCAGGGACGGCAGGGTGATGCCTGGTAATGGTGGCAAGGTTGTGGGGAGTCAGGGTGGTTGACAGGGACGAAAGGGATCAGAGGTGGTGGTGGTTGCCGAGGCAGTGGTGCTACCGGCTTTGGCCAATGGGGTGGCGAAGGGGATGATGACGATGGAGATGGTGGCGGTATTGCTGTGCTGGGCCAGGACAGAGAAGTGGAGGCCGGAGTGCCGGTGGTGCTGGCTGGACGAATGTGAAGTCTGCGTCGGGTGTGTCCGACACGAAAATTGATGTATTTGTAAATGATGGAATAAGATACTGGATGGTCACAGACACGATGCACAATATGGTTGTGGTAGAGAATTATGGAGGAGTACCTCTCCTTTTATAGGAGGTGGAAATTTCCGTTAGGATAAGGATTGGGAGGATTCAAATTCTCCCATAGATAATATCATATTAATTTAATTTCGATCTAAACTTTAAATCGTTCCAATCCAAATTTAAATCATAGATAAACTCTCCATTAAATTTAAACTCCATTTAGAATAAAAGCTTTTCCAATATAATTTATCATAATTAATTAAATTTAAACCAAAACGATATTTTAAAATAGTTTTTCGGATAACAAAATATTAATATTTAATAAATTTCGAAAATAAAATAAATTTATATGTCTAGTATAAAATGAATATTTGCATAAAACCTCGTTTTTAAATTACTATTTATATAAACTTCCATGATGTAAAATAAAGTTTTAAAAATTCCAAATGCGACGCATTTTACAACTTTAAGTAATCAAAAATATTTATTATTTATTATTTGAAAACTAAGATTTTTAAAATAAAATGTTTTTTTACAAGAATATATACCTCGCACATATTCGCACTCGACGAGACATACAAAAATACGAACTCGTACGCGACATCCCATACGACAATTTCGTACGCGACGTATAATACGACTATGCGACGTACAAATGCCAAGTAAAAATTTTAAATACTCAATTTATATATAAAAATTAAAGTAAAAATTTAGGGGGTTTACAGCGCATGAGCGCTGGGTGTCACGATCCATACCCACTTTTGGGATACGAGTATGTGTCCAAGTCTAGCCTACGTCGCAGTGTCGGCGGTAGTACGCTGTCTTTGATAAGAATTATTCATACAAGTACACAGTTCACATTTATCATCCACAACTAAGTTACGACAAAGAGATTAAACTAAAAAGTCTCAATAAATGATTTAAAGAAAGATCCACTACAAATCAGATAGTCTCGGGAACAAATCTGCTGAAAGTAAATATAAAACAACTAGACCTGAAGTCCGCTAAGCTCACTAGCCAAGAATAACACGAAAGAACATAAGAAAGAAATATGTTACTCCGCATCAGAAGAAGCAACCGGCACATTGGTAACGTCAGTGTCACCAAAATACACACCATAAACCTCGGGGCAAACCACGTCGTCTAAAGCTAAAAAACAGTTATCCAGTCAGGATTGGAGCAAGATCACCATAACACTATGCTACACAATATAATATACAAGCACACAGAATAGCAATAAGGAAAAGATGAATATGAAATGATACAACATAGACCACTATATCTTGGGAATCAGTTCAAGAGTACATTTATGATATGGAACAGTTGAAGGTATAATTAAGACACGAAGACAATACAAGAGAATGATGAATGTAGGACAAACCTCTGGGCAAAATGTCAACACGAAATAAATCACATGTACTGTGTGTTTTAGAATACAAGTATTCTGCATGTGGAAGGGTTAGGACATCCGGCAGCCAGTACGTGAGGTGCAACGACTGCTATCAACATTGACATTGGGAAAAAATTATACATTGCATAGACCACATGCATACTAGTTATATTCCCCCTCCCGACTCTCTCACAAGTAAACATGATCACTTTAACATTAACTTTATCTTTAAACATTGAACATTGAAGATAGAACATTGAATGAAAACATTAAGTGAACATATATGGTTATAGTAACAAGTATAACTCTCGTGCACCAATGATATAGAAGATAAGACTATCAATTTAAGGAAAAGAATAACATGCAGCATAAAATAAAGGCAACATAGGTCATAGTGATACTTGCCTTGCTCCGCAAGATGATGAAGTCACAACTCAAACGTCGTAGACCGATCTACCCCGTCACATAAATAACCATAAGTTAGATTATGAAAATCCCACTCTAAAAACCCTAGAAGTGGCTAATAGTTTAACATAACTAATTATGTTTAATTCTGTAATAAATCATCTAAAAACCTAATTTAATCTAATATAATTCTGGAATTAAGATTAAACACTAATTTTTAGTCAAAGAAGATGACGGTTTCCAATGCGGAACCCATGGCACGCAAATCGAGGCACATCAATGACTAAGTAGTCAAATGACACGAACTCGATGATTTGAGTATGCACCCTAGTAGATTTCAGTGCTACGAGTGCTCTGGAATCGACCATGCCACAAAATCATGATTTGGTCAGAAGATATCGCCGTTATGGCTAACCATGACCAAATCGATGATTTGTCGGCAAAACTGAGTTCTACGAATTACTAAAAATACTAGATGAACTAATTAATTTTTGGGAAAAATATATGTCGTAGAGATCTGTGTTAGCTTTCCGAAACTTTAAACGGTTCGTGATTCGGATTTCTGATTCTCCCGAAATCTCGAAAAAACCAAAACGTGTCAAATTTCGGACAACTAGCACTCTACGAATTTCCCAGAAATATTCGTTCAGAAATTACAAAAATAAATTAGATATTCAGGAAATATACCTCAATACGCTTCCAACAAAAAAATGGTGCATGAAAAGCTCTTCTGATTTGGCGGCAATCACTTCGGGAAGTTGGAAGAACCCTAGATCAAACCCCACCCTCAAATTCGGCCAAGAAAATAGGGTTTTGATATAATAATAATATATGTAGGAGAGAGAGAGGCGGTTCAGCCTGGGCGCCGACAGGTGGGCCGTGTTGGAGGTTGACTGGGTAATTATTTTCGGAAAATAGGTTTTAATTACCAGAAATGAATTTTTAATCAGTTTTTAATCAATTAACTCAAAATAAATATGTTAAAATATCAGAAAAATCTGTAAAAATTCTAGAAAGTATAAAATAACATATAGAACCCTAGAAAAATATTTGGGGTCAATATTTGCTCATATGCTAGCACAATAAATTCTAAAAGTCCTAGAAAATAAAATTTTCCTATATTTAATTATCACAGTTATTCCAGAAAATACCAAAAAATCCAGAAAAATCTAGAAAATAGTTTTTGAGGTTCTAGCACTACAAGTATAAAGGCTTTTCTTGACGGTGATTCCCCGTCAAGAAATGGGTATCTTGACGGTTGCAGATCCGTCAACTAGGCCGGAGTCAAAAAAGCCCCCCTTTTCTTGACGGTCCCTGAAATAGCTTTTCTTGATGGTTTTTTGCCATCATTTTAAGTAATTTTCTTGATTGTTTTTAGCCGTCAAGATAACTTTTTTTAGGAACCGTCAACATAGGCAAAAACTTTTCTTGACTCCGGCCTAGTTGACGGTCTTTAGCCGTCAATAAAAGCATTTGTTTTGACGGACAAAACCCGTCATGAAAAGCACTAATTCACGACTATATTGTGCAGCATGATATGAATTAAAGTTGACATTTGACAACCGTCAAGAGAAGCAATCTAGAGTACCGTCAAGATAAGCATGCCAAAATTCCATCAAGAATTATATAATATTAATCAACCACACATTATATCAATCCAGAAGCTACACACGACATAATCCCTCCAATACACATCCCACCACATGTATTACTATAAAACCCAAATTTTATATTAACAAACTGTATTGTTCATACAACAAAAACTTCCAATACACATCCCACCACATGTATTCTTCACTTGTCCAACCACGACATAATCCAACCACGACATAATCCCTCCATATCCACAACATTCCCCTATTCACAACATGCATCCATCTTCATTTTTCAGCAAGTTCCTAAGAGAACAAGAACACAAATTATAAATATACTCTCCTACATGTTCTTATATAGATATTCAACTCATTATTAAAGAATTATCAATACAGTTTGACTTTGTTGCTGCACACACAAGAACTCAAGACAATTTGAATCACTTGACAAGAAATACTCAAAGTATCATGAAATTGACATCCCAAATAGAAGCAACATATAAATTCTTGGTCGAACACCATGGTGACAAGGTTTAGATGTTTTCAAATATCGTTGCATCAATACCTAGATATGTATTATCTATATATATTAAACATGTATGTATATATGCATGAGTGTGTGTGTGTCATATATGCATATTCTGTGGACTGGATATGTGAGATACATATATATATTGCATATATATGTATATATATACTGTCCTGGGTTATAGGAGATGGTGTGGCATAAGTTATATAGAGTAGATACATAGGTATTCATGTGTTATATTTATGAGTATTGCATGAGAGGGGTTGTGTTTGGAGTGAGAGATCATTTAGAATATGAGTGAGTGTGTTGTGGTTTCTGTGGTGTTATTTATAAGAGTGACACATATATACATGTTATAACCAGGAATATTTATAGGGGATTTGGAAATGTATCAGATATTTGAGGTCGGACAAGAACAATGGCCTATGGTGGAGTGTATGAATGTTGGGTATTAAAGAGTATCAGGAATTGGTTAAGTTCAGATATTTAAGAGTGTTAGAATGAGAGGGGATTGCATTGAGAGGGTGAGTGATGAGGAGGATGTTTAGGGATGCACTGTGGCAGACTATTGGGGTTGGACTTGGCCATTTGCCATGGCTGCATTTGCCACTTTGCAGTAGCAAGCAAAGCATGCTTAGTACTAGCAGCTGCTCAGTAGCAGCATCAGCAATATGCACTTAGGGGCTATGGCATTGCTTGGGTAGGGTAAAGCTAAGGTAATGCATTAACTTGCCTGCATTATTGCTTGGCCTTAAGCCAATGGCTAGAGAGCAGACCCTTTAACTCAATTGGTTAGTAGCAGAGCAATGTATCAGTAAGTATAGGGGTTAAGTTCAGTAGGATTTTTGTTAAGTTCGGTCGGATACATCTTTGTAACTGTAATTCAGAGGGAGATACTTTTGTACCTGATCCTTAGGCCATTGGCTTGTCCCTTGGGCCTTGGTTACTTGTAATGTTAGTATCATTAGGAAGTTGATATAGAATTTGTGAGGGTATCTAGTATCAGAGGTTAGTGCCATTAGTATTGGCCTTGAGTATAAGAGAAAGGGGGTTAGTGTTAATTCAATTAGGAAATTTATTTATCAGTCGGATTGGTTTGGGGTATTAGAATACTAATATTAATGAATTGATTAGTAGCTAAGAATCTTAGGAAAAGTACTAGAATATCTTCTTGTGTCAGTTATTTGTCTTAATGTCCACAATATAAGTAAAGCACACTATAAAACTAATCCAATTACAAATACCAATCCCTGAGTTTCATACTTGCAAAAAATTACTACTATTAAACTATTTAAACAGATTCTAAACTATAGGACCATCTAGCAACCCTTAGAATTTTAGAAATCAACAATTAAGTAAGAAGTGCCACTATAAGCCATGGTCCTTGCCTGCAGGATGAAGGTTTGAGCCAAAGAAAAATATTCTATAAGTAGGGGTCAGAGGTACATCTTGATGTTGCAACAACATCTTGATGTTGGATAGACCTCAGATACTTGTCAGAAAGTTCTTAATATGTATAACTTTTAAAAATAATCCAACACTTATTTTTACACATCATGTATTAAGTTTTTTCCATATTCAAATTGTGGACTTCTAATTTCATAAAAAGGACAATATTACCTTCAGAAGGATCGTGTCATTGCGAAAGAGATGAAGCTTTTCCATGGTCTCCGTATTCATCGACACTACCGAATTATCATCGTTGACCACCTCATCGACGATCAGTCGGTTCGTCGTTCATAGCCTCTCCAAGATCGCCATGCTGAAATCCATCTTCACCCCTTCCTGCAAACAAACAAAACTATCTCCAAACTCAAAATCCAAATTCCACTTGACCAAAAGGATACTAACATGACACTAATTTTTTTATTAGAAAATATAAATAAATAAATAAATGAATCACTTCTTACGCACTGATAGTTCATTACTTGAATTTGTCGGAGGGCTAGAACCTGGCACTTGGTTTTCTCTTTTTCCATCCCTGGAGAGGCAATGAGAACACAATTAAAATGGCCAAAAAGTAGCAGGACCAAAGAATGAACAAAATTGTGGTCATGGCACTACACCAAAACATGTATTTTTTGACAGACCAAAACTGTCGTAAATCATGATAAACGACAGTTTTGATCAGTTTCAAAAATATTCCAAAAATGGCCGAAAAAATTGTTTTCTTTATGAAATTTTCGACCAGTTTCAAAAATATTCCAAACCACAACAACATTGAAAATCAAAACAATCAAGTTTGTACTATTATTTTAATATATAGGGTCATCCATTTGATATTCAATTAATGTCATATTCAGAAGCCATTCGTACAAGGGGAAAAAAATCAAATGTTCTAGTAGCCTAGTATGTATATCTGCTCGAACTGGACTCTTAGTCGGCAACTCTAGTGAACCACCATGTGTGTTGAAAATTACGGGAAACGACAAAGAAAAAGAAATAAGATAATTCGCTTTCAGACAACAATTATATTGCACCTACAAATTAGAAAGCCTTGCAATGGCTACCATCAAAGTAGATAATTAAAGGGGAAAACCATTTTAGACTTATACCATGTAAATCATATAAAAGCAAAGGTGACATTCAATCTCAGCAACACTTCTCATTTACATACTGGAAAGAAGAGCACAAAACTAATACCTAATAATCATCAAGCTCTAGATTCTACATGTAACCATTATTATTACTTTTACTTTGAGATTAATGATGGGAGCAAAAAGTTCCCAGCCAATTTTTATTACTACAAAGCATATACATGTAACCATTATTACAACTTATGATTGATTTAGCCTAGAAATAGAGTCACATGCAAATAAATAAATATAATATTTTCTTTTATCAATAATGCAAGCTGCTGTGTGTGTGGAACAACTTACTACAAGAAGAATAATATGAAAAGAAATATGAATACCACACAAAGCATCTAGTGTACCACTTTTGCCACTATAACAACATCATTGACAATCTTTAGGGAACCATACGTGCTCTCCAGAACAACATTCCTGCCTTTCGGGCCAAGAGTAACCCCAACAACATCCACGAGCTTGTTGATACCTATATAAAATAACAAGGAATAATACAAATATATAAGAAAGGTTCATCAATGTCAACATGAGAATGACTGCATTGGACAAAAAGGAAGAAGCGAGAAAAAGAGAAACAAACACCTACCTGCAACTTCTTAATGGCTGATCTATCATTATTAAAGTATAACTTCTTATCTGATGCAAGGCCACTTGAAGCAGCAAAATACATGATGCTAATATAGGATAACATTTCCAGTTCAACGTGGTTGGGATAAACGATATCAATAAACTTGCTTTCTCTACATAAGGTCAATTAAACGTGCCATTGTCCATCTCATTTCTATGTTCTAGAATACATTAAATCATATGTTTTTCGTACTTCAGTCATTAATTTGACATCACAATAACTACAGAAAACTCAGAAAAACATGAAAAAAAACCACCCTCAGAGACTTGTTTACTCAAAATAAATGGGTGGCTTAGAGGATATAATGTATTGGTAGCAAAACTGCTCTAATTCGCACCAACCCAGCTAAAGGAAAGTATATATATAGAAGAACAAACTTAGCAATATTCACACAATTAAGCCAAGCAATTGTGTACCCAGGTCACATGGTGCAAACTACCCAACAAACCCAAAAAATTACACCAAACCAAAATTGAAAAAACAAGATACAAACCTATCCAAGTATGTAGAAAAGATTTATATGGGCCAAGATACCAACCAAGTCATGTGTCAGAAATCAAGTATGAACCCAATAATAATACTAAAAACACAAAAAAAACCAACTAGCAAACCAAAAAGCAAAACTGGACCAAGGCAGTATGAGGGGCAAGTGTAGTATCTATAACCCAACAAACCCAGGTTTGTAGCTACAATGGAACAAGAAAAATCAACATACAAATGCAAAATCACGGTTTCAGACTTGTCAGAGTAGGACATTTAAAAGTATTATGTATAGTAGCTAAAAAAATAGTTTTTTTAATCAAGTTCAGATTAAAGAACAATTTGTGTAAAAGTTTATTTTGATTCAATACCTTGAAAAGAGGGTAACCAATTCATTGTTATGGGAAGACAAGTTGTCTCGCAGACCCTTCCCGACATTATGGAGTCGAGCCAAACTACAATCCGAGATGCTTGATCTCTCCCAAACTGCAAACAATAATAAATTTGAGAGTCCAAAATAAACTAGACATTGATACAAGTAATCAAATTTAAATCATATTAAGAAAAATATTCAAATTTTCTAACAATCAAAGCTTCTTACTACGATTAATTCAACTTATCTGTAATTTCTTTTAAATACAGTAGAATTAAATTAAAAATGATTAAACTAATGGAAAAAATTAACAATCTACAAAATATAGCGAGCCATCATCTAAGATTATACCAGAGGAAGAAAATAAATTGGTAAACCATAAATGAATAAAATTTCCCAAATCAGAAACCCTAACCTTTTCATCGACGTCAGAAACTCGTCGTCGTCGTCGGAATAGGAGTGGAATTAAAGGTTAGGGTTCCCAAATGAGGAACCCCACTGTCCCTTTTTTTTCTTGACTTTCTGCTTCTTCGAACCTTCCCGTCCTCTGGCCCCGTAAATTTATCGACAATTATCTAGCAGACCTGAAGGCATTCATTCAACCAAAATTAAATTTATCAACAATTCTTTGGCTACTGCTACCATCTGAGACTTCGAGTAGAGAGTGGCTCCAACGTGGTCCAAGTAAACTAGACCTAAAATCAACAAAGAAAATAAAACCCTAACAAACATAATTTTTCTGAAATTTGGGTATCAAATAAATTGCAAAAACAAAAAAAAAGTGTGACCTTCCAATCTTTTGAATTCGGAAGCCCTAATCTGGTCGATGTTCTTGGGGACATTCGGGTAGCCATAGTCTTCTCCGAACGTCTTCAGAAATTCCTCTTTCAAAATCTCAAGAATAGGAAAAAAATTAAGTGGAGAAATCGGACCTAGGTCGACGTCGTCCTCGTCGAGATCCCCCTCTTTGTCGTTCGAATCAGCTTCGATGGCCACCGGAGAGAGAGTTGTCGGTCTTGGTCTTGTCGAAGAGGGGACCACGCATAGGCCACCGGGGAGAGAGTTCTACGAGAGGGGAACATGATTGCTGAGAGAGAGAGAGGGTTTTCAGAGTGGAGGCACTACCAAAATACACTCAAATAGCGACGGATATTTAGCGACGGAAATTTTCCGTCGGTGTTAGCGACGGCTTCGTGGCCGTTCAGCGACTGAGTACCGACTACATGCCTTTGCCATTTTTTATTTTAATTTTAGGGGGAGGAAAGGTCGCATATCCGTCGTTAGGATGTCGGTATTATAGCGACGGATGTCTAGTCGTCGCTACGTAGTCGATTATTTGGCGGGAATTGTGTAGAAATTTGGCGATATATTTCTTCGACTATGTAGCGACGGATATTCAGTCGAATAATCAATAATAGCGACTAATTGGCGACGGATTATTAGCCGTCGCTATTCCGTCGCTAAATTTATGTTCCGGACTTAAATGAAAAGACGGGAGGAACTTTTCGCATTCCCCCCAAATTCAATCTCTCTCCTCTCTCTCACTCTCTCTCTCTCACTCTCTCTCTCTCTCTCTCTCTCGTGCACGGCTTCGGTGAACGGCATCGACGTCCTCTCCTCTCTCTCTCCCGAAGGTAATCCCCTCTCTCTCTCTCTCTCGATCTCTCTCTCTCTCTCTCTGTGTCGCGGTTTGTCGACGTAGGGGCAGCGGGGGCGGCGGGCTTCGGGATATTCGGGCTTGGGGCGGGGGCATCGGGGGCTGGGCGGCGGGCTTGGGGTGGGGGCGTCGGGGGCTGGGCGGCGGGCTTGGGACGGGGGCGTCGGGGGCTGGACGGCGGGCTTGGGGCGGGGGCGTCGGGGGCTGGGCGGCGGGCTTGGGGCGGGGGCGTCGGGGGCTGGGCGGCGGGCTTGGGCGGGGGCGTCGGGGGCTGGGCGGCGGGCTTGGGGTGGAGGCGTCGGGGGCTGGGCGGCGGGCTTGGGGCGGCGGGCTTTGGTCGGGGGCGGCGGGGGGCTTTGCTTATCAAATTCATCTGAGTTTATATATTAGCTAAATAATGTGTTATCCATATTGGGTGTTATCCATTACTTTGGTGGTGTTTGGATTTATAAATGTGAATATGGAGTTTGGGTTCATGGTGTATATGTTCATTGTGTCAAGGACAGTGCCAGTTCTTCATCTGCATAAGTCAGTTGTGTGCTTCTATATAGATGTATATATCTATACATCTAACTGTGATATACATATATGTGTATGTATGCTTTAGAGAGTGACGAATGAAAGGCAGGCCTACCATACCACGGGTTGGGGTGTAATGTGTGATTGTAGACATGGTAGGAATTATAGGTAATTAATGCTAGTGTGACTAGACTAAGGTAGTGCTTGCTAGATAATAAGGACAAGGTTTACAATATCGGTATCGAAATCAGTTTCGGACTATTCCTATGAGTATTGGTATCGGCAATATCGGTAGTATCGGCGGTATCGTATCGGAGTATCGGACTTTGGTATCGAAAAACAAATAATTATTAATAAATTATTTACATTTAAAAACATATATTTTATACATTTAGGCATAATTTTAAGTATTTCAGTATTATTTCTTAGTAGTTTTGAAATTATATGAAATAGTAGTCACCCTTACCGATTGGTTTTGCCGAATTGACCGGAACAAAGACCTCCAATGTCGGTATCGGTCAATATTTGGTATCGGTCGGTATCGGATCGGAACATGCCAAACCGTATCGGTATCGGCCGTATCAGATCGGTATCGGCCGATACTTTAAACCATGCTATCGGTATCGAACTATCGGTATCGGTATTGGTATCGCACTATCGGTATCGGTATCGGTATCGCACTATCGGTATCGAACTATCGGTATCGAACTATCGGTATCGGTATCGCACTATCGGTATCGGCCGATACTTTAAACCATGCTATCGGTATCGAACTATCGGTATCTGTATCAGTATCGCACTATCGGTATCGGTATCAGTATCGCACTATCGGTATCGATATCATACTATCGGTATCGAACTATTAGTAACAACTGTATTTAGATTTTTCTCTTCTCGAGCTAGAATACTAGCGGATCCACCAGTTACATGATTATATACTAATTCTGTTTAGTTTGTCTTACTATACAGATTTTTACATCTAATCTGTGATGGATCGTTATTTCGTTGATCGTACATGGATGTACAAACGACAACACGAGAGCAGAATAGGTGTAAGTGACGATTTTCAGGCAGGCGTGGAAGTGTTTCTTAAGTATGCCATGAGCAAAGCTCAGTTTATAGACGGTAACAAAATCAAGTGTCCATGTCGTAATTGTCGCAATAGACGTTACGAAGAAGTGGTGAGTGTAAGAGATCATTTGACCCGTAAGGGTTTCGTACGTGATTACGACCTGTGGTCATCGCAAGGTGAACTATATGCCGAAAGACAGGTTACGAATGCTGCTACTTATGCTTTTGATGATAATGCTGCAGCGGATTTTGTCGTCGATGACGACGAATGCTCCGTTGATTATGGAGACGTGTAGAACCTTGCACGAGATATGGTGTACGACGCGACAGGGCCTAATTTTGAACCGGAGGATCCTAATCCCGAGGCGAAGGAGTTCTATGATATGTTTTAGGATGCTGAAACTTCTTTATATCCTGGTTGTGATCCACATTCCGTACTGTCTGTGACGATGTGGTTGTTGAACATAAAGTCCGATTTTAACTTGCCACAAACTTGCTATGATCGGATTACACAACTAATGAAGGAGGTGTTACCGAAGGAATGAAAAGAGCTTCCAAAAAACTTCTACAAGTCGAAGATGATGGTCCGACAACCGGGACTGGGGTACGACAAGATAGATTGTTGTCGCAACGGATGCATGTTGTACTACAAGGAGAACGAAGATGTAGAAAGTTGCCGCTTCTGTAATGCGGATCATTACAAAGAAGTCAGGAGAAAAGGAAAGTCAACTAGAAAACGACGTCCTTACAAGTATATGCATTACTTGTCGATCACAAAGCGCTTGCAGAGGATGTATATGTCTCAGAATACAGCAGAACATATGACGTGGCACAACGAAGAACGCACAAAGGACGATGGAGAATTGTCACATCCTTCTGCAAGTGGGTATCTACTTTAAGATTTCCCGACGGCTATGTGTCGAATTTGTCTAGATGCGTTGACCTCAATGAACGCAAGCTAACGGGAATGAAGAGTCATGACTGCCACGTGTTTATGGAAAGATTTTTGCCCATTGCTTTGAAAGAGTTGTTGCCTTCTGCTGTATGGGTTCCGTTGGCCGAACTATCAATATTTTTTAGGAATATTTGTTCAACTAAGTTGACTGTGCAACACATGGTTGAACTTGAGGAGAAGATTATCTTAACAATTTGCAAGTTGAAGAAAATATTTCCTGCTGGCTTCTTCGACAGCATGGAGCATCTACCGATTCATCTAGCATACGAAGCCCGTGTCGGTGCATCTGTTCATTATCGATGGATGTACCCATTTGAAAGGTACATAAATATCGATATAATTTAAGCTGAATTTCAGTGGGTTTTAAAATTCTTTCTTAATTCTCAAGATAATTTGTCTCTCTAGATACCTACACCATCTAAATAAGAAAGTTGGCAACAAAGCTCATATAGAGGCTTCGATATGCGAAGCATATCTTGTCGAAGAGGTGTCAAACTTCTGCTCCATTTATTTCGATACTCATGTTAAAATAAATCGAAATAGACCTCAAAGGAATGACGAGGACGTTGAGGATGGAGGAAGATTCAATGTAAGGGGCAAGCCTGTTGGGGCTAGTAAAAGACGGTGGTTGACAGACGACGAGTATGATGCCGCTCACCGATATGCCTTGTTAAACTGTGACATACAAGAAGTGAGAGATTTGGAGAAGTAAGTCAGTACACTTGCACTCGTTATAATCTCAAATTTGATGAAGTAAGTGACTACACTTATATATTCTTATTTTCTCTAATAGTGTATTTAGAGATGAAGTCAAAATGAGGAGACCGGTTATTACCGATGAGGGACTTCAAAGAGAGGTTGATTGTACATTTTCGTCATGGTTTCATAAATACGTAAGTAACTGTGATTATAATTGAGATTATTAATATATAATCTGAAACATTTAAATTATAAATATTTATTTACAGGTTTTATTGCCTGAAACAACACTCACTCATGAGAGTGTTCGTTATCTGGCACTGGGACCGAAGAAGCAAATAAAGACTTGGCCAGGCTATGTCGTTAATGGCTTCAGGTTTAAGTCAACTCAGAATGCTATAAATGTCGAATACATCAATGACGGCATCAATACCAAGGATTCCGGTGTTTGCATAAGAGGCACTGTCTATGACGACGAGTCGGACTTTGACTATTATGGAGTGCTTCGGGATATTGTAGATTTACAATATACTGGCCCATATGATATGCATATTGTGATGTTCAAATGTGAGTGGTTCGATACGACACCAAATATCGGTTGGAGAATCGATAAAAAATTTGGATTCGTCGATATAAATCATCGCAGGAGGTATAGAGGGTCCGATACATTTGCGATAGCAAATCAGGCTGTTCAAGTCTACTATACAAGCTACCCAAGGCGTCGTAGAGATCGATTTGACTGGTGGGCAGTATGCAAGATTAAATCTAGAAATACATTCAACGTTGGAGACCCAGCATACCAAGAGGACCAGATCGAAAAGTCCCAATACTTGGGACAACACTCAGATACAATGGATGTTGAAGATATTATTGAAGAAAATAGAGGGGAGGAAGAGGTTGATACACAAGACTTAGTAGTCAACCAGGGGAGAAAGAGGCGTCTTGTCCCAAATTTTGAGGCAGAAGAAGAAGAAGAAGAAGAAGAAGAAGAAGAAGAAGAAGAAAAAGAAGAAGAAGAAGAAGAAGAAGAAGAAGAAGAATTTGATGGGGATGAGGATACAGATGAAATCGACGATGAAGATAAGGATGAGGATGAGGATGAGGAGGATGATGATGAAGACGAGGCCGAGGATGAGAACGAAGACAATGATTAGGTTAAATATTGTTGTATATTAAAAACACTTCCAATTACGTGAATTAAGTTTGACCTCATAAAAGCAATTACGTGAATTCATGTTTTTTTCATTCGATTATTTACTTATTGCAGATGGCACTCCTAGTCTTTTTCGTCGCGGCGGCACTCGTCTCCCTACTGGTGGTATGTATATTTTAGTTTAGTTTTTTTATATCCATTTACACTTTTATATTGTTAATTATGTTTATATGTTCTATTTATAGGTCATGATGGCTGGCCGTGGTCGTGGTGCTGGTCGTGGTGGTGGTGGTGGTGGTGGTGGTGCGGGTCGTGGTCGTGGTCGTACTGGTGCTGGTGGTCGTGGTCGCATTCAAAGTTCCCGGGATGTGACCCCATCGAGCGAGCCCGACCCGGAGAGTACCCCGGGCACAGACGCATCCCGCCCTCGATCGACCACTTCATCGAGGCATGAGTCCGGATCTGCTAGCGGATCCGTTCCGCTATCGGAACCACCAGCAGCGGATCCACCAGGGGATGCCCCAGTTACTGCACAGTGGGCCCCGGAGTACCCCCATACTCGGTTCCATCCGATTACTGGGGAGTACATACGCGGACCCGCGGATCCTCCGACGGCACCAAAGAGGCCGAGAGGCGAGTTCCGACGAGAGCTATGGCCCGCGGGGACCTCGTAAGTAAATTTAAGTTAATTTATTAAATTTCTTTCATTTATTCAAGTTAATAATCCAGTCGTTTCTTCTTTGTAGGTTTTTTTCGTTTAATGTTGGCAGGGCCCTTGGAGAAATTATCAGGGCTAACTTCCACGGTCCCTACTTCAACTTTTTGTCGGTGCCCCCAAACGTGCAGTACGTCTGGCTCGACGAGTTGAGGGTATATATCTATATCTTTTGGTTAAGTCTATGTGATTCTTTAATCAACCATTTTTTAAATTACGTGATAATTGATTTTTTGTGTTAGACAACGTACTGGTGGCTCCCCCACCGCGAGGAGGGGATCCGCAGGACCTACAAAAGTGCTTGCTCGAAGAAGATACGGGATATGATTCATGACCTAAAAATGAGGCATACGAGGCCGAATTGGATCCGGCAGGAGTATTATGAGGACCTCTTAGGCATGATGGATACCTCTGCGTACAAGGAGAAATCGAAGAAGGCGAAGGTTAGTCGATCTGCCGCGGGCCTTCATACAGGGGGATCAAGGTCCCACGCAGCGACACTTGCAGATCTGGTGAGCAACCGTAAATTTATTTCACTATCGAATTAGGTATTATTAATTAAAGGAGTTAATTAGTTTCTACGGAAATTTTGTATGCAGGCCCAACGGGCGATGAAGGAGGAAAGGGCGCCAGACTCGGTCACCATGCACGACGTGTTCCAGCATACGCACAAAAGATGGAAGGACGGGAGCTTCGTCGACGAGAGGGCCAAGGAGACTGATGTAAGTACTTATGTTTATGAGATTAACGTTAGAATTAAAAGTATTCGGACTATAACTTAGGTAAACTTAGGATTCACACTTAACTTAGTGAAACATAGAATTTAGATTACAACTTAGGTAAATCTTATAATATAAACGCATTCATTTGATAGGCTGCGTATCGTGAGGCCCTTAGTTGGGCTCAGTTAACCGACACCGAGGATGTCGGTGAAACGATGCCCTTCCGGACGCCCTCTTCTTTGGCTGCTCAGAACGACTTGTTCGTAGATACCGTCGGCGGCTTTAAGAAAGGGTTCCTGTACGGAGTCGGCTCCCTAGGGCCATTGCATATGGCGACGCAGAGATTTCTATCGACACCGCCTCCTTCCGTGGCTCGGGCAGACGATGATGTTAGGTCGCAGCTTATGCAGCTGCATGAGGCAGTGTCGTCCTTGCGGGAGCAATTTGCCACGTACTTTCTACCTGCGTCTGCTGCTGCCGGTCCGTCTGCTGCTGCCGGTACGTCTTCTGATGGTGCTCGTCCGTCTTCTACTGGTCCGTCGAATGCAGGTGTCGGTCCGTCTTCCGTGGGCCATCTTTTTTTCAACCCTGATGCCCCTGTGGTACCGCCTACGACTGTGATGGCACTCCTGGATCTCATGTCCGCAGAGCAGCTACGCCGACTTCCGAGCAGTGTCTACGATGCCTTGCCTCCGTACCTTGTGGAGGAGTATATTTGTCGGTCGTATACGGGATTATCACCAACGGACAATCGACCTCCTCCTTCTTAAAATATTGTATTAAGAAAATTTGGATTATTTGTGAGAGCTTTGAACTAATTGTGCTATAATCGGCTTATAGCACCGGATATTATGTTACTCTTTAGGATAATTGATATTTATTTTCTATTAATTTGGTTTGGTCTGTGATTCTTGGATAATTGGTGTGCATTAAATTCGTATGTGTATATTTGGTCTATGTGATTGTTGGATAATTGGTGTGCATTATATATTGGGTCTATGTGATTGTTGGATAATTGGTGTGCATTATATATTGGTTTGGTTTATGCATATATTTGTGAACAGGGAAAGTGCTGCAATTTTTTTCCTAAAAAACTCAGTTAGCGACGGACTAGTGACCGTTTAGCGACGGATAATCCCAGTTGCCGACGGTTCTTCGACGGATTAGCCGTCGCTATCTGGAGTTTCTAAAGTGTTTCCAGGTAGCGACGGATGCTCGACGGATTATCCGTAGGCAAGGTTCTGGTGGTATAAACTTCGACGGAATAGCGACGGCCTGTCCGTCGCCAGGGCGACTGATAATCAGCCGCTAGGCAGTCGCTCGCTCTAGCGACTGCTTTGCGATGGACTATCCGTCGACATGGTTCTGGAAATGCCTGACATTTCCAGAACCATGGCGACGGATAATCAGTCAGTAATCCGTCGCTGTGGCGACTTCGTAGCGACGGCTTAGCGACTATTCTTCCGTCGCCATGATACTGGAAATGCCAAGCATTTCTAGAACCTGATCGACGGATAGTCCGTCAGCAAGCCGTCGCTAATCCGTCGTTAGTTACCGACGAATATCGACGGATGACCGACAGAACGATACGCTCTGATACGCTATTACGACGGTTTACCGACAGAATTTTAGGTCGCTATTGTCTGCACAGTTCAGTACTTAATAGTTGAAATGGACGACAGTCCGTCGAAAATGAGTCGCTAATGCTTCGTATTGTGACGTCGACAATCCATCGCTATTCCGTCGCTTCACGACAACTTAGCGACGGACCGTTATTAGCGACGAGCTGATTGCCGACGGATGTTTTTGGCCAAAATCCGTCGGTTATCGGTCGCTAATCGTAATTACCGTCGGTTTAGCGACGGATAGGGCCGTCGCTAAATCGATAAATTTTGGTAGTGAGAGGGATTTGGGGATTAGGATTTGGGATTTAGAAAGGATCTATATGGGAGAGAAAGGAGGAAGAGGAAGAAGATGAGGAAGAGGATGGAGAGGAGGAAGAAGGGTTTGTTGGTTTGGGCTCTCCTTCTCCATCTGCTCGTAAAGAAATAGAACGGAGAGGAAAAAATCGAGAAATAAAGAAAATGGGATTGAAAGACAATCCGTCAACATATATCAAATTTCAAAAAAATTACCAAAATAGCAGCTGAAAAAATTGTGCCAATTTTTTTAGGCATATATTAGTTGACGGTTATTACCGTCATTAAATAAAATGATGTTTCTTGACGGATTCTCTAAAACCGTCAACTATTACGCTGTAAGATTGCTAAATTAACATAAAATAAGGCATTTCTTGACGTAAGGCTAAACCCGTCAAGATAAGCCATTTTCTTGACGGTTTTTCACGGCCATCAACTTATAAACCGTCAAGAATCGTCATTTTTCTTGTAGTGTAGAGCCTAAATAAAATACTGGGTCCCCAAAATAACCCCGAATGGCCATATGGTAAATCATGAAATTAAATAAAATATATAAATCTTCATAAAATAAATATTTAAAAATTATCTAAAATATCTAAAAATCATGATCAACTATAAAATAGCTAAATAATTCTAAAAGAACCTATCTAGAGGAAATATGACCATAAGATTGTCCTAACTCACATATGGGCTTAGGCATGACTTCCTATGATCATAAAAATTAATCATAATCTAATTAAAATAAAAATGAAAAAAATATCCCTAAATTTCTAATCGGGGTGACAGATGCCACACTGGGCGTGCGCACACATGTGTGCAGTCACGCAATATGGTGCTCACGCAATATGGTGCTCAGGCATGCTGGTGCTCAGTGGCGCTGTGTCGTGTAGGACGTGGCTGAACCATTTCGTAACGTGCAATAACGAATCCGATAATTTCGGATCTGACATTCAAACGTCGTGCAGGTTCCGGATCTGGACATTTATAGAGAGGCCTTATATATAGAGTCTCTCTTCTCTCTCAGGAAAAGAAGAGACTTGACAAAATTTTTCACAAAGAAAGAAGAGAGAGCTCCTGCGTCGGCGCCACTTGATAGTTCACTTCTTTTCTTCCTAGGAGTCCGTCCGTGAGCAAATTGGCAGAGTGTTCCAGAGTTCTTTTGAACTTGCTGGTTCCTGGAAGCTGACCGTGTGGGCCGATCTAGCTTTTGAGCGCCGGTGTTCTAAATACCCCAGCAGGCTTTCTCCGATTACGAAAATCTTTTTAGATTTTTCGTTTGTCGCTATTACGAAAATCTTCTTAGATTTTTCGTTCACAGAATCCTCCTAGGATTTCTGTTTTTGCACCTTTATTGAAGTGCTACAATCATATCACAAGAGTTTACCTCTGATATCGCGTCCAGGGACAACATATATGTATATATAATTCATCCTAGCTCTAATGGCTAGCCGGTGGAGGTATAATGTATCATAACTAAGGTATATTTGATCCTATGGGAACCGAATTATTCCTTACAATTAATGGTGATGATGTCCGACTCCATTAGACCCAATCATCCTTGAGGGTGCTCGGACAATGGATATATCTGCAGAGGACGTCGTGGTATTTTCGATGGCGGAATGATGTAAGACTATAGTTTTTATACGTGGTCAGCCCTAGACCCTCCTGACCTTCAGCTGTGTCATTCGTGCGTTGAGTTTCGCATGAGTGGGTTGACTCAATGTGAGACTGCTGAAGATGTGTCATCCTGGTTGTTCACCCAAATGATTTGCCTAACGCAAGTATAAAGACTATAGAGGAAGTGACGGAGCTACCAGGGGGCTGGGGTGGAAGATGCTCATTTGCCAGAAAATATCATTGCAGTCGAAGAGTTTATTAAAATAGTTCCAAAATCAATTGTCTATAAAGTGGAGTTTATTACTGATGGTGAATTGTCTGCGAGGAGTTCCCTTCAAGGACATCCTGTTGGGAAAGAAACGCAAAAACCTTTCCCCAAACTAGAGAGTACCTGTGAGAGAATCGAGCAATACAACGCACGAACCAAAAACACCAAAACAAACCACGCAGACACAGAATTTTTGACGTGGAAAACCCTTGCGGGAAAAAACCACTGGACGATCGGAGTCCAACCCTGAGAAGCCTTCACTAATGAAATAAAGGAGTACACCCTCTATAAACTTCTTCTGATCCAAATCGGATCCCCAGAACACTTAGAAGCAAGAATAATGATTACAAGGCTACGAAGAACAAAGACGATGAGTAGATATTACCCGAACACGATCCTCCTTCAAAAACGGCCTTCAATCCTCCTTCTTCTCTCCCAAAGTTGCAATGGCACTCTTGCCTCTTTTCTCTCACTTGTGTGTGTTTTGTTATGAGATTAGGGTTAGAAAACACCATATGAAAACACCTTAATCCCGCAACAAAACCTGGACCATAGGATACGATCCAACGGTGAAGAATCACCCTGAAAATCACTTCAGCCCCGACAACACAGAGTTTGGCCAGAACTCTGTGTCCTGGCAATAGAACAGTTCTGGACCAGGGAGGCAGAGTTCGGCCAGAACTCTGTCCTGGGGCAGAGTTCGGCCCGAAATCTGTCCCCTCCTTCCAAGCAGGTCCTCTGTCAGCTCCCGAGTATATCGGTCACCTCCGACTAGCCTCGTCACCTCCCCGAGCTTCTCTGACACTCAGACGGAGCTCGTCGCACTCCGGGATCTTCTCCACATAGGTTGGGAACCCCACCCACTCCAACAAATCTCCTCCTTCACAACTAGGTGGAGGAACTCGTCATCCCGATGATCCGCCTGCAGTACTCAAACTTTCCCCTCGGTAGAACCTTCGTGAACTTGTCCGCTCCATTGTCATCAGTATGAACCTTCTCAAGAGCCGTATCTTTTTTCTCAACCACATTCCGTATCCAATGATACCGAGTCTCGATGTGCTTGGACCGACTATAAAATGTCTGGTTCTTCACAAGGTGAATAGCACTCTGACTGTCACAAAGCAAAGTATACTACTCTTGCTTCAGCCCCATTTCCTGCAACAGCTTCTTCATCCACAGCAGCTCCTTGCAAGCCTTCGTCGCCGTAACGTATTCTGCCTCCGTCGTCGACAAGGCAACACACTTCTGCAATCGCGACTGCCATGATACCGCTCCTCCGGCAAACATCATCACATAGCCCGAAGTCGATCGTCTCGTGTCTACATCTCCAGCTATATCAGCATCGGTATACCCAACCAGCTTTGGCTCGTCACGACCAAAAGAAAGTCTCCAATCGGCAGTGCCCTAAAGGTATCGTAGAATCTACTTGACCGTACTCCAATTTACCCTTACAGGATTTTAAAGATACCCGCTAACAGTGCCAACTGCATGAGTAATGTCTGGCCTCGTACACAACATAGCATACATAAGGCTCCCCACAGCTGAAGCATATGGAACCCGCTTCATATCTTCTTTTTCGTCCTCGGTAGATGGACACTGCTCCTCAGTGAACTTAAAGTGAGCCACAAGAGGGCAACTCACTTTCTTCGACCTGTCCATACCGAAACGCTGAAGTACCCGGTGAATGTACTTCTTTTTGGATAAATGTAGCAGCTTGGACTCTCTCTCTCGGCTGATCTCCATCCCAAGAATAGTCTTCGTTGTGCCCAAATCCTTCATAGAGAAGGCCGCGCCCAGTTGGTGCTTCAACTCCGCTATCCTAGTGGCATTCCGACCCACTAATAGCATATCATCAACATAGAGCAATAAAATGATAAAATCATCCTCGGCAAAATACTTCACAAATACACAGTAATTCGACGTCGTCCGTGCATAACCATGCTCTCCCATAAACGACTCGAACTTCCTGTACCATTGCCTCGGAGCCTGCTTCAGACCATACAAGCTCTTCCTCAACCGGTAGACCAAACGTGACTTGCCATTCTCACAGAATCCCTCTGGCTGCTCCATGTATAACTCCTTCTCAAGATCACCGTACAGGAATGTCGTCTTCACATCCATCTGCTTGACCTCCAAGTCGAGACAGGCTGGCAATGCTAGCACCACCTGAATAGACGAATACATAACGATAGGCGAAAAGATCTCATCATAATCCACGCCTTTTCGCTGACCGTAGCCTTTAACTACCAGCCTCACTTTGTATCGAGGGCGAGTAGCATCATTCGTCTGCTTCACTATAAACACCCATCGATTCTTCAAAGCCTTCTTGCCCTTTGGCAACCGTACCAGCTCATAAGTGGAATTGGCGTGTAAGGAACTCATCTCCTTCTGCATAGCCTCCATCCACTCCTGCATGTGTTCATCTTCCATAGCCTCTGCAAAACTTTTGGGCTCTCCTCCATCAGTCAATAGCACATACTCACCCGGTGAGTATCTCGTAGATGGTTGACGCACTTTGTCGCTCCTTCTCAATGGAGCCACTGGTCCTGGCTGTATACCAATAGCCTCCTCTCCTTCAGGAACTGCCTCCCCGGTGTGCTCATCCTCCTGAGGAACACCCTAACCACCATCGGCAGGCTGATGATCAAGGTTGGGAGCAACTCCATGTACTGGCTCCCCCATAATTGGATTCTCTACGATGTCTTCTGGAAACTGCTCGAAGCGAAATGACTCTAATTCAGGCAATTCCTCAGCCTCAGAAGGCATCTCGGAATCCTGAGTATTGGTCATGGTCTGATCCTCGTTGAAAACCATGTCCCTGCTTCTGTACAGCTTTCTTCCCACCGGGTCGTAGAGTCTATAGCCAAACTCATTCCGACCGTAGCCGACAAAGACGCATCGCCTCGTCTTCAGCTCAAGTTTGGTCCTTTCGTCCTTCGGTACAGGCACGAAGGCCTTGCAGCCAAACACTCGCAGGTGATTGTATGACGGCTCTTTGTCGTACCATATTTTGTTAGGCGCATCACCCTACAAAGCTGTACTTGGAAATAAATTAATAACATAAGCAGCTGTGAGAAGAGCCTCACCCCAATAACTGCCTGACAAGTTTGCTTCTGACAGCAAACACCGCACCCTCTCCATCAGTGTCCTGTTCATGCGCTCCGCTATACCATTGAGCTGAGGTGTCTTGGGCAGAGTCTTCTGGTGTCGTATCCCTTGCTTTCTGTAATAAGCATCAAAGGGACCGATGTATTCGCCGCCGTTGTCGGACCGAACACACAATAACTTTTTGCCAGTCTCTCTTTCAACAGAGACCTGAAACTCATTGAAAGTAGGCAGCACCTGGTCCTTGGTCTTTAAGGCATAGACCAAACCTTCTTAGAACAGTCATCAATAAAAGTTACAAAGTAAGAAGCACCACCATTAGATTTTACCTTCATAGGACCGCAGACATCCGAGTGAATCAACTCGAGCAATGCCGGCTTCCTTGAACTTGGATGACTTTGGAAAGACACCCTGTTTTGCTTTCCAGCTAAGCAGTGCGTGCACTTCTCCAACTTTGTAGACTTGAACCCTGGAATCACCTTCCTGTTCAACAAGTAGCTCATTCCCTTCTCGCTAATATGGCCGAGCCGCCTGTGCCACAACTCGGTAGACGCATTACTGACGGCGTTCACCTCTTGTACCCCCTGTGCGCTCCCCTCTATATAGTAGAGACCAGACTTCTTGCTTTCTCTAGCAATCACCATCGAACCTCTGGAAAGCTTCCACTGACTATTCCCGAAGAGACTGAAGAATCCCTCGTCATCCAACCTTCCAACCGACACCAGGTTGAAACGGATATCAGGGATATGACGAACATCTTTGAGAACAAGAACTTCACCCATCTTCGTTCTCAAATACACATCTCCAACGGCAACCACCTTCGACACATCTTTATTGCCCATCTTCAACACTCCACAGTCGCCTGTCGTATAAGTGGCAAATAGTGCCCTATTGTGAGATACATCCGCCGAAGCCCCTGAGTCCACCAGCCAAGAATTGTCATCGCAGACGAGGTTTGTGATAACCTCATCACCTACGACGATCACATCGCCTCCATGTATCGAGGCTACCATTGTAGTATTTTTGTCTTGCTTTCCCTTGTCGTCCTTCTTCTCTCTCTTCCAAGCGAAATAGTTCTGCTTGATGTGGCCTTTCTTGCCACAATGGTAACACTCCAGGTCCTCGTACCGACCCTTGGACTTTTTCCTGCTCTTCTCTCTGCCACCACCTGGACCCCTGCTTTTGTCTCTTCCGCGGCTCTCTGAAACCAATGCCTTTGAGTGGTGGGATGTGGAAGAGTACCCTGAGAACGTCTCCGTATCTCTTCATTCAGCACCCCGCTCTTGGCAAACTCTAGACTGACCATGCCCTCTGGAGCAGAAGCGATCATAGATACTCGTACGGTCTCCCACGAGTCTGGCAATGTACACAGCAGCCATAGTCCCTAAACCTCGTCGTCGAACTTGACTCTCATCGAGGATAGCTGGTCAACCACGTCCTGAAAATCACTCAAGTGATCTGTAATAGACGCCCCATCTTTGTACCGCAGACCCATCATCGTCCGGATCAGGAACAACTTGTTTACCCCGGTCTTCTTCACGTACAAAGATTCCAGCTTATCCCATAACGTCTTCGTGTGCTCAATATTGGCAACATGCTTGTACACGTTCTCGTCAACGAACTGCCTGATATATTCGTACACCTGTATATGCTTGAATCTCCAATCCTCCTCGGATTTATCACTGGACTTCTCGGATGCAAATATGGGAAGATGCAGCTTCTTGACGAACAGCAAATCTTTTATCTTGCTCCACCAATACTGATAGTTGGTGCCGTTCAGGTTCACCATGCGCACCGGCTTCGCGTCCATCTCTCCTTTCTAGTTTTCTTTGTCAACTCCTGACACCCTTCTTAATTCCAGAACCTGGCTCTGATACCACTTTGTAGGAAAAGAAACACGAAAACCTTTTCCCAAACTAGAGAGTACCTGCGAGAGAGCCGAGCAATACAATGCACGAACCAAAAACACCAAAATAAACTACGCAGACATAGAGAATTTTTGACGTAGAAAATCCTTATGGGAAAAAACCATGGGACGATCAGAGTCCAACCCTGAGAAGCCTTCACTAATGAAATAAAGGAGTAAATCCTCTACAAACTTCTCTCGATCCAAATCAGATCCCTACTACACTTAGAAGCAAGAATAATGATGACAAGGCTACGAAGAACAAAGACGACGAGTAGATATTATCCGAACACGATCCTTCTTCGAAAATGGCCTTCAATCCTCCTTTTTCTCTCCCAAAGTTGCAATGGCACTCTTGCCTTTTTCCTCTCTCTTTTATGAGTTGTGTTATCAGATTAGGGTTAGGAAACACTATATAAAAACACCCTAATCCCGCAACAAAATCTGGACCATAGGACACGATCCAACGGTGAAGAATCACCCTGAAAATTACTTCAGCCCCGACGACACAGAGTTCGGCCAGAACTCTGTGTTCTGGCAACAGAACAGTTCTGGACCAGGGAGGCAGAGTTCGGACAGAACTCTGTCTTAGGGCAGAGTTCGGTCCGAACTCTGCCTCCATCCTTCCAGCAGCTCCTCTGTCAGCTCCCGAGTATCTTCGTCATCTCCGACTGTCCTCGTCACCTCCCCGAGCTTCTGTTAGAATTTCTTCTATTTTCTTCTTTGAAAAACTGCAAGAAAATAAAATATATAAATTGTTACCAGCCTCCGGAGAAGTCGTGCACGTAGCACTGCCCTAAGAGTTAGCTCGGGTCTATGTGCAGACCGTATCCGAACGCTCCTAGTGGTAAAATCCTCGCTCCACCGGAATCTCGTTGTCGTACACGACGTCGAGAGAATGACCCTGACTTAGCTCCGCCCAGAGCAACAATAGAAAATAACAGTGATCTTGAGAGGACGAAAATTTTAGAGAGGGAGAATCATTTCTGTGTGTTCAAAGTATTGAGATTGGCCTCAATATATAGGCTTTTCTCTAAGGTTAGGGAATAAAGGAGAATGAAGACAATTTAATCCAGCCAATAAATACTGAACGTTACAAAATTCAAATGAAAAACCATATGGTACATTGTACCTGGATATGAGTTGATGTTACAAGTTTAATGGGTTCATAACAGTCAAAATTATTGTAAGGAAGTTAAGCTTTTGCTAGCTCATGTGTGTGTGAACACAATACGCATACAACTAACACCCCCCCCAAAGGTCAAATCCTGAAGTAATAGAAGGAAAAAAAGTAAGACAAGAATAAGAGAATGTCTGGGCAGTTTTATACTATGCATAAATGAGATGGACTACAGTCTTGAATCTCACGTAGTGACTATTGTCTTTGTCTGAAGAAGAGCTTGATGGACTACGCCTTGAATCAGTCTTCTTGAACCAGACTCAAAAATAGCACACATAGTATGCTAGAGGTACTTGGGTCTATCGGGTGGCGCATTTGGTTGGCCATGCGTACTTTTACACATTTATGAGAGTTGTCTAGGCTCGCCCTGTCCTATAGTCGCGGACCTCACGACCTCTCATATAGGTAAGTCCTTAAGGGTTGGTGATAGGAATCAACCTGCATATCATGCTTGGACTTATTAAGAGTTTAAACTCAACCTATCTATATCACAAAAGGAATACTGTCACCATAGGGATGGGATATCAATGTACACATGTACAGCCTCCTGGGCTTTTATTTTAAAGAGAATTTAATCTCAAGGTCAATGTTGCATAATAGTCACCTAGTCCAGCTTGTTTCTACCTATTGAACCGGCTTCTTGGGATCTCCAGTCATACTCGGTTGGGTTGCCAATGCTGGTGACCATACTATGGGCTTAACCCCATCTCCCTCGATGATTCTAGGATCAATATCCTAGACAAACTCTTCGTCAAGAGTAAACAGACTCTTCATCAAGAGATCTGTAAAGTTCTTTAATGACTTTTATAGTCAAGAACCACAAATTTGTTCAATAGGCTCTTTATTGACTTGAAGTACAGCTGCAGGTGCCTGTTCATCTTAGCATTCACAGAATCATGCTATAGTAGTTCTATAACAGATTTATTATCACAGTTTATAAAAATTGTAGGAATATGATGAACAGAAATATGTATATGCATAATGAGATTTCTAAGCCATTCGGCTTCTGTACAGGTAGTGTCCAAAGCTATCATTTCAGAATCCATTGTACTTCTGGCAATAATAGTTTATTTACATGATCTCCAGGAGATTGCAGCTCCTACCAGGGTAAAAAAAAAATCCAATTATGGATTTTACATCATGTGAATCAGTTATCCAATTTGCATCGGAGTAATCTTCAATGATATCAGGGTGTCTAGTATAATAAAGTTTATAATCTAGAGTACCCTTAAGATATCTAAACACTCTGTCCAATGCAATCCAATGTGACTGATTTGGGTTACTAGTATATCTACTTAGTCTCCCAATAGCAAATGTAATATCAGGTCTAGTCATATTTGTTATGTACATAAGGGACCCAATCATTTATGAATATCTATGTTGTTCTATAAGTGATCCTTCATTCTTCTTGAGAACAACATTACTGCCATAAGGGGTAAGGGCAGGTTTCTTATCAAAATACTCAAACTTTCTTAGCATTTTCTCAATTGAATGTGCTAAGGATAGAGTGTAGCCGTCTTTGCTTTTGGACACTTGCATTCCTAGGATCAGATTTGCCTCACCTAGGTCTTTCATATCAAACTAGTCAGATAAATAATTCTTAGTGTTATTTATCAGTTCCAGTGAAGATCCTAGAATAAGGATATCATCAATATACAAGCATAAAATAACACAACTTCCATTTGTATTTTTAGAATATAAACATTTGTCATATTTATTTGGTACAAAACCAAATTCTATAATGACTTTGTCAAATTTGTTGTGCCATTGCTAGGGAGCTTGCTTTAGGCCATAAATAGATTTTACTAATCTACAAACCTTGTTTTCTTGGCCTTTAGCAATAAAACCTTTAGGTTGCTCCATATAAATTTCTTCCTCTAAATCTTCATTTAGAAATGTTGTCTTTACATCCATTTGATAGATCAGCAAGTCATAAATAGAAGCTAAGGCTAGGAGGGTTCTGATAGAAAAAATCCTAGCAACAGGAGAATAGGTATCAAAGTAATTTAATCCTTTTTTTTGGGTAAAACCTTTGGCTACTAATCTAGCCTTATATTTTTCTATGGTACCATCGACTCTAAGTTTCTTTTTGAAAATCTACTTACAACCTATGGGTTTGCTACCTAAAGGAAGGTCTGCTAAAAACCAAGTATTGTTCTCCATGATGGAGTTGTATTCATTGTTAATAGCTTCTTTCCAGAAAGGGGCATCAGGAGAGGATATGGCTTCTTTATAAGTTGAGGGATCACCCTCTATCAAAAATGTTTCTTTTCAATCCTTTCTCTTTTACTCCTTCTAGGTTCTATGACTTGTTCAGGTTGAGAACTAGGTATTAGATCATGAGAACTAGTAGATGGAGTAAGAGAAGGGTTGGAGGAAGCTAAAGGGGTTCTAACCTTGAAGGGAAAAATGTTCTCAAAGTAAACTGCATCTCTAGCTTCAATAATTGTGTTATTAGAGATTTTATTTACTTCAGAATGGGTTACAAGAAATCTATTGGCATTGCTATCTACGACATATCCTATGAATACAGCATCTACAGTCTTATGTCCTATCTTCCTCTTTCGTGTTCAAGAATTCCTACCTTAGCTAGACATCCCCAAACTTTGAGATAATTAATCCTAGGCGTTCGACCTTTCCATAACTCATATGGTGTCTTATCATTAGTCTTACTGGATATCCTATTAAGAATATAATAGGCTGACAATAAGGTTTCTCCCGAAAGATTATCAGGAGCACCTGAGCTGAGAAGCATGGCATTGACCATGTCTAAAAGAGTGCGATACTTTCTTTCAGCAACTCTATTGGACTGTGGTAAATAAGGAGCAGTTACCTCATGAATAATTCCATGTTCTTCACAGAAGTTAGTCATATCATTTGAGGTGTACTCTCCACCACGATCTGATCTAAGGATCTTAATCTTTTTATCTAGCTGGTTCTCAGCTTCGGATTAATAGACCTTAAATCTGTCTAGAACTTCATCTTTGGTCTTAAGGAGGTAGGTGTAACAATACTTTGAATGGTCATCTATAAAAGTAACAAAGTATTTCCTACCGTCTCGGGTCAAGATCCTGTTGGAATCATAAACATCACTATGGATAAGTACTAGGAGTTCAGAATCTCTATAGACAGATTTGAAAGATAATCTAGTGTGTTTGGCTTGAACACAAATATCACATTTGTGTTTATCGTCTATAGGAGTCTTAGGGATAAGATCTAAGTTCATCGTCCTTTTGATAGATCCTAGGTTCACATGACCTAGTCTACCATGCCAAACATTTGAGGATTCAATATTTGAAATAAAAGAAAGATTAGAACTTTTATTCATAGTACTTAAAACAAAAAGTCTATCTTTCACAAATCCTTTTCCAATAAACAGATCATTCTTAGAGAAAACTTCTTTATTTGCCTCCATAACAATTTTGTAACCTGAGGATACAAGGAGGGATCCACTAACAAGGTTTCTTCTAACAGACGGCACATGAAGCACATCATGTGGAGGTAGAATTTTTTCTGATGTCATCTTCAGATCTATTCTTCCTCTTCCTACAATCTGTGCTGTTGAGCCATCTCCTAGGGTCACACCTCCTCCACTCGATTCCTGATAGTTTGAAAAACTAGAGCGATCAAAAGAAACGTGTACATTTGCTCCAGAATCCAACCACCAATCATCTGAATGGTAAGAAATGTTTACTATAGGTTGATAGCTTACAGACCTGAAGAAGCTAGAAGACCCATTTAGAGTCATATTAGCATCTGGTTTGTTAGAGCAATTCCCTTTGAAGGAGGTCTCCTTGGTGATTAGGCTTGGGTTTGCCAAGGATTTCTATAGGGTTTACTCAATAAGGATGGTTTAAGCTAAAAATTAACGTTTTAAATGATTTTTGTAATTTACCTTTAAAATTTTGGTTTTTCAAGTTTTGATAAGATTGGATTAGCTGTAGGGGCCGGATCCCAGCAAGCGGAGGTTCACTAGGAACACTTAAGTACCGGTCGCTTAGACGATTTTTCGCCTAGTTGACAGAAGGGCCCTTTCGGCTTGTACCCAAACAAATCTCTACTTTAGAACTTTAGAATTAAAGGAGTTTACTAAATCAATAAACTGTTTACTTTAGCCTAAATTAAAGTATTGAGTAGAAAAAAAACTAGTATTGACAAAATGTAGTAACACAATAATGATTGTCTAAGATGTCGTTCTACTCAACAGTCTTATGAGGATTTGTTAATAATAAACAATTTCTTTAACAATATCTAAGAAAGATATGTTGAACAGTATACTACTGGAAAAAAGGACAATTAAATAAGAAAACCGTCTAACAATAATTTAATGAATATTTATTAAGCAATAATATGTGGCAACAAACTTTGCTAAGAATTTTGCTTAAAAAACTTTGCTAATAAATGACATCAATAATAAGTGACAGCAAACTTTTCTAGAAAAATTTGCCAAGAAAGTTGTTCAACAAAGTTTGCTGTAGTAGGCGAAACTATTTCTAAACTAAGTTTAGTAAACGAGTTAAGCAATTTGTGTAACAATAAAAAATTAATGGCTAATATATTGTTGATATAGGTAGGCAAAATTGACACGAATATTCGTATACACGTATTTGTATGTTAACAATAATTAAATGAAAAGAAAGATGTTAACAATGAGCAATATATATTGGACTAGCAATTTTCAATGGGATGCTTAAGGGCCAAATGAGATTGGCCAAATGAGATTGACAATATGTATTACCAATGTATTAAAATGTGATATTGAAATAAATGGCAATGTGAATAGCAATACTTATAAGTTGTAATTTTTTCACTATGCCAAAAATGTTATAAATATCAAATAATATTTGATTTGAAAACTTTAACGATAAAAATATTTGTTTATAACAGTTATTTGTTGTATAGTAAGAGTTTTGCTTGGATTTAAAAAATGAAAAATGAAGCTTTGGCTTGGACTATGGAAATGAGGTTTACTTTGCTTTGCTCGTCCTCGTCCATCCACCATTTGCTTTGCTCGGATGGATGGGATGGATGAGATTTGTCATTTAAAAGGTGGACTATTGATTTCGTATGATGTTGTGAAGTTTGGGCTTGGATAACAAAGTATGAAACGTCAATATTTAATTGCAGGAGGGAAGTAATTTCGTAAGCTGTTTAGAACAGCAAAGAGAAGTAAATGATTTTGCATGTTGTTTTGCTAAATAAATTAGCAGAGCCAAAAAAAATGTTAAACAAAATAATCTGTTAACAGAATATAAAAACGTTCTTAACAAAATATACAATTGTAATTAACAGAATAGACAATTCGATCTAACTTTTAGATTGTTAGAATTTTTTCTATTTTCTTCTTTAAAAAACTGCAAGAAAATAAAATATGTAAATTGTTACCGGCCTCCGGGGAAGTCGTGCACGTTGCACTGTCCTAAGAGTTAGCTCGGGTCTATGTGCAGACCGTATCCGAACGCTCCTAGTGGTAAAATCTTCGCTCCACCAGAATCTCGTTGCCGCACACGACGTCGAGAGAATAATTCTGACTTAGCTCCGCCCAGAGCAACAATAGAAAACAGCAGTGATCTTGAGAGGACGAGAATTTTAGAGAGGGAGAATAATTTCTGTGTGTTCAAAGTATTGAGATTGGCCTCAATATATAGGTTTTTCTCTAAGGTTAGAGAATAAAGGAGAATGAAGACAATTTAATCCAGCCAATAAATACTGAACGTAACAAAATTCAAATGAAAAACCATGTGGTATATTGTACCTGGACATGAGTTGATGTTACAAGTTTAATGGGTTCATAACGGTCAAAATTATTGTAAGAGAGTTGAGCTTTTGCTAGCTCATGTGTGTGTGAACACAACACGTATACAACTAACAGCTTCTCTGACACACAGACGATGCTTGTCGTACTCCAAAATCTTTTTCACATAGGTTGAAAATTCCATCCACTCCAACACGCCCAAGGTGCCCAGTTCCAAACGTTGTAGTTTTATGGAGAGCTCTACAAAAGACTAATGTGGTGACGAGGATCCCACTAACAAGGATATATTATATGGTAATTTGAGTGCTCTGTGTATATTGCTCGAGACTTGTTAGATACTCTTACAACCTCCAACCTCCTTGCGGTGCCGTCCGCTCAAATGATGACTAGGCCTGCGCAGCAACCTTGATGTACCAACAAACATAATAATTAAATTTATTGTTGACCAAGACTCTAATAAAAATTAAAACCTTAAAAGCCAGAAAGAGTATTAGTTTGAGAATCCTAGTGCACGCATCCAATTAAAGTAGTTCATAAACAATGTCATGTCAATCCGTAAAATAATTAGTTTTGACTTCCATAATTACGTAATTAATAGCTAGAAGCATGTAACGTGAACGGAATATATATGAGGATCTTCAAATATTAATATATGATTTCTTATCATTTATAATTCTTTCAAAAGTCAAATTCTCCTCCCCTCAAAAAAATAAAAAAAAAAATAAAAAAGTCAAATTCTCCATCATATAGCACCAGCCACCAAGTGTGCCAGTGAACGTAGGAGCTGACTTGGTCTATGTTAAGAAACTAAGTACATTCCGAACCAATAATTTAAGGAACTATATTTTTTTATTTACTTTTCCGACGTGCCTCTCTCTATATACATAACTAACTCATCGTTACATAAATAATTAAACATTAATTAGTATTGATATAGTGCTGCTAACCACTGGGGGAGGTCATGTTCATATGGGCTGTTTGGATAGATGTAATTTTTTGAAAGTGTGAAAGTGATGCTTGCAACAAGTTAAATTTTTGTGGACTTGCAGCAAGTGGCACATTTCAATTATATATATATATATATATATATATATATATATATATATATATATATATATATATATATATGGGTCGTTCTACAATACATTCTCTGGAAAATGATATATCGATACATCCGAAATTTGGACCGTTGGATGTTGATCCAATGGTTCGGATTGAATAATAGAGTAGAAACATCATTTAATGCTGATTTAGACTTTTGACCTGTTGGTAACTTGCTTTAGCAGGTCATTCTTCAATTTAATTTTTTCAATGAACACCCTAAATTAACTCATATTTACTCTCTCTTTCGTCCATCCAATTTAATATTTTGTACATTAACGTATAAATTTCGTAAAAAAAAATTTTGGTTACAGGCCGTGGGGGTGGTGGTGGAAAGAGAAACGGAGATGAAGAAGGAAACAAGAATCGGTCCGGATCACGTCGAACGTCGTCGAGCCCTCCTAGAACAACGAGGAGTACCAGCTGCGCCGAGAAGAATCGGTCTGGTTCGCGTCGGACGTCGTCGAAACCTCCTCGAACAAGAAGAAGTACCAGCAGCGCCGCTCTAATTTTACTGTCCATGTCATTGTCAGAAATCTTATTATTCATCTAATAATTTAATATTTTGTTAATAACGCTACATGTCATGGGTGGTGGTGGTGAACTGAGGAAACCTGCTTCTGAGGTCGGGCGGATCATCTGCTCACATATTTTTAAAAAAAAATCTGTGTTGAACGGACGAAATATTTTTTTACTTTTCTAATGATAATATTTTCGAAGAGAATATTTTTTTGGACAGTGAATGGCCATTCTCTTTGTTTTTAACATGGAGAATGGTCATTCTCTTTGCTTTTAACACGACGAATGGACGGAGAATGGCCATTCTCTTTGCTTCTAACACGGAGAATGACCATTTTCAAGGAGAATGACCATTCTCCATTCCTTTAACATGAAGAATGGCCATTCTCCGTTCTTTGAAAACGGAGAATGGACACTCTCTGTGCTTTTAACAAAGTATGGTACATTTAGGACTGGAAATGTTCAAGTATCTCATATTTTTTTCACCAAATATTTATAGTATTTTTAATATCATTTACCAAAGTATATTCAATTAATATTAAATCATGTTCAAGAAAATCTGAATATCATTTTATCAGGCTTCTACTGTTTGGCTGCACAAAATTTCTTACGAGTGTTTGAATATAATTAACCTAATATCCAAGAGAATTTTTCTTACATTACATTATGCATTACACTGGCATCGAATTCATACTGATGGCATCGATGTACTGATGTCAATAACAAAGGATGAACCGGCAGGATTACAATTTTGCTTCAGCAATAATAAGGGATGAACAGTCAGGATTACAATTTTGCTTCAGCAATAACAAGGGATGAACAGGCAGGATTACATTATGCATTAAACTGGCATCGAATTCATACTGATGGCATCGATGTAATAATTTTTTTACAGAAAGCAAAACACATTAAAATCAAATAAAGTTTTAGTGATCCCAGGAATGCATCTGTAATAAGGCCATCTGTAAACCCTAGGAATGCACCCAGGACTCATAAAATCTGTAAAGGGCATCTGCAAATCAAAGGAATACACCAAAATATCAATATCATCTGTGAAGGCTAACTGCAAATCAAATAAACGCTTCAACCAAAAAAACATAATCAAATTAAGTATACTTCATTCCAAGTCCAATAAACTGCATAATCCACGTTACAATAATCTGTCCAATCCACGTTAGTAATTCAACATAGAACCTGCATAATTCACAATACAATAATCCAAATAAATATCAGACCTACTATAAATTCAAGACCATATTACATTTTCCAAACAAATTACGAACTATGCACTTAGTACAAGCGAAAAGTTTAGTCTTATAATATTTTAAAAACAAAATTTAGTTACACCGCCAAGACAAACAAATATTCAGAACCGTATTACAATTCAAATATTACTTCCAAATTGAAAAAAAAAGCTTCAAAACTGAAAAGATGAATCTTCATAGCCATCTCCATCTTCTTCTTCATCTTTTTTTTTCTTCTTCCTCAAAATATCCTTCACCTACACCTTGAGGGACGGAATAAGAAAAATTATAGTCAGTATGGACTCAATGTACACGTAGAAATGACATCCGGTAACATAAATAGAAGTATCAAAGTGATGGCTAGCATTAAAGTGTCAATGTGCACAGTGTGTATTTTTACATAAAAGTTTGGGCTAGCCCCATTTACCTTCTTCACGAGGGAAGGAAAGTCTTATTCTTGCTCAGCAAATTCAACCTCTATCTGGTTAATCTTATCCAGAATCAATTTCTGGTTGTCGGATATAGTCTTCATCTCTTTGAAGACATTCTCAAAGTTTGCAGCAACAAAATTGTATAGATCATCAACCCTGTCCTTAGTGTTTTTGATTCCATAAGTTGATGGTTTTCCAGATGTTGATGGTTTGCTTGCAGCTGCTGTCCGTTTTCCAAACATTCGAGTGAAGGTTAGTTTTCTCATGGGGCCTTTGTTTTTAATATAAACATCCCCTGCTAAGCTTGGGACAGAATGTTTACTAACCATCGAGCATACAAATCCTCCGAAAGGGAGAGCTGTCCTTGCAGTTGGTTTTCCCACGAGATGCATCATTCTACTAAACATTTAGGAACCTATATCCATCCTTTTTTTCTTCCCCATAAAATAAAAAAATTTTACTCCCTCGGGATGGATGGAAAACTCATGTCCAGTAGGGTTGAGTGTTTGAGATACGTAGGCATGCAACAATTTATACAAAGTTTTTAACTGATCTTTGTATACATTTTGAGGGGTCATGGCACCCACTAATACACCTGTAATCTCATGAATTGCATCCCTCATGGAAACATTATCAATATCTTTCATATAAAACTCAAGAACTGGATCAAGTCCATAAAATTCGTTGATGACAGCAGCATTTACCCTAATCAGTTTCCCTCTCAGAAATACCAGTTGTTGATCCTCTTCTTTTTCTTTAATTTCAGCCGAAAGATTTGAGTAAAATTCTCTTACTATTGTTTGGGAGATTTTCTCAAGACATGATTTGTTCAGTTTCTCCAATTGATAGAATTTCAATATATCCAGGAAAGCTTCGTCTTCGACATCATCCATCTTAATTGATCTTTCAGGCATAATAGCCTTTTTCTTGAAATATTTATTGTAAATCTTCTTAGATTTAGAGTCTTTAAATTTTTTTACCTCTACTCCATCCTGGGACTTATTTGATGATTGCTCTTCTTCTTTATTTTCCTCTTCTGATGAGGATTCAAAATCCTCAGAGTACGCTGATAACTCTGTATCCGTTGCCACCTTAGCCTTCGCTTGAGTACGCCTTCGATCTTCATAAGTTGAGTCTTCCGATGACTCTGTATCGAAGATAGATTTTTCGGTCTTTTTCGAGCAAAGAGTTTTTTTTAGCCTTTTTTATAGGTGGCTTGGCTGCCGCCTCCGCTTTCATCGTCGCTGCTGTAGCCACTGCTTCCGCCTCTGCCCTTTCGGCCGCTACCCTAGCGACCATAATCTTGGTTTTTGCCTTCCTTGCAAGTTCTGCCCTTCGGGCCTATATTGCATCCCTTTGTGGATTCTTCCCCTTCGAAGACGGTCGTTGTTTCTTCTGTGGCATTTTGATTAGAAGAGCGTTTGGGAGAGAGTTTGGGAGAACGAAAAGGGTTTGAGAGAAGAAGAGGAAAAATTCGACCGTCTTTATATGACCTTGGGAAGTGGAAAAAATTAGAATAGTTTTGAGTCTTAAATTAAATTTATTACTATTATTACTAGTATAAGACGGTCGAATTTATTACTATTAAATTTTAAAAACTACTTTCCAAAATTATATTTATTACTATTATTACTAGTATATATCCATGTGAAATGACTACATAAACCTTTGGGATTTTGAGACCATAATTTTAAAAACTAATTTTCAAAATTAAATTTATTACTATTATTACTAGTATATATCCTCGTGTTCTGTATAAATTATTGAAAAATTTGGCACAAAAAATGGATGTATCGATACATCCCAAATCTGGCCCATTGTAATTTAATAGGGAGAATGTCATTCTCCGTTTCAAATTAAACGGAGAATAGCATTCTCAATCGTTTTAATACTGGGAACGGTATTCTCCGTGTAATTCAAGTGTAATTCAACACGGAGAATATCATTCTCCGTTTCAAATGAAACGGAGAATATCATTCTCCGTTTAAATTAAAACGGAGAATGAACATTCTAATATGTTTTTAACACTGGGAATGTTATTCTCCGTTTAAATTAAAACGGAGAATGAACATTCTATTTTGTTTTTGACAACATATTTAAGAATGTGAAGTTTTTAATCTCAACATTTCTATTTTTCGAATATTTGATTAAATTTTTGAACGTATTTTTTTTGCATTGAGCCGTTATATACTCGTATTTTTGCCATCCCGAATATTTCACGTTTGATGACTTGGTAAGAAGACTATGTACTTGAAAAGAGTAAAATTGAAACCCTCAAAGTTGTCCTCTAGTTTACTTTGTAATCATGTTTAAGATGGATTTGACGGCAAGATTGACGCTGGCAGCATAATCAATTCTATGACGTAACAAGTAATTGATGGGGATATCGTCGCTGATATATGGATTTTACGTAACAAGATTTGTTAATTGAAAAATAGATAAAATAGTTAGTCGCTTGTAGCCGAAACCAAATTGAGTTAACAAAATATTATGTTGCATTAAATCCCAGCTTCGTCGCCGGAGCATTCTCTGGCGAAGGATACAAGAGGAGAAAAAAACTGTAAAAAACTCAAAAAAAAGAGAAAAATATGGGGTCTACCCCTCACTAGCCTCGCGGAGGATCTCCGCAAAGTCCTGTAGGGTGTGCACACCCGCCCTATGGAGCAGGCGACGCAACCCTTCCCTCTTCTCCAGAGAAGCCCGTTCCTCCGGAGTGATCGACAACAGGTCAAAGTTGGGCGCGGGATGAAGAGGTGGAGCGATGACCTCCATTGACAACCCGCAGGAGGTCAGGAAGTCTACAGCCCCTGCCAGCCAGTCATGGGCCGGAGGCGGCGCAGAGGGTGCTCCATGCGGAGAGGCTCGACGACGACTGGAAGAAGACTCTGAACATGGTTCCCAACCAGAAGATCTTTTTGGAGCCATGTTAAATATGCAACCTACTCAAATGAATGGGGACCCCTATGTATATATATACACGTTCCTAACCGACTCTTCTTATTCCTTATTGGAAGTTGGGGATATTCAATTTCTTATTTCTTATTGGAAGTTGGGGATATTCAATTTCTTATTCCTTATTGGAAGTTGGGGATATTCAATGACCTCCAGTAACTCTTCTTATTCCAAGCTTAGTTGGTTGTGCTGTTTGGCTTTTACAATGAAGGCCTAGGTTCGAGTCTGGTGTGTGGGTTCTGTATAATTTTTCTAATGTTAACATTTCTTGGGTACTATTATATGATTTTAACTTAGTATGGAACAATTTGGGACGGGTAATGGCCAATCTCCGTTCCTCTAACACGGAGAATGGTACATGTAGGATGGAGAATGGTAAATTTAGGATAGAGAATGGTATATTTAGGACGGAGAATGGTACATTTAGGACGGAGAATGGTACATTTGAGACTGTTCTGTAGGGTTGTGAATTTTAAATAGTTTGGCTGTTTAGTTTTGTTTTGAATCTATATAAATTGGTTTTGAAGGCTGGTGAGGATGAATAGTTTGGCTGTTTGGCTGTATAAATAGATTTTAAAGGGTTGTGAAAAAGAAACCAATGTTTTCGTATCGATCACCATTAATTATGGTGAATGGCACTGATACCACTAATATGAGTGGAATTTGCACTGCCAGAATTCATCTTGAAGAAGGTAAAATTTGTGTTGGGAAATGTCGAAATCTCTTATATATGATTACACTGAGATGTTGTATTAATGGTAAAATCTGTGTTGGAAAATGTCAAAATCTCAGAAGTGAGCCGTCTTAGGCGTCATTATATCACAGTCTATTTTATTTATAAAAAATTAATCAGGTAAAAAGTTATTGACAAAAGTAAAATTTTGTCAAAATGGAGAATCGAACTCAGAAAAAAAATATCTTGCACCTTAACAAAATGAGTTAGAAGCGTATTTAACTATAATTGGATAAAATTCATATTATAAGTTGGTGGTGAAACTTTTGAATTCCTAAAATACCGTTGAGTATTTATAAACATGATGTTATTATGTCAGGAATGTCAACTTGCATGTCATTTATGTTTAAGAGTCAAAGGAATAAAGTTTGCATGCAAGTTTCATTTTTCCATATAACATTATGTTCCAATGGTAATAAATTTTATTTTTTATTACCATTTTCTAAAGGTTATTAGTCTCAATAGAAAATAAAAATTTTAAAAAAGTTGTACTTCGAATCTCTTGACATATAAATAGTCACCTGAAAAAGACGAAAAGATGACAACTGACTTTATAATATTCTAATTAAAATACGTACAAAGTACGTATATGTAGACTAGTAAAAAATATAAAGAAATGCATGCATGCATGCATGCTAATGTTTTCACCATTCACCCCAGGAATGATTAATGATATCTAAATCACTATACATCTCGTATCCAGGTTCCCCTGGAATTACATCATCAAAGGGTCGTTTAAACGTCTGTATTAAATAACAAATTTTCTAGAGGTCGTCGTCGAAGTGCACATTGAAGCACCCACGTATGTCGAGCACGCGAAGACCCTTGCAGTTTCATATGATAGATCGCAGCGTGTCTCCATTGAACATGTCGAATCCCATCTGTAGGTGCTCGAGACGCGGCATCGAATCAGCCACAGCCTTTCCCTCCGTCTCGTTATGCGTGTCCAGTACGAATCTGTTCCTGAGCATGAAATCTGGAGGGGACATGTTCCTCCTCAGCTTGACCAGACGGTGGCAATACTTTTCGGCAGGAAATATTCCAGTCGACGTGATATAGAGGCAGTAGCTAATGTCGAGTTCTTCCAGCACCGGAAGAAACTCCAAGTGTCTCACGAAAGTTTCATCACTCACGTCGCGCTTCGGAATGCGCAGCACCCTTAGAAATTTTCTACTGTATTATAAAAATGGGAAAACATCAATAGAAATTAACAAAAGTATACGTAAAATTTTGTAATAGAAAAATAAAGTATTAGAATAAGACCAAATAAAATTTTGCACTGGCCTTAAACATGCAAAACAGAAGGCTGCTTCGTCGAGCTTGTACGCGGAGAAGGACCCTAGATATCCCCCACTGCGAGCTATGAGCTTCTTTACGGTCAAACTAATCTCAGCGGTTTGCTGGGTCCTCCGGTACCACTGTACCAAGTCGACGTTAGACCAATAGTCTAAGGGACCGTTGAGCGCCTTCCACCACGAACGGCAAAATGGGGCCACGTTGCATATTACCTCGTCCGCCGGCATCCCCTACAGTACCAGTATCATCGAGAGAATCTCGGTAGAGATGACGACCCATCCGCTGCAGTTGATCTTGCTCTTGCTCCTCTCCATTGCGACTGTTTTTCTTCTTCTCTCCTTTGTTTTTCTCTAGTCGGATGGGTTCTCTTCTTTGAAAAAGGCTATTTAACCCCCCCGTTTCGGGGGTGTAATCCGCTCGTGGAGGGGTGTGACCGAACAAGGCACGAATCTATTGGAAAATAACGGTAATGCCACTGTATTAATATTAGCAATTAGTCGTTTGGGCTCCCAACATATTTGGGCGATGCCATCTCCCATTATGTGGCATCTGACATGGCAGATGACATAACAGCTGACATGGCAAATTTTAACCCCAAAAATTAATTACCCAAAATTTTTTAATGTTAATATTAATGTTAATGTCAATATTAATATTAATATTAATATTAATGTTAATGTTAATGCTAATACTAATGTTATTATTAATATTAATATTAATGTTAATATTAATATTAATATTAATATTAATTAATGTTAATTTAATATTAAATTATTTATTTACTATTAATGTTAATTTTAATATTAATTTTATTGTTAAATTTTGCCATGTCAGCTGTCATGTTAGCAACCATGTCATATGCCACATAATGGAAGATGGTATCACCCAAATTTTTTGGGAGCCAAATAGCATTTTCGTAATATTAGTTTCAATTATATTGTAAATTTTAAATTAACAGAAAAGCCAATGTAGATTTAATATTAATGCTACTGTTAAATTTTCCCTATCATATCTCGATACTTACGAATGTCGACCGAGATACTGTCTTCATCATTATCAAGTTTTGTCGTTGTTGCCATAGGAGTCCCCATTAACTTGGATGTGTCAACTGTTGGGAACCCTTTGTCACGTCCCGATCCGAAAAATCGCTCGCCCTCGCTAGATTTCACCCGAATCATCGTCGTCGCTGGGGCGTGATGCCGTACGAGCCTGGAGTTGCGCTCGTGCAAGGCAAGATAACAGATTCACAATAGTGTTTATAGCTCAAATTGATAACATAAGCAGTAAAAAGAAAACGTAGTATACAACAAGAATCTCTTTTATTGATAATGAACTGAAGGTTATAATGGCTCTGAATAGCCCAACTTAACATGCCAATTGGCTACAACGCTCATGATCTCTCTAGGTCACAAATGATTACATTGTTCCATACATTATGCCTCTTTATAGCCAACAAGTAGTCTTCGGCTGAACATCTCCATGTCGCAAGTCCGAACGCCAATACGGTAGCTCCTCTTGAACGCTAAGGACTCCATGCCTTGGCACGTCCAAGCCGAGCCCCGCCTCGAGCCGAACATATCCTGACTTGTCCACTACCGTGTCCCTGCGGCAGATACAGTTAGACATAATCTTAACATAAACATAGTGATCGTGCTCATCTCTGTCCCATTTCGCCTAGCCTGTAAGGTTAGAACTTTACATAAGAAATCATATCATTTCACTCAACCAACCAACCGTAAACTTAAACATATGCATAAGGGTGGCAGGCCCTGCGCATGTACCCAGCGTTAATCTCAGCCCACCGGCCCTATCTATATGAAGGTCACGGTGTTTCGTACCGTAATGCATCTTTGGCATCCTTATGTGTAAGCCTATGATCGCTTCGATACGGGTTGCTAGCCCAATATCCGAAGGATCCCAAACTTACTGATATCATAGCTTATCACAACACTGGACGGTCGCAACCCGTCCTAATGATGTGCACCATAAATACCATACATAATTTGCTCCTTTGAACTACTTGCTTGATTTGGCCTACCGCGCCCATGCCACACGCCGTTGCAAGGCGACGATTTGGTTTTGCGGACACTTTACTGAATAAGGCAAAATGTCGACCTCTTATCGTCCAGCGTAAAAACATAGCCTACACACCAGATCAACTAAAATCAGCACTTGCTCAAACGGGACTTATCCTTTGTATCGATTCGATTCATAGATTCCAATCGACTCAAAGCTTACCTTTGGCCAACGTAACTCTTGCATCTTTGTCCCCAAACAGACTGGAAATGCCATCATCTGCTAGCCTCCCTACCGAAACAAAGTTGTAGCGCAAACTCGGTACATGGCGCAGTGTTTCCATCGCCCAAGTCATACTTTATATGACGAGCTTTGAGATTGTTGTAGTGCCCCGTCCCTACATCGACTCCCGTTTTCATCCACGGGGTGCGCGAGAAAGGAACAATATCGCTACCGATTCGGTTGGGACCGATAGGTCGGAATCGACCGGGTCGATCGAACGGGAATGGTTGAATTAAGATCCATTCCACGTTATGGAATGGCTTCTCTAGAGCCAAGTCCCATATTCAGTGGGTTGCAGGTGATCGCGTAGGCGACGTCAGCGTAGCCAACCATTCGCTCGCTTGAAGCAAGTCTAAGGCGAGTGGCTGACCTCCTTCGCCTCGTCCCTCTACTTCAAAATCAATATGTGAAGTAAATGAATGCTTTTCATAATAGTGTAGAATCAAAGGAAACTCCGAACTTCTGCGACGGTGCTTGGTACTGGCCATTGACTCTATGGCCACTATCTTCTGGGGGACCACTTCCACTCCACCTCTGGTGATGATGTGACCTAAGTACGAGATACGATCCAGCCAAAACTCGTACTTACTGAACTTCGCGTACAACTGGTGTTCCCTGAGTATCTAAAGAACTACATGAAGATGCTGCTACTCTGCCTCACTCTTGCTATTGACTAAGATGTCGTCTATGAACACTATCACGAACTGATCCAAATAGGACATGAAGATACGATTCATGAGGTCCATGAATACGGCTGGCACATTGGTCGCTCCAAATGGCATAACAAGGAACTCCCAATGTCCATACCTCGATCTGAATGCTGTCTTCAGGATGTCTTGCTCTCTGACTCTGATCTGATGGTACCCTCATGATCGTAAGTCAATATTCGAGAATACAGCCGCTCCCTTGAGCTGATCAAATAAGTCATTAATGTACGATAATCAACATATAATCTTGACGTACCATCCTTCTTCTTCACAAGAAACATCGGTGCTCCCCAAGGCGATCCACTAGCACGAGTGAATCCCTTGGTTCTGAGTTCTTCAATCATCTCGTACAAGATTTCCAACTTTGAAGGTGCCATCTTGTAGACTCTCTCCGATACTGGTGCTGTCCCTGGAATCAAGTCGATGGTGAAAACTCTGCCTCACCGGAAAATAAAAAATCTGCCTCACCGGGAATACCAAAAATAATCCTGCCAATATGGCAGTCTATTCTTGTGTATTGCTCCTTCAACCAATCCATTCCTAGGCCAAGGGACCGATTCGGCCCGCCGCAAAAGGGTCGCCGTCTAATCCAGCTATAGTCCGTGATGGCTTGACATTGCCAGTGGCCTTCACACCCTTTTACTGCTTAACAAATGTACGTGACACGGGACGATGCTTGCTATACTTCGATAGCCCAACAAAACTCTTTTCTAATGTGTTCGTGCAACGACTTGACAAGCACGAGCTACGTCAAGCCTTGCATTGAGGGAACGTGCTGTGCACGCGTTCGATTTGAACAATCAAATTCTTTGGGTGCATAGACTTAAGCAAGAAGCAGTGAAATACGACTTAAACTACGGAACAAGCGAATGTTAATATTAATTGTAGTTCCAATTACATTTTAAATAAAAAAGAATACAATTTTAACTTTAACTAGTTTGAAGTAAATGTTAAATCAAAAACTAATTTAAATTTTAGTATTAATATTAGTTTCAATAATATTGTAAATTTTAAATTAACAGGAATGCCACGGTATTAGAAACCTAGCTAGCTGATGTCACGTTGCTCGGGCTTGGTTAGTGTTCGTCTAAACTCGTACGTGCAAACTAGTTATTAGTAATGAAAACCAAAAATTGAATTTTAAGTTTAAAATCTAGTCGAGCTCGATCCTTTCTCTTTATCCCATCTCCTACACACTCTATCTCTCTCTCGCGGGTTCTCTCTCACAGGTTGTGTTCACTAATACCATATCATTAGAAATATTTACACAACAGATCCCGTAGCATTAAATGCTGCTGCATGCGTTATCCTACACAATTTAATAATAAACACTGATACTATATCATTAAAAGAGTAAAAGTTGTCTTGGAAGTTGTAAAAAATTACTTTATATTGTCTTCTCAATACTTTTTTGCATTGGAGATGACTTTTTAAACTTATTGTCATTTGTGAATATAATCTTGCCGCCTATGCAAGATACTGTCTTGTGCCTTATGCCACATAGGATACATAACACATAACAAGACAATAGGGTTGCGTAGCATTAAATGCTGTTGCATGCGTTATCCTACAGAAGAGGGCCACGTGGAGAATGCTGTTGCATGCTTCCTCATGCGTTATTAGCTACACAATTTAATAATATATGTACCCAGAAGACGAAAAAGTTGTGTTGTTGGAAGTTATTTCCTTAAAATTATGCTTGCTCTTAGAATCACTCAAGATTTTTCATGAGCCATCAAAAGAGGGCCACGTGGCGGAGGTAAGGAAGACGAAATGGTTGTATTGTTGTGTCACGACCCGCACCCACTGTGAGGGTATGAGTACGTAACGACGCCCAGCCTACGCCGCAGTGTCGGCGGTAGAACGCTGTCCTAGGTTACTATTTAATCAACAACTCACGCAATTATATAATGTACTTGTCAAATCTCAACTCCGAACGGAGGACAAGTATAGATATAATAAAATCTCAATCACAGTCTAAGAATGATAAGATAACACAGAAGTTTATAACTAAAGACTAAACAACAACAATTATAACTACTAAATAATAATATCTCAAACAAACTCAAATACAAACTCGTATCTCAAGTTATTACAATTCAAGTTCTAAAACATAAAAACTAAACCAAGTCTACTAGCTAGTCTCCCGATCACTCCTGAGTGTCGGGGCCATAGGTAGCTAAGCCATCTCCTGTTCCAAGGCAAGTAGGGCAAATGTCCTCAGGGCAATCATCTGTAATATTTTCAACAGGTCCAGTCAGGACAGGAACGAGTACAACTCATCAAGAAAATCACAAATAAATGACAGAGAACTATAAAGCAGTTATAAGCAGTTATATTGATAAATCATGGCAGTTTTATACAGGTAACGATATAGAGAACAGTGAAGGTACAAGGAAGGGAAACTACTAAACAAGAAGAGAAACATGGCAATGAAGACTGAAAAATAATATCTAGCTGAACTAGAGTAGCATGATATAAGTCCAGACTGTAATATAGACAAGTGTAACTCCAATATAAGTCCAGTACAAGACGAATCTACAAGATGAATCCAGTACGAGACGGTTCCAGTCAATGTGATCAATGATTCCAGGGTGAGTCCAGCCTATACTCTAACAGTGTGTTTTAAAATATCGGAATCGACATGTGAACGGCTGTAGGTAATACGGCACACCGCACACTCAGCCAAGTGTGGGTGGCTATCGTTCCAGTATAATTTCAAGGGAGTGATTCCAGTATTTGGGTATGTTCACATGCCTATTCTAATATTTCCCCGCCCAGCAAGTACAAGTGAATCCATAACCCGACACAAAAATAGGTATAAGTCCAGCCAATACACGAATGGTTCCAGTAAATGATTCCAGGGTGGTTCTAGTAGGTGGTTCCAGAAATAGAGGCCAGACACGAATAAGTGAGTGTCGCATGAAATGGATCCAGTAATATCAAATCGTGTTTGTACTATAGAATCAAATAGAACTAGCTACAACTGAAGTACAGTAAACGACAAGTAAATGGAAGAACTATCAGAGAATGTACTCGCCTGCTACTCTGAAAAGAGTAGTATAATATCAGATGTCTGCAACAGAGTCACAATGTCCTAAACAGAGAAATATAGGTTATAATGTGTTTAAAATAAGACATATGATGTTTATGATGCAATCTACATGATTTCTAGGTCAATCTAGGTCAAAGTCAACTCTAAGTCAAACCTGGTCAACTGTCTAGGTCAAACTAGGCCCAAGTCAAACTTGGTCAACTCTGGGTCAACCCAAGTCAATACTCTAGTCAAACTAGGTCAATCCTAGTCCAGTCAGTCTAACTAGGCCTAACCAAGCCTAGACAAGCATCCCAACACAAACACAAGGTCACTAGCAACACACATTGCATATACCCTATATATAATATCACATAGGCTAATATATATATGCATACATACCACATTACATGCATACATTCACATGATGCATACTTACATTACCTACATGCATACCCCTATAATACATCTAAATACCTATCGCACAATTCACAAGTAAAACCTATACAATGGCACATATATATATATAAGATACTATACCTATATCATATCACAAATATATAGATGGCTTCTCTACTCTAGTGCAAACATATCTTACATATGTAGATATCTCAAAATCTCCTACCAAATTACATATCCTATATCATAGATACATCAACATCTCATTTGAAATGGTGTCATAGGCTGTGGACTACACTAGTATGCAGTGAACATGTCATATAGCTAGGACTGAAATGAAAGCTAATGATATGGCATATATATTTGAAGGGACTGGACTAACCAATTAAGTTATGGCTATGAGGGTGTGTGTGTTCACAATGGTGTAGGAATGTGTGTGCAACAATGTGTTCTCAGGGACTTAGAGTGTGCATAGAAAACTGAAATCAGTGGAGTGTAGCTCAGGTGACAGTGTGCTAACATAGTGTGATTCTCAAATAGAAATTAGTGAACAAATAGGAGTATTCAGTTCTTAGGAACATTGGCAATGGCAGTTCCTTCATTCCATCCCCAAACATATTTCGAAACCCACCATCTCAACCACAAATCATAACCCCACATTCAAGTAATGCAACCACACATGTATGTGACTAAACATGATAACTAATCATCAAGAACTCAGTTTAAAGTGGAGTTAAGGTTCAAAAATTTAAAACAGTGCATAGAGTGTCATATGACAGTTGCATAACAGTTAATCATCCAAAAACCTATCCGAAATCCCAATCACCTTGATAACATCAACTAACTTGAATCACTAACAGTGCACTAACACATCGTGTAAGAATTTAACATGGCTAAAAACATTCAAATCAGTTTTTTAGAAGGAAATGAAAGTTACAACCCATTCCCATATTCAAATCCCAATTATTTGAGTGAAATCCTAAACTAACATGAAAATCCCACCTAGCAGTAGCTATCACATGTAGGAATCAATTTGGCAGTTAAACATCAATTAACATCAGTTAAGAACATGGAATTTAAAATCAGAAATCAACTTGCAGGACTGTGTATCAGTCCAGCAGTATTGCACAGCCCAAACCACATATCGAAAATCCATTCCACAATGCAAAACCTAATCTAACTTAAAAATCCGATTAAGCAGTAGTTAGTACACATGTAGGTGATTCAAACATGACAATGGAACATCAATATCAGTTTTAGAAAGAGGGATGAAAAGTTCAGGAATTTATGAAACAGTGAGTATCGGACTGTTCAGTTCAGTCTATATCCACTGTTCAAAAACACCCTTCGAATCCAATTTTTCCTAACACAAACCATAACCTAACATTTAGTCGTCTAATGCACTTATGTAATAGTTTAAATATGTAAATTAACATCAAGAAATCAATTGAAACTGGAAATTAATATCAGAATTTCAAAACCGAATGCATGTATCAGTCATTTAGGAAATTTGAATTTTGAACTATCAAATCATGCTAATGTGACCAATAAATGGTTGGTAAACCATTCCCCACCTGTAACCGTGTCCCACGAGTCATCTCGTGTCCTGGGAAAATAGGACACGACGTGTCTTGGCTCACGAATGCCACAGACACGCACACAGGCACACAGCGTCGTGCACGCGTGTGTGTCACTCTAGGACACGACACGTTGCACGACACATGCCGTGGTCATGTCCACGTGTTCACCCCATATAGTGCTACGTGTCCATGGCCCTGTACCGTGTCCTAGACACGTGTCGTGTCGGTTAAACGTGCGTGTCAGTGGCTAAAATCATGCGTGCACAACCCCCGCGCGCGGCCAGTACGGCCAGTGCGAGGAGGAGAACTCCTCGCACACTGCACCATATGGCCCCAAATTTTGGGATAGCCATGTCAGTCAGTGCCCTGACATTCTTCCAAAATTTGGCGTGTTCTCGTGTCCGATATAAGGAGAAATCGAGCCCGTGATGCAGGACAATGCACGTGTCCAGTGCGCGCGTGTCCAACACCAAAAATTGACACAAAACGACACAGAAATACCTAACACCCTTCAAAAAAATTAATGCACATACTTAGATCTACAAATTCATGTAATTATATTTTTAACAATCAAAAATAAGTTCCTAAGGGGCATTCTATCAAACACCTACACGTATTCTATGACACGTGTCCGATACGGACACCAAACGGACACAAAATTGGCTCAAACTTCAGGGACAGCTAGGGGACTCCTAGATCTAGCCATAAATGTAAAGAAAATAGAAATTTAGATCAATTTGAGGTGTTTTACCTATAGGTGCAAAAAGCTAGAAAGAGCTTCAAATGGAGGGTGTTCTCCTTGATGGCCAAATGCGCCAAATGAACCCAAAACTGAGATTAACCTCCAAAAATGATAAACATAGAGAAATTAGGTCATAATGCAAAAGACTAGGATTAAAAAGGAATTAAAATGAATTTATGGGAATTTTTGGAAGGGGAAAAATACCTTTCTTTTCCTATGTGTTGAAATAAAATAAAAGAGGCAAGAACTAATGAATATGTGTTTATATAGGGTAGGGATCCCTATGTGGCTGGTCACTTAGGGTTTGGTTAGGTTTAGGGCTTCTAGTTATGGGCCATGGGCCAAGTCACAAGTCATTAAGTCCTTAAATCACAAGTCATTTCATTAAACCACAAACCATGAAATAATTTCACTTAAACTAATCCTCCTAATCCAAAATTAGTTTCTAAGTGACTAAGGTAGGTTAACCTAGGTTAGACTAGGGTCACCATGGCTAGGGTTAGCTTCTAGACTAGTCTACAAGTCTCTATAAGTCAAAGCCCAAACTAGGAATCACCAATTCAATAAATCATCAAATAATTCAAATAAGTCAAAATGACCAAATTACCCCTAGGCTAAAAATAATAATTAAATCATCCTAATGACATGGTTAGGCTCTAGGTCATGCAGTCTCTAGGGTTTCACTGGCAGCACATCAAAATCACAAGTCATGACTTAAAGCAGTTTTTAAATAGTTTAAAAATTATTAAAAATCACCAAAAATCATAATATGAAATAATTATCAATAAATAATAATTATAATTACAAAATTTCAAAAATACCCTCATTCCCGAAACTGGGTGTTACAAGTTGCCTTACTGGAAGTTATTTCTTTCTGAATAATACTTTTTGTACCTTTAAATTGTACTTTCAAACTGTCCATCCTTACGTGGCAGCTGACGTGATATATTGATCTGGCAGCTGACGTGGCAAATTTTTTTAAAATAAAACTAAAAATAAAAATTAACATTAAAATTAATTTTAACATTAACATTAAAATTAATGTTAACATTAACATTAACATTAACATTAAAATTAATATTATCGTTAACATTAACAATAATATTAATATTAACATTAACATTAACATTAATATTAATATTAACATAAATTAATATTAACATTAAATTAACATTGATATTAACGTTTAATTATTTTGGAGAAAATTGGGTAGTTAACTTTTTGGATTAAAATTTGTCATGTCATCAGTCATGTCAGATGACACACACTATTATTTAACATGCCACATCAGATGAGAGGGCTATATATTAGAGGGATAATTTGGAGGTACGAATAGCATTACTCTTTCTTCTTGTATTGTTTCTTGTCCTTCGTTTCTTCTGCTGGTTTCTAACACACTCTATTTTCTTCAATGTCGACGTCACATGGAGAAACTGATCGTCGAGTGGAAGATTTAGTCGACGAAGAAAGCTTCCTTTCAAGAGGAGTGTCAGATGATTTGGATGATGAGCAAAGTTTGGAAGCTGTTAACTTAGGAGACAGTAAAGAACAAGATGAAGAAAACACCGAAAGAATGCATCATAACGATGACGACGACATCAACGCAAACAACAAAATGTTATTTCGTATCACCCTTTCTAATGGATTTAAGAAATGTATTATATTTTTACATTTATTTCTCATATTTATTTTGTTTTATTCTGTTCTTAGGGATGGCGGTGAATCTCCATTGGATTTCGATGCAGCGACGATGAAAAAAATATTACAGTCTGCCAACATTAACAAAGATCCAAAACAACTCTTAGAAGAAGATATTGTTGGCCTACAGTTCAACTCTATTGAAGAAGCAGAGATATTCTACCAGATATATTCAAAAGCATATGGTTTCAGTATTAGAAAGAATGAGGTAAAGAAAAACAAGTCTGGGATGGTGATGGTCCGTAGTTGGTATTGTTCGAATGCGGGATTCAGACACGAGAAATACAAGGAAGCTCCTAACAGGGTCCGTGAGCCAAGAAGTGAAAGCAGAAGTGGTTGTAAAGCAATTTTTCATATTGGGTACATCGATTCTACAAAGATGTGGGTCGTCAAAAAAAATTATGTACTTCACAGCCATAGCCTGGTAAATGATTATGAATCAGTTTTTTTGAGATCCTATCGTAAGATATCACCCGCAGAGTTGGAAGAAGTTAAGATTATGAAGCAATCAGGGATGGGGACTGGAGCGATATGGAATTTAATTGTCCACAAGAAAGGTGGCTGGGATAAGGTTGGATGGACGAAAAAGGATTTATACAACGCTCTAGCTCAAGATAGTAGAGCACTAGACGATGTTGATACTACGACAACACTTACATTTCTTCAATCTAAGGAGGGCATTGACCCAGATTTCTTCTATGCGTACAAGGTAGACAAAGATTCCAGATTGAACCATCTCTTTTGGGCTGACGGTGCATGTCGATTCGATTATGAATTATTTGGAGATTCACTAGCATTTGAATCTACATATAAAACAAATAGAAGTCAAATGCCGTTGGTGGTTCTAGTGGGTACAAACAATCATGCAATGACTTGTGTGTTTGGGTTTGCAATGATCTATAATGAGACTGCAGAGACATATTCTTGGGTTCTAGAAAAATTCCAAGAGTGTATGAATGGCAAATTACTAGTGACAGTTTTCACGGATGGTTGCAGATCCATGAATAAAGCAATTGAGGATTTAATATCCAGCATAGTTCATCGAACGTGCTCATGGCATATCCTAAACAATGCTGCCAAACATGTATACCGAGAGGGTTTTCACAATAAATTGAGTCTTCTGATTAAAAGATACATCGCACACTTGCTACTTTACTTTGAAGTATGTTGTTGTTACAATATTACAACTTTAGTTACTGTCCATGTTTTCTAAACAGGTACTATTCAGTCGAAGAATTTGAAAACCGTTGGCAGCAGATGCTAACGGATTATAATGTAGAGAACAATGAGTGGACCACTGTATTGTACAGAACGAGGCAGCGATGGGCGGACACATTCCTACGTGGAAATTATTTTGGCGGTTCTACTGCAACAAATAGAAGTGAATCTATGAACGTATTTCTAAAAAGATTTTTGAATGAGAAGCTGCCACTATGGAAGGCCCTTCAAAATTATGACTTCGGTTTGGCAGACTTACGTTACGGCCAGATGAGTAAGCATGTCACTGATAAACTCTCAACACCAGTTGTGAATCAAACTAGCATGACCGTAATAGAAGATAAATTTGCCGCAATTTACACTAAAACGGTGTTTATAGAGGTAAGGAAGGAAATCACACGTTCTGATGCATATACTGTTCTCCATCATCACATCATAAGAGAGGCAAAAGTTTGCACTATCCAAAAGTATATGTCGCCAAACAGTGTCAATCGAAAGGTTACATTTGATCCGGCCGACAACATCATAAAATGTGAATGCTTGTGGATGGAGACCAAGGGAATTCCTTATAGGCATATTTTTTCAGCAATGAAGAGATTGCAAATTGGAGATATTCCAAAGAACTTGATAAAATCTCGTTGGCTCAAGGATTGCAAAGAGAGTTATCTCTTCGGACCTGGCACAGAAAGAAGATTCATCCACCCAGACAGTATTGAGAGCAGAAGGTATGGTGGTATTAATGAACAAGTTAATCTGTTTACATACTATTGTAAAAAATCAAGCAAAATTCAAGAGAGGGGAACGGAGTTGATGTCGTCTATTCTGATGGAGTTGAAAGAAATGGTGACCAATATTGGTAAAGAAGAACAAATGGTAGCTGATACAGTTCATGGAGTGCATGAAGCTTTAAAAGAGTCAAATCCGGTAGCAACAAAAGGAAGGCCTTCTCAAGGGAAATCAAGCCAGCCTACAGTAAGTCAGACTATCCCGAAGCCTAGAACTTATGGAGTTTGTAAAAAATCGGGTCACGATTTTCGTAATTATAAAGTACGAAAGTGAAATAGCGACAAAAAGCAAATGGAATCAAATGAAACGTCGTTGACTTAAGACCATGTCTTTTCTATGTGGCAAGATGTCATTCACACAAGACAATTAGATAAAAAATATGTTCTCCAATGCAAAAGTTTGAGAAGACAATTAGATAAAAATGCATTTATTCAACTTCCAAGACAACTTTTCACTTCATCATTTTTATATGTATAAAAGTCATTTTGAAGGGGCAGATGCTCACATTCTCAATTGTTTTAATACTCAATCGTTTTAATATTGGGAATGACATTCTTCGTGTAATTCAAAATGGAGAATAGCATTCTCCGTTTCAAATAACACAGAGAATATCATTCTCCATTTAAATTAAAATGGAGAATGAACATTCTAATGTGTCTTTAACATTGGAAATGTTATTCTCCGTTTCGAGTTAGATGGACAATGCCATTCTTCGTTCCAAATTAAACGGCAAATAGAATCCTCAATCGTTTTAACACTGGAAATGCTATTCTCCGTGTAATTGGAAACGGAGAATGCTATTTTCCGTTTGTAAAAATACGAAGAATAGCATTCTCTTTCGTTTTAACTCTTGTAATGCCATACTACGTTTAATTTAACACGGAGAATAGAATTCTCCGTTTTAAATTAAATGGAGAATAGCATTCTCCGTTTAAATTAACACGGAGAATAGCATTCTCATATGTTTTAACATTGAGAATGTCATTCTCCGTTAAAGTAAACGGAGAATGATATTATTGATTTAATTTAGACGGAGAATGGCATTCCAAGTGTAATTTGACAGGGAGAATGAACATTCAAATGCGTTTTAATGACGGAGAATGTCATTCTTCATGTAATATATACAGATTTACGAACATAAACTCAAAGTTATACCTTCTGTTTGCACTTCTTCTTACACTTCTTGTTTAGCAACTTTTCTCTTTTTCTTCTGTGAAACTTTCTTAGAATAGGGTTTCGGTTGTTCTCCGTCTTTCCCTTTTGGATTTTCTGTAACTGGTGCATCTTCTCTAATTGGTGATGCTGCCGGTGATGATTCTGCCGCTGATGCCGACATGGTGTAAAGATTGCGAATGGGGAGGAAGGTTTGAAGATTTTGGAGGAGAATGACCTAGGTTTGAGTATAGGGTGGAGTATAGAAGAAGAGGAAGAATCGAAACGGTTTTCTTTTTTTTTGTAATAAAAGGGTTTAGGGGTATTTTGAATTAATTAGAAGGGCAAAAATGTCATTCGATGGAAGGGTAAAAAGAATCGAAACCGTTTGGACTCCTTTCTGCTTAATTATATTAATTTGAAGGACAAAAATGATTCTGCTTAATCAAAAAGAATCGAAGCCGTTTGGCAAAAATGTCATTACAACTCAACAAAACAAATGAACATAATACATTAGATATAAAAGAAGAAGAAAAAAATTATCGTCTTCCATATTCAATCATTTCAGATTGGACTCCTTTTAGTACTTCATTGTGCTCTGAAGTTGTAATCCATTCAGCAGCTTTGCGTCTTTCCATTCCCGCATCAAACTGCATATAACAAACATTCATCAAAAATATTGCTCTAAAAAGTGTAAGTTTTTGACGACATATTTTCAGACTTACATTGAGAGAACGGTAGTCTAGACTACATCGGTCTTTCATGAATACAATTACTAAAATCTCACAATCAACAGAATTCCCTTAGCGGGGAACATAAGAATGACGTTTTATTGCAAAAGTAGAAAAGCTGAACCTAGCATCTCTCAACTTCAAAATCTTTTCTTCGAGAAAGAGATCCAAATTTGAAAGCTACAATTACGAGAATACAATATGTATTAGTATACCACGTATCTTGTACCCAATTCATAAAAATTGATGAATATGAGCTTACTATTTCTTTTATGACTATTTTTTTTTTGAATCGGATCATCTTTAGATGCAAGTGAGTCCCAAATTTCAACAGTCCTTATTTCAACCAGAACTCTTGCAAGAGTATAGTGTCCGTCCAAAAGAATGGGTATGTATATCTGAATCAGGATTAATTAGGTAAAACAAATTAGTAAATTTTTAGAAAATTAGGATTAATATTTAAACAGAAATACATTAATACCTCGTTACAAGTGCTTAAAGATCCCATGTAATCCTGAAAATATTTACTCTTCTTCCATATTTTATGAAGCTTTTTGTCGGATGGAGGTAACGTTTCTTTCTACATACACATCAACTAATACATTACGAAGGACAAACAAACGAGAAAATTGTTAATACATATGCATTGAAGAATAAAATGCTCACTCACCGATATCCTTATTGGTAAAAATCTTACATTAGCTTTATTGGAGGTTCTTTTTCGTTCCTCCGCGGTGAGAAGAGCAGAGACAATGCCTACAATCTGAATAAATTATTAAAAATGTCAGCGATGGAATTGAAGTAAACATAGATGGCATCTAAGAAGAAATATACTATCTATACATACCCCATTTTTAGTTCTCGTTGAAGGAGCTAAGGTCTTCATCTCAAACCGAGACACATAGATTTTGTTGCAAGATGATATTATTTCTCTAAGAAAAGAAACGAATAAATTAGGAGAAAAAACTGTTAGAATTAAATCAAAACTCATATTACTTACTCGTCAGGTCTATCATCGGCAAAAATATAGTCGTAATAACTCGAAGAACCACTAGTACAATTGCTAGGCTTCGAGGTTGAACCCCTTGTTAAACTTTTCGATGGTATGATCGGATCTAAATTTCCACGCATTCTTTTCGAACAACTGCTAAAGTCAGTTTCTTCTGTAGGGGACAATACGAGAATTCGGTCCAATGCTTTACTATGAGACTGTAGCTCCACGTCCTCCTCATCGAAAAAAGATTCAACGGAAACGACCTTCACATTATTAAATGCTCCAGATGAAGATGCCTACTTCAAAGCTGGAGATTCTTCAATCTTCTCCAAACGCCGAGAGAAATTTATTTGTTCAATTTCTGTTGAACAAAGCTTTGAATTGATCGATGCAACATCAGCTGAAATCTTCGACAGTTTATCTACAATCCTGTGCAACATACGCAGAATGAAGGTTTCATTTGGAGCTGGCAACCAATCTTCTACGTCTTCTACATTTCCCACCACACGAGTAGACATCTTGAGAACAAGAAAACTATTGTATTTCAGACAACTATTCTATGTATTTCAGAATAAAAAATAGTACTATGAAATAAGAAAACTATTGTATATATAGCAAAAAAGAAGTACAAAAAGTGAGGAAGATGGAAAGACAAATAAATTTCGAGACTAGCAAACAATCTACTAGCCATTTGATTAAGGAGGGCTCGAGAAAGATTCTACTAGCTGTTTGAAAAATATAAAAGATTATCATGATCAACTTCAATTAAGGAACTCTATAAGAGGTTTAATTCCGTTTGATTGAGGAACTCGACGAAGTCCGCCGCGAACCGGAACTTCTTCTTCTTTCCTTCTTCATCTCCGTTTCTCCTTCCACGACCACCACCATGGCCTGTAGATTTATAACACAAATATTAAATTGTTAGATGAAACAAAAAAACTAATTACGGAAAGATTACTAAATCAAACAGAACACATATTCATAGAAAATATGAGATTAAAGATGAAAGTGTCACAGAAGCAACACCACAATTTTACAACAACTAAGCAGACTCTGCTAAGCAATAACTAAAATTAGGGATTGTGTCCTCCTTGGATTTAATTTACACAAAGAAGATATTTGAGAGAACGAGCTTTTGTCGGCTTTCTAAATGTACCATTCTCCGTCCTAAGTTTACCATTCTCCGTCCTAAATGTACCATTCATCGTCGGTGTCATCATCTAGATCGCCAGAGGCAGTGGTGTCGTCTACAAACCTGGACACACTGTGTCCTTAGGGATTGTGTCCTACTTGGATTTAATTTACATAAAGAAGAGATTTGAGAGAACGAGCTTTTATCGGCTTCCTAAATGTACCATTCTCCGTCCTAAATGTACCATTCTCCGTCATAAATTTATTATTCGTCGTCGGTGTCACCATCTAGATCGCCAGCGACGGTGGTGTCATCGTTTACATAGCCTACAGACCTGGACACACTGTGTCTTTCCTTTCCGACCGACACACAATTATTGTTTTATATACGTAGTTGCACAAAATATTAAATTACATGGACGAAAGAGAAAGTAAATATGAGTTAATTTAGGGTGTTCATTGAAAAATTGTATTGAAGAGTGACCTGCTATAGCAAGTTAACAAGAGGTCAAAAGTCTAAAACAACTAGCATTAAATGATGTCTCCTGCAATATTTCATCTGAATTTAATCTGAACCATGGATAAGATCCAACGGTCCAGATTTCGGATGTACCGATACATCCAAAACGGGTAGATGTATTGTGGAATTTTCCTATATATATATATATATATATATATATATATATATATATATATATATATATATCAGCTCTCTCTCTCTCTCTTTACATTTTTTTCGAAAAAAAACTCCCCACCGCCACCGCCACCGCCACTCCCCACCGCCACCGCCGCCGCCACCACCACCACTCCTCTCCCCCCTACCGCCACTACTCCCCACTGCCACCACCACCAGCAACTCCTCCTCTCTCTCCACCACCACCACCACCGCCAACTCCTCCTCACTCCCTACCACCACCGCCACCACTCTCCATCGCCACCGCCACCGCCACCACCACCAATAGCTCCTCATCTCTCCCTACAACCGCCACCACCACCAGCTCCTCCTCTCTCCCCACCACCACCGCCACCACTCCCCACCACCCCCGCCACCACACCCCGCCGCCACCGCCACCACCACCACCAGCTCCTCCTTTCTCCCTACCCCCGCCACCACTCCCCACCGCTATCACTCCCCACCGCAATCGCCACCATCGCCAACAGCTCCTCTCTCCCCATTTTCTTCTCACTTCTTCCACTTTTTTGATGTACCTTGGTTGTAAGAAAAAAATTATGTGCTACAACTACTGTTGCATGGATTAGACACCTGCAACGCCGATTCTCGCACGAGCCAAACGCTACAACTGCTGTAAGCTCCGGCCAG
>JANAVB010009598.1:19256832-19270604 GCA_029216955.1 Iris pallida
ATGTCCATGAAAAAATATATATATATATATATATATGTCCATGGAAATGAAAGACACACAGAACAAAAATTTATTTTCTACTTTCTCTATTGTGCTAATTACTTTTACATGGTATCAGAGCAAATTTCCACCATGCCTGATGAAAATCTTCCACCGACACCGTACCATCCTCACCATCATCGTTCCCACAAACATCAACACCTATCAAAACAAATTCATATGCCATTCATCACTCGGATAACCCTTCTACCGTTCTTGTTACCCCTCTACTGATGGGGGACAATTATGGATCATGGAGTCATACAGTAACAATGGCACATCGTACAAAGAGCAAACTTGGCTTTATCGATGGTCACTTCCAATTTCGAAGGAGAAAGATGATATTGCCAACTAGGAACGATGCAACGATTTGGTTGGAAGTTGAATTCTTAACTCTGTCTCACCTGAGATACGCCCAAGCATCCTATATGCTGAAACTGAAGCACAAATCTGACAAATCTGAAGGATGATTTTTCTCAATCAAATGCTCCTAAGATCTGTCAATTGAAGCAATCAATTTCTGCCCTCAAGCAGTGTCACGCCCCAGTACCAAAATACAGAGACGGACTATGCCAGCTCCTCCATATGAGGTATACAACGTCATACGGCGATCGTGGCTGTCAAGAGACAAGGGGGTCCATGCTACATTTAAGTCTCCTATGGTCTCACAGAGCATCTACATCTCAATTATTCAAAGCAAGAAAACATCAATTAATGAACATATGAGATAAAGCAGTAAGGCGTCCCTGACGCTTCATCAAAATGATCATGGAGATCTAGCTTTATAAGTTAGCTAGCCCAGAGAGTCATAGGTACATAATTGTATTCAGCTGCAGTCTGATTTAATTATAAATTATGCCAAAGACAAAATATCCAGATTAGCCGGCTAAACAGGTGCCGGTGGCTAAACGCCAGAACATAAGTGAAGATACTAGAGTGGTGGAGAAGAAACCCACTCGAATCCCCCGCCAGTCATGCTCCTAGTATGCACCATTGACGTCAGAAAAGAAGTTTGGATCCTCAGGCGCTGCTACGAGATCTGGCCAAACAAAACCAGCAGGCGCAGCCCCGAATAGCAAGTACCATAAGAGAGCACAAAGAGTGAGATAAAACCCATGAATAAAATAATAATACTAGTAATAATAAAAGCTTCCGGTCGTAGCCTCGGTCCACAGCCTGTCCTAGTACGATAGACCAACCTAACAACCAAACAAGGACATGGGTTGGACCACGCACCATGATAGCCCATGTCCTTCGGCTAGTAACGGAAGTTACAAGGCACAGTCAAGTCGTTTTTCAAGCGGCCATTCATTCATACGGATTTTTATATTTGGCGGAGTTATCCCCGCGATACTGATTAAAAGGAATCCTCAGATCGTGTCAACCCAGCAGGGCTAGCCAAACCATTTAAACATATAGCATACTGATTATGCACCGGTCCCCCGGAGGGCTACCGCGCTAAAACATATAACACATAGCTCGTTGTCACGCCCCAGAACCAGAATACTGGAGAACGGGGACAGACATAGCCAGCTACGTATATTGAAATGGATTCCATCTCGCTATACGGTCACGGCTGTCTAGATACATGAGGGTTTATCTACAAGCCAGCAGTCTCTTAAGGTCATGAACAAGCCTATTGTCTCAATCACAAGCAAGTAAGTAAAAGTTACAAGATGTATGATCATTAAATATACAATAATAAGGCATTCCAAATATTACATATTCAGCTGATCATGAAGCTAGTCGTTACAAAATGTGAGGACTAGCAAGAGTTTAGTCATACATGATCAACCCTAGGATCTGTTAATCATGTTACAGCCCGTAGGCAGACAGTAAGTAAAGTACAATCGAGCTAAACAGGTGCTCGTCGGCTAAACGCCTCAAAAGAATATTTTTACAATAAAGTGGGAGATCAAAAATAAACCCACTCGTTGCCAGGGTTCCGTCTAGTGGCCACCATCTGGCTGGAAAGTCGGTAGATCCTCTGGAGCTGCTCCGAAATCTGGCCATACAAAACCAGCTGGGTCAAACCCCAGAAAGAGCAAGTACCACAAAGGAAGCTTTACTTAGGAACTAAAACCAGCAATCAGCACAAGATATAAATAAAAGTAAAAACTGGAAATAAAGAAAATACATCGGGATGATATACGACGAGTTAACCATGGAACTATTCAGATAACCAGGTTACAACCCGCAAACCAAACAAGGACCGGGGTTGTAACCCTTCGTCTGAATAGAACTTGGAATTCTCACCATTTATCGGTAAAATAAATACAAGCATTCTGGTCATGCAGTAGTCTGGAACAGGATCAGGACAAGGCTAGACAGGTTAGACTCCATCCAATCACTTCACGGCCAAGCAAGAACTACGGCTTGATACTTTAACTAACTAGGGTTGTCACAAGCCTAATTACTAACAAGATGCAGTAAGAATCTTCCACAGCCACAAGCCCTGCAGTCCATCCAGGTGACCCAGGTCGAAATTAGGGGTTGAATTCAGGTGGGTACACCGTCCAGGAAATGCATGTGCCCTTAAGTAGCTTGAAAGGTGCAACACATGACAGTGTGCTAGAAATGAGCCCTACTCGACGGCAGGCTACAGATCCAGGCGTGCCCAGGTAACGGGATTGCCTGTAGCTGGGAAATCTCTTCATGACTAATGTGTTAATCTAGTTATTAATCTTAGTCCATTTCAATAGGTACTCCTGACCGTGGTACTCAGGAGCTCCCTTCCTAGACATGATGCAAGACAGGACTGGTTTATTTGTACAAGCACAATCGTCCACGGTGTCCATGTTATTATACAAGTCATGTCATGTCAGGTAGCCGTCGCAACAGCTTATCAGATATATCATGTCAGGTTTATCATGTCAAGTGTTCTTGTCAGGAGTGCGCCACGACGGGCCACTATCAGGTCATATCAGGTTTTCTTGTCAAGAGTGCACCACTACGGGTCACTATCGTGTCATGCTCAGTTATCATTTCCAAACATATTAAACAAATCCGTGATTATCAAGTTCATGACAAAAGGCGTAAGGATATAAAATGGACGTAAAATATCTAATAAAATATCAATATTCAGGGCTATAGAAGAGCCATGCGGCTAAGGCCTATGCGGCCAGGAATGATTATATACGGCTGGAAGAGAACAGCCCATGCGGCTGAATGGATATGGGTTCATGCGACCCGAAATCTGAGTTCATGCGGCTCTGAAAGGTCGATCTCAAGGCAGTGCGGGCGTGCGGCGCATGCGGCTGCAGGAGCTTATGCGGTCAGGAATGGAGGGGTCTCATGCGGCTGAAGGGAATCAGGATCTATGCGGCTCGGGATCAGTCAGTCATGCGGCTGAGAGGACTCGGGTCCTCATGCGGCAGCGGGAGACTGCGTCTATGCGGCTCGCGAGTATTGGAGTTCATGCGGCTCGGGATGGGCGAAGTCCCATACGGCAGCGGGGAGCAATGCCTATGCGACTGGGAGCAAGGGTGCATATGCGGTTCGGGAAGAAGGGCCCCATGCGGCCGAACTAAATACTTGCCGCATGAACTTGTCATGCGGTCAAGTCCAGTTGATAGTGCATGCGGTTTCGAAGCTGACTTGCCGCATGAATATTCATGCGGTCAAGTGCTATCATGCGGCTCGGAACTGTGCTTCTTCTCCAAATTTCCGAGAAGAAGTACACCATAAGCCATGGCTTCCAAGCTGCATAACTCTATCATCCGGAGCCCAAATCCGAACTTTCATAGGTCAAAATGGGGTAGAACGAGATTCTCTACAACATGGAACCATCAAAACTAGGAAATAACAAGATTAAGTAGATCAAACCCCAAAAATTCGAAAATAAAGTAAATATAGATCTACAAGAATCTAGCCATGGAAAGTAAAATGCCAAGTTCTAAAGTATATTAAAATGCTGTAAGGAAGAGAATGAAGCAATAAAATTGGAGTTCCTCCATGAAACAAGTTGCACTTGCCTAGACCTATCTCTCCTCTCTCTGTAGGTAAGGAAGTAATGGGGAAGAAGAAGATGAGTAATAAAGAGAGAGAAAGAAGAAAGGGCAATAAATATCAAAGGAGGTGGTAGGTAGGGGGTTCTCCATATAAAACCAATCCCAAACCAAACCCACATAAACCGAACCGAACAAAGCCAAGAAAATACAAATGCAAAAATAAACAAAGCTAGGAACAAGATAAAATACGTACACGTATTCCAAAATACGTAATACGAACAACAGGCATTACAACTCTACCCACCTTAAAAGAATTTCGTCCTCGGAAATTTAATCAAGAGGCTAGAGGAGCAATGACAAGCTATACTAATAACAAGCAAGCTATACTAGACAATCAATCAATCATGCAAGCAAGGAATCGAGGCATGAGGCATAAGAAAGACATTATACCTCATGAGTCAAACAAGTCGGGATATCGCGACCGGATATCATCCTCACGCTCCCATGTTGACTCCCCTCAAAGAGTGATGACCCCAAGCAACCCGGACTAACTTGATAGTCTTGTTCTTGAGGATCTTCTCTCTCCGGTCCAATATAGACACGGGCCTCTCCTCATACGAAAGGTTGGCTACCAACAACCAATTCCTGAATGATCTAGGATGTGGCTCGGGTCCGGGATATACCGTCGTAATCGGGATACATGGAACACGTCATGCACCTCGCTTAGCGACGGCGGAAGAGCGAGACGATAGGACATATCTCCTACTCGCTCCAGAATGTCAAATGGCCCTATATACCTAGGACTAAGCTTTCCCCGTCAGCCGAAACGAATGACGCCACGGTTAGGCGAAATCCTCAGAAATACATGGTCACCGACCGAAAACTCGAGAGGGCGCCGATGAGAATCGGCCCAATGGCGCTGGCGATCTTGGGCAACTCGAAGATGATCTCTGACCCTTCTGACCACTTCAACTGTCTGAGCGATCATTTCTGGACCAAGCATCTGTCTCTCTCCAACATCATCCCAGGCTAGCGGGGATCTGCACTTCCTACCATACAGTGCCTCGAACGGTGCCATCTGGATACTTGGCCTGGAAACTGTTATTGTACAGAGAATTCCACCAGGTGCAAGTGATCTTCCATGAACCACCGAAGTCAAGTGTGCAAGACCGCAACATGTCTTCAAGAGTCTGGATCGTGCGCTCCGACTGGCCATCTGTCTGCGGGTGATATGCTGAACTGAACTGGAGACGAGTCCCCAAACTCTCTTGTAAGCTACGCTAAAAGTATGACGTAAATCTTGAATCTCGGTCCGAGGTGATACTGACTGGCACATCCGTGCAATCTGACAATCTGCCGGAGATATATCTCTGCTAACTGAGCCGTCGACTGACCAACTCTGAACGGAAGAAAGTGAGCCACCTTCGTGAGCCGATCAACTATAACCCAGATAGCATCTCTACCAGCTGGAGATCTAGGTAATCCAGTCACGAAATCCATGGTCATATGCTCCCACTTCCATTCCGGAATCGGCAAGGGCTGAAGAAGTCCTGCTGATCTCTGATGTTCGGCCTTGACTTGTTGGCAAACCAAACACCGAGAGACAAACCGAGCTATCTCCCGCTTCATGCCATTCCATCCAGAAGTGCTGACGGATATCATGGTACATCTTCGTACTGCCGGGATGGATGGAATACTGAGAACTGTGCACTTCTGACATGATCTCCTGTCTGATATCTCTGCTGGGCACACAAAGACGCTTACCATATCGAAGTGTACCATCCTCATGAATGCACAACTCTGGTCTTCGTCCTGCCTCACACTCTGCTCTGAGTCGCTGAAGCTTGGAATCTGTTGACTGCACCATTCGGATCCTCTCGACTATAGCGGACTGAACCTGCATACTGGCCATCAATGCCACACTGGAAGGGAGAACAACTTCAATACCCATCTTCTGAAGATCTGCTAACAGCTCTGGTTGCGCTGTTAGGAAATAAACTCCTGCTCTCCTGCTCAATGCATCTGCTACGACGTTGGCCTTCCCAGGATGATACTGCAGGTTGACATCATAATCCACAAGAAGCTCCAGCCATCTTCTCTGACGCATGTTAAGATCCTTCTGGGTGAAAACATACTTCAGGCATCTTGTGATCGGTGAAAAATCTCCACCCTGTCACCATACAAGTAGTGCCTCCACAACTTAAGTGCAAACACCACTGCTGCCAGCTCCAAGTCATGGATTGGGTAATTCCTCTCATGATCACGAAGTTGTCAGTGACGCATAAGCTATTACCTTCCCTATGCTGCATCAGAATACATCCTAAACCTCTGCCTGAAGCATCACAGTACACTGAGAATCCTCCGGTCCCATCTGGAAGCGTGAGAATAGGAGCTGTTATCAGGCCTCGCTTCAACTGCTCAAAAGAACTCTGACACTCTGCTGTCCAAGCAAACTGCGCATCCTTGCGAGTCAACTGGGTCAACGGCAGCTGATATCCGAGCAAAATCTGATACAAACCGCCGGTAATAGCCGGCCAATCCAAGGAAACTGAGAACTTCTGCAACTATGCTGGGCACCGGCCACTGACTCAATAGCCACAATCTTCTGGGGATCGACTTCTACTCCTCCTCTGGTGATGATATGACCCAAGTACGAAATGCGATCAAGCCAGAACTCGCATTTACTGAACTTGGCATATAACTGGTGCTCCCTGAGAATCTGAAGAACCACACGGAGATGCTGCTCATGCTCCGCATCACTCTTACTGTAGACCATAATGTCATCCAAGAACACAATCACAAACTGATCCAAGTAAGGCATGAAGATACGATTCATGAGGTCCATGAATACTGCCGGCTCATTGGTTGCTCCAAAAGGCATAACAAGGAAACTCCCAATGCCCATATCTCGATCTAAAAGCTGTCTTCGGAATGTCCTGCTCTCTGACTCTGATCTGATGATAACCTGAGCGCAAATCAATCTTCGAGAATACTGAAGCCCCCTTGAGTTGATCAAACAAGTCATCTATCCTCGGAAGAGGGTATCTGTTCTTGATTGTCACTAAGTTCAAGGTACGATAATCAACACATAACCTGGACGTACCATCCTTCTTTTTCACAAGGAGCATCGGGGCTCCCCAAGGCGATCCACTAGCACGAATGAATCCCTTGGTTCTGAGTTCTTCAATCATCTTGTACAAGATTTCCAATTCTGAAGGCGCCATCCTGTAGACTCTCTCTGATATTGGAGCTGTCCCGGGAATCAAGTCTATATTGAACTCGATCTCCCGCTCTGGAGGCATACCTAGTAGCTCTTCTAGGAAAAACATCTGGAAACTCCTCGACTATCCTGGGCAACTGCACTGCTGCTACTTGCCATCCGCAATACTGGAGGAGAAGGTTCAACTGCTCCTCTGGAAAAGGAAAACTCCGGCTCGCCTGGAATGCTAAAAACAATCCTACCAATATGGCAGTCTATTCTAGCATACTGGTTCCTCAACCAATCCATCCCTAGGACCATATCATAATCGGACCATCGGGAACTCTATCAATCTAGCGGGGAATTCTCTACCGCTAACTATGATCCGACATGAGGAAAATACTCTATCTACTCCCACAAGTCCGTTACCAGTAAGTATATTGAGCCTTACTGATAATGACTCGGGCTCCAATCCTATCCGTGTCGCGAATCGTGCAGACATAAAAGAATGCGATGCACCAGAATTAAATAAAGCTGAAGCTGGAAATGAGTTGACGAGAATAGTACCTGCCACTACCTCACCTGGTGCCAATCATTCCTCTGTGGTCCATCACCATTGCCTGACCGTGCCCTCGGGGTGCTGGTCCCCTCTGCTGGAATCCTTGCTGCCTGCTCTGACTCAAGGCTTGGGCTTGTGCATGCTGCTGGGGATTCTGCTGCTAGGAATACTTGGGTCTGAGGCGGCAAGGCCTCGACAATGGGTACTGCTGCTGCTGCTGCTGCTGGACCGGTGCTGGTCCTCTCATCGAAGAGCTAGAAAAGGTTGGACGATGATGAACCACCCCTGTTCGGGCAGGATCCAACCCTATGGTCTGGTGCTCCACAAACCAGACACAATCCCTGTGCCCTACGACACTCTGCCACTACATGGCCTGGCTTCCCACAATGAGAACATCCTACTACGGAAGACTGATTCTGCTTCTGCTGCTGCTGAGGGTACGTCGGGGTAGAATGCTGAACCGACGTTACTGAGGTCGCTCGCCTCGGAGCTCCAATAGTCAAGGCCCTGGCTGCCGGGGCTGGTGCTGAAGATTGATTCATCTGGTCCGTGAGATCTCTTCCGACCTCCGGTCCTATCCACAATCCTCTGGGAGGTATACTCATGCCTCCGGGCTGCTCTCAAGACTGCATCAAAAGTCTGATGCTTCAAACTGTTCAACTGCCAACAAAATCTCCAGGTGAAGTCCCTGCTGGAATCGCTGGGCTCTATCATACTCGGTTGCCACCAAGGTGGGAGCAAACCGACTAAGTCTCGAAAACTCGGCCGCATATCCATCGACCGTCCTGCCTCCTTGCTTCAGATTGGTGAACCTGGTCTGCAGATCATACCGAGCCACGGCATCGAAATATTTTGTCTGGAATCTCTCTCTGAATACTGCCCATGGAATGGGTGCTGCTAACCCAACGGCCTGCGTCGCCCACTAGCTACGAGCAAGATCTAACAACTGCAGGCGCACCACGGCTACCTTCTCGTTCTCTGGAGTCCTAGCTGCGTCGAGAATCACTTCAGTATCCTGAAACCAAGCATCTGCTGTGATAGCATCTTCACTACCATCAAAGAAAGGAGGGTTCAAGCGCTTGAAGCTGTTGGCCGCGCTGTTCCCTTGATGACCGCCTCTGGTCAAAGCATCCGCCACTGCTTGTTGCAAGACATCTCCACGACGATCTTGAGAAGCTATCAAGGTCCTGACGAGTCCTATTAAGGTGCCACCATCAGGTTCGGCAGGCTGAACTGGCTGAACTGGGGCTCTTCTCCAATAGGCTCGACTCTATAGGCTACTCCGGAGTGCTGGACTTGATCTCCGAGCTGCTGCTGGTCCGCGGGAGGTGCTCCGCCTTGCTGGTCGGCAGGAACACGAACAATGCCGCTGAAGAAGACGACATAGGGAAACAATAAGGAAGGACCAGGATAGATCAACGATACAAGCATATGATCAGGACAAGAATCCAGGGATTCAGAAGATACGAGCAGAGATCAAGGACGAATACTGATTGAGACATCTATTCGGTAAACCCTCACATATCTTGATTTACAAGACCTGCATGGGGCCACCACTTAAACCATGTCACGCCCCGAAACCAGAATACTGGAGAGCGGGGGCAGACATAGCCAGCTACGTATATTAAAATAGATTCCATCTCGCTATACGGTCACGACTGTCTAGGTACATGAGGGTTTGTCTACAAGCCGCAGTCTCTTAAGGTCATGAACAAGCCTATTGTCTCAATCACAAGCAAGTAAGTAAAAGTTACAAGATGTATGATCATTAAATATACAATAATAAGGCATCCCAAATATTACATATTCAGCTGATCATGAAGCTAGTCGTTACAAAATGTGAGGACTAGCAAGAGTTTAGTCATACATGATCAACCCTAGGATCTGTTAATCATGTTACACAGCCGTAGGCAGACAGTAAGTAAAGTGCAATCGAGCTAAACAGGTGCTCGTCGGCTAAACGCCTCAAAGAATATTTTTACAATAAAGTGGGAGATCAAAAATAAACCCACTCGTTGCCAGGGTTCCGTCTAGTGGCCACCATCTGGCTGGAAAGTCGGTAGATCCTCTGGAGCTGCTCCGAAATCTGGCCATACAAAACCAGCTGGGTCAGACCCCAGAAAGAGCAAGTACCACAAAGGAAGCTTCACTTAGGAACTAAAACCAGCAATCAGCACAAGATATAAATAAAAGTAAGAACTGGAAATAAAGAAAATATATCGAGATGATATACGACGAGATAACCATGGAACTATTCAGATAACCAGGTTACAACCCTAAACCAAACAAGGACCGGGGTTGTAACCCTTCGTCTGAACAGAACTTGGAATTCTCACCATTTATCGGTAAAATAATACAAGCATTTTGGTCATGCAGTAGTCTGGAACAGGATCAGGACAAGGCTAGACAGGTTAGACTCCATCCAATCATTTTACGGCCAAGCAAGAACTACGGCTTCATACTTTAACTAACTAGGGTTGTCACAAGCCTAATTACTAACAAAATGCAGTAAGAATCTTCCACAGCCACAAGCCCTGCAGTCCATCCAGGTTACCAGGTCAAAATTAGGGGTTGAATTCAGGTGGGTACACGTCCAGGAAACGCATGTACCCTTAAGTAGCTTGAAAGGTGCAACACATGACAGTGTGCTGGAAATGAGCCCTACTCGACGGCAGGCTACAGATCCCAGGTGCGCCCAGGTAACGGAACTGCCTGTAGCTGGGAAATCTCTTCATGACTAATGTGTTTCTAGTTATTAACCTTAGTCCATTTCAATAGGTACTCCTGACCGTGGTACTCAGGACTCCCTCCCTAGACATGATGCAAGACAGGACTGGTTTATTTGTACAAGCACAATCGCCCACGGTTCCATGTTATTATACAGGTCATGTCATGTCAGGTAGCCGTCGCAACAGCTTATCAGATATATCATGTCAGGTTTATCATGTCAAGTGTTTCTTGTCAGGAGTACGCCACGACGGGCCACTATCAGGTCATATCAGGTTTTCTTGTCAAGAGTGCACCACTACGGGTCACTATCGTGTCATGCTCAGGTATCATTTCCAAACATATTAAACAAATCCGTGATTATCAAGTTCATGACAAAGGCGTAAGGATATAAAATGGACGTAAAATATCTAATAAAATATCAATATTCAGGGCTATAGAAGAGCCATACGGCTAAGGCCTATACGGCCAGGAATGATCATATACGGCTGGAAGAGAACAGTCCCTGAATGGATATGGGTTCATGCGGCCAGAAATCTGAGTTCATGCGGCTCGGAAAGGTCGGTCTCAAGGCAGTGCGGGCGTGCGGCGCATGCGGCTGCAGGAGCTTATGCGGTCAGAAATAGAGGGGTCTCATGCGGCTGAAGGGAATCAGGATCTATGCGGCTCGGGATCAGTCAGTCATGCGGCTGAGATGACTCGGGTCCTCATGCGGCAGCGGGAGCTGCGGTCTATGCGGCTCACGAGTATTGGAGTTCATGTGGCTCGGGATGGGCGAAGTCCCATGCGGCACGGGGAGCAATCCTATGCGGCTTGGAGCAAGGGTGCATATGCGGTTCGGGAAGAAGGGCCCCATACGGCCGAACTAAATACTTGCCGCATGAACTTGTCATGCGGTCAAGTCCAGTTGATAGTGCATGCGGTTTCGAAGCTGACTTGCCGCATGAATATTCATGCGGTCAAGTGCTATCATGCGGTTCGGAACTGTGCTTCTTCTCCAAATTTTCGAAAAGAAGTACACCATAAGCCATGGCTTCCAAGCTGCATAACTCTATCATCCGGAGCCCAAATCCGAACTTCCTAGGTCAAAATGGGGTAGAGAACGAGATTCTCTACAACATGGAACCATCAAAACTAGGAAATAACAAGATTAAGTAGATCAAAACCCAAAAATCTGAAAATAAAGTAATATAGATCTACAGAATCTAGCCATGGAAAGTAAAAATGCCAAGTTCTAAAGTATGTTAAAATGCTGTAAGGAAGAGAATGAAGCAATAAAATTGGAGTTCCTCCATGAAGCAAGTTGCACTTGCCTAGACCTCTCTCTCCTCTCTCTGGTAGGTAGGAAGTAATGGAGAAGAAGAAGATGATAATAAAGAGAGAGAAAGAAAAGGACAATAAATATCACAAGGTGGTGTAGGTAGGGGGTTCTCTATATAAAACCAATTCCAAACCAAACCCACATAAACCGAACCGAACCAAGCCAATGAAATGCAAATGCAAAAATAAACAAAGCTAGGAACAAGATAAAATACGTACACGTATTCCAAATACATAATACGAACAACAGGCATTACACTCGTAGAAGTCGGATATAGCCATCCGCTATAGGCGAGTGAAACCATATCCGTGGCGGCCAACCCGACATGTCAGGACTGGACCTGGGGTGGCTAGTATGGCACGATCTCGAGATTCTTCCCACCCAATGCATCTACCAAGTTAGTTGCCTAGTTAATCCCTAGGTTATCCTCAGGTTCACATATCGTGGTCACATGCTTACTCCTAGATGTCGTACATTGTACGAGTACCCCAAGAAGGGATCTGTACTAGTTTATGGAGTCATACGTATGTACCCCGTTCTTGGTGTAATGTGACACACAACACATACCACGTCATTGCTACCGACCATTCGCTATGTAAATGCTGGACTCTTGGAGGTACTGGCAGGTATCATAGGAACACTTAGCACATAGGATAGCACATCGATGCTAACATAGATTGCACCTTAGTACACACATAGGGTTATCCAGCACACGCATAGGTAGTCAGGTCAGGAATGAGGACCAAGACACAAGAGGAAAGAGAACAAGAAGGCACTACGCACTTCGGGTATAAAGTGCTCGCAAGTCATGAAGTGGCCTAACGGCGTGCGAGCAATGTGCAAGGTAGAAGGTGCACAAGGTGCCAAAGTCACATATGAATTCTGGTCAAAGTGAGACACGAAGATTCTTGAAGCCAAGACAAAGATCTACAACTTTTATGTTGGGAGTTGGGGGATATTCTTACCACAATTCAGCCAATAGGATATAAAATAGCCAAAACAGCCAAAATAGGCTCTATGCGGCATTCTGCGGCGCTATTCAGCCTTCTGCGGTACTATGCAGCCTTCTACGGCACTATGCATTCCTGCGGCTGCGGTACTATTCATGCGATCCTATTCATCCATGTGGCTGCGGCACTATTCATGAGGCACTAGTCATCCCTGCGGCTGCGGTACTATTCATACGGCACTATTCATCCATACGGCTGTAGCACTATTCATGCGGTACTATTCATCCATGCGGTTGCGGCATTATTCATTCCTGCGGCTATGGTACTATTCATGCGGCACTATTCATCAATGCGCATGCGGCACTATTCATTCCTGCGGCTGTGGTACTATTCATGCGGCACTATAATATATATATATATATATATAGATATTCGCTATATATAAATATATATATCACTATTCATTCCTGCGGCTGCGGCACTATTCATCTATGCGGCTGGCACACTATTCATGCGGTACTATTTCTCCATGCGGCTGCGACATTATTCATTCCTGCGGCTGCGCCACTATTTATGCAGCCTATTCATCTATGCGGCTGCGGCACTATTCATTCCTGCGGCTGCGGCACTATTCATGCGGCACTATATATATATTATATATATATATATCTATATATATCACTATTCATTCCTGCGGCTGTGGTACTATTCATGCGGCCTATTCATCCATGGCGGCTGCGGCACTATTCATGCGGTACTATTCATCCATGCGGCTGCGACATTATTCATTCCTGTGGCTGCGCCACTATTCATGCAGCATTATTCATCCATACGGCTGCGGCACTATTCATTCCTGGCGCGGCACTTCATGCAGTATTATCCATCCATGCGGCTGCGGCACTATTCATGCGGCACTATTCATTCCTGCGGCTGCGGCACTATTCATGCGGCACTATATATCTATATTATATAATATATATTATATATATATATATATATATATATAGTGTGTGATACATACATATAT
>JANAVB010009598.1:19325675-19441568 GCA_029216955.1 Iris pallida
CGAAATCACGTATCGTTCATCCGTCTATCTTAAGTCATCGACCAACGAATTTTCTCAACTCGCATCATTCCTTGCTAACTCAATCATCGAACAACATCCAATCCAATCCTTAGAGTCATTCGCGTAACTTCAAAATCGAACATTTCATGCACGCTATCATCCAATCGTGCTAACTTCTCGTATACGATCCGTATCGATTTTTTCAATCAAGTCATCCATTTATTTTATCGTTTAGAATCTTCATTCAACCATTTCGTAACTCGCATTACCATTCATGAATCGTTCGGACGATATCTCATTTGCGATTCTCGAATCATAACCAACTAAGCTCTACTCGTTCTAAGGCTTTGCGATATCATCGCTTGTCGACATACTTGTACTATCCGTAAATCCTCTGGTTCTGTTGTCACGACCCGCACCCGGATATACGGGTACGAATATGTGGGCCACGCCCAGCCTACGTCGCAGTATCGACGGTAGAGCGCTGTCAAGTATACTAAACTAACTAAAACTTCTAATGATTCATAACTTAGAAATGTACTCATGTCACATCACGAAAACTAAGCAAGATAAGACAAGAAATAATAACAATATCACTAGAACAACTAGAATCTACAATGATCATAAGACAGGAAATAAAGAAGGAACAACAAGACTAACTAAGGATAACTACCAGGCAACTCACATAGAAGAATAGTGAGATCCACCTCAGTTAGCTACATCATGAAGTCCAATACTGAGGGCACAACTACTCCTAAAATTTGTCAACATTTTCGGTCAGGATAGAACGAGTACATATATCTCATAACAGATCTCAAGATAGAATAAAAGCCATAAGACTATAAATAGAGCATATATAATAAAATTATGGAGTGTACATGTATGTATCATGGCATGGTAAGCTGTAAAGCTAAAGCTAGAATAGAAAAATAGAACTGATCATGGTATGTACACAAATTAGGGTAAGCCATCTATCCAATGTATGTGAGTAGTAGTTTCAACTTGTGATCGGCTTGGGTACCTGTAAGAACTGGCCTGGCTAGTCATAAGTGCGGTATATGACTAACACTATTCAAGAATGCAAGATGGATCTGATCACAGGCATACGCTACTACTCCCCCACCCCCAACTGGTAGAATGGATCCAAACAGGACACGTCACTGCACGGGATTCTAATGAGAAGGGAGCAAGTCCTCTCTAGAATCGGTGACCATATATTGCGTAAGAGCTACAAGGGAGCTTGTACAATACATCCCAAGCTAACAAGGAGCAACATCTTTCGTCGAGATCCAGGAATACCAATCCGTGAGAACCATGTGTCAGGAATAAGCATATCTACACTAAGTACATGAATTATAACAGTTATCATAAATTGGGAAACAGTTATCAGAGAATGTACTCGCCTGTGATATGATGGATAAGTCGACTGAGTCCAAGAACAGTGCCTCGAGGACCTATAGATGGAATACTGTATCAATATAAGGGTTTGGAAGTAAAATCAAGTCATACTAAGTCAAACTAGGTCAAGGCAAGTCAAAGCAAGTCAAACTAGGCTAATATTGACTAACAGTTGACTTTTGGTCAACTGGTCAACTCTGGTCAACTCTAGGTCAAACTTGACTAACGTTGACTAACAGTTGACTTTGGGTCAACTGGTCAACTTCGGTCCAGTTCTAATCAATTTTATGCTATGGTTGACTTCCGGTTGACTTTTGGTCAAAATAGTCAATTGTAGTCAACCAAGGTCAAAACTAGTCTAACCTAGGTCAAATGTTGACTCTACTTCGACGTTCAGTCAAAGTAGTCAACCATGGTCAAACTGGGTCAAAGCTAGTCTCTACAAACATCTACAAGGTCAACACATTCAATTTCAGTGGTTGTGAAATTATTGGAATCGATGGATCACAAAATACCACAAAAGGAGAAAGATTATAATAATATGGTGAAAACCTACAAATGTTGTCGGATGGTGAAACAACCATTACCAACGTGTCCAAAATGGTCAAATCAGCTAGGATAGCCTGTCCATAAGTCCAATTTGGACACAGGGACAAAAAGGTAATTTTGGATCAAAACGGTGTCCGTGTCGAACCCGCTTTGCACCGAAAACGTGCAAGAATACTAGTCTACCAAACCTAACAAATTATATGTTCACGAATTCAGAATGACGATACGAACCCAACGGTATATCCAGAATTGGATTCCGTTGACCCGATCTCAAATTGGCCCGTTGACCAGGACATTGAAATTCCGATTTGCACGGAAAAGCGTGTCGGATTCAATGTCCTCAAAATTTAGCAAATTATATGTCAACGAGTCCAAAATGACGATACGAACTCAACAGTATATCCGCAATTGGATTCCGATGAGCCGATCTCAAAATGACCTCTTGACCCGGATATTGGTTTCCGACTTGCACCGAAATGCGTGTCGGAACCAATGTCCACTAAAATCTAGCAAATTGTATGTCAACGAGTCCAGAATGACGATACGAACTCAATGGTATATCCGGAATCGGATTCCGATGAGCCGGCGTCAAAAAGTCCCGTTGACCCGGACTATGGGGCCCGCTTTACACCGAAATGCGTGTCAGGGCCCACGTCCTCCAAATCTAACAAACTTTATATGAAAACATGCCAGAACGACGCCACGAGTCTACTAGTAGTGTCAGAAATTGAATCCGAAGTCCCGGGTTCAAAATCAAAATTTTACAAGTGCAACACTAAGAATTCGAACGGCCAACTTTGGCGTCGAATTCGACCGACCTAATAAGCTCAAACTGAAATGAAATCTAAAGGGGGCAGGAAGAGGGTTATACTAACTGTGCATCGGAACCGACGGCGCACCAAATGAAGCTGCTACGGCGAAGATACGAACCCGCGAAGTTGGCATCGCAAAACTGTCCAAAAATAGTACAAATTAAAACGTCAACTTGGCGGCCAGATTTGAGCTAACAAATGATAAAATTAACGGTTCAAACTTGACAGAGGTGAAGAGGGATATACCAAAATTGTGATGGAGGAGACGGATCGTCGATCCAACGGTCGGATCGTCCGAAAAATCTGCACGAAGTCGCTGCCTCGAAGCACAAATTCTGAAATTCAAAGTCGCTCGTCACGTCGGGATTTCGACTCCGAAGTCGAAATCGAGTCCTGCGGTCTCCGGAAAGAGCGGGAACATGCCAAGGTGGAGCGCTGGAGGGTGCGCCAGCTCGCGCACGGCCGGGGTGGTGGTGCGGCGGCCGAAGATGGCCGCACGGGGTGGTCGGCGAGCGCGACCGCGTCACGCGCGCGTGGGGAGGCGCGGTGGCGCATGCTGCAACAACGAGGGAGGGCGCTTGGGCGCGCCTGGGCTCGCCAGATGTTCGGCGGCCGGCCTCGCACGCGATGGCGCTGCGACGAACGCACGGCAACAGCTAAAGCAGCGGTAGCAGCTGCAATGGCAGCAGGAGGAGGGGGAGAAGAAGGCTGTGGTGGTTCGGGTGGGTGATGGTGATGGAGAGATGGAGAAGATGATGATGAAGTAGAAGGAGGAGGAAAAAGAAGGAGGTCAGGTTGTGGTGATGGATATGTCGGGGTGGTGGTGTTCGGCCACGAGAGAGTAGGGGAGGAGGCTGTTGAAATGGTGATGGTGGTGGTTTAGTTAGAGAAGAGAGAAAGAGAAATATGTATGTGTGTGTATAAGAATTTAAAAGGAAGGAGAGAGAGAAAGTGAGATAGAAATGGGGGGGTGTTGCTCGTACATGAGGGGGCGGGTGATGGGGAGTTAATGAGGAGAGAGGGAGGGAGATATTATGGTGGTAAGTGTAAGGAGGGGGTAAAAATAAGAGAGTAATGAGAGAGATAATAGAGAGAGAGAGGGGTTTTACTTCATGAAGAAGAAAAGAGAGAGAGGGGGGGTCGGCTGAGTGTGGGGTGAGGGGCTAGGTCGGCTGATAGAGAGGGTTCTCTTTGTGTGGAAAGTGAGAGAGTAGGAGAGAGAGGGAGTTACATTATATATATATATATATATATATATATATATATATATATATATATATAAAAGAGAGAGGTAGAGATATTTTATATAAAATAAATGTATTTTCAAATAGGGAAAAATGCAGACACATCAGTGGGATTTATGGGCAGTCATGGTAGGGTCCATGCCAAACTGGGTCGGACGTTGGACAAAGTTTGGACAAAGTCGAAGCCAAGATTTAATTAATTTATAAACTAAACCAATTAAAATCACAGACGGAATGGGAGCACAAGGGAGATCAAATCGGTGGCACGCAAGTGGCACGTGCATAGTAGGCTCAAAACAGGCCAGGGCCATATATTGGGTCGTCTGGATTGGACCGATGTCGGGCCCGGAAATTAAGTTGGAAATTAAATCACGAATTACGGCAGACGATAAATTGGTCTAAATTGACCCGAAAGTTACGCGAAGCAAATGGAGCACAAGAAAACAAGTTCGAGTGGGACACGATATATCAACATGAAGATAATCTCGTCTACTACAAACTTCAAGAAGAAAGTTTCTAGAGACTAGCATCCGTGATGATCTAGAAATCCAAGTCACGGTAAAGAGCATTTAATGATATAAATTAATTAAATCAAAAATAAATTATCGAAAAATAATTCATTTAGAAATTTCAAAATAATCCTAAAAATTTAGGGGGCTTACATCTGCTCGAACAATTTCTATAACGTCCATACACCACTCAGGGTCAAGTCATTCTACAAATCCTCAAAACTATCATTCGAATCAAAATCGACTTCTTTGAATCCCGTTCGAACCATTCCTCGAATTTCAAGCACACTCATCTATATCGCATAGACGTTATCGTCGATCGATAGCACTCTATTGATAGTCCCTCTAAGTGTAGTTTTGTTCCCGACCGAGCGGTACTTAATATCGTTCGCAACTCGTTTGCACCATAAAGTCTAGGTGCGCGATACGCGACACAACTTAGCCAAAAGGCCGTGTGCATAACCATCCCGTATGGACTATACTCCGACTTTGCGCGCTTATTTTCTAATGTCGACGTAGGACTCGTTAGGCACGCAAGCGGCTTGCTAACTTTAGCACGCATTTTTTCGTCAAGTAAAATTTGACACCGTTCGGTACAAAGGCCTACCGATGCGTTCGATTGAACGCTTGTACGAGCTTTTAAAAGTATTAGACTTATTGTATGCATATCCCGTGGGATAATTGAGAGAGAGCGCACCAACGATATCAACTTGCGGAAGCAACACTTCAGAGTTTGTGGAAACAACAGAGTTTAAGAATTCAATCGATAGTCCAAGGACGTAAAGCCGTGCTCTGATACCATTATGTCACGCCCCGCTCCCGTAGGAGCGATCGTCCTCGCTAAGGTGTGATGTCGCACAAGCCTAGATTGCGCTCGTGCAAGGCGGGTTCCATAACGGCCGATTTCAGCGGCTGCGACGGGGTCGTCGTACAGAAGTCCCAAGCAAAGACATTGAACACGCAGCAGAAATTTAGAACAAACACAAGTTATTCAAAGAAGCTCTTTATTGATATTGAATTAACGGTTACAATGGAGGCACAAGGCCAAGATTACAATCACTCAGATCCACTCGTCTCACATTTCAATCAATCAGCTCTCTCTCTCATCTCTCGATACATATCTCGAGCCAGCGAATGCTTCGGAAGGCGATGTCCATACATTATGTTCCGTATAAGTCTTGATTCCATACGGCCGCACGCTACGAATCGCCAAAGAACTCCATGCCTCGACGCATCTAAGCGAGCTCTGCACCACGAGCTTCTACCTGCGCCTGCACATGAAAACTATGTGGGTGTCAGTACTCAACTGTACTGGTAGAGTGAGCTCCTCGCCCACCCATACAAAACCAACACATTAATTTACTTTTGTGCAAGACAAGTCCCTTTACGATTGTCTTTCTAGTCTTGTCTTAGGATAGATTTTAGGACCGACGCCTTGGTCTATTTTGTGTCTCTAGACCGTCACCGTGCCTTGCACTAATAATGTACTCGTACTTTGCCGCTAGACCTTCTCGTTCCAATAACGTCAACTTATCGCCTCGTGCTTGCCTTTCGTGCCATACTCTGGGACGTAACGACTCGGTCGTGTCAAATACTTGCCCGTGCCTCAAACATCAAGGTCGTGCCTCACAGCGTAACCTGACTTATCCAAACTCGCCTTACGGCCCTTCCAGACATAACTCGAAACGTCTAACACAACTTGTGGAACCGGTGTTGAGAACTCAAGTACGATGCCATATCTCGTGGAGAAATACATGACTTTACGTATAACCAAATCTTAGGCTCATATTACCTTGGGGGCATACCGTGCTCGCTTTCCACAACACATCACATACCGTGCTTACGCTTCTTTTGTTACGACCGACACCGTGCATGCGGATTCGCCGCGTAGCACGCCAATTATCTGTATGAAAGGCCACTGGCATGACAAGCTATCGCGAACATAGCTCGGGTAGGCGGCGGGTCCTTCGATGCAGGTAGCGAGCCCCATGGAAAGCCCCCGACTACCCTCACACAATGAAATTGTGCGCTGCTATAATGTTTACCCCCTAGGATGTCTGGGCCCGGTGCCCCGACGTATAACCAGTCAAGGCAGAAATCCTTGTCGACAAGTTGTCCAATGACCACGCACCTACGAGACATCTAGACTCACGTAAATGCATGGACTAATTTGTTGTTACGAATGGAACTATACTTAGCAACTCGTGCTCTGAACCACACTTTGCATAACGTGCATCGAGACCGTGAGACTCCCAACCGAGGGACCGCCTCGTACTTCTTAACGTGCATAGGAACGCGAGACTCCCAACCGAGGGACCGCCTCGTACTCCTTAACGTGGATAGGAACACGAGACTCCCAACCGAGGGATCGCCTCGTACTTCTTAACGTGGATAGGAACGCGAGATTCCCAACCGAGGGACCGCCTCGAACTTCTTAACGTGGATAGGAACGCGAGACTCCCAACCGAGGGACCGCCTCAAACTTCTTAACGTGGATAGGAACGCGAGACTCCCAACCGAGGGACCGCCTCGAACTTCTTAACGTGCATAAGAACGTCTCATACTCCAATATATTTCGTACGATACTATCGTCCAAGTCATACTCTATGTGACGAGCCTTAAGACCGTGGGAACGAATGGCTATATGCAGTAGTAGGACCGTGGGACCGTGCATACGCTCAACTTGAACAACCAAATTCTTTGGGTACCTAAACACATGCCATAAGCCGTGCAATACAACTTAGCTCCTGGGATGATCAAGGCTACACCGAGCCTTGCATTCCATGGAAACGTGCATGCTTTATCGAGTATCTACGCGGGCGACGCCTATGACTTAGGCTAACTCATAGTTTGTGTCGAACGCCTATGACTTAGGCTAACTCATAGTTTGTGTCGAATACCAACTTTCCTTCTCCCAAGCCACGGGACGAAGGACCGAGTGTATTTTCAAAGCACGCCGTGCACCAACTCTAATCCGACCGTGGGACGTTTTCCATATTCTAAACTAGATTTCGATCCGTCGGGATTATTCCCTTAGCTATGTGGATTCGTCTCTTTTATTATCAAGCCTATTGTGCAAGTTTAAAACACACGAATTATTAAGTGAAGGCTAAGATGAGGCAAGTTCACCAAAACTACCCCACCTGAGCGATGTCTTCGAGCAAGCCATTGCAAGGCTAAGTCCGAACGCCGTCGACGTTGTAAAACCCCTATTATTAATTTATTTTTATTAGACTTAAAAATGAATTTATATAATTTATGGTTTTTTTTTGATGACCCGGTTTGGCCAATTCAGCCCGAACTGGACCTGAACCAAATTTAAGCCCATGTGAGCACGTGGGGTGACTAAGGTGGCCATATAGGAACATTTCATGTGTGTACAAATATTTTTTATAATTTTGAGACTTGTTGAATATTTATTGACTTTTGGTATAAAATTTATGTTTTATTAATAAAATGATATTTTACAAGATGGTAAAATTTTCTGGACCCATACATGGGTGAGCGATAAAGTTCACCCATTGGGACGATTATTATTATTTTAATATTGCTTAAGTTATTTTGTGGAGAATAAATAAATATGTTCATCCTATTTAAATATTATTATTATTATTTTGAGTTGGTTTATTGTGAATAGGATTTATATATATATGTAAATATATTTAAATATATTAAATAATTGGATATCTGACATTTAAAGTGTTATTTGGATTTAAATAGATTTTTGGATATATACATATACATATATATATATTTTTTTTAAATAGATTTTTGGATATATACATATACATATATATATATATATATATATATATATATATATATATATATATATATATATATATATATGGATATATATTTATATATATAGAAAGAAAAGGAAAAGAAAAAAAATATAAAACCCACCCACCCACATGAAGTGGGCGGGCCCCCACCCTTGATTAATGCTTGCTGCGTGCAGCAAGCAGCAAGCTCACGCAAGCCCAAACCCGTGGGACTTTCTTTAGTACTAAACCTATTGGTATTAGGTTTTAGTTAGAAGTTGTTATAAATACATCTTTTTTCCACAAACCTCAAAACCCTAGACTTCCAAAACGAAAGTTGCAGCTGATCATACCCCCTTCGCCTACGAGTTCGTTTCACCAGCGATGGAGCTTTGTGCACGACGAACGGAGCATCGGAAGTCAGTTCCGCGTCACCCATGGAGCAGTTTTCCCACTCAAGGTACCCCACTTCTCTACGGCGTAACTTTTTATTCGTAGCACCGATTTTCGATCCGTATGATTTTTTGGAAAGTAGACTTGACCCTCTTCGAGATCCTCTAGGTGGATTTCGAAAACAACCCATCGACTTGCTCGAAAAATCAAGACGAAGTTGAACAAAAATCTGTTTTCTGTAATACTAAAAACTGTTTTAAAACGACAACTTGTCGGCCAATTTTCTTGTTGTGCAGTAAAGTACTGTAAGAACTAATTAAAAACAGGAAAATACAACATAACGGAGATCGCAACGCATCTTCTGGAAAGTCGTTTCGATTTGCGTGTAAAAAGTAGATTGATGTTGAAGTTGAGGAAAAAACATGTGTTTAATTATATTAATTTTCTGAATTTTGTCTGATATGGCATGCGCCCCCACAAAACGGGCGACGTGGTCGCACGCTATATACATCGAAAGGTGCGTATGGACGTTGTCAATGTGTGGGAACTGACGGAACTCAGTTTCGTCGTGTGTGTACGACGGAATCAGTCCGTATCCGTCGAGATAACCCCGTATCGGCGTTTTGCAAACTTTGCCCTAACTTCGTGTACAGTCGTCGATTCGAGACAAAACTTGTGCCAACAGGTCCGGATCGAAATTTTGGTCCTGTGTGCCAAGTTTGGTTTGATTCTGAGAAGGTCGAATCGGAGTCCCTTTTTGGAGGGCCCGCGACCCACTCAAACGGGCGATTTTGTACACGACTCACCGGAATCTAAAACTGGACATACCGTTGAGTTCCTCTCCTCAAACTGAATCCGTAGACATGTATTATGACGACTTTAGAGACCATAGACTTCGGCACGCATTTCGGTACAAAGCGGGTCCAACGGCGGACATCGTTTTTAACCGAAATTAGGATTTTGCCCCTGTTCCAGAATTTAACTTTTTGACAGGCATTTCCTAGGCATATCTTTTATTCCAAACTCATTCGTGATGTTTGTTTCAGCATCCGGAGCTCCTTGTGGATTTTGACTTTCGTGTTGACGATTCTGACTGTTGGATTTTGCTACATCTCGCACCACCCTCAGGCAAGACACCTTGCCATTTGCTGTTTAAATATTTTAGCTCATATTTCATGCATTATTCTTTATTTTCTTTATGCAAAATAAACTGTGATACATGGCATAACCTGTTAGAACTTGTTGTTCATTTATATTCTCCTGCTATGTATTATTTTTCTTACACATTAAACCTAGATTTAAGGGACCACCTTGTGTGTTGCATACATAGGCCTTGACACATTTATACCACATTGTTGTGAGTCACATATAGGACTCGGGCATGCGTGATTGGCTGGCCACCAGTACGTATAAGCCGTGTGTTAGGAAATAACTGCTATTAGAATTGTATGATAGAAGACTTAGCAGTTATGAGTTGGCATTTTGCGGGGAGAACATGATTGGAAGTTGACTACCACCCTATCTATCGTAGACTCGCTCGCTACTGAGGAATGACAGGTAGACTATATGCTATAGACTCGCTCGATACTGAGGAATAGTATATGGTGTTGTGACTCGCTACTAAGGTACTGTATTGGTATTTTCTTGACTTGACCCGGTAGTCATGCGACTATGAACTGTTCTTAAAACTGCATTCACTTAGAACGGTTAGGCTACCTTATCCGTTAGGTACGAGTACTATTGGTTTGGGTACTTGTATCTGACCGTGGCTTGGAACAATAACTTATCGCGAATTGGTTCGTCTCATCTTGTCCTTGTTTGGTTGTAGGTGTGACTTACTACTTCGATGAGAAGGTATTGAACCTTGTTGGGGTCCGGATACTATATTGGATTCATAGCATGGAAAGATACGTCACCGTGAATTAATTTACCATCTCATGTCCTTGTTTGGTTGGGGGGATGGTACGCTAGTTCAATAGGTGCGTATTGGACCATGTTATAATTCAATTGACTTATTTATTTGAGCAATTTTTATTCAGTTTATATGGCATGATATTATGTGTCTTGTTACGTCCCTCTGAGGACCTGGTTATCTCTTCAGGTGTGTGTTCTTATCTTTCGCAGGTGCTCTAGCTCTAGTTGTGACCATCTCTATTTCTTCGAGGATGATTGCGCTTAGATCGTCTTCGCTTCGCTAGTCAAAATTATTCTTTTGTATATCTTGTATTTCTTTTCATAGTTGGTAGTGGATTTGTCTCCGCCCAACTATATGTATCAATGACAATTTATTATCATTATATGACATCTTTTATTCTTATATTTCGTGGATGAGATTAGATTACTCTTGGTTTACTGCATTTTACAGCTTATGTATTCATACGAGGTTTCCATATATTGGAGTATACTTCGTATGTATACAGCTGGCATGTCTATGTACCTAGTCCTACATATTTTGGGACTGGGGCGTTACATGTTTTTGAGGTGGCCCATGCAGGTCGAGTTTGTCACTTCGGTTACGTAATTGTACCGATGTGAGCCTGCAATATAGGATTAGAGTCTAGGAATCTCATCCACATACTTGATCACCTTCCTTGGTTTCCAAATTTCGAACTCTCGTTGCCTCCCTTGATTTTTGCATCTTGCTTGATTCCTTTCTACCGTCGATTCTTATTTTCGTGCTTAGTGTCAACTAGGAAGATGACTACACTAGTATATGCTCATAGGTCAAACACATGGCTAGAATGGTTATATTGGCAATTGGAATACATTTAAGACTCTAATTGAGTTAAAAGGTTTTTAAGTGTGATTTCACTACCAAAATTTATCGTTTTAGCGACGGCCCTATCCGTCGCCAATCCGACGGTAATTAGTATTAGCGACCGATCACTAACGGGTTTTGGCCAAAAAAATCCGTCGGCAATCAGCTCGTCGCTAATAACGGTCCGTCGCTACGTAGTCGTCAAGCGACGGAATAGCGACGGCTTGTCGACGTCAAAATACGAAGCATTAGCAACGCATTTCCGACGGACTGTCGTCCATTTCAACTATTAAGTACTAAACTGTGTAGACAATAGCGACGTAAAATTCCGTCGGTAACCCGTCGTAATAGCGTATCAGAGCGTATCGTTCCGTCGCTCATCCGTCGGTAGTCGTCGGTAACGAACGATGGATTAGCGACGGTGTGCTGACGGACTATCCATCGATCAGGTTCTGGAAATGCTTGGCATTTCCAGCACCATGGCGACGGAAGAGTAGTCACTAATCCGTCGCTACACCGTCGCCACAGCGACTGATTAGTGGCTGATTATCCGTCGCCATGGTTCTGGAAATGTCAAGCATTTCCAGAACCTTGTCGACGGATTGTCTGTCGCTAAACAGTCGCTAAAGCGAGCGACTGATTAGTGGCTGATTATCAGTCGCCGTGGCGACGGATCGGCCGTCGCTATTCCGTCGAAGTTTATACCACCAGAACCTTGCCGACGGATAATCCGTCGATCATCCGTCGCTACCTGGAAACAGTTTAAAAACTCCAGATAGCGACGGCTAATCCGTCAAAAAACCGTCGGCAACTGGGAATAGCCGTCGCTAAATGGTCACTAGTCCGTCGCTAACTGAGTTTTTTGGAAAAAAAAATTACAGCACTTTTCCTGTTCACAAATATATGCATAAACCAAACCAATATATAATGCACCCCAATTATCCAACAATCACACAGACCAAATATATAATGCACACCAATTATCCAAGAATCACATAGACCAAATATGCACATACGAATTTAATGCACACCAATTATCCAAGAATCACAGACCAAACCAAATTAATAGAAAATAAACATCAATTATCCTAAAGAGTAACATAATATCCGGTGCTATAAGCCGATTATAGCACAATTAATCCAAAGCTCTCACAAATAATCCAAATTTTTTTAATACAATATTTTAAGAAGGAGGAGGTCGATTGTCCGGTGTTGGTAATCCCATATGCGACCGACGAATATACTCCTCCACAAGGTACGGAGGCAAGCCGTCGTAAACACAGCTCGGAAGTCGGCGTAGCTGCTCTGCGGACATGAGATCCAGGAGTGACGTCACAGTCGTAGGCGGTACCACAGGGGCATCAGGGTTGAAAGAAAGATGGCCCACGGAAGACGGACCGACACCTGCAGTCGACGGACCAGTAGAAGACGGACGAACACCATCAGCAGACGTACCGGCAGCAGCAGACGGACCGGCAGCAGCAGACGTAGGCGGAAAGTACGTGGCAAATTGCTCCCGTAAGGACGAGACTGTCTCGTGCAGCTGCGTAAGCTGCGACCTAACATCATCGTCTGCCGGGGCCACGGGAAGAGGCGGTGTCGGTGGAAATCTCTGCGTCGCCATGTACAATGGCCCTAGGGAGCCGACTCCGTACAGGAACCCTTTATTAAAGCCGCCGACGGTATCTACGAACAAGTCGTTCCGAGCGGCCAAAGAAGAGGGCGTCCGGAAGGGCGTCGTTTTACCGATATCCTCGGTGTCAGTTAACTGAGCCCGACTAAGGGCCTCACGATACGCAGCCTATCAAATGAATGTGTTTATATTATAAGATTTACCTAAGTTGTAATCTAAATCCTATGTTTCACTAAGTTAAGTGTGAATCGTAAGTTTACCTAAGTTATAGTCCGAATACTTTTAATTCTAACGTTAATCTCATAAACATAAGTACTTACATCAGTCTCCTTGGCCCTCTCGTCGACGAAGCTCTCGTCCTTCCGTCTTTTGTGCGTATGCTGGAATACGTCGTGCATGGTGACCGATTCTGGCGCCCTTCCCTCCTTCACCGCCCGTTGGGCCTGCATACGAAATTTTCGTAGAAACTAATTAACTCCTTTAATTAATAATACCTAATTCGATAGTAAAATAAATTTACGGTTGCTCACCAGATCTGCAAGTGTCGCTGCGTGGGACCTTGATCCCCCCGTATGAAGGCCCGCGGCCTGTCGGTTCACCTTCGCCTTCTCCGATTTCTCCTTGTACGCAGGGATATCCATCATACCTAAGAGGTCCTCATAATACTCCTGCCGGATCCAATTCGGCCTCGTATGCCCCATTTTTAGGTCATGAATCATATCCCGTATCTTCTACGAGCAAGCGCTTCTGTAGGTCCTGCGGATCCCCTCCTCGTGATGGGGGGCCACCAGTACGTTGTCTAACACAGAAAATCAATTATCACGTAATTTAAAAAATGGTTGATTAAAGAGTAACTAATAATTAACCAGAAGATATAGATATATACCCTCAACTCGTCGAGCCAGACGTACTGCACATTTGGGAGCACCGACAAAAAGTTGAGGTAGGGACCGTGGAAGTTAGCCCTGATAATTTCTCCAAGAGCCCTGCCAACATTAAACGGAAAAAACCTACAAAGAAGAAACAACTGGATTATTAACTTGAATAAATGAAAGAAATTTAATAAATTATCTTAAATTTACTTACGAGGTCCCCGCGGGCCATAGCTCTCGTCGGAACTCGCCTCTCGGCCTCTCTGGTGCCGTCGGAGGATCCGCGGGTCCGCGTATGTACTCTCCAGTAATCGGATAGAACCGAGTATGGGGGTACTCCGGGGCCCACTGTGCAGTAACTGGGGCATCCCCTGGTGGATCCGCTGTTGGTGGTTCCGATAGCGGAACGGATCCGCTAGCAGATCCGGACTCATGCCTCGATGAAGTGGTCGATCGAGGACGGGATGCGTCTGTGCCCGGGGTACTCTCCGGGTCGGGCACGCTCGATGGGGTCACATCCCGGGAACTTTGAATACGACCACGACCACCAGCACCAGTACGACCACGACCACGGCCCGCACCACCACCACCACCACCACCAGCACCACGACCACGGCCTGCCATCATTACCTGTAAATAGAACACATAAACATAATTAACAATATAAAAGTATAAATGGATATAAAAAACTAAACTAAAATATACATGCCACCAGTAGGAAGACGAGTGCCGCCGCGACGAAAAAGACTAGGAGTGCCATCTGCAATAAGTAAATAATCGAATAAAAAAAACATGAATTCACGTAATTGCTTTTATAAGGTCAAACTTAATTCACGTAATTGGAAGTGTTTTTAATATACAACAATATTTAACCTAATCATCGTCTTCGTTCTCATCCTCGACCTCGTCTTCATCATCATTCTCCTCATCCTCATCCTTATCTTCATCGTCGATTTCATCTGTATCCTCATCCCCATCAAATTCTTCTTCTTCTTCTTCTTCTTCTTCTTCTTCTTCATCTTCTTCGTCTTTTTCTTCTTCTTCTTCTGCCTCAATATTTGGGACAAGACACCTCTTTCTCCCCTGGTTGACTGCTAAGTCTTGTGTATCAACCTCTTCCTCCCCTCTATTTTCCTCAACAATATCTTCAACATCCATTGTATCTGAGTGTTGTCCCAAGTATTGGGACTTTTCGATCTGGTCCTCTTGGTATGCTGGGTCTCCAACGTTGAATGTATTTCTAGATTTAATCTTGCATACTGCCCACCAGTCAAATCGATCTCTACGACGCCTTAGGTAGCTTGTATAGTAGACTTGAACAGCCTGATTTGCTATCGCAAATGTATCGGACCCTCTATACCTCATGCGATGATTTATATCGACGAATCCAAATTGTTTATCGATTCTCCAACCGATATTTGGTGTCGTATCGAACCACTCACATTTGAACATCACAATATGCATATCATATGGGCCAGTATATTGTAAATCTATAATATCCCGAAGCACTCCATAATAGTCAAAGTCTGGCTCGTCGTCATAGACGGTGCCTCTTATGCAAACACCGAAATCCTTGGTACTGATGCCGTCATTGATAAATTCGACATTTATAGCATTCTGAGTTGACTTAAACCTGAAGCCATTAACGACATAGCCTGGCCAAGTCTTTATTTGCTTCTTCGGTCCCAGTGCCAGATAACGAACACTTTCATGAGTGAGTGTTGTTTCAGGCAATAAAACCTGTAAACAAATATTTATAATTTAAATGTTTCAGATTATATATTAATAATCTCAATTATAATCACAGTTACTTATGTATTTGCGAAACCATGACGAAAATGTACAATCAACCTCTCTTTGAAGTCCCTCATCGGTAATATCGGGTCTCCTCATTTTGACTTCATCTCTAAATACACTATTAGAGAAAATAAGAATATATAAGTGTAGTCACTTACTTCATCAAATTCGAGATTATAACGAGTGCAAGTGTACTGACTTACTTCTCCAAATCTCTCACTTCTTGTATATCACAGTTTAACAAGACATATTGGTGAGTGGCATTATACTCGTCGTCTGTCAACCACCGTCTTTTACTAGCCCCAACAGGCTTGCCCCTTACATTGAATCTTCCTCCATCCTCAACGTCCTCGTCATTCCTTTGAGGTCTATTTTGATTTGTTTTAACATGATTATCAAAATAAATGGAGCAGAAGTTTGACACCTCTTCGATAAGATATGCTTCGTATATCGAAGCCTCTATATGAGCTTTGTTGCCAACATTCTTCTTTAGATGGTGTAGGTATCTAGAGAGACAAACTATCTTGAGAATTAAGAAAGAATTTTAAAACCTACTGAAATTCAGCTTAAATTATATCGATATTTATGTACCTTTCAAATGGGTACATCCATCGATAATGAACAGATGCACCGATACGGGCTTCGTATGCTAGATGAATCGGTAGATGCTCCATGCTGTCGAAGAAGCCAGAAGGAAATATTTTCTCCAACTTGAAAATTGTTAAGATAATCTTCTCCTCAAGTTCAACCATGTGTTGCACAGTCAACTTAGTTGAACAAATATCCCTAAAAAATATTGATAGTTCGGCCAACGGAACCCATACAGCAGAAGGCAACAACTCTTTCAAATCAATGGGCAGTAATCTTTCCATAAACACGTGGCAGTCATGACTCTTCATTCCTATTAGCTTGCGTTCATTGAGGTCAACGCATCTAGACAAATTCGACACATAGCCGTCGGAAAATCTTAAAGTAGATACCCACTTGCAGATTATTAATCTATCTTTCTTGCTCAATGTGTATTGTGCTATCGGCTTACTTAATTGTCCAGCAGCGCCCCTTTGTATCAAGTTCAGATAAGGACGCTTGCATATCTCGGCAATGTCTTGTCTTGCTTTTGGATTGTCCTTCGTCTTTCCTTTAATGTCCATGACGGTATTGAAGATATTATCGAACACATTCTTTTCGATATGCATAACATCAAGATTATGCCTTATAAGATTATCTTTCCAATAAGGCAAGTCCCAGAAGATACTCCGTTTGGTCCAGTTATGGGTTTGTCCGAACCCATCGACACGATTGTTCGATGGATCTTCCATTACAGTGGGAAAATCCTTTACATCTTCCCAAATATCGTATCCCGACAATCTGGCAGGCGGTTGAGAAAATTCTTGTTTTTCAGCTCTGAATGCGTCCTTGTTCTTTCTTCAAGGATGACTCGCGGGCAGAAATTGACGATGACAATCAAAGAAAGAAGTTTTTCCTCCATGCTTAAGGCGGAACGCCTTACTATTTTGCATGCATATCGGACAAGACAGGGTACCGTGAGTACTCCATCCCGACAGCATAACGTATGCGGGAAAATCATTGATTGTCCACATCAGTGAAGCTCTTATCTGAAAGTTCTGTTTCCTAGAAATATCATAGGTCGTGACGCCGATCTCCCACAGCTGTTTCAGCTCATCCACTAACGGCTGTAAATATATATCGATATTCTTCGTCGGATTTTTGGGACCCGGTATGATAGCTGTCAAGAACATATAAGGAGTATTCATACACATCCATGGTGGCAGATTGTAAGGGGTCAGAATGACCGGCCAGCAGGAGTATTGAGATCCCGACTGCCCAAAAAGGGCGAATCCATCAGAACATAGCCCCATGCGTACATTTCTGGGCTCTGCAGCAAAATCTGGATGGCGAAAATCAAAATATTTCCACGCCTCTCCATCCGAAGGATGTGACAATTCTCCATCGTCCTTTGTGCATTCTTTGTTGTGCCACGTCATGTGTTCTGCTGTATTTTGAGACATATACATCCTCTGCAAGCGCTTCGTGATCGACAAGTAATGCATATACTTGTAAGGACGTCGTTTTCTAGTTGACTTTCCTTTTCCTCTGACTTCCTTGTAACGATCCGCATTACAGAAGCGGCAACTTTCTACATCGTTGTTCTCCTTATAGTACAACATGCATCCGTTGCGACAACAATCTATCTTGTCGTACCCCAGTCCCAGTTATCGGACCATCATCTTCGACTTGTAGAAGTTTTTTGGAAGCTCTTTTGATTCCTTCGGTAACACCTCCTTCATTAGCTGTGTAATCCGATTATAGCAAGTTTGTGGCAAGTTAAAATTGGACTTTATGTTCAACAACCGCATCGTCACTGACAGTACGGAATGTGGATCACAACCAGGATATAAAGAAGTTTCAGCATCCTGAAACATATCATAGAACTCCTTCGCCTCGGGATTAGGATCCTCCGGATCAAAATTAGGCCCTGCCGCATCGTACACCATATCTCGTGCAAGGTTCTGCACGTCTCCATAATCAACGGAGCATTCGTCGTCATCGACGACAAAATCCGCTGCAGCATTGTTATCAAAAGCATAAGTAGCAGCATTCGCAACCTGTCTTTCGGCATATAGTTCACCTTGCGATGACCACAGGCCGTAATCACGTACGAAACCCTTACGGGTCAAATGATCTCTTACACTCACCACTTCTTCGTAACGTCTATTGCGACAATTACGACATGGACACTTGATTTTGTTACCGTCCATAAACTGAGCTTTGCTCATGGCATACTTAAGAAACACTTCCACGCCTGCCTGAAAATCGTCACTCACACCTATTCTGCTCTCGTGTTGTCGTTTGTACATCCATGTACGATCAACGAAATATCAATCCATCACAGATTAGATGTAAAAATCTGTGTAGTAAGACAAACTAAACAGAATTAGTATATAATCATGTAACCGGTGGATCCGCTAGTATTCTAGCTCGAGAAGAAAAAAATCTAAATACAGTTGTTACTAATAGTTCGATACCGATAGTGCGATACCGATACCGATACCGATAGTGCGATACCGATACCGATACCGATAGTCCGATAGTGCGATACCGATACCGATAGTGCGATACCGATACCAAACTAAGTCAATCTATCTATTTCTAAATTGCAAGAGTCAACTTATAGGATATGGGAGCTGTATCCTAAATATCTAGTCTAAAATTAACTTGGTTAGGATACTAGAGTGTCCTTATTATCTAGCAAGCACTACCTTAGTCTAGTCACACTAGCATTAATTACCTATAATTCCTACCTTGTCTACAATCACACATTACACCCCAAGCCGTCTTGCATGCTAATAGGCATGGTAGGCCTGCCTTTTCATTTCTCACTCTCTAAAGCACACATATACATGTATATGTATATCACAGTTAGATGTATAGATATATACATCTATATAGAAGCACACAACTGACTTATGCAGATGAAGAACTCGCACTATCCTTGACACAGTGAACATATACACCATGAACCCAAACTCCATATTCACATTTACTAATCCAAACACCACCAAACTAATGGATAACACCCAATATGGATAACACATTATTTAGCCAATATATAAACTCAGATGAATTTGATAAGCAAAGCCCCCCCCCCCCCCCCCCCCCCGTCGCCCCCGACCAAAGCCCGCCGCCCCAAGCCCGTCGCCCAGCCCCCGATGCCCCCGCCCTAAGCCCGCCGCCCAGCCCCCGACGCCCTCGCCCCAAGCCCGCCGCCCAGCCCCCGACGCCCCCACCCCAAGCCAGCCGCCCAGCCCCCGACGCCCCCGAACCAAGCCCGCCGCCCAGCCCCCGACGCCCCCGCCCCAAGCCAGCCGCCAGGCCCCCGAATATCCGGCCCCAAGCCCGCCGCCCCCGCTGCCCCTACGTCGACACCGCGACACAGAGAGAGAGGGAGAGATCGAGAGAGAGAGAGAGAGGGGATTACCTTCGGAAGAGAGAGAGGAGAGGACGTCGACACCGTTCACCGAAGCCGCGAGAGAGAGAGAGAGAGAGGAGAGAGATTGAATTTGGGAGAAATGCGAAAAGTTCCCCCCGCCTTCTCATTTAAGTCTGGAACGTAAATTTAGCGACGGAATAGCGACTGCTAATATTCCGTCGCCAATTAGTCGCTATTATTGATTATCCGACTGAATATCCGTCGCTATGTAGTCGAAAAAATGTACCGCCAATTTCATACACAATTCTCGCCAAATAATCGACTACGTAGCGACTACTGTCCATCCGTCGCTATAATTCCGACAGTCTAGCGACGGATATGCGACCTTTCCTCCTCCTAAAATTGAAATAAAAATGGCAAATGCGTGTGGTCGATAATCAGTCGGTGAGCGGCCACGAAGCCGTCGCTAACGCCGACTGAAAAATTCTGTCGCTAAATTAGTGTATTTTGGTAGTGTTTAATGATTATTAATTTGAAAAGTAGGATACTACCAAGGAAGGTTTTGATCTTGAGATTTCTAAATAGTAAACACCATAGGATTGATACTGCAGGAAGGAGAAAAAAAATAGCTAGAATCTTTATACCATTGATTGGCTTTTTGAGATTTGATATTTATGATTTATTGGGTTATAGTTATACATCTTTGCACAAGTGTAAAAATCGATTTGCTTTTTTTGGGTGATAGATATACATCTTTGAACAAAAATAAAATTTATTTGATTTTCGAGTTTTTATGTTTATGATTTATTGTATTATAGTTATACACCCATGAACAGTTATAAATTTGGTTTGAAAATGATATTAGCTTTTAAAAATGGCCATAGAAATTATTTAAATTTGAGTTGTACAACTTGCGATTTTCGTGTTTAGTAAATTTTGAATTTTAAGTGGAAGTAATGACGGTGAATTTTGGTTTAAAATATTTGAAAGTTATGAAAACGATTTTGAGAAATTTTTATTTTTAAATGGTGTCTTATGATTGAGGATTTACAAATCTATTTAGATTTTTGGTAAAAAGATTTGACTGATAAGATTATTTGAATCAAAAGTTTAATGTGGGATTGCTAATATTAAAACTTTTGGGAGAATTTTGAAGGATGTGATGGAATGTTATTCTGATTGATTAAAGGAATTTACCATTTAAAAGTTAATGATTTTGTTGGAATAACTTAGCATGAATAGAAGTTAAAATTGATGAGAGCATTGAGCTTAATTTTTGAGATTGCTTTTAATATGCTAAGAGTTTTATTATGAGTTATTTGAAAATTTAAGAGTGTTAAATTTTTGATTGATTGTGAAATTTTTATGGATTCGTAAATTATGAACTCTTGAGTTAAATAGTTGAATTTAACGTTAATTTTGGAAAAGGTTAGTGGTAACGTGATAAAGTTTGCTTTGAGATTTATGAAAGTGATTTAAAAAAAATTTATGATAAATTTGAACGGCTTGGAGTGAATACAAATTTTGGTGGTTTATTTTTGAAAGTTTAATTTTGAAACTTTTAGAGGATACTTGAGATAAAATTTTAATGGTACGTCCCAAGATAACCCTACTAAGTATTCCACACTAATTGTCGTGTCACTCATGACCATGATAATAGTATATACACAAGTGTTGTTAGTCATCTACCCAGCTATGTGACTGTATTTCCACCTCGACTTACTCGACCTTTCTTCAATTCTAGATCTTTTAATTGCGACCTTCTAACCCATTTGCAATTTGAATAATGAGTTAGTGGTTCCTTAACTGTATTCATCTAGGAGACTATCTTCTCTATAGAACTATGTTCCGAAATGATTTTATTGGATTCTCTAATTAATTGTATTTCATGCTTTAACTTGAGCTTCTTTATTTTTGTGTATTAATTATCACCTCGTGAACTCCCACTTCCTATTTTTGATCTTTTGGCGTCCCTTACCGTGACTTGGATAGTTGGAGTACAACACTAGACTTTTCCTTCCAACAAATTTTATATGTAAGACCTAGACGAGCCCATCTTCCTGTAGACATATCATGTCCCACCAAAACCTATCTCCTTGTAATCTATTTCTTGATAAGACCTTATGGTCAAAATGGCCAAACTATAACCTTTACCATGATACCGATATATTTTTTACCACGGATAGGGATTCCATCTCGACTCAATTCTTTCGACCGATATATGATTTTGTTCTACTTAATTCCTTAAATACTTAAAATTGTACTTTATCTTGATTGCTTGACCCATTGCCCCATCACACTACTAGTTTAACTTTTGTAAGTTGGGTAGAATACCTCACCACCTCACGATTCCTTTGTCCTTATGAATCATGTTGATGAGCTCACTTAGACTAGAAATTCAGAGGACCTTAACTTATCTAGACAACCAAACCGTAAGTGAAGAAAACTAGGACAACTGTAAAGGCCCACACTTCGGGTAAGACTTGATCTTAAAAGATCTTGGACTATTTAAAATTTTCTTCATCAGTACCTCCCTTGCTCATATTTTGACTATCTCATGCTGCTAATGTAGCTTCAGTTTTGCAAGCTTATTTCGTTATCAAGCTTGATCATGACATATTTTATTGGGTGCACCCACTAACATATTGTCTAATCAGAACCGGTGCATGATGGTCTGATCAACCTATTGCATTTTGGTTCGCTTATCTTATCTTATTCTATACGGATGGAGACATAGTTAAACCTGCCTTAGAGTCTCATCCGCGACAGCATTGACAACTCTCATTAATTTGAATTATTTTCGTCGCCTATGAACCACGTATTCGTACTCGATATCATCATCCTTGAACTCTTTATTGTTTGTACTTTACTTATATTAGAAAGACCAGACACTGTATATGATAGATAGATAGATGCAAGATATCACCTTTCATTTTCCTATCAGTTATTTCAACACGAATTTAGATAGCCACCGACCAACTCATGTGGCTATATCCTCACCTTAAACTCTTATTCTTCCCAATCTTAGAAATTTCATTGTACCCTTCCAACCCCTCTTGGACGCACGAGAGTGATTCTAATCATCACTTAATCAAACCCTCGACCAAGATGATTAGTATCCAGTTCTCCCTTAATGAATCACATTTCCTAAATGTCTAATTTATTCTCTTTGGTCTACTCAAATCCTTACTATTTCCTAAACTGGATTATCAAATTTTGTTACCATCACTAGCAACTCTTATTCAATTCCATAACCATGATATATTTTTGTATATATCGACTCCCCAAATTTTCTATTGCATGGTGGTGTTGAACGCCGTTTAATCGCCTCCTCCAAAATTTAATTGTATTTCGGTATTGACGAACTCTTCCTATCCCTCAACCCTATCTACCTTACTCATCCTAAATTTCGAGGACGAAATTCTTGTAAGTTGGGTAGGATGTAAAACCCCTATTTTTAATTTATTTTTATTAGACTTAAAAATGAATTTATACAATTTATGGTTTTATGTTTTTATTTTTTTGATGACCCGATTTGGCTAATTCAGCCGAACTGGACCTGAACCAAATTTAAGCCCATGTGAGCACGTGGGGTGACTAAGGTGGCCATATAGGAACATTTCAAGTGTGTACAAATATTTTTTATAATTTTGAGACTTGTTGAATATTTATTGACTTTTGGTATAAAATTTATTTTTTATTAATAAAATAATATTTTACAAGATGGTACAATTTTCTGGACCCATACATGGGTGAGCGGTAAAGTTCACCCAATAGGACGATTATTATTATTTTATTATTACTTAAGTTATTTTGTGGAGAATAAATAAATATGTTCATCCTATTTAAATATTATTATTATTATTATTTTGAGTTGGTTTATTGTGAATGGGATTTATATATGTGAATGGGATTTATATATATATGTAAATATATTAAATATATTAAATAATTGGATATGTGACATTTAAAGTGTTATTTGGATTTAAATAGATTTTTGGATATATACATATACATATATATATATATATATATATATATATATATATATATATATATATATATATATATATATATATATATATATATATATATATATTTATATATATAGAAAGAAAAGGAAAAGGAAAGAAAAGAAAAAATATATAAAACCCACCCACCCACATGAAGTGGGCGGGCCCCCACCCTAGATTAATGCTTGCTGCGTGCAGCAAGCAGCAAGCTCACGCAAGCCCAAACCCGTGGGACTTTCCTTAGTACTAAACCTATTGGTATTAGGTTTTAGTTAGAAGTTGTTATAAATACATCTTTTTTCCACAAACCTCAAAATCCCTAGACTTCCAAAACGAAAGTTGTAGCTGATCATACCCCCTTCGCCTACGAGTTCGTTTCACCAGCGACGGAGCTTTGTGTGCGACGAACGGAGCAACGAAGTCAGCTCCGCGTCACCCACGGAGCAGTTTTCCCACTCAAGGTACCCCACTTCCCCACGGCGTAACTTTTTACTCGTAGCACCGATTTTCGATCCGTAAGATTTTCTGGAAAGTAGACTTGACCCTCTTCGAGATCCTCTAGGTGGATTTCGAAAACAACCCATCGACTTGCTCGAAAAATCGAGACGAAGATGAACAAAAGTCTGTTTTCTATAATACTAAAAACTGTTTTAAAACGACAACTTGTCGGCCAATTTTCTTGCTGTGCAGTAAAGTACTATAAGAACTAATTGAAAACATGTAAAAGACAACATAACCGAGATCACAACGCATCTTCTGGATCGTCGTTTCGATTTGCGTGTAAAAAGTAGATTGATGTTGAAGTTGAAGAAAAACCTGTGTTTAATTATATTAATTTTCTGAATTTTGTCTGATATGGCGTGCGCCCCGACAAACTGGGCGACGTGGTCTCGCGCTATACGCATCGAAAGGCGCGTATGGATATTGTCAACGTGTGGGAACTGACGGAACTTAGTTTCGTCGTGTGTGCACGACGGAATCAGTCCGTATCCGTCGAGATAACCCTGTATCGGCGTTTTGCAAACTTTGCCCTAAGTTTGTGTACAGTCATCGATTCGAGACGAAACTTGCACCAACAGGTCCGGATCAAAATTCTAGTCCTGTGTGCCAAGTTTGGTTCGATTCTGAGAAGGTCGAATAGGAGTCCCTTTTTGGCGGGCCCGCGACCCACTCAAACGGGCGATTTTGTACACGGATCACCGGAATCCAAAACTGGACATACCGTTGAGTTTCTCTCCTAAAACTGAATCCGTAGACATGTAGTATGCCGACTTTAGAGACCATAGACTTTGGCACATATTTCGGTACAAAGCGGGTCCAACGGCGGACATCGTTTTTAACCGAAATTACGATTTTTCCCCTGTTCTAGAATTTAACTTTTGGACAGGCGTTTCCTAGGCATATCTTTTATTCCAAACTCGTTCGTGATATTTGTTTCAGTATCCGGAGCTCCTTGTGGATTTTGACTTTCGTGTTGACGATTCTGACTGTTGGATTTTGCTACATCTCGCACCACCCTCAGGCAAGACACCTTGCCATTTGCTGTTTAAATATTTTAGCTCATATTTCATGCATTATTAATTATTTTCTTTATGCAAAATAAACTGTGATACATGGCATAACCTGTTAGAACTTGCTGTTCATTTATATTCTCCTGCTATGTATTATTTTTATTACACATTTAATCTAGATTTAAGGGACCACCTTGTGTGTTGCATACATAGGCCTTGACACATTTATACAACGTTGTTGTGAGTCACATATAGGACTCGGACATGCGTGATTGGCTGGCCACCAGTACGTATAAGTCGTGCGTTAGTAAATAACTGCTATTAGAATTGCATGCTAGAAGACTTAGCAGTTATGAGTTAGCATTGGGCGGGAAGAACATGATTGGTAGTTGACTACCACCCTATCTATCGTAGACTCGCTCGCTACTGAGGAACGATAGGTAGACTATATGCTATAGACTCGCTCGATACTGAGGAATAGTATATGGTGTTGTGACTCGCTACTGAGGTACTGCATTGGTATTTTCTTGACTTGACCCGGTAGTCATGCGACCATGAACTATTCTTAAAACTGCATTCACTTAGAACGGTTAGGCTAACTTATCCGTTAGGTACGAGTACTATTGGTTTGGGTACTTGTATCTGACCGTGGCTTGGAATAATAACTTGTCGCGAATTAGTTCGTCTCATCTTGTCCTTGTTTGGTTGTAGGTGTGACTTACTACTTCGATGAGAAGGTATTGAACCTTGTTGGGGTCCGGATACCATATTGGATTCATAGCATGGAATGATACATCACCGTGAATTAATTTACCATCTCCTGTCCTTGTTTGGTTGGGGGGATGGTACGCTAGTTCAATAGGTGCGTATTGGACCATATTATAATTCAATTGACTTATTTATTTTAGCAATATTTATTCAGTTTATATGGCATGATATTATGTGTCTTGTTACGTCCCTCTGAGGACCTGGTTATCTCTCCAGGTGTGTGTTCTTGTCTTTCGCAGGTGCTCTAGCTCTAGCTGTGACCATCTCTATTTCTTCGAGGATGATTGCGCTTAGATCGTCTTCGCTTCACTAGTCAAAATTATTCTTTTGTATATCTTGTATTTCTTTTCATAGTTGGTAGTGGATTTGTCTCCGCCCAACTATATGTATCAATGACAATTCATTATCATTATATGACATCTTTTATTCTTATATTTCGTGGATGAGATTAGATTACTCTTGGTTTACAGCATTTTACAGCTTATGTATTCATACGAGGTTTCCATATATTGGAGTATACTTCGTATGTATACAGCTTGCATGTCTATGTACCTAGTCCTACGTATTTTGGGACTGGAGCATTACAGGCATTTCGATTCCTCCGATTAATTTTGCCGGACGGGGCACTACAGGGACCTTGGTAATCCAGTCACGAAATCCATGGTTATATGCTCCCATTTCTATTCTGGAATTGGCAAGGGCTGAAGAAGTCCAGTCGGCCTCTAATGTTCAGCTTTAACTTGTTGGCAAACTAAATACCGAGAGACAAACCGGGCTGTCTCCCTCTTCATGCCATTCCACCAAAAGTACTGACGGATATTACGGTACATCTTCGTACCACCCGGATGAATCAAATACTGAGAACTGTGAGCCTCTGCCATGATCTCCTGTCTAATATCACCACTGGGTACACAAATACGCTTACCATGTCGAAGTGTACGATCCTCATGGATACATAACTCTGGCCTTCATCCTGCCTCACACTCTGCTCTGAGTCGCTGAAGCTTGGAATCTGCTGACTGCGCCACCCGGATCCTCTCGACTATAGTGGACTGAACTTGCATACTTGCCATCAATGCCACACTGAAAGGAAGGACAACTTCTATACCCATCTTCTGAAGATCTGCTAACAGCTCAGGTTGTGCTGTTAGGAAATAAACTTCGGCTCTCCTGCTCAATGCATCTGCAACTACATTGGCCTTCCTTGGGTGATACTGCAGGTTGACATCATAATTCACTAGCAGCTCTAGCCATCTCCTCTGACGCATGTTAAGGTCCTTCTGGGTGAACACATACTTCAGGCTCTTGTGATCGGTGAAAATCTCCACCCTATCTCCATACAAGTAGTGCCTCCACAACTTGAGTGCAAACACTACTGCTGCCAGCTCTAAGTCATGGGTTGGGTAATTCTTCTCATGATCACGAAGTTGTCATGACGCATAAGCTATTACCTTCCCATGCTGCATCAGAACACATCCTAAGCCTCTGCCTGAAGCATCACAATATACTGAGAATCCCCCGGTCCCATCTGGAAACGTGAGAATAGGTGCCGTCATCAAACCTCGCTTCAACTTCTCAAAAGAATCCTGGCACTCTGCTGTCCAAGCAAACTGCACATCCTTGCGGGTCAACTGGGTCATTGGTGCTGAAATTCGAGCAAAGTCTGAAACAAATCGCCGGTAGTAGCCGGCCAAGCCAAGGAAACTACGAACTTCTGCAACTGTGCTAGATACTGGCCACGTCTCAATGGCCATGATCTTCTGGGGATCCACTTCTACTCCTCCTCTGGTGATGATATGACCCAAGTACGAAATACGGTCGAGCTAGAACTCGTATTTACTAAACTTGGCATACAACTGGTGCTCCCTAAAAATTTGGAGGACAACTCTGAGATGTTGCTCATGCTCCGCTACACTCTTGCTGTAGACCAGGATGTCGTCTATGAACACAATCACGAACTGATCCAAATAAGGCATGCAGACACGATTCATGAGGTCCATGAATATGGCCGGCGCATTGGTTACTCCAAATGGCATAACAAGGAACTCCCAATGCCCATATCTAGATCTGAAAGCTGTCTTCGGGATGTTCTGCTCTCTGACTCTGATCTGATGATATCATGACCGCAAATCAATCTTCGAGAATACTGCTGCCCCCTTGAGTTGATCAAAAAAGTCATCTATCCACGGGAGAGGGTATCTGTTCTTGATTGTCACTGAGTTCAAGGTACGATAGTCTACACATAATCTGGACGTACCATCCTTCTTTTTCATAAGAAGCATCGGGGCTCCCTAAGGCGATCCACTAGCACGAATGAATCCCTTGGTTCTGAGTTCTTCAATCATCTTGTACAATATCTCTAGCTCTGGCGGCGCCATCCTGTAGACTCTCTCTGACACTGGGGCTGTCCCTGGGATCAAGTCTATAGTGAACTCGATCTCTCGCTCTGGCGACATCCCTGGAAGCTCTTCTGGAAAAACATCTGGAAACTCCTCGACTATCCGGGGTAACTGCACTGCTGCTACTGCCATCCGTAATATTGGAGGAGAAGGTTCAACTTCACCTCGGGAAAAGAAAAACTCTGGCTCACCTGGAATGCTAAATACAACCCTGCCAATATGGCAGTCTATCCTAGCATACTGGTCTCTCAACCAATCCATCCCTAAGACCACATCATAATCGGCCATCGGAAACTCTATCAATCTAGCGAGGAATTCTCTACCGCTAACTACGATCCGACACAAGGAAAATACTCTATCTACTCCCACAAGTCCGTTACCAGTAAGTATATTAAGCCTTACTGATAAGGACTCGGGCTCTAATCCTATCCGTGTCGCGAATCGTGCAGACATAAATGAATACGAGGCACCAGAGTCAAATAATACTGAAACTGGAAAGGTGTTGACGAGAATAATACCTGCCACTACCTCACCTGGTGCTAATCCTTCTTCTCCCATGGTCAAGGCTAGCACTTGACCATGTCCTCTGGGTGTGAGTCCCCTCTGCTGAAAACCTCTCTGTCTGCTCTGGATCAGGGCTTGGGCTTGGGCATACTGCTGCGGTCTCTGCTGCTGGAATGCCTGGGCCTGTGGCGGCAACGGCCTCGGGAACGGGTACTGCTGCTGTTGGACTGGTGCTGGTCCTTCTACCGAAGGACTAGAAAAGGCTGATAAAGAGGAACTCTCCCTGTTCGGGCAGTTCCCAACCCTGTGGTCCGGGGCACCACAAACCAAGCACAATCCCTATGCTCTGCGACACTCTGATACCACATGTCCTGGCTTTTCGCAGTGTGAACAACCCACTGCGGAAGAATGCTTCTGCTTTTGTTGCTGAGGATGCGTCGGGGTTGAATGTTGAACCGTTGTCACTGAGGCCGCCCGCCTCGGAGCTCCAATGGTCAAAGCCCTAGCTACCGAGGCTAGTGCTGATGACTGATTCATCTGGCCATGGGATCGCTTCCGACTTCCGGTCTTATTTATGATCCTCTGGGAGGTATACTCATGCCTCCTGGCTGCTCTCAATACTGCATCAAAAGTCTGATGCTCAAACTGTTCCACCGCCAATAGAATCTCTAGATGAAGCTCCTGCTGGAACCGCTGGGCTCTGTCGAACTCGGTCGCTACCAAGGTGGGAGCAAACCGACTAAGTCTCAAAAACTCGGCCGCATATCCGTCGACCGTCCTGCCCATCTGCTTCAGATTGGTCAACCTCATCTGTAGATCGTACCGAGCTACAGCGTCGAAGTATTTGGTCTGGAATCTCTCTCTAAATACTGCCCAGGCAATAGGTGCCACTAATCCAACGGCCTGCGCCGCCCACCAGCTGCGGGCAAGATCCAATAACTGTAGGCGCACCATGGCCACCTTTTCGTTCTCTGGAGTCCTGGCTGCTTCTAGAATCACCTCTGTGTCCTGAAGCCATGCATCTGCGGCAATAGCATCTTCGCTACCATCGAAGAATGGAGGGTTCAAACGTTTGGAGCTGTTGGCCGTGCTGTTACCCTGATGACCTCCTCTGGTCAAAGCATCTGCCACTACCTGGTGCAAGGCGTCTCCTCGACGATCCTGAGAAGCTAACAAGGCCCTGATGAGACCCACCAAAGTGCCATCATCAGGCTCTGCATGCTGGACGGGCTGAACTGGCGGCTCTCCTCCAGTAGGCATGACTCTGGAGGCTACTCCTGAATGATGGGCTTGATCCCCGGGTTGCTGTCGGTCCACGGGAGGTGCTCCGCCTTGCCGATCTGTAGGACCAGGAACAATGCCGCTGAAGAAGACGACATAGGGAACAATAAGGAAGGACCAAGACAGATCAACGATACAAGCATGTGATCAGGTCAAGATTTTCAGAGATTTTAGAAGATACGAGCAGAGATCAAGGACGAGTACTAATTGAGACATCTATTCGGTAAACCCTCACATATCTTGATTTACAAGACCTGCATGGGCCACCACCTAAACTATGTAACGCCCCAGAACCAGAATACTGGAGAGCGGGGGCATACATAGCCAGCTACGTATAATAAAATGGAATCTATCTCACCATACGGTCACGGCTGTCTAGATATATGAGGGTTTAACTACAAGCCATCAGTCTTCTACGTTCATGAACAAGCCTATTGTCTCAATCTCATTCAAGCAATAACAGTTACAAGATGTCAGAGCATCAAATATATAATAGCAAGGCGTCCCATACATTACATATTCGGATGATCATGAAGTTAGTCGTACAAAATGTCAAGACTAGCAAGAGTTTCAATCATACATGATCAATCCTAGGATTGTCAACCATGTTACAGCCCGTAGGCAGACAATAAATAAAGGTGCAATCGAGCTAAACACGTGCTCACCGGCTAAACGCCTCAAAGATTAATTTTACAATAAAGTGGGAGAACAAAAGAAACCCACTCGTTGCCAGGGTTACGCCTGGTGGTCACCATCTGGCTGGAAGGTAGGGAGATCCTCTGGAGCTGCTCCGATATCTGGTCATACAAAACCAGCTGGATCAGACCCCAGAAAGAGCAAGTGCCACAAAGGAGTCTTCACTTAGGAACTAAAACCAGCACATCATAAATGAATAATAGAGGTAATTATAAAGATGAGGATAAATAACAGGGACAACAATAATAAATTGAGTACGAGGAAACCATTCAAGTAGCCAGGTCGCAACCCATAAACCAAACAAGAACCGAGGTTGCAACCCTTCACCTGAATAGAAATCCGTCTCAAATACTGCTGGTAAAGTAAAACATGATGAGCTTGACATAGGGTGAGATAAGACAATAAACGAAGAGAGGATAAGGAACTGCTCCGGGAGTCAGGTTACAACCCTTAAACCAAACAAGGACCGGGGTTGTAACCCTTCGCCTGAACAGAACCTTGCCTCTGATCTTTATTGTTAAGGCAAGCATAGGTATTCATGTCATGTCATAATCTTGTAAAACATGATGAGCATGACATGGGGTGAAATAAGACAATAAACGAGGAGAGGACGCAGAACTGTTACGGGAGCCAGGTTACAACCCTTAAACCAAACAAGGACCGGGGTTGTAACCCTTCGCCTGAACAGAAATGGCCCCCTGATCATTATTGTTAAGACAAGCATAAGTAATCAGGACGATATATGATAAGATAACCATGGGACTATTCAAATAGCCAAGTTACAACCCTTAAACAAACAAGGACCGGGGTTGTAACTCTTTATCTAAATAGAACTTGGTATCTCATCATCTATCGATAAGGCACAGGAAATCAGGTCATGCTACATATCTTGTACAGGATCAAGACAAGACTAAGCTGGGCTAAACTCCATCCAACCAATCACGGCCAAGCAATGAGTACATCTTGATACTTTAACTAACTAGGGTTATCACAGGCCTAGTTACTAGCAAGATGCAATGAGATTATTCCAACAGCCACAAGCCCTGCAGACCATCCAGGTTATCAAGGTCGAATATCCATCCATGATAGAAGCAACACTTGACAGTGTGCTGAAAATGTGCCCTACTCATCGACAGGCTACATGTCTACACGAGCGCCCAGATAACGGGATTGCCTGTAGCGGGAAAATCTCTTCATGACTACTGATTTATTATAGTTATTAGCCTTAGTTCATTTACAGTAGGTACCCCTGACCGTGGTACTCAGGGGTCCCTGTCCTAGACATGATGCAAGACATTACTGGTTTATTTGTACAAACACAATCGTCCACAGTGTCCAAGCCATTTATTATAGTTATGCCATTCAAGCCGTCACAACAGTCTTTCAATAGTTCCCATCATGCTTGCTTGTCATATCTTGTCATGTCATGTCATGTTTACTCCACACCATGCCATGTATCATTATTGATTCGGTCACATCACTCAATCCGTGCTTGTCAAGTCATGAAAAGAGCAAGGCTCATAAAGTCGCGAGTAGAATTCTATACGAGAGAAATACTCGAGCAAAACTTTACGCACGCAAGAATCTGCTTGAGTCATGAGTTTTACGCGAGCACGATTTTACGCGAGCGGGAAGGCCCCGAGCGTAAAATCGAATAAGAACTCAGCGAAGAACGGAATACGCTGGCATGCAAATACGTGTACGTAAAAGGCTAAAAATATCACGCTAACACGTAAAACGTGGGCGTAAGGACTGAAACATTACGCTGGCACGTAAAACGTGTGCGTAAAACTTCATCTCCTTCATATAGCCAAGACAACATGCGTAAAGCTCATGAACTCGAGGAACTCCATCTCGGCCAAGACTTGGTGAAGTCCGGCCATCCCAAAACCAAACTTGCGTAAAATCAGAATGCCTACTACAAGGAACTCTTTTTTAAAAAAAAACAAGCCATTTTAGTAGATCAAAACTAAGAAGATCAAAATGCTAGAAACTTAGATCTACGTGGAATGAGCCATGGAATTTGAAAATGCTAAATACTAAAGTAGCTTAAAATCTTGTGGAGAAGAAAATGGAACAATAAAATTGAGTTCCTCCATGAAGCAAGTTGTATTTGCCTAAACCTCCTCTGGTAGGTGGAAGAGAGTAATGGGGAGGAAGAAGAGTAAATGAAAAGAAGTAATGAGGAGAGAGAGAAAGAGTGGGCGGCTATAAAGAAAAAGAATGGGGGTTGGTCCACATGAAGAATCAACCCAAACCAAACCAAGCCAACCAAGCCGAACCAAGCAAGTTTAACCGAACCAAGCAATCTTGTAATGAGACATGCAATATACGTACACGTATACCAGAATACGTAATACGAACTATGGTCGTCACAGTGCACAACAACATCATGCGATAATATACTCAGTCTTACTAGTTGATAATGTGACAGAATTTTGTTTCTTGATAAACCAAGAGACTAGAGCCTTACCTAGGAAATGACATATGCTAGTAGTACTTTTTTTATCTACTTTACATCCAGCAAAATCAGCATCCGAGTAATCGGTTAGGTCAAAGGGCATAGTTTTGGGATATCATAAGCCGATAGAAGAAGTGCCTTTAAGGTATCAAAAGATACGTTTAACTTCACACAAATGTGATTCCTTAGGGTTAGCTTGGAAACATGCATACAAGAAAATACTAAATATTATATCAGGATGACTAGCAGTTAAATAAAGTAAACTACCAATCGTACCTCGATACTTACGTATGTCTACCGGTTTGCCTTGCTCATCAATATCAAGCTTGGTTGAAGTTGCCATTGGAGTGCCAAGAGGTTTGATAGTTTCCAGATCGAACTTCTTTAGTAAGTCTTTCATGTACTTGGCTTGATTAATGAACGTCTCTTTGTTGGTTTGTTTGATTTGCAGTCCAAGAAAGAATTTGAGTTCTCCCATCATGCTCATCTAAAACTCATTCTGCATACACTTTAAAAATTCTTGACAAAGAGACTCATCAATAGATCCAAAGATAATATCGCCAACGTAAATCTGAATTAAAAGAAGATTTTCTTTCAAAGATCTTATAAATAGTGTAGTATCAACCTACCCTTTTGTAAAACTGTTATCAAGTAGAAAAAAAGCTTAAACGATCGTACCAAACACTAGGGGCTTGTTTCATACCATATAAGACTTTTTTCAACTTGACAATATAGTCAAGGTTTTTGAAATTAGTAAATCCTGGAGGTTGAGCTATATAAACTTCTTCTTTAATAACACCGTTAAGAAATGCACTTTTTACGTCCATTTGAAAAAGCTTGAAATTGAAAACATAAAAATCCATGTAACATGCGAATGGATTCTAATCTCACAACTGGGGCACAGGTCTCATCGTAGTTGATACCTTCCTCTTAGTTGTATCCTTGAGCTACGAGTCGGGGCTTGTTACGAGTAACTAAATCATTTTCATTGAGTTTATTTTAGAATATTCAGCTGGTACCAATGACCGGATGATCAATCGTCTTGGAAACAAGTTTCCAAACTTAATTTCGTTCAAATTGGTTTAATTCCTCTTGTATAGCATCTAACCAAAAAACATCGCTATATGCTTCTTCAATAGTTCTATGTTAGAGGAACGAGTACTTACACCCCTGGTAATCTCACCTATTACTAAGTCCTTGGGATGATCAGCCATAAACTTCATTCTTTTTGGCAGACTCTCAAGGTAGCTAGTTCCGGCTTTTGGTTCTGTACGTGCTCTGCTTGATGGATCTGTAGGTGGTGTGCTTGAAGGTTCTGCAGGTGCTGTATTTGGTGTACTGACGTCTTCATCATCATCGATTGTCTGTTGATTCAGTTCATCAAAAGTTACGTTTATTGACTCTTCGATGATCATAATCCTTTTGTTGAAGACTCAGTACCCTTGGTATTTGGCCGCATAACCTAAAAATATACCTTCATCGACCTTTTCGTCAAACTTTCCTAAATTATCTTTAGTATTAAGAATAAAATATTTACAACCAAAGATTTTGATGTAAGAAATTGAGGGTGTTCTATCAAACCATAACTCATAGGGAGTTTTCTTCGATTTAGGTCAAATTTGAACCCTATTGAGAACATAACAAGGTGTATTGGCAGCTTCAGCCCAAAAGTATTTAGGTAGACTAAACTGATTTAACATAACTCTAGCCATTTCATATAGAGCCCTATTCTTACGTTCCACAATTTTACTTTGTTGTGGAGTCCTAGGGCAGGAGAACTCATGCAGATAATCATGTGTGTCACAAAATTGCTCAAACTCTGTATTCTTAAATTCGCCACCATGATCACTTCGAATACGAGTGACCATGAATCCTTTCTTATTTTGAACTTTCTTGCAAAAGGAGACGAATTCAGACAATGCATCATTTTTGCGTGCAAGAAAATATACCCACATGTATCTAGAGAAATCATCTACTATTAGAAAAGCATATAACTTACCACCTAGGCTAGCAATTCTACTAGACCCAAATAAATTCATATGTTGTAATTGTAGAGGTCTAGTGGTACTTACAGCATTCTTGGACTTAAATGTGGATCGAGTAGCTTTGTTCTTTTTGCATTCACTACTTACCGTATCCTTCTTGAAGGTGATGTCCGGTAAGCCTCGTACTAATTTCTTCGTGGATAGTCTCGAGATTGTGTCTATGTTTGCATGACCAAGTCTCATATGCCATAGTTGACTCTTATTATTCTCGATGATTAAGCATCTACTTGCTTTGTTAGCATCTTCCAACAGATAGAAAACCTATATATCATCTTTCCTAATACCTTCAAATATAGTACTACCAGTTTAGCTATCAACTATAGTACATTTGTCTTTGACAAAGTTAATACCATAACCATGATCAGCTAAATGGCTTATGCTGAGCAGGTTATGTTTTAACTCGTTACTAGACAGACATTTTTAATCACAGGATAGGGAGCGTTACCAATGTTGTCGATACCTATTATATACCCTATAAGATTATTAACGAAGAAGACATATCCTTCTTTTTTTTCGACAGTATTGTAAATAACGAAGCGTCACCGGTCATGTGCCGTGAGCAACCGCTGTCGGGGGTCCATTTGCTTCTAGCATGCGTAGGGTGTTTCACCTGATCATATGCCATTAAGCATACATTTGCAGGATCGTCTGATTGTTCATCTTCTGAGTCACTAGCTTCACTTTCATGTCATATGTTTGTGTTAGCATATCTTCTTGATGTTGATTTCTTCAGGTAACCCTTTTCATTCTTGTCACTTTTTCTGGTTGATGATGATGTCGTCGGACAATCCTTCTTGATGTGTCCTTTCTTCTTGCAACCATAGCAGATTGGATCTTCTTTATTGTTGCTATTGTTGTTGTTGTGCTCTTTTGTTCTTCTATTGAATCTCATGGACTTTTTGAACTTTCTTACTAGGAGAGCTTGATCATCAGAGTCAGAGTTACTATCGTCGAAATCATCTTCGACAGATCTTCTGTGTTGAGCTTTGAGGGCGATCGACTTCTCCTTTGGTGCAATTTCTTCAAAGTCTTGAAGTTCTAGCTCATGAGTGAGTAGCTTACCCATGAGTGTTTCAAGAGACATAGTAGTGAGGTCGTTTTCTTCAATAATTGCAGTAGCCTTTGGAATCCAGTTCTTCGTGAGAGCTCGTAGAAGTTTGTAAATCTTCTCATGGTTATTGTATTCCTTGTCTAGAGAAGACAAAGGGTTTACAATATCCAAAAATCTTGTAAACATTTGAGTGATGGATTTGCTTGGCTTCATCTTGAACGCCTCATACTCCTGAGTAAGTCGACTGATCTTTGACTCATTGACTTGTGTTGTGCCTTCGTGAGTAACTTCGAGAAGTTTCCACACTTTATTGGATGTTTTGCATGTAGACACCATATTAAATTCAGTCCTGTCTAAGGCACAAATAAAGTGTTAATAGCATATGCGTCAAGACTGGCCTGTTTCTTTTCAGCTTCAGTATACTTGTCATGGGGTTTCTCAACCAACTCTCCATCAACAAGAATACGAGGAGGCTTTTTACAGCCATCAATCACAATAGACCATAAGTTAAAATCTAGAGATTTCAAGAAAAAAACTCATGCGTGTTTTCCAGTATGTGTAATTTGTACCATCAAATAGTAGGGGTCTGTTTGTGGCTTCGCCTTCACTTGTGAATTTTATAGTTGCCATGTATGATATAGTAATCTAGCTAACAGCAGTTTAGATAAAAATATAATAACAGTGTTACCTCGCTTTACCTGTATAACCAGCTCTGATACCAATTGTAGAAACCAAATTTAAAGCGCTATACTCTAAAGGGGGTGAATAGAGGATGCAGCAAAAAATTACCTATTAAAAAATGTTAGCAGCAAGATCATAGAATATATATCATATATATGTAAATGAAAAGTAAAGAGCAGAGAGCAGAGAGCAAACACAAGGATGTATAGTGGTTTTCTTCTTGTGAGGACTAGTCCAGTCTAAAGAACTCTAGCTTCCAATTAAAATCTACTATGGAAAAACGCTGCAAGTTTTCCTGCAAAGATCTTGCAACTTCTACAATGCGAGCTTTGATCCGAAGTACTCGACCAACTTCAATTATGAAGTATCTCTCATCAATCAAGTCTCTGATTACAACACTCTAAAACTTCTAAACCGTAACGCACTAGCAAATCGACTAGAGGATTGTAAGTAGCTTGGGATTTAAAAATAAAAGGCTTAGAACACTTTGGAAGAATGTATTAGGCTTAGAGAGAAGAGAAGAGAGATATCTTGAAATGATGGAAATTCTTCTCTATTTATAGGTTTTCTAAAAATCGAACTCGGGACGAATTCGGACCAAACTCGGACCGAATTCTCTTGGTGTTCTGTTAGGGTTTTTGCAAATTGGTTTTTAGCTTTTTGAAAAGTCAAGTAGTTAGAAACTTTTGTAAAAGGTTTATTTTCAAAACAAGGATATTTTGAAAACATTTTGGGGTAGCCTATTTGCCAGTACGACTTGGTGTACATCGTATTCCTAGACTCAATAAATAATAAAAATTACATGAAAAAGGAAGTACAGACTCAATGGAAAAACGACTTTATGTAGCAGTAGCAGTTCTCAACAATTATCCGAGTAGCCCTTATATCGAGACAAGGTTAGATCAACTATTAAAATTAGGTTTGACCATGACCAATGGGCCAACAGATAAAACTTAATGTGTTGTTGAGCTATGAGCCGCTTCTCATCGAGTGCTTCTAATTCTTATAACCGCATATGATCATTATCTTCAGTTGTCAATTCATTGGATAAGGCAATTTGGAGAGGTAGAATTTGGATCTCTGGAGGAAGAACTACTTTACTTTCGCACACCAAGAAAAATGGTGTTGTACCAATTGGGGTCCGTACTGTAGTATGATATGCCCAGAGACATTCACCAAGTTTCTCATTCCAGTCATGTTTATTAGTGGAAAAGAACTTTTTAAGCAACTTGATAATAATATTGTTGAAAACTTTAGCTAATCTATTACCTGCAGGATTGTAACCTATAGAAGCTACATCCTGGATTCAGTTTTTGTCACAAAAACGATAACGATAAATACATGACTTGAAAATTGAGGGCCATTGTCATGAATAATCCTCCAGTGCAACCCAAAGCGATAGATGACATGATGTTTGATAAAAGTGATCACGTTAGAGGTTTTTACTTCAACAAGCGGTATAACTTCTACCCATTTGGAAAAGTAATCAGTTATTGCTAAGAAAAACCGATGACCTCGGGATGAAGGAAGACTGATGGGTCCTATAATATCCATACCCCAAGCTTCAAATGACTACGATACGGCTGTCGGTTGTAAGAACTCCGAAGGTTGATATATGAATTCTGCAAGAATTTGACGGGCATTAAACTTTCTTGCATAATCAATGGCATCAGCTACCATAGTAGTTGAGTAATAACCCAAACATCTTAATCAATCCTATAATTTTGGACCTGGGTGGTGAGCACCATAAGTACCGTCGTGAGCTTCAGAAGTGCCTATTTAGCCGCTTCATCTGATAAACATCGTAGAAGGAGTCCATTATACGAACTTCGATATAGCATCTTAGTTGCACTATCATATACACTACACCAAAACAGTCATTTCCTAACGACTATAACCGTTAGGAAAAAAATTTCTAACGATTTTTTACCGTTGTAAATTTGGCGTAGGGAATTTTCCTAACAACGATTGTAACGATTTTTTATCGTTAGGAAAAAATTTCTAACGGTTAAAAACTGTTTGTAAATTAAAATTTCTAACAGTAAAAAAGCATTACGCAAACAAAATTTTCTAACAGTTAAAATGTGTTATTAAATAACATTTCTAACAGTAAAAAGTGTTGGTAAATAAAATTTTCTAACGATAGAAAAGTGTTGGTAAGGGTGACTTTGCAACAATAAATAACCGTTAGAAAATTTAACATAAACTTTTAAATTCCTAAAAGTTTTTTATCGTTATAAATAGAAAAAATGTTTTTAAAAAAATTGGTAGCTGTATTGATCCTGAACTTTCAGATCTCAATTACCAACTAATATTTATTATGTGTACAATTTACACAAGATAATCCGCACATACACATTCAAAATTAATAAATAATGCCGTTAGTTGCATCTATAGATAATCATATTCACAGGTACAATTATTCTTCATAAAATAGTGTTTCAGCATATCCATTACATAACATCTTGTGGTACAAAAAGGAAAAAACCAACCAAAATTTATAAGACGAACTGTTGTCACTACAAGAAAAAAGGCCATTCTTGACGGTTATTTCTTTTCAAGAAAGGCTTATCTTGACGGTTGTGGATCCGTCAACTAGGCCAGAGTCAAAAAAAGTCTGCCCTTTTTCTTGAAGGTTGCTGGATTCATTTTTTTTTACGGTTTTAAACTGTCAACTAAGAAAATTTTCGTGACCGTTTTTAGCCGTCAAGGTAAACATAAACTTTTCTTGACTCTGGCCTAGATGACGGGTAATAACCATTAAGAAAACCTTTTCTTGACATTTAAAAACCATCAAGAAATAATATTTGTAGCAAAATTCAGATTTTTTTAACATTTTATAACCATAAATGCTTCTTTTTGGTAGTTACCAAACACATATAATATCAATATAATCCATAAGATAGCAAACATCAAAGAACTACAATATATAAATTTTATATTAACAAATATGTGTTCGTACACCAAAATATCCAACCACGTCCTAATAACCAAAGTATATATTTTTTTTGTACAACATCTTAAACATCCAAAACCTATGTTTATAGAAGTAAACCAAAATACATCTGAACATGGAGCACATCCTTCCCATCACAGCACAAGCTTCTTTTTCCATGTAGTTCCTAAGATCACAAAAGAAATAGATATAATCAGTACGAGTGTTTGTATAAACTGATATCAACTGTATCAGAGAACGAAAAGTTTAGAAACATTATGTCCAGATCATAGAACAAAAATTCACAAAGAATTGCCTAGTTCAGATTTTGATGTGAGAACTGCTCAAAAGAGATTAAATAAAACAAGCCGAGATCATAAAATTGCTAAAAAAAATATTTAAATAAAAATAGAGAGACAGTACCAGTGCAGAGACAGTACCAGTGCAGAGACAGATAAGTTCATAGTGCAAACAGATCCCACGTGAAACTAAGTGAAACGTAAATGTCCAGATCATAAGACATGCCAAAATACATATATATCATTTTCATCGTAACTTAAGTTACTAAATCATTCATATTGGTTATGATATGAGCTTAACTCAGCTCAATATCAGTCGTTAGTGTGAAGTGCAGTACAGTTCTGTAGTATGCATTGTAGTGAGTGTAGTATTGTATCCGAATCATAGTATCAGCTATGTGTAGTGTAGTGCGGTGGTGTACAATGTATGTAGTGTATCAGTGACCAGTGTACATCCGCAACCAGTGCAACAATGTAGTGTAGCTCATTCCCTTTCCCATATCAGAGCAAGTATCTGTGTTAACACTAAACACTCCAATTAATCCAAACATCTCAGTTATTAGGCTCAATAGATAGTTAGTTACCAATTATGTAAATCACGAGCTATATATAGAGAGTGAGAGAGAAAGTAGTAGTAGACAGAGTGTGAAGATTTGTTCTCCATTTCCAGTTTTAGTCAATGATTGTAAGTTTTCTTTACATTTTTGAATCAATAAAAACCCTAGCTACAAATTTCCTAATCCAACTATTTTTCTTCTTCAATTGTGTACAATTCATGGCCAATTTCTTTTAAGCAAGTTAGTGAAGATCTAACTTTATTGTAATTGACGCACTCTACAGTTCTACTTAAAAGCATAAGCACCATGCAGAGATGAGGGCAGTCAATAAGTAGGTACTACCTAGTAAATCTTCTGGTTAACTAAGATGGAATCTAATAATGTCCATAAATTTTTCATGAAAACTAAATATTTTTTAAACTACTATAAGTAGAAAATAACTGAGAAACATTCAACAGTTGTAGTACATAGAAAATACAGCCCAATTGTGTGTTTTGGCAAGCCTTCTAGCAAAGAGCATTTATGCAGTATGCAACGTGTGCTCGAGGTCTTGTAGCTGAAACAACCTCAAAAGTAGATGCATCAAAGTATTATCAAGCAAAGTCTAAGTAGAAACAATAATTACAAAAAAAAAATTAATAGCCCACATCAAAGACTACTGTAACAGAAAAGTGTTCACCCCAACTTAAAAATGAGGACAAGGATAGGGGGTGAAATGACTCACAACGTATATGATTCTTGCCAGCAGTTCAATATGGTTGGTGGCCTTGATAATTGCAACATCTAGTTCCTGGAAAATTAAAATAGCGTAAGAAGAATGTACAACAAAGCCAATTTAGAAATCAATAATCATCAACAAAATGCTGCAGCAAATTTTTTTGCCAACAATACGTCAGATTAAACATATCTGAATCTTTATTCTGAGATGCTTATCACATAAATATGTAACATAAGACAATACTCATGTTTATGCCCAAAAAAAATCACTATGTAAACATCGAATTTGTTGAAATTAGTGACTGGTTACATTTGATCCTTCAAAAGACAACACAAACAAGACCATGGTAAAAGAAAATGCCAACAAGATGACAAAAGACCGCAGGTTGAAGCAAAATGTTGCCAGGTTACTTGAAGCAAAGTGTACAGGCAAGCAAGTCCAAGTCACTTCGTGACACAGGCTCAGCAGATATGTATCGAGTGCCAGTTCTCCAAAACCAACCTCCATATATATGTCAACTTGAATGGGGTTTTAAAAAGTCGATAAACTTTGGAAATCAGGAGGCACACAAGCAGCATGACAAGTTTGAGGTATTATACACTCGGATCTCGAACATTTTGGGATTATAGAGCAGGGCACCAAATATTAGGGTCCAAAGGAGGTTCTGAAGTTCAGAAATGGTGAATGGTGCAAGATCAATTGATATTCAATCACTAATGGTTACTTCACCGTATTAAGAATATAAAACACTTTGAACTATATTAATGCATAGCTGTAAAATTTTCCCATGAAGAAGATTCACTAATGAAACAAAGAAATGAAAACAAAATGCTCACACGACTTCTAAATGTCAAGAGGATGGAAATTGCGTGGCAAGAATTTAATATAGGAATAACCATCACGAGCAGCAAGAAAATGAAAGTAAAATATTATTTACACTAACATATACCCTTTTCTTCCATTCAACTCCCCTCAAGGGCCATGTCCACACTAACATATAATATGTCACACCGTTCTTTACAGCTCAATTGAAATTTATTTTAGTTTACCTCGTAAATGATGCATCTATTGGTCTTGCACATAACCATATCACAGAAAAGGGTTTTCGTAAATTGCTTTATCTTACCACCTCCAACTTCGCACCAATGCTTATTTCTTGTTCGCTCTCTTAATATATAGCCACTCACCATTTCAACAATGCAGATTCCAACACATAAGGCATGGTCATTCTTATATGCACAGTAAATAATATATAGATATTTTATTAGGCATTATGTTCAAGTATCAGAAAACTAAACAAAGAAATTGACCTATTCACATATGCAGCATGTAGGCCATGGGTTCTGATGAGGATTTATCATGCACCACAGCAATGTTGTAAGAATAGTCTAAAGAGAAAATGATATATTGAAACATCAGAAATTACTTACAAGATCACTAAAAGAGCAAGAAAGTGTATGAAGTGCCATAGGTAGTGCTTTGTGCATTTAGAAGTCCAAATGCAACAGTACCTTGTTTAACACTAACAATCCCAACCTTCAGTCCATTCACAGCAGACATGACTAAGGTTCCACAATAAGAAAGTTAGAAAAAGGAAAGGGCAATGACAAAAAAATAGATTTCAAATTGTTTAATGACTACTGTAAGTCAAAACTCAGTGGAAGAAAGTTAGAACTTGTAGTAAACGACTACTCTCCGCAAAACAAAAGTGAAATAAAAGAAAAGAAATATAGTATACCAGACATTGCTGGGGTGACAACTCCATCTGCTATCACCATAGATGTACCGAAGAGAACCAGGATAAGAAGTAGCTTCTTCAGTATCAATGAGGCTTCAAGGCGCTCCTTAATTTTCAAAGACTTTTCCAGCTCGGGTGATGGCACTTTGAGCCGAAAACTTGATATGCGAGCATCAGAAGGTAATTGGTTCGGGTAGCTTTTGCATTTCTGCATATCAGTGAATATAAAGCAAATGTTCCTCTAGTAAATTGGCAAAATATCGAAGTCATCACACAAAATTATATCCTTAGTTCACTAGTTCAACAAGATTGATACAGAAAGGCCCTACCTTAACCATCATCATTGCCCCAAAGAACAACCAAGATATACTTCACCAGAGGAATCAAAATCAAACTGTAAAGTACAAGTGAAAGCGCCCCAAGAACATCTTCTTTCTGATTAATCTGATACTTGTTAAACATGACATCAAAAGTGTACAGTGGGCTTGTTCCAACATCCCTAAATACAACTCCTAGTGTTTGAACAGTGAGAATTATGCTTCTACCAAAATTAAACCCCTGCAGTTAAGTATAATATGCATAGAGAAAAAATATTGGTAAAACATCTATAGAGAAGAGAAGTCAGCCACGTGCTGATGTGGATTTTGAAAAATTAAAACATTGCAAACATGGCAGTTCATGATGGTCAAAGTATCCTAAAAGGATCCAATTTCCCTTCAACTATGTATCAAAAACTGAATTCCTGAAAATATTGATACATATCTAAACAAAAAATTAAGAAATCAGAGGAAGCATTCCTTTATCTAAAGATAAATTCCAGAAAGAGAATAAAAAAATTAAGTGGTTATAGGGATTAAACAATCAAATTTCAGCAAGAGCATCTGCATGTCCTTCAGTAAACAGATGAAAAGTATGCATACCTTGAAGGAGTAGTATATCATATAAATAAATTTGTTGAGTAACCAAATCATCCTTGTTAAGAAAATAAGCATAATAAATTTAAGAAAAATGTCCTACAGAAATACAATTAAAATAGAAGTCTCATATGTGCTATTTATGATCTCGATGAATTGATATGGCGATTATGTGTCCAACACAGCGCTACGTGACATGGACACTACAACATCGTTATGAGTGTCCGTTCTTCCAAGTTCATCTGTATACTTAAGAATGTAGTTATTTCACAAAATAAGACAATGCAAACAGAAACAACCTAAAATCCCTAATCCCCTCAAAATTTTGTTCTTTCCGAAACATAATAAGCAAAAAATGACAGCAGAAGAAATGAAAGAGAGAGCATAAAGAAATCACCATCGGAGAGCCAGCCGGGTCATAAGTGCGGACACGACGATGCTGTGCATCGGCAGAAGCGACTCGATGCAAAAGCCCGACTCCACCAACGACCTCCAAATCCAAATTCAAACCAAGTCAAACAAATAAGTAGACAAAGTTGAGAACAAACCCTAACCCTAGCCTAATTTGAGTACGTACTAGAGGATTCGAGGAGTGGCAGGGAGCCTGAAAGCTGGGGCGGAGGGTTTTGGCTTGGCGGCGGAGGCGAGTTTTGCAGCGTTGCTTCCTGAGCCATCCTTCTCGAATCAAAACCCTAATTTTTTGTAGATCGAAACAATGATCACGCAATGCGATGGCAAAACCCTAACCCTAATTTTGGATGTAGAAGAAGGGAATTTGGGGACGGGGTTCGAGCGAGCGAGAGACAGAGAGAGATTTATTTCTAAGAAGAGAAGAGGGGTTTCCCAATCCCATAGAAGAGGAGCTGCAGTGGTTCCTCGATCGCGGTCCGTCAATATACATTTAACAATTAAAAATACTTTCATAAAATTACTAAAATGGCAGCTAAAATATGGGCGAAAATTTTTCCTCACATGCACTACTTGACGGTTAAAACCAAACTGTCAATAAATGCAATAGGTTTTCTTGACAGTTTCCCTAAAACCGTCAGCATTATGGTAAAATTTTATTATATAACACAAAAGGGGATATTTTTTTGACGTATGTCTAAAACCGTCAAGATAATCGCTTTTCTTGATGGCTTCCCTAAAGACAAAATTCGGATAGAATTCGTTGAGAGAATCTCGGCAAATAGTCATTGCATCCGTAACTGTGGAAAGACCAAGTTTAAAATCCAACGGGCCACTAACCGAACTCGGGACGAGTTCGGGCCAAAGTCGGACCGAATTCTCTTGGTGTTCTGTTAGGGTTTTTACAAATTGGTTTTTGGCTTTTTGAAAAGTCAAGTAGTTAGAAGCTTTTGTAAAAGGTTTATTTTCAAAATAAGGATATTTTAAAAACATTTTGGGGTAGCCTATTTGTCAGTACGACTCGGTGTACATCATATTCCTAGACTCAATATATAATGAAAATTACACGGAAAAAGGAAATACAAACTCAATGGCAAAATGGCTTTATTTAGCAGTAGCAGTTCTCAACAATTATCCGAGTAGCACTTATATCGAGACAAGGTTAGATCAACTATTAAAATTAGGTTTGACCATGACCAATGGGCCAACAGATATAACTTAATGTGTTGTTGAGCTATGAGCCGCTTCTCATCGAGTGCTTGTAATTCTTATAACCGCATACGATCATTATCTTCAGTTGTCAATTCATTGGATAAGGCAATTCAGAGAGGTAGAATTTGGATCTCTGGAGGAAGAACTGCTTCACTTTCGTAGACCAAGAAAAATGGTGTTGGGATCCGTACTGTAGTATGATATGTCCAGAGACATTCACTAAGTTTCTTATTCCAGTCATGTTTATTATAGAAAAAGAACTTTTTAAGCAACTTGATAATAGTATTATTGAAAACTTTAGCTAATCTATTACCTGCAGGATTGTAACCTGTAGAAGCTACATCCTGGATTCAGTTTTTGTCACAAAAATGATAAATGCATGGCTTGCAAATTGAGGGTCATTGTCATGAGTAATCCTCCAGTGCAAACCAAAGTGTAATGCCCATATCTCGTATTACGTATTTGGAATACGTGTACGTATTTTGACCCGTATTGCATGTCTCCCTGCTTGATTTATTTTGGCATTTCATTGATTGTTTTATCTTGGTTCGGTTCGGCCCGACTTGACTTGGTTCGGCTTGGTTTTGCATGGTTCGATTTTTGCTTGATTTTATGTGAACCAAACCACTCCCACCTACTACCATCCTCTTCATAAAATATCCCACCACACATTTCTCTCTCATCATTAACTTTCTTCTTTCCCACCATTACTTCTCCACCAACCTGAGAGAGTGGAGGGCTTAGGCAAGTGCATCTTGCTTCATGGAGGAAGTCCATTTTTATTGTTCCATTGTCTTCCTCATGTGTTTCTAACCCACTTTAGTACTTAGCATTTTTTATTTCTGTGGTTAATTTCTTGTAGATCTAGTTTTGTGGTATTTTTGGTTTCCATGAATTTTGATCTATCAAACTTGCATATTTTTGCTAGTTGATGGTTCTATGTTGCAGAGAATTCCATTTTACTCAAATTTGACCTACGGGAGTCTGGATTTGGGTTCCTATTGTGGTTTGGAGGAGCATGGAGGTCATGGTGTTTTCCGTGGACATGCTCTCTGTGGGAGCCATTAATTGCACTCTGAGCCGCATGGACATATTTGCTTTGAACCGTATGGCCATTTAATTAAATATTTAATTGCATGCATTAGCTGGCCACGTGCAAGTGTTTATTTGCATAGGCCACTAGTTAATTGCCTGAGCCGCATGGCCTTAACAATTATTTTCGGCCGCATAAGCTATTAATAGTTGCTTGGCCATTTTTGTTTGCTGACCATTTTGAGTTATGGCCGCATGGACCATCAACTTTGCATTAGCCTTGCACGTGCTTGCATTGCATGGTCTTTGCATTAGCTTAGCATTGTGCTTGCATTTGCATTAGCTTTGCATGCTTATAAGTTATTGTAGCCGCATGGATACTTACCTGGCCGCATAAGCTATGTTTAACGCATTAATTAATTTGCCTACACAAGTTGGCCGCATAGGCCATAAAATAAAGCTGGAGCCACATAGGTATGCATGGTTGCTTGCATGCTTGCACGTAGGGTCCCTTTATTATTTGCATGCAATGGCATATTTAGCTTTAGTTGCATGCTTTTAGCTTTAGCTTTAGTTGCATGCTTTTATGCTTTTAGCTTTAGCTTTTATGCCATTTATATTATTTAATGCATGCATCAGCCATTAATTAATGGCATGCATTAGCCATTAGTATTTAATTACAAGCTTTTATGCCATTAATATTATTTAATGCATGCAAAGTGCATGCTTGCTAAATAGCTTTTGCTGGCCAACTCTTTTAGCCGCATGGGAAATCATTATTGGCCGCATGGCCCTTTATTTTATTGCCATGCATTTTGCAAGCAAGCAAATGCTTGCATGCATGGCCTGGACACATTATTGGCCGCATACACTTGATGAGCCGCATGGGTTATTAGCTTGGCCGCCTGCATTTTGCTTGCGTCAGCAATATTATTTTGCAAGCCATTGTATTATTTGCATGCATGCTTGTGCATTTAATTAATAGTTTGGCAACTTTGCATGCATTTGCATGCATTAGTGCTAGGCCAATATTGCATTTGGCCGCATGGTTGCTTGCATGCTGGCCGCATATGCCCCTCTCTAATATTGGCTAGCCGCATATGCACCCCTCCAATAATTGCCCAGTCGCTTATGGCCAACTGCTTGCATAGCCAGTTAAATAATAATTTCTGGCCGCATGACTGCTTGCATGAATATTTAATTTCTAGCCACATGGTATACTTGCATTAATTGTGGGTCCACTATCTTTTGTCTTATTTATCTTTACAATTATATTATGATTGATAGTGACTTGCTGGCCGCATGTAATAATTTTTCCTGAGCCGCATGAGTCCACGTCCTTGCTCCTGCTAATATTTAATTACCACTTGTATGCTTATGCCGCATTAATTTAAGTGTGTTCCCTGACACGATGGTGACCCGTTGTGGTACACTTTTGACATGACTTGATAGTGGTCCGACGTGGCGCACTCCTGACAAATAAATTTGACATAATAATTGATATGATAAACATGACATGATATATCTCGAAGGCTGTTGCGACAGCCAGCTTGACATAACAGGAATGAATGATCTGGACATCGTGGACGATTGTGCTTGTACAAATAAACCCGTCTTGTCTTGCATCATGTCTAGGACAGGGACCCCTGAGTACCACGGTCAGGGGTACCTACTAAAAAGGACTAAGGCTAATTACTAGAATAATCCAGTAGTCATGAAGAGATTTCCCAGCTACAGGCAATCCCGTTACCTGGGCATGCTTGGGATCTGTAGCCTGCCGTCGAGTAGGGCATATTTCCAGCACACTGTCATGTGTTGCACTCTCTAAGTCACCTAAGGGTACATGCGTTTCCTGGACGATGTACCCACTTGAATTCAACCCCTAATTTTGACCTGGGTAACATGGATGGTCTGCAGGGCTTGTGGCTGTGGAATAATCTCGCTGCATCTTGCTAGTAACTAGGCCTGTGATAACCCTAGTTAGTTAAAGTATCAAGCCGTACTTATTGCTTGGCCGTGAATTGTTGGATGGAGTCTAAATCAGTCTAGTCTTGTCTTGATCCTGTATAAGATTGTTATCTGACCTGATTTCTTATTTTACATTGCCGATAAATGGTGGAAGAAACCAAGTTCTGTTCAGACGAAAGGTTACAACCCCGGTCCTTGTTTGGTATACGGGTTGTAACCTGGTTATCTGAATAGTCCCATGGTTATCTCATCGTATATCACCTGTCATGCTTTTCCTTAATTATTGTCTTTTATTATGTAATTATATTCTTGTGCTAATTTGTTGGTTTTAGTTCCTAAGTGAAGCCTCCTTTGTGGCACTTGCTCTTTCTGGGGTCTGACCCAGCTGGTTTTGTATGGACTGATTTTGGAGCAGTTCCAGAGGATCTACCGGTTTTTCCGCCAGATGGTGACCACTAGACGGAATCCTGGCAACGAGTGGGTTTATTTTGGCTCTCCCACTCTATTGTAAAAATATTCTTTTGAGGCGTTTAGCCGACGAGCAAGTGTTAGCTCGTGTACATTTTTATTTACTGTCTGCCTACGGGCTGTAACATGATTGTCAACCTAGGGTTGATCATCTATGATGAAACTCTTGCTAGTCCTCACATTTTGTAACGACTAGCTTCATGATCAGCTGAATATGTAATGTTTGGGACGCCTTACTATTGTATATTTGGTGATCTTACATCTTGTAACATTTATTTGCTTGCTTGTGATTGAGATACTAGGCTTGTTCATGACAATAAGAGACTGTTGGATTATAGTTAAACCCTCATATATCTAGACAGCCGTGACCGTATAGTGAGGTGGATTCCATTTCATTATACGTAGCTGGCTATATCTGCCCCCGCTTTCTAGTATTCTGGTTCTGGGGCGTGACACAAAGCGATAGATGACATGATGTTTGATAAAAGTGATCACGTTAGATGTTTTTACTTCAACAAGCTGTATAGCTTCTACCCATTTGGAAAAGTAATCGATTATTGCTAAGAAAAACCGATGACCTCGGGATGAGAGAGGACTGATGGGTCCTATAATATCTATACCCCAAGCTTCAAATGGCTATGATACGGCTGTCGGTTGTAAAAACTCCGAAGGATGATATATGAATTCTACAAGAATTTGACAGGCTTTGAACTTTCTTGCATAATCAATGGCATCAGCTATCATAGTAGTTCAGTAATAACCCAAACGTCTTAATCGATCCTGTAATTTTGGACCTGACTGGTGAGCACCATAAGTATCGTCGTGAGCTTCAAATGTGCCTATTTAGCCTCTTCATCTGATAAACATCGTAGTAGGAGTCCATTATACGAACTTTGATATAGCATCTTAGTTGCACTATCATATACACTACACCAAAACAGTCATTTCCTAACGACTACAACTGTTAGGAAAAAAATTTCTACTGGTTTTTTACTGTTGTAAATTTGGCGTAGGGAATTTTCCTAACAGCAATTGTAACAGTTTTTTGTCGTTTGGAAAATAACTTCTAACAGTTAAAAACTGTTGGTAAATTAAATTTTCTAATAGCAAAAAATTTTGAACGATTTTTTACCGTTGTAAATTTAGCGTAGGGAATTTTCCTAACAGCAATTGTAACGATTTTTTACAGTTAGGAAAATAATTTCTAACGGTTAAAACTTTTGGTAAATTAAATTTTCTAACAGTAAAAAAGCGTTGGTAAATAAATTTTTCTAACAGTTAAAAAGTGTTATTAAATAACATTTTCTAATAGTAAAAAGTGTTAGTAAATAAAATTTTCTAACTATAGAAAGGCGTTGGTAAGGGGGAATTTGCAACAGTAAATAACCGCTAGAAAATTTAACATAAACTTTTAAATTCTTGATAGATTTTTATCGTTATAAACAGAAAAAATATTTTTTAAAAAAAATTGGTAGCTCTATTGAGCCTGAACTTTCAGATCTCAATTACCAACCAATATTTATTATGAGTATAATTTACACAAGACAATCCGCACATACACATTCAAAATTAATAAATAATACCATTAGTTGCATTTATAGATAAACATATTCACAGGTACAATTATTCTTCATATAATAGTGTTTCAGCATATCCATTACGTAACATCTTGTGGTTTAAAAAGTAAAAAAAAACCAACCAAAATTTATAAGATGAACTGTTGCCACTACAAGAAAAAAGGCCATTCTTGACGGTTATTCCTTGTCAAGAAAGGGTTATGTTGACGGTTGTGGATCTGTCAACTAGGCCAGAGTCAAGAAAAGTCTGTCCTTTTTCTTGATGGTTGTTGGATTCATTTTTCTTGACAGTTTTAAACCGTCAACTAAGAAAATTTTCTTGACCATTTTTAGCCGTCAAGGAAACATAGGAAAAAACCCGTCAAGGTAAACATGAACTTTTCCTGACTCTGGCCTACATGACGCGTAATGACCGTTAGGAAAACCTTTTCTTGACATTTAAAACCCATCAAGAAATAATATTTTGTAGCAAAATTCAGATATTTTTTGACATTTTATAACCGTCAATGCTTCTTTTTGCTAGTTACCAAACACATATATTATCAATATAATCCAAAAAATCGAAAACATCAAAGAACTATAATACATAAATTTTATATTAACAAATATATGTTAGTACACCAAAATATCCAACCACGTCCTAATAACCAAAGTATATATTTTTTGTACAACATCTTAAACATCCAAAACCTATGTTTATAGAAGTAAACCAAAATACATCTGAACTCAGAGCATATCCTTCCCATCACAGTACAAGCTTCTTTTTCCATGTAGTTCCTTAGATAACAAGAGAAATAGATATAATCAGTATGAGTATTTGTATAAACTGATATCAACTGTATCAGAGACCGAAAAGTTTAGAAACATTATGTCTAGATCATAGACCAAAAATTCACAAAGAATTGCCTAGTTCAGATTTTGATGTGAGAACTGCTCGAAAGAGATTAAATAAAACATGCCGAGATCATAAAATTGCTAAAAAATAATTTAAATAAAAATAGACAGACAGTACCAGTGCAGAGAAAGATAAGTTCATAGTGCAAACAGATCCCACATGAAACTAAGTGAAACGTAAATGTCCAGATCATAAGACATGCCAAAATACATATATATCATTTTCATCGTAACTTAAGTTACTAAATCATTCATATTGGTTATGATATGAGCTTAACTCAGCTCAATATCAGTCATTAGTGTGAAGTGCAGTACAGTTCTGTAGTATGCATTGTAGTGAGTGTAGTATTGTATCCGAATCATAGTATCAGCTATGTATAGTGTAGTGCGGTGGTGTATCAATGTATATAGTGTATCAGTGACCAGTGTACATCCATAACCAGTGCAACAATGCAGTGTAGCTCATTCCCTTTCCCGTATCAGAGCAAGTATCTGTGTTAACACTAAACACTCCAATTAATCCAAACATCTCAGTTATTAGGCTCAATAGATAGTTAGTTACCAATTATGTAAATTACGAGCTATATATATATAGAGAGAGAGAAGTAGTAGACAGAGTGTGAAGATTTGTTCCCCATTTCAAGTTTTAGTCAATGATTGTAAGTTTTCTTTATATTTTTGAATCAATAAAAACCCTAGCTACAAATTTCCTAATCCAACTATTTTTCTTCTTTAATTGTGTACAATTCATGACCAATTTCTTTTAAGCAAGTTAGTGAAGCTCTAACTTTATTGTAATTGACGCACTCTGTAGTTTTACTTAAAAGCATCAGCACCATGCAGAGATGAGGGCAATCAATAAGTAGGTACTACCTAGTAAATATTCTGGTTAACTAAGATGGAATCTGATAATGTCCATAAATTTTCCATGGAAACTAAATATTTTTTCAACTAATATAAGTAGAAAATAACTGAGAAACATTCAACAGTTGTAGTACATAGAAAATACAACCCAATTGTGTGTTTTGGCAAGCCTTCTAGCAAGAGCGCATTTATGCAGTATACAACGTGTGCTCGAGGTCTTGCAGCTGAAACAACCTCAAAAGTAGATGCATCAAAGTATTATCAAGCAAAGTCTAACTAGAAACAATAATGTACAAAAAAAAATTAATAGCCCACAACACCAAAGACTACTGTAACCCAAAAGTGTTGACCCTAACTTAAAAAGGTGGACAAGGATAGAGGGTGAAATGACTCAACGTATATAATTCTTGCCAGCAGTCCAATATGGTTGGTGGCCTTTGTAATGCCCAGTCACAAAATACTTAGGACTAAGTACGTAGACATGTCAGCTGCATACATACGAAGTATACTCCAATATATGGAATCCTCGTATGTATACATAAGATGTAAAATTCAGTAAACCATGGCACACTAATAATCTCATCCACAAATAAGGAAGAAAGAATTTATAATAACTTATGAATTGTTATTTACATGGGCGGAGACAAATCCACTATCAACTAAAAGAGAGAGATACATAATGGAGGAATTTTGGCTAGCGATGGAAAGACGATCCAAATGCAATCATCCTCAAAGAAAGTATAGATCATAGTCTTGGCTAGAACACATGCGGAACATCACAAAAGCACACACCTGGAGTGTCACGCCCCAGAACCAGAATACTGGAGAGCGGGGGCAGACATAGCCAGCTACGTATATGAAATAGAATCCATCTCGCTATACGGTCACGGCTGTCTAGGATACATGAGGGTTTATCTACAAGCCAGCAGTCTCCTAAGGTCATGAACAAGCCTATTGTCTCAATCACAAGCAAGTAAGTAAAAGTTACAAGATGTATGATCATTAAATATACAATAATAAGGCGTCCCAAATATTACATATTCAGCTGATCATGAAGCTAGTCGTTACAAAATGTCAGGACTAGCAAGAGTTTAGTCATACATGATCAACCCTAGGATCTGTTAATCATGTTACAACCCGTAGGCAAACAGTAAGTAAGTGCAATCGAGCTAAACAGGTGCTCGTCGGCTAAACGCCTCAAAAGAATATTTCTACAATAGAGCGGAAGAGCCAAAAATAACCCACTCGTTGCCAGGGTTCCGTCTAGTGGCCACCATCTGGCTGGAAGGTCGGTAGATCCTCTGGAGCTGCTCCGAAATCTGGCCACACAAAACCAGCTGGGTCAGACCCCAGAAAGAGCAAGTGCCACAAAGGAGCTTCACTTAAGAACTAAAACCAGCAATCAGCACAAGATATAAATAAAAGTAAGAACTGGAAAATACACCAGGATGATATACGACGAGATAACCATGGAACTATTCAGATAGCCAGGTTACAACCCGTAAACCACACAAGGACCGGGGTTGTAACCTTTCGTCTGAATGGAGCTTGGTTTCTCACCATTTATCGGTAAAATAAATACAAGCATTCTGGTCATGTAACAGTTTGGAACAAGATCAAGGCAAGACTAGACTGGTTAGACTCCATCCAATCACTTCACGGCCAAGCAAGAACTACGGCTTGATACTTTAACTAACTAGGGTTGTCACAAGCCTAATTACTAACAAGATGCGGCGAGATTATTCCACAGCCACAAGCCCTGCAGACCATCCAGGTCACCCAGGTCGAGAGATTAGGGTTGAATTCAGGTGGGTACATCGTCCAGGAAATACATGTACCCTTAAGTAGCTTGAAGGGTGCAACACATGACAGTGTGCTGGAAATGTGCCCTACTCGACGGCAGGCTACAGATCCCAAGCGCACCCAGGTAACGGGATTGCCTGTAGCTGGGAGATCTCTTCATGACTAATGTATTAATCTAGTTGTTAACCTTAGTCCATTTTAGTAGGTACTCCTGACCGTGGTACTCAGGAGTCCCATCCTAGACATGATGCAAGACATGACTGGTTTATTTGTACAAGCACAATCACCCACGGTGTCCAGGATGTTCATTCTTGTCAAGTCATGTCATGTCAGGTAGCCGTCGCAACAGCTTATCAAGATATAACATGTCAGGTTTATCAGGTCAAGTGTACTTGTCAGGAGTACGCCACGACGGGCCACTATCAGGTCATGTCAGGTCATGTCAGGTCATTATGTCAGGAGTGTACCACTACGGGTCACTATCGTGTCATGCTCAGGTATCATTTCCAAACATATCAAGTAAATTCATGATTATCAAGTTCAGGTCAAAAGGCGTAAGGATATAAAATGGACGTTAAATATCTAATAAAATATCAATATACAGGGCTATAAATCCAGGATAAGGAAAATAAAACCAAACTGACATGCTAATATAAGATCAAGTCTGCCAAAGGCCATACGTTCAGGTAGGCATACGCTCAGGTAAGCATACGCTCCCAAAGGGCAGCGTAAAAGGCAGCGTATGGAGGTCACAAGGCTCTCGGGTTGAACCAGGGTGACAAGATAGGCAAGCGTACGCTCAAGCCAGCGTACGCTCAAAGCCAGCGTACGCCTTGCTCGCTCAAGCTAGCGTACCAAGGCACGCGTACGCTCAAGCTAGCGTACGCTCAAGACATGCTGCCAACAGGCAGCGTATCAAGGTGAGCGTACGCTCACTAAGGAGCAGCGTACGAAGGCACGCGTACGCTCGCTAAAGAGCAGCGTACGAAGGCTAGCGTACGCTCGCTAAAGAGCAGCGTACGAAGGCTAGCGTACGCTCGCTAAAGAGCAGCGTACGACTCAGCGGCATAAGCTAAAAAGCTAGCTCACTGTTCACAGTCTTCTCCAGAGGACAAGAACAGCAAGAACTGCAAGAACTCCAAGGATGGAACCTAAAACTCCAAATGCTCATTACTTGGTCAAAACAAGTCCGAATCCAACCTCCCAAAGGTCAAAATTGGGTAGAATAAAATTATCTACAACATGGAACCATCCAAACTTGAAAACAAGGAAGTTTAATAGATCAAAACCATCAAAATCTGAAAATACTAAATGGTAGATCTACAAGAATCAAAGCCTCAAAACGGAAAATGACAAGTTCTAATGTGGTTTAGAATCATGAGAAGAAGCTAATGGAACCATAAAATGAGTTCTCTTGTGGAAGCAAGTTGCACTTGCCTAAGGGTTGGGGAGTTGTGGAGAGGAAGGAAGAAGAAGAAATAAATGAGAGTTATGGAGGAGAGAGAAGGTTGGTGGAGAAATAAATATCATGGGTTGGTGGTAGGTAGGGGGTTCACCTTGGTCCATGATGGACCAAGCAACCAGCTGGCCAAATCAAACCAACCCAAACCGAGAGTAAACAAGCCAAGCCAAACCAAGGAGATATGCAATTACAAGATAAAATACGTATACGTATTCCAAATACGTAATACGAACAACAGGCATTACAACTCTACCCACCTTAAAAGAATTCCGTCCTCAGAATTTAATTAAAAGGCTAGAGGGGCAAGAACAAGCTACACTATTCACAGGCAATTATACTAGGCAATCAATCAATCATGCAAGCAAGGAATTGATGGCATGAGGCATAAGAAAGACATTATACCTCACGAGTCAAACAAGTCGGGATATCGCGATCGGATATCATCCTCACGCTCCCACGTTGACTCACCCAAAGAGTGATGACCCCAAACAACTCGGACTAACTTGATAGTCTTGTTCTTGAGGATCTTCTCTCTTCGATCCAATATAGACACGAGCCTCTCCTCATACGAAAGGTTGGTACCAACAACCAATTCCGAATGATCTAGGATGTGGCTCGGGTCCGGGATATACCGTCGTAATTGGGATACATGGAACACGTCATGCACCTCGCTTAGCGACGGTGGAAGAGCGAGACGATAGGATACATCTCCTACTCGCTCCAGAATGTCGAACGGTCCTATATACCTAGGACTAAGCTTTCCCCGCACGCCAAAACGAATGACGCCACGGTTAGGCGAAATCCTCAGGAATACATGATCGCCAACCGAGAACTCGAGAGGGCGCCGATGAGAATCGGCCCAATGGCGCTGGCGATCTTGGGCAACTCGAAGGTGATTTTTGACTCGCCTGATCACTTCAACGGTCTGAGCAATCATTTCTGGACCAAGCATCTGCCTCTCTCCCACATCATCCCAGGCTAACGGGGATCTGCACTTCCTGCCATACAGTGCCTCGAATGGTGCCATCTGGATACTGGCCTGGAAACTATTATTGTACGAGAATTCCACCAGGTGCAAGTGATCTTCCCATGAACCACCGAAGTCAAGTGTACAGGACCGCAACATGTCTTCAAGAGTCTGGATCGTGCGCTCCGACTGGCCATCTGTCTGCGGGTGATATGCTGAGCTAAACTGGAGGTGAGTCCCCAAACTCTCTTGCAAGCTACGCCAAAAGTGCGACGTAAATCTTGAATCTCGATCCGAAGTGATACTGACAGGAACACCGTGCAATCTGACAATCTGCCTGAGGTACATCTCTGCTAACTGAGCCGTCGACTGACCAACTCTGAATGGGAGAAAGTGAGCTACCTTCGTGAGCCGGTCAACTATAACCCAAATAGCATCTCTACCAGCTGGGGATCTAGGTAATCCAGTCACGAAATCTATGGTCACATGCTCCCACTTCCATTCTCGAATCGGTAAGGGCTGAAGAAGTCCAGCTGGTCTCTGATGTTCGGCTTTAACTTGTTGGCAAACCAAACACCGAGAGACAAACCGAGCTATCTCCCGCTTCATGCCATTCCACCAAAAATGCTGCCGGATATCATGGTACATCTTCGTACTGCCGGGATGGATGGAATACTGAGAACTATGCGCCTTTGACATGATCTTCTGTCTGATATCTCCACTGGGTACACAAAGACGCTTATCATATCGAAGTGTACCATCCTCATAAATGCATAACTCTGGTCTTCGTCCTGCCTCACACTCTGCTCTGAGTCGCTGAAGCTTAGAATCTGCTGACTGTGCCATCCGGATCCTCTCAACTATAGTGGACTGAACTTGCATACTGGCCATTAATGCCACACTGGAAGGGAGAACAACTTCTATGTCCATCTTCTGAAGATCTGCTAACAGCTCTGGTTGCGCTGTTAGAAAATAAGCTCCGGCTCTCCTGCTCAATGCATCTGCTACGACATTGGCCTTCCCAGGATGATACTGCAAGCTGACATCATAATCCACAAGAAGCTCCAGCTACCTCCTCTGACGCATGTTAAGATCCTTCTGGGTGAAAACATACTTCAGGCTCTTGTGATCGGTGAAAATCTCTACCCTATCTCCATACAAGTAGTACCTCCACAACTTAAGTGCAAACATCACTGCTGCCAGCTCCAAGTCATGGGTTGGGTAATTCCTCTCATGATCACGAAGTTGTCGTGACGCATAAGCTATTACCTTTCCATGCTGCATCAGAACACATCCTAAGCCTCTGCCTGAAGCATCACAGTACACTGAAAACCCTCCGGTTCCATCTGGAAGCGTGAGAATAGGAGCTGTTATCAGGCCTCGCTTCAACTGCTCAAAAGAACTCTGACACTCTGCTGTCCAAGAAAACTGCGCATCCTTGCGGGTCAACTGGGTCAATGGCGCTGAAATTCGAGCAAAGTCTGAAACAAATCACCGGTAGTAGCCGGCCAAGCCAAGAAAACTACGAATTTCTGCCACTGTGCTAGGTACTGGCCATATTTCAATGGCCAAGATCTTCTGGGGATCCACTTCAACTCCTCCTCGGGTGATGATATGACCCAAGTACGAAATGCGATCGAGCCAGAACTCGCATTTACTGAACTTAGCATATAACTGGTGCTCTCTGAGAGTCTGAAGAACCACACGAAGATGCTGCTCATGCTCCGCCTCACTCTTGCTGTAGACCAGGATGTCATCCAAGAACACGATCACGAACTGATCCAAGTAAGGCATGAAAATACGATTCATGAGGTCCATGAATACTGCCGGCGCATTGGTTGCTCCAAAAGGCATAACAAGGAACTCCCAATGCCCATATCTCGATCTAAAAGCTGTCTTCGGGATGTCCTGCTCTCTGACTCTGATCTGATGATAACCTGAGCGCAAATCAATCTTCGAGAATACTGAAGCCCCCTTGAGTTGATCAAACAAGTCATCTATCCTCGAAAGAGGGTATCTGTTCTTGATTGTCACTGAATTCAAGGTACGATAATCAACACATAACCTGGACGTACCATCCTTTTTTTTCACAAAAAGCATCGGGGCTCCCCAAGGCGATCCACTAGCACGAATGAATCCCTTGGTTCTGAGTTCTTCAATCATCTTGTACAATATCTCTAACTCTGACGACGCCATCCTGTAGACTCTCTCTGACACTGGGGCTGTCCCGGGAATCAAGTCTATAGTGAACTCGATCTCCCGCTCCGGAGGCATACCTGGAAGTTCTTCTGGGAAAACATCTGGAAACTCCTCGACTATCCTGGGCAACGGAACTGCTGCTACTGCCATCCGCAATACTGGAGGAGATGACTCAACCTCACCTCGAGAGAAAGAAAACTCCGACTCTCCTGGAATGCTAAAAACAACCCTACCAATATGGCAGTCTATTCTAGCATACTGGTTCCTCAACCAATCCATCCCTAGGACCACATCATAATCGGCCATCGGGAACTCAATCAATCTAGCGGGGAACTCTCTACCGCTAACTACGATCCGACACGAGGAAAACACTCTATCTACTCCCACAAGTCCGTTACCAGTAAGTATATTGAGCCTTACTGATAATGACTCGGGCTCCAATCCTACCCGTGTCGTGAATCGTGCAGACATAAATAAATGCGATGCACCAGAATCAAATAAAGCTGAAGCTGGAAAGGAGTTGACGAGAATAGTACCTGCCACTACCTCTCCTGGTGCCAATCCTTCCTCCACGGTCATCACCATAGCCTGACCGTGCCCTCGGGGTGCTGGTCCCCTCTGCTGAAATCTCGCTGCCTGCTCTGACTCTGGGCTTGGACTTGTGCATACTGCTGGGGGTTCTGCTGCTGGAACACTTGGGTCTGAGGCGGCAAGGGCCTCGGCAATGGATACTGCTGCTGATGGACCGGAGCTGGTCCTCTCACCGAAGAGCTAGAAGGGTTGGATGAGGATGAACCACTCCTGTTTGGGCAGGATCCAACCCTTTGGTCTGGTGCTCCACAAGCCAGACACAATCCCTGTGCCCTGCGACATTCTGCCACCATATGGCCTGGCTTCCCACAATGAGAACAACCCACTGCGGAAGATTGCTTCTGCTTCTGCTGCTGCTGCTGAGGGTACGTCGGGGTTGAATGCTGAATCGACGTCACTGAGGCTGCTCGCCTCGGAGCTCCAATAGTCAAAGCCCTGGCTGCCGGGGCTGGTGCTGAAGACTGATTCATCTGGCCGTGAGATCTCTTCCGACCTCCGACCCTATCCACAATCCTCTGGGAGGTATACTCATGCCTCCGGGCTGCTCTCAAGACTGCATCAAAAGTCTGATGCTCAAACTGCTCAACTGCCAACAAGATCTCCAGGTGAAGCCCCTGCTGGAATCGCTGGGCTCTATCATACTCGGTTGCCACCAAGGTGGGAGCAAACCGACTGAGTCTGGAAAACTCGGCCGCATATCCATCGACCGTTCTGCCTCCTTGCTTCAAGTTGGTGAATCGGGTCTGTAGATCGTACCGAGCTACAGCATCAAAATACTTGGTCTGGAATCTCTCCCGGAATACTGCCCAAGCAATGGGGGCTGCTAATCCAACGGCCTGCGCTGCCCACCAGCTACGGGCAAGATCTAACAACTGCAGGCGCACAACTGCCACCTTCTCGTTCTCTGGAGTCCTGGCTGCTTCTAGAATCACTTCTGTGTCCTGAAGCCAAGCATCTGCCGCGATAGCATCTTCACTACCGTCAAAGAAGGAGGGTTCAAGCACTTGAAGCTGTTGGCAGCGCTGTTACCCTGATGACCACCCCGGGTCAAAGCATCCGCCACTGCCTGTTGCAAGGCATCTCCACGACGATCTTGAGAAGCTATCAAGGTCCTGACGAGTCCTACTAATGTGCCATCATCAGGCCCGGCAGGCTGAACTGGCTGGACTGGTGGCTCTCTGCCGGAAGGTACGACTCTGGAGGCTACTCCGGAATGCTGGGCTTGATCTCCAGGTTGCTGCTGGTCCGCGGGAGGTGCTCCGCCTTGTTGGTCGGCAGGTCCACGAACAATGCCGCTGAAGAAGACGACATAGGGAACAATAAGGAAGGACCAGGACAGATCAACGATACATGCATATGATCAGGACAAGAATCCAGGGATTCAGAAGATACGAGCAGAGATCAAGGACGAATACTGATTGAGACATCTATTCGGTAAACCCTCACATATCTTGATTTACAAGACCTGCATGGGCCACCACTTAAACCATGTCACGCCCCAGAACCAGAATACTGGAGAGCGGGGGCAGACATAGCCAGCTACGTATATGAAATGGAATCCATCTCGCTATACGGTCATGGCTGTCTAGGATACATGAGGGTTTATCTACAAGCCAGCAGTCTCCTAAGGTCATGAACAAGCCTATTGTCTCAATCACAAGCAAGTAAGTAAAAGTTACAAGATGTATGATCATTAAATATACAATAATAAGGCGTCCCAAATATTATATATTCAGCTGATCATGAAGCTAGTCGTTACAAAATATCAGGACTAGCAAGAGTTTAGTCATACATGATCAACCCTAGGATCTGTTAATCATGTTACAACCCGTAGGCAAACAGTAAGTAAGTGCAATCGAGCTAAACAGGTGCTCGTCGGCTAAACGTCTCAAAAAAATATTTCTATAATAGAGCGGGAGAGCCAAAAATAACCCACTCGTTGCCAGGTTCCGTCTAGTGGCCACCATTTGGCTGGAAGGTCGGTAGATCCTCTGGAGCTGCTCCGAAATCTGGCCACACAAAACCAGCTGGGTCAGACCCCAGAAAGAGCAAGTGCCACAAAGGAGCTTCACTTAAGAACTAAAACCAGCAATCAGCACAAGATATAAATAAAAGTAAGACCTAGAAAATACACCAGGATGATATACGACGAGATAACCATGGAACTATTCAGATAGCCAGGTTACAACCCGTAAACCACACAAGGACCGGGGTTGTAACCCTTCGTCTGAATGGAGCTTGGTTTCTCACCATTTATCGGTAAAATAAATACAAGCATTCTGGTCATGTAACAGTTTGGAACAAGATCAGGGCAAGACTAGACTGGTTAGACTCCATCCAATCACTTCACGGCCAAGCAAGAACTACGGCTTGATACTTTAACTAACTAGGGTTGTCACAAGCCTAATTACTAATAAGATGCGGTGAGATTATTCCACAGCCACAAGCCCTGCAGACCATCCAGGTCACCCAGTTCGAGAGATTAGGGTTGAATTCAGGTGGGTACATCGTCCAGGAAACGCATATACCCTTAAGTAGCTTGAAGGGTGCAACACATGACAGTGTGCTGGAAATGTGCCCTACTCGACGGCAGGCTACAGATCCCAAGCGCGCACAGGTAACGGGATTGCCTATAGCTGGGAGATCTCTTCATGACTAATGTATTAATCTAGTTGTTAACCTTAGTCCATTTTAGTAGGTACTCCTGACCGTGGTACTCAGGAGTCCCATCCTAGACATGATGCAAGACAGGACTGGTTTATTTGTACAAGCACAATCACCCACGGTGTCCAGGATGTTCATTCTTGTCAAGTCATGTCATGTCAGGTAGCCGTCGCAACAGCTTATCAAGATATAACATGTCAGGTTTATCAGGTCAAGTGTACTTGTCAGGAGTGCGCCACGACGGGCCACTATCAGGTCATGTCAGGTCATGTCAGGTCATTATGTCAGGAGTGCACCACTACGGGTCACTATCGTGTCATGCTCAGGTATCATTTCCAAACATATCAAGTAAATTCATGATTATCAAGTTCAGGTCAAAAGGCGTAAGGATATAAAATGGACGTTAAATATCTAATAAAATATCAATATACAGGGCTATAAATCCAGGATAAGGAAAATAAAACCAAACTGACATGCTAATATAAGATCAAGTCTGCCAAAGGCCATACGTTCAGGTAGGCATACGCTCAGGTAAGCATACGCTCCCAAAGGGCAGCGTAAAAGGCAGCGTATAGAGGTCACAAGGCTCTCGGGTTGAACCAGGGTGACAAGATAGGCAAGCGTACGCTCAAGCCAGCGTACGCTCAAAGCCAGCGTATGCCTTGCTCGCTCAAGCTAGCGTACCAAGGCACGCGTACGCTCAAGCTAGCGTACGCTCAAGACATGCTGCCAACAGGCAGCGTATCAAGGTGAGCGTACGCTCACTAAGGAGCAGCGTACGAAGGCACGCGTACGCTCGCTAAAGAGCAGCGTACGAAGGCTAGCGTACGCTCGCTAAAGAGCAGCGTACGAAGGCTAGCGTACGCTCGCTAAAGAGCAGCGTACGAAGGCTAGCGTACGCTCGCTAAAGAGCAGCGTACGACTCAGCGGCATAAGCTAAAAAGCTAGCTCACTGTTCACAGTCTTCTCCAGAGGGCAAGAACAGCAAGAACTGCAAGAACTCCAAGGATGGAACCCAAAACTCCAAATGCTCATAACTTGGTCAAAACAAGTCCGAATCCAACCTCCCAAAGGTCAAAATTGGGTAGAATAAAATTATCTACAACATGGAACCATCCAAACTTGAAAACAAGAAAGTTTAATAGATCAAAACGACCAAAATCCGAAAATACTAAATGGTAGATCTACAAGAATCAAAGCCTCAAAACAGAAAATGACAAGTTCTAATGTGGTTTAGAATCATGAGAAGAAGCTAATGGAACCATAAAATGAGTTCTCTTGTGGAAGCAAGTTGCACTTGCCTAAGGATTGGGGAGTTGTGGAGAGGAAGGAAGAAGAAGAAATAAATCAGAGTTATGGAGGAGAGAGAAGGTTGGTGGAGAAATAAATATCATGGGTTGGTGGTAGGTAGGGGGTTCACCTTGGTCCATGATGGACCAAGCAACCAGCCGGCCAAACCAAACCAACCCAAACCGAGAGTAAACAAGCCAAGCCAAACCAAGGAGATATGCAATTACAAGATAAAATACGTATACGTATTCCAAATACGTAATACGAACAACAGGCATTACATAGAGAGATCACCAGGTCCTCAGAGGGACGTAACAAGATATACAGGAAGAACATGCCATAAATACTGAATATAAACACACCTGGAGAGATCACCAGGTCCTCAGAGGGACGTAACAAGATACAGGAAGAACATGCCATAAATACTGAATATAAATTATGTCATAACATCACAAAGTAAAAATAAACTGTCCCAACCATAACACGGCCCAATATCCCATCATCGAAACAGTAGATTATCCCTACAACCAAACAAGGACAAGGGGTAGCACACTATTCCGTGATGTGATATTGTCTCGTGCCATGACTAGAACGAAGTGTGACATGACATTAACTAAAGTCACCTAACCAATCTAGTATACAATTTTGGAGACATCTCGATGTATGGGCAGGTGAAGGCTGACTCCTCCAAGACTAACTCACAACTCAAGGCACACACACGTCAAGAACCATTACTATCAGCCGGCGTAACTCAAGGCTAGCGGCCCACGTGACCCATCAGTCCACATAGCTCGAGGCTAGTGACCGTCGCGACACGACTACCGTAGCACGCAGTTACTACAGGTTTTAGATTTGGGTAGCCCATACATCTAACTATCTTCACCCTACCAAGGGTCACTGACAAAAGGTAGTCCGCTAAGACTAGGTCCACATGCATATTAAAAGGCAAGCAAGATAATAATTGAAAGCACAATAAAGTACATTATGAAAGCAAATCATGGATCCAACTGAAAATAAACAGGAAATAAATATGCAGTAAATAAAGAAAGATGCAACTAATTATAAATAGTAAATAAGGCAAGGTATCTTGTCCGGTGTTACACCTGGTATGGTGTGATGACCTAACAAGTCCAGTTTTGTCCAATATCCGAGGTCCATGCAAACATGGTCTGAATTCGCGAGGAAATAGAGACGCGTGATCAGTTGCGGTCAAGGGTGATAATCACGAAGAATTTGGGTAGATAGATAGGTATACTAGTTCTCTTTCCTTTTTTTTGAATTTATTTACAATAATTAAAAACGAGACTTTTATTAATCGAACACATTTATAAGTAGGTATAAGTAAAAAATCGTTTTAGGTTTGAAAACTATAAAATAATTTATATACTACTTGAAAATGTGTATGAAAATTTAGGAACTGTCTTTTTATTTTATCCCAATATTTTGAGGCTAATACTTTGAAATTACTGAGAAATTATGGCTAAAACAAACTTGCTTTACAACATAATAATAATAATATTTAGGTTTAACTACGTTTGAAATTACATATGGGTCTTAAGTACAAAATAACACTTTGGAAGTTATTGTATAATTATTTACCTAGTACTAACCGTGATAAAAGAGCAAAACTTTTTAATAATACGGCCAACAACATTACTCATATATATTGATAATTTAAAAATAATAATAATAATCAGTATAACCTCTTACTAATAAAAGTAATTAATTATAACTATAATAATAATAATAATAATAATAATAATATCAAAGTAAACAAAATAACACCAACCACAGGAAAAATAAAACAAAAAAATATATTAGAACATACAGTAGTTCTCCTTTTAAGGAGATGAGAACTCCACGAAGAGAGAGTGTGAGAGGCATTAAGAAAAGGGGGCGGGAGTGAGAGGAAATCAGGAGAGAGAGAAAGAGAGGGGCGATGAGCGGAGGGCTTACCGGATCTGTCGGCGCTGCCGGTGCTAGTGGCACTCGAAGGCTCGCCACCAGGTCGTCAGGGCGGTGGCCATGGTAGCTCTGCCATCGCCGGCTCGCTGGGGCTGGACGCCTGTGGCGGCAGCGGTATATGGGGAGCAGGCCGGTGGTGTGAAGTTCGGTGGCGTGCGTTCGTTGTGGGGCGAGGTACGGCTGCCGAGCGACGGCGAACACTCAGACCGGTGGGCGCACGCTGTGGAGGCGGACGGCCACCCAGGGACGGGACGAGACATGGAGGCGAAGAAGAGGCCGACGAATTTCGTCGGCTCTGGCACGACGATGGATGTGAGGTTTGGGTTTGATTTTTCTTTATTTTGTTTTTCTGGTGTTTTGGTGGTGATGACGGATTTTGGGGTTTCGGCTGTGTGGTGGCGGAGGCTCGTGGTGTCGGCTACGGTGGTTGGCGATGGAGTTGGTGGTGTTGGTGTGTGCTGGTCGGAGAGGCATGGTGGATGTGGTGGTTGAGGTTTCAGGGGCTGCGTCAAGAAGGGGCCGGGTGTCGGTAGTACTGAAGGGACGCTTGTCATTGTAGTCTAATGAAAAAGTAATCATTTGTAAATAAAGATGACATATTGACGTCATCTTTTATAAATAAAGATGACGCATACTAGTCATCTTTTGTAAATAAATATGACGGATGTCGAGCTGTCATTATTTTTTCACGATAAAGATGACCCCTTTGTAGATGACGATCAGAAAAATGTCATCAATTAGCATATTTGACCGTCATTGTTAACCATTTTGTAGTAGTGATGACGGCAATGGTGATGGTACTGGCAATGATGGAGATGACGGCAATGGTGATGGTGCTAGTATTTGGCCGGGTGGCCGGGCCCGGGATCGATGGTAGGGGAGAGGAATAGTTGTGTCGGGGGCTGTCCGATACGACGGGGATGACTGTAATAAATGCTGGAATAAGAATGTGCGTCACAGACACGATGCACAGCACGTTTTGTGTGGAAAAATTTTTTTGGGTTGAAATTTATGGTGAAGGAGAGAACAAGGACCTATCTCCTTATAAAGGAGGTGGAGTCTCCTATTGGGATAAGGATTAGAACGGTTTAAATCCCTATTAAATTAATTCATTTGTTAATTCAAATTGACTTAAAATCGATTCAGTAATTCAAACTCCAATTCTAATCCAAACATATATAAATCATACTTTAATTTAAAAGCTTATTTAAAATAAATTCAATAAATCCCTTTTTTTTTCCTTTGCATAATTTAAATCAACAAACATTTTAAATATCTTTTTCGACCTAATCAATATCAATAATAATTAATTTCAAAAATATATCTTTATATGAATTAAATTTTATCTACTCGCATGTAAAAATAATATTTATGTAAAACATAATTTTCTAATAAACTAAACTAGCCCTTTAACATAAATATTTTGCAATCTCAACACGATGCATTTCATAACTTTAAGCAATTAAAAATATTTATCATATATTATTTTGAAAATAAACCATTTTCCCATACGAAGAAAATCTTTTAATAAAACCTTTGTGTACGTAAAAATATACTATCATATATACGTACTTGCATGCGACGTACAAATACGAAAAACAAAATCGATACCAAATTTATTTTTAAAAAATAAAATCGTAGTAAAAATTTAGGGGATTTACATCCTACCCAACTTACAAGAATTTTGTCCTCGAAATTTAGGAATAATTAGGGTAGATAGGGTTGAAGAGGTAGGAAGGGTCGAGAAGTTAGAAAGAGTTGACGATAGGAATTCACGACTAAATCATTGAGCGAGGGCTTCGATGCAGAATTTAATGAAACATCAATTTAGATATTAGATCAATGTAATCAATGGATGTAGTTTAGCCGATGATTATGTGCATGACCACCCTCTCTGTCTAATTTGATCATACAACCATCAATCCTAGAATTGATTAAATCTCGAAGATTGTTAATAACTTTCTCTATCATCTCCTAAGATTACTAGCTCCACATTTGAATCGTGTTTAATATCGTCACGGTCTTTCGAATCGTCACTATCGTCTTTATTGACAATAAGTCTTCAAGGTTTTTATGTCTTCTCAAGATTCAAATTCCATAAACTTGAATTTCCATAAAACACACTTAGATGCCAATGTATCTTTAAATGCGATATCTCATAACAGAATGCCGAAGTTTAGAAGTTTCGAATTCAATAATCTCTAACTTATATTTATATCTATAAATATTTTTCCTCCAATAAAATTTTTGTCTTTCAACATTTTCTTGTAATAAATCAGTCATTCTTTAATCAATTTAGTCAAAGATCAATTCAAAGTTGCTTCGATATAAAATTACATCCAAAAATCATAAAATCTTTGATAGGTCCAAACTTTTCATGCAATAAATCTCTAATACTCTTCTTCCTACATATTTTTTTTTTCTCGGGCTAGTTTCCTCTTGCATAATTAACTTCAAGAATTTACATAAAAAAATTTCTTTAATCAATTTAGTCGAGAGTAAAATTTATCTCACCTTATTATGACATTTATATTTACCAACATCACATAGTTAAATTCTTAGATCATCAAGAGTTTAAGAATTTACACCCTTCTTGAAATCTAATAACTTCAAACACCTTATCTATCATCTCAAAAATTCTATTAACAACAGATTACCACAAGAACCAATTTGTCGATCAAGAATCTACTCTCGTTAGATCATAAAATGTACTCCGCCTAATAGGGTTTACCGCAAGATTTTACTTATGCATATTCAACTCATATTATTCAACTATGCCATTACTCTCCTCTGTGGGTTTCCTAATCTAACCTCTACTAACCATAGTATGTTATGATCAAAGTTCATCTTTACATAAGGGAATCATACAGAGAACAAGGTTGCATAAACTACGGAGGAATCAAAGTGAAATATGAGTGAAGAACTTTAATTGGAAGGAAAAGTAAGGGTTGCTAATATTCCATGAAGAGTAAAAGGTGTTATGCGTCTAAGTAAATTAAGATAAGGCATGAAAATAAAAGGACAAGGGTTAAGCAATCAAGATAAAACACAAGTTAAGCATTTAGAAAATTAAGTAGATCATATATTGGGTCGAAAGATATGAGTCAAGATTGAGTCTTTAATTGAAGTCGGAAAGTATATCAGTATCATGGTAAAGGTTATAGTTTAGCCTTTTGACATGAAAGTCGTATCATAAAAATATAGTACAAGGGGACGTGTTCTAGTGGGACATGATATGTCTACGTGAAGGTTGGCTCGTCTAGGTCTTGTATATGAAACTTGTTGGAAGGAAAAATCTAGTTTTGTGCTCCAAATATCAAAGTCACGATAGGGACACCAAAAGATCCAATATAGGAAGTGGGAGTTTATAAGGTGCTAATTAACACACAAAAGTTCAAGTTAAAGCACGAAATAAAGAGAATCTAGTAGATCAAAGTAAATAAGTTAGGAACATAGTTTCTAGAGAGAAGGTAGTCTTCTTGGTTGGGGTATAGTCAAGGAACGGTTCTAACCATTTCCAAGTGTCAAGCGATTAGAAGATCACTATCATAGATCTAGGCTGGAGGTGATGTAGCGTAGAATCCTAGTCCCTCTAGGATCCCTTTTCTTTTTCTCTTCCCTCTTGGATTCCTTTTTCTTTTCTTTACTTTTTTTATAATCCTATTTATGATAGGATTCTTATTTTGACTTTATCTTTTATTAGGACAAATTTTATCTTTATTTTATTAGGATTAGGTTGTCACAAAAGCCCTATAAAAAGGCACCTTTTGTATGCAATTGAGAACAACTTTTAATCAATAAAATTCTTCTTTAAAGTTTGAGATTTGTTCTCTTATTTTTTTGGTCATGGACTCGACTGTTCCGTGGATTCAGAAGCCCCTCGCTTGAGGTTTTCAAGCAACCTTCGTGCGGACCCCTCACAAGGCCCTCCGTCGAAGTTTTTGAGGCACCGCTTCACTCTCACCAAGCAACGGTGGTCCAGTTATCGTCATTACCGATCGACTTAGCCATTACCAAGTACGAAGGTAAGCCCGTTCCGCTATTCCGCTGCGTCAAGTGGTATCAGAGCCCTACAGATTGAGGATTCCAATTTATTTTGGAAACCTTTGGGAATCTTTCTTTTTCAAAATAACAATGACGAAACCAGTAACATACGAGGAGTTTGGGTATCTAGTATGTATCGTTAGGCGACTACTGTTAGCCCCAAAGATTAAAGAATCACCCCAGCACCACAATGTCTTTCGAACCCGATGCAAGGTCAAAGACAAGTTATGTGACATCATCATTGACAACGGATGTACAGAGAACATTGTTTCAAGAGCAATGGTAGAGAAGATGGGACTGACCAAAGAAGCACACCCGGCTCTATATAAAATTAGCTGGATTCAACAGGGCCACAATATGGTCGTCTCAGAAGTTTGTCGCATACCCTTCTCCATCGGAAAGACCTACAAGGATGAAGTCACGTTCGATATTGTCGACATGGACTACTGCCACATCATCCTCGGTCGGCCGTGGGAATTTGAGAAAAATGTCACTTACCGGGGAAGAGACAACACATATTCCTTCCTTCAAGATGGACGACGTCTCACTCTCCTTCCATTAGCATCGGATGATATTCCTAAGACCAGTCTACAACCATAAAAGGGGCTCGAGCATTCCCACAACAATTGTCTCCTCATAGCACCAGTTGTCATTGTTAACTATGAAGACAACAAGATTGCGAAGAATATATCAAAGTTGGATGAACCCATTGTAGATGCTGAATTAAAATCTTCAACGCTTCTAGAAGATAAGAATTTGAAGGTTTCTAATCAAGAAATAGAACCAACTGAAGAGAAGGACATGATAATCTTTGGTGAAATTATTGCGGACGCTATGAAGATGCATTTTTCATGCCCTCAAGAAAATTACCCAAAAGAAGACAAGATCCTCCCCGAAGATGATGACCAAGAACATGGTGCAGGATCTCTACAGAAAATTCTAAAAAGAAGTATCAGCAAAAGTTTACACGTCAAACAGAGAATTTCAGTGGAGTCAACCAAGACATTCATGTTCATCGTTCTTTTCTCTTGAGTGTACGACTCAGCAAGAGAATTTCTCCTGCGGCGGAGCATTGGAGAATTTACCAATATTGAAAGCTCTCAATGCCAAAGAAACGAAAGCTCATGGATGTGAGCTTGTGACAAAGAAGGATGGCTCGCGACGTATGTACATCGACAATCGGGCTATCAACCACATCACCATTAGCTGCTTTCAAATCCAGATCCAACCTAATGATGAGTAAAAGACTATTTTCAAGATCCGAGAACTACTCGAATGGCTATTTTTGCCCTTCGGACTTTTGAATACGTCAAAGACCTTCATGGCCATCAAGAATCATATTTTGAAGCCATTAACAAGAAAGTTCGTAGTCATCTACTTTGACGATATCCTAATTTATAGTAAGGGTCAAGCTGCTTATTTGAAACACCTCAGGGAACTTCTCAACCTTCTTCGAATTAAGAAGTGTAGATTATTTACTAACCAACTCATCTTCTTGGAATTTGTGACTAGCATCGATGGCCGCAGTGTTGATGAAGAGAAGATTCGAGCAAGCCGCGACTGACCTACACCAAAGATAATGACTGAAGTTCAAAGCTTCTATGGTCTCGCCAACTCTCATCCGCAACTTCAGCATTAAGACACACATACCTCTCCAACTTTTAATGTCGTCAATCTTTACGAATACTTTTCATCTGACGAACCACTTTATTTCTGAGAAGAACTCAGGGACGAGTTCTCTTGAAGCAGGGGAGACTGATGTAGCGTAGAATCCTAGTCCCTCTAGGATTCCTTTTTCTTTTCTTTACTTTTTTTATAATCCTATTTATAATAGGATTCTTATTTTGACTTTATCTTTTATTAGGATAGATTTTATCTTTATTTTATTAGGATTAGTTTGTCACAAAAGCCCTATAAAAAGGTACCTTTTGTATGCAATTGAGAACAACTTTTAATCAATAAAATTCTTCTTTAAAGTTTGAGATTTGTTCTCTTATTTTCTTGGTCGTGGACTCGACTGTTCCGTAGATTCGGAAGCCCCTCGCTTGAGGTTTTTAAGCAACCTTCGTGCGGACCCCTCACAAGGCCCTCCGTCGGAGTTTTTGTGGCACCGCTTCGCTCTCACCAAGCAACGGTGGTCCAGTTATCGTCATCACCAATCGACTTGGCCATTGTCAAGCACGAAGGTAAGCCTGTTCCGCTATTCCGCTGAGTCAGGAGGGAAGGTCGAGTAAGTCAAGATGAAGCTATAGTCACATAACTTGGTCGATGGTTAGCAATACTCGTGTATATACCACTAGGAGAATACTTCATCTCTTTCTATCTAGTAGAGAGCGTTTTGTCTTTCTAAAATGAGTGAAAGACAAAAACGATAAAGAGTTCGAAGAAGGTGTTATTGAATACGAACACGTGATTCAAAGGTGACAGAATAATTCGAAAGAAAATTGTCAAGGTTGTCGCGGATGGGAGCCTAGTGGGTAAGTATATTTAACTATATCTCAATCTATGTAGATTTAAAAAGGGCAAACCAAGTGCACTTAGGTTGATCAGACCATCATGCACCGGTTCTAATTAGACAATATGTTAGTGGAGGCCTCCAATAAAATACTGTCATTGATCAAGCTCGATAAAAGGATAAGCTTGCAAAATTGGGCTAAAATAGTGGCATTAGTCAAGCTAGTTCGAAAATAAGCATGTGAGAGAATCATGCAAGAAAATATAAATAGTTCAAGTTTATTAAGAATCTAAGTCTTGTCCGGTGTTTGTGCCTAAATAGGCATCCTACTATCTTCTTGGTTAAGGTCAATGGGAACATTAGGTCATGAGTCATTGTAACGCCCCAGTTCCAAAATACGTAGGACTAGGTACGTAGACATGCCAGCTGTATTCATACGAAGTACACTCCAATATATGGAAACCTCGTACGAATACATAAGCTATAAAATGCAGTAGAACCATAACTAATCTCATCCACACAAGAATAAATGAATAGAAGATATCATATAATCAACTATAAAATTATCATTTGGTACATGTAGTTAGGCGGAGACAAATCCACTACCAACTATAAAAAGAAATACATAACAAAAGAAAGATTTTGGCGAGCGAAGCGAAGACGATCCAAGTACAATCATCCTCGAAGAAATAGCGATGATCACGGCTAGAGCTAGAACACCTGCGAAAGACAAAAGCACACACCTGGAGAGATAACCAGATCCTCAGAGGGACGTAACAAGACACATAATATCATGCCATATAAACTGAATAAATATTGCTCAAATAAATAAGTCAATTGAATTATAACATGGTCCAATACGCACCTATTGAACGAGCGTACCATCCCCCCAACCAAACAAGGACAGGAGATGGTAAACTAATTCACGGTGACGTATCTTTCCATGCTAAGAATCCAATATGGTATCCGGACCCCAACAAGGTTCAATACCTTCTCATCGAAGTAGTAAGTCACACCTACAACCAAACAAGGACAAGATGTGACAAACTAATTCGCGACAAGTTATTATTCCAAGCCACGGTCAGATACAAGTACCCAAACCAAAAGTACTTGTACCTAACGGATAAAGGTGCCTAACCGTTCTAAGTGAAATGTAGTTAAGAACAATCCTTCCTACGCATGGGCCCTGGCTAAATAGGATCGGCATAGTCCCCCTTTGGGCACCAGAGGCCCCATCAGTAAGAGCATAACGTTCCGCAGAACGTCAGTGGCCGTCAGTAATCATGGGTCATCAGCCCCGTATCTCCAGCGGAGAGTCCGGGTCACAAGGGAAAGTGCATCGAAGCCCATACGCTAAGGAATTGTCCTCCCCGCCCAATGCCAACTGTGTTGTATCCACAACACAAAACAACTATTAACTGCTAAGTTAAACTAAGCATGCAATCTCTATTAGCGGTTATTCCTATCGCACGACTTGTACGTACTGGTGGCCAGCCAATCACGCACGCCCGTGTTCTACATGCGGCACACAACTTAGTGGTACGATGTGTCAAGGCCAATGAATGCAACATACAAGGTGGTCCCTTAAATCTAGGTTCAATGTGAAAAAATAATACATAACTGGAAATATAACTGAATAGTAAGTACTAACAGGTTATGCCATGTATCACAGTTTATTTTGCATACATAAGGAAAATAAATAATGCATGAAATATGAGCTAGAATAAATAAACAGCAAATGGCAAGGTGTCTTGCCTGGTAGGACGCCTGGTGTACTGCGATGATCAAGGTGGCTCGAACTGCGACTTCGGTGCAACAACTATATAAGGTGACCTCTGATGTCGGCACGGACGGTTCCATTGGGTCCAGGACGGTCAAATTAATTAGGGTGGACATACGGAAGTCTCGAAATTGGCGAAAGAATAGAAATAACGGGATTGGTCATAGAAAGGAGAAAATCAAAGAAAAATGGATAATAAAATATTTATGATTTTTAGAAAACTATTTATAATCCTTGAAGACTATATTTATAATAGTTAAAAAAATAATTTTAGAAATATATATATGTATATATATATATGTAGAAAAATTATCTAAGGCTAAGACTAACATTGGAAATATGTACAGGGCCAAGCCTTGATATAATCTTTTTGTTGCAAGATAACTTTTTAGAAACTTATTTAATATATATATTTATATAAAAAAAAAATAATAACTGCATATAATAATCTTTGGACATAGTAATACTGATTACTTATCTTAACATAACAAAATACATAATTATTTATATTATCAATAATATTACTGAAATAAAAATATTTAGTACTATAATGCTATCAGCAGAATATTTTTTTTTATACCAGAATTAAATACATAAAAATAGAAAAAGGGTATTTTAATAATAATAATAATAATAATAATAATAATAATAATAATAATAATAATAATGATAATAATAATAATAGTAATAATAACAATAAAAATAGTAACAAAAATAAAATTTTTAATAAACTTAAAATGGGACAAAACCAAAGCAAACAATATCTAAAAATAATGTATAATGTATAACAAAAGTTATATGGAATAAAAATTAAATAATAAAAATATAATAAATAAAAAATATAACCATTGTACTTATTCGGTTCTCTCTTCAACCGATGAGAACCCCTGAGTCTTTTGGTTTCAAAAAAACAAAAACAAGAAGTTAGCAGAGATAGAGGAGAGGGACGAGAGAACCGGAGAGGAGAGCGGGAGAGAAGGGAGCGGGATCGGTCGGAGCTGGAGGGAGAGGGTTTGTCGGGTCACCGCTCCGGCGGCGAAAGCGGAGGCAAAGAGGAGCGCGCGGACCGGAGGCGTGGGGCGAAGAGGGTTAGGAAGATGGGGCGGTGCTGGAGACTGGGCGCGGTGGCGACAACAGGCGACGGCGGGTGGGGCTCGACGGAGCGAAAGGAAGCTGGATGACTACGCGGGAGTTGCCGTCGCTCGCCGCGGCGGGGCGGCGCTCGGGGAGCTTCTCGACGGCGATGGAGAAAAGAGACGGAAGAAGTGGTGTGCGGGGATGCTCGGGGTGGCGACTGCCGGCGCTGGGCGTGGAGGTCTCGGCCACCGACGACGAGAGGAAAGGTCGCGGCGGAGGAACGGTAGGAGCAGGCGGCCGAAGGTAAGGGGTGTGGGTTAGGGTTTTTATTTTGGGGTTTTGGGCTTGTCGGTGGTGGCGCTCGGCCACCAGAGGGTTGTCGGGATGGCGATGGTGGTGGTTTGGACGTTGGGCGTGGTGGTGTGGCCGGAGTCAGGGTCGAACGGGGTCGTCATGGTTAAGGTGTTTGCTGGATGTGGGAAGGCGACTGGTGGTGGTGGTGCGTCGAGTTGGCCACGGCGAGGTGGTGGTAAGCCGGGGAGATGGCGGGGGTGACGGCGTTTGGTGGTACCAGCAGTGGTGATGGTGGTCTATGGTGGCGGCGAGCATGGTCGGGTCGGGTGGTCGACGCTGGTGGGGGTCTGTGGTGGCGGTTGGACCAGAGTCGCGGCTGAGATGGGGCGGCAGGTTTCGAGCAGTAGGCGGGGACAGGGTTAGATTTTAGGTGGGTCGAAAGTATCCGACACAATAGAGGAGGGGCTGGAAGAAGTGTCCTGCGAGACACGGGATGGGTTGGCGTCCGGGATTGTCGGACGCGGGGAATTTATGTACTTGTACAAGAAGATAAATAGTGGATGGGGTAGGCACGGACACGATGCACGGGATTAGGGTTTGTGGAAAAATTTTGTGGAAGAATTTGTGGATGATAAAAGTTTATGGAGGAGTACCTGCCTATTTATAGGATGTGGGAATTCCCATTAAGATAAGGATTTGGAATAATTAAAACCCAATTAGATAATTCTCTACTTAATTTAAAATCAATTAAATCCAAATCCAAATACAATTCCAATTTAAATCTAATTAAATTTTTAGTTTAAAATCAAATGGGATAATTCAAATTTCAAATATTTAACTATTCAAATAAATCCATAAATTCAAATCAAGATTTAAATCGCAACAATAATTTCGAAATATATTTTCCAAAAATACTAATAATAATAATTTCAAAAATTACATTATTATTTAAAATAAACTAATAAATAATTACGAAATATATATGTATGTACAAATAATATTTACATAAATATACTTTTCTAATATACCATTTTATAGAAAAACATTATTTATTATAACTGTGTAAAAAAGGTTTTTCATAAATAACTCATATATTTAGAATTTTTGATAGCTAAAATTAATTATTATATATATTATCTTGAAACTATAAAAATAGGAAAAAAATGTTTTTCTAAAAATATGTATGCTCGCACATATTCGCACTCGTCGAGCAATTACGAAAAATAAAATTTCGTGCGCGACGTACAATACGATTACGCGACGTATAATACAAAATTTTAAATCAGTACCAAATTTAATAAAAAATAGTAGAAATTTAGGAGTTTTACATCCTATCCAACTTAAAAGAATTTTGTCCTCGAAATTAAGAATTAGTAGGGGGTGAGAAGGTACAAGGTTATATCGATAAGGAAGCACAGTCAATTCATTGGACAAGACAAGGAAACGACGTTTTAGGAAACATGCATTAGAGTCGTGATTTCAATAATGGCGAAGAAAATCATGGATTAACGCAAGAAGAAAAATGGTTAAGATAATGCGCAATAAAGAATGGTATGGGTTCAAGAAGTATAAAACAAATTAGAGACCTCAAAGTTATGGTCTCTTGAGGGTAGGTTGAGGGCACGATTAAGAGAACGAAATAGATTCACTTAAATTAAGCGATTAGAGGGTCTTGATAGGACCGAGTAGTTTAGGATGAAGATATAGCAATATCGAGTGAGAATAGTCATAGTCGATAGGAAGGCTAGAGGAAGTTCTAGTATAACGCCTTCGTCCCTCTAAAATAGGTGAAGGCGAAAGCAATGTAGAGTTCGAAGGGGGCGTTATCGAATACGAATACGTGGTTTAAAGGCGACCAAATAATTCAAAAGGAGTTGCCAAGGTAGTCACGGATGGGACTCTAGAGGACAAGTTTAGCTATGTCCCCATCCACGTAGAACGATAGATAAAAGCGAACTAAAGTGCACTCGGTTGATCAGACCATCATGCACCGGTCCTGATTAGACAATATGTTAGTGAGCGTGCTCAATAGCATAAGTCATGAACAAACTCGATAAATGGATGAGTTTGCAAAACTAGATTATAGTAGCAACATTAGTCAAGGTGGTAAAAAAACATAGGTACGAGGGTAGATGAAATAAGAACCAATATGAATAGTCCAAGAATCGTGAGAATCTAAGTCTTGTTTATTCCTATACTATCATTCTACGGTTTTATTGACCAAGGCTTGGTTGACCAAATGGGTTAAACTCTTCTAGTCTCTATAGTCTTGATAATACTATTTGTATTCTCTTTAGCGGTCAAGGTGTGTCAGGCCGTGGGGTATTCTATCCAACTTAAAGAATTAAGCTAAGGGTGTTTGGGACATCTAACTAGTAGGGTCAATCTCTAGCAAGTACGTAGGGAAGATAAGAATAATGATAGGAGGAATCAAGCAAGATGCAATCGATGAGTCGAATGGTAGATCGAATATGGAATCGAGGAAAGAGGTCAAGTATGTGGATGAGATCCTAGACTTCTAATCCTATTCGCAGGCTTGCTTGGTACGGTAAAGTAACCAAACAATTTATCTTGACCTGCATGGGCCACCACAAAAATATGTAACGCCCCAGTCCTAAAATACGCAGGACTAGGTACGTAGACATGCCAGCTGTATTCATACGAAGTACACTCCAATATATGGAAACCTCGTACGAATACATAAGCTGTAAAATGCAGTAGAACCATAACTAATCTCATCCACACAAGAATAAATGAATAGAAGATATCATATAATCAACTATGAAATTGTCATTTGGTACATGTAGTTGGGCGGAGACAAATCTACTACCAACTATGAAAAGAAATACATAACAAAAGAAATTTTTTGGCGAGAGAAGCGAAGACGATCCAAGTGCAATCATCCTTGAAGAAATAACGATGATCACGGCTAGAGCTAGAACACCTGCAAAAGACAAGAGCACACACCTGGAGAGATAACCAGGTCCTTAGAGGGACGTAACAAGACACATAATATCATGCCATATAAACTGAATAAATATTGCTCAAATAAATAAGTCAATTGAATTATAACATGGTCCAATACGCACCTATTGAACGAGCGTACCATCCCCCCAACCAATCAAGGACATGAGATGGTAAACTAATTCACGGTTACATATTTTTCCATGCTAAGAATCCAATATGGTATCCGGACCCCAACAAGGTTCAATACCTTCTCATCGAAGTAGTAAGTCACACCTACAACCAAACAAGGACAAGATGTGACGAACTAATCCGCGACAAGTTATTGTTCCAAGCCACGGTCAGATACAAGTACCCAAACCAAAAGTACTCGTACCTAACGGATAAAGGTGCCTAACCGTTCTAAGTGAAATGTAGTTAAGAACAATCTTTCCTACGTATGGGCCCTGGCTAAATAGGATCGGTATAGTCCTCCCTTGGGCTCCAGAGGCCCCATTAGTAAGAGTATAACGTTCCGCAGAACGTCAGTGGCCGTTAGTAATCATGGGTCATCAGCCCCGTATCTCCAGCGGAGAGTTCGGGTCACAAGGGAAAGTGCATCGAAGCCCATACGCTAAGGAATTATCCTCTCCGCCCAATACCTACTGTATTGTATCCACAACACAAAATAACTATTAACCGCTAAGTCAAACTAAGCATGCAATCTCTATTAGCGGTTATTCCTATCGCACGGCTTGTACGTACTGGTGGCCAGCCAATCACGCACGTCCGTGTTCTACATGCGACACACAACTTAGTGGTACGACGTGTCAAGGCCAATGAATGCAACATACAAGATGGTCCCTTAAATCTAGGTTCAATATGTAAAAATAATACATAGCAGGAAATATAACTGAATAGTAAGTACTAACAGGTTATGCCATGTATCACAGTTTATTTTGCATAAGGAAAATAAATAATGCATGAAATATGAGCTAGAATAAATAAACAGCAAATGGCAAGGTGTCTTGCCTGGTAGGACGCCTGGTGTACTGCGATGATCAAGGTGGCTCGAACTGCGACTTCGGTACAACAACTATAAAAGGTGACCTCTGATGTCGGCACGGACGGTTCCATTGGGTCTAGGACGGTCAAATTAGTTAGGGTGGACATACGGTAGTCTCGAAATTGGCGAAGGAATAGAAATAACGGAATTGGTCATGGAAAGGAGAAAATCAAAGAAAAATGGATAATAAAATATTTATGATTTTTAGAAAACTATTTATAATCCTTGAAGACTATATTTATAATAGTTGAGAAATAATTTTAGAAATATATATATGTATATATATATGTAGAAAAATTATCTAAGGCTAAGACTAACATTGGAAATATGTATAGGGCCAAGCCTCGATATAATCTTTTTGTTGCAAGATAACTTTTTAGAAACTTATTTAATATGTATATTTATATAAGAAAATAATAATAATAACTGCATATAATAATCTTTGGGCATAGTAATACTGATTACTTATCTTAACATAACAAAATATATAATTATTTATATTATCAATAATATTACTGAAATAAAATATTTAGTACTATAATGCTATCAGCAGAATATTTTTTTTATACCAGAATTAAATACATAAAAATAGAAAAGGGTATTTTAATAATAATAATAATAATGATAATAATAATAATAATAGTAATAATAACAATAAAAATAGTAACAAAAATAAATTTATTAATGAACTTAAAATGGGACAAAACCAAAGCAAACAGTATCTAAAAATAATGTATAATGTATAACAAAAGTTATATAGAATAAAAATTAAATAATAAAAATATAATAAATAAAAAATACAACCACTGTACTTATTCGGTTCTCTCTTCAACCGATGAGAACCCCTGAGTCATTTTGTTTCAAAAAAACAAAAATAAGAAGTTAGCAGAGATGGAGGAGAGGGATGAGAGAACCGGAGAGGAGAGCGGGAGAGAAGGAAGCGGGATCGGTCGGAGCTGGAGGGAGAGGGTTTGTCGGGTCACCGCTCCGGCGGCAAAAGCGGAGGCAAGGAGGAACGCGCGGACCGGAGGTGTGGGGCGAAGAGGGTTAGAAAGATAGGACGGCGCTGGAGGCTGGGCGCGGTGGCGACAACATGCGATAGCGGGTGGAGCTCGACGGAGGAAAAAGAAGCGGGGCGACTGCGCGGGAGTTGCCGTCGCTCGCCACGGTGGGGCGATGCTCGGGGAGATTGTAACACCCAATTTTCCAGATGAGGGTAATTTTGAAATTTTGTAATTATAAGTATTATTTATTGATATTTATTTCATATTATAATTTTTGGTGATTTTTAATCATTTTTAAACTATTTGAAATCATGACTTGTGATTTGGTGTTTGCTACTGTAACCTTAGAGACTGTTGACCTAGAGCCTAGCCATGTGATTAGGATGTTTAATTAGTACATTTTAGCCTAGAGGGTATTTTGGTCATTTTAGGATTTATTTGAATTTATTATGATTTATGGGAATTTGTGATTGTTGATTTTGACTTTTGACTAGCTGTGACTTAAGGAACTGTCCTAGATTTTGACTTTGACTTGGTAACCTAGTTAACATGGTATGGACCCTAGTTTAACTTAAGTCAACTCAAGTTAGGACACTTAGGATCAAGTTTGAAATAGGAGGATTGGTGTTTTGGTCCATAGATTTGAGACTTAGAAATGGGTTCCATGACTAGTGCAATTAGGCCTATAGCCATTAGACTAAGCCCTAACCCTAATTTTTCACTTTATGGCCAGCCACTAGGGCTCCCCATTCCCTATAAATAATCTCCTCCTTGTTCTTGCCTCTTTTATCAATTTTTTTCAAGCTTTGAAGAAAGAGGTAAGGAGCCATCTTCCCCATTCTATAGATTCTCCATTTTAAATCATTTTCTACTCTAGTTTCTTGCATTAGAGTCTAATACCCTCCTATTTTCTGATTGTGGAGTTTAATCCCAGCCTTGGGACAATTTGGGAGCTTTGGCTAGCAAGGAAGAATCCCCCATTTGAAGCTTTTCCAAGCTTTTTGCACCTATAGGTAAAACTCCCCAAATTGATTTAAATTTCTGTTTTCTTTGCATTTAGGGCTAGATCTAGGAGTCTCCTAGCTGTCCTCGAAATTTGGGTGGATTTCGTGTCCGTTTGGTGTCCGTATCGGACACGTATCGGTCTATGTATTCATGTGTTTATTGAAATGCCTCAATGGATTGAATGTTAATGTTTTTCAAAACAAATTACATATTTGGATTGCTTATGAGATGTAGATTACGGATCTAGGTGACTGAGTCATTTTTGATGTGATTTTGTGTCGGTTTTAGGGCTTGGACACGCTGCACGATACTGTCGTACAGTGCCCTGCTGCTCGACGTGTCGTGTGCACTGGACACGACACGTTTTGACATGATATTTTAGGGGAGGGTGCGGGCTATCACTGACACCTTGCACACAAAATTTGAGGCCAAACCATCGAGTGGTTAGTGAGAAATTTGACCTGTATTGGTTCTTCACTAAATCGAGTCTCCCATTTTCGAGCCACTGATACGCACCTATATATCGGACACGACACGGATTTGACCCGATTCAGGGTGGCAATTCCCTAGCACTAGACCCACTCTATCACTAGACACGGACACGACCCTCCTCGTATTGTGTGTCGAGTCCTATCGGACTCGATATGGCTGCACGAGGCAGTCCCCACTGCTAGTTTCAAGTGACTGTACCATTTCGATTTGGGACACTTCGTGTCCAGTTTCCTGGACACGAATGGATCCCCTAGACATGAGTACACATGGGGAATATTCGTATATGCCTGATAATTCAAATTTTGGGTATTGGTTTTCGAATTGGGAAAATTTCCCTAAATTTCTGATACATTGAATTCCTTGGGTTTTGGACACTGCTGTGTCCAATTTTTGGACACTGCTGTGTCCAATTTTTGGACACGATTATCATCCAGGGACACGAGCACACACTGAGCATTGATTACCAACCAATAGTTTGGTTTACCTAGGAGTTTTCTAGTTGGTTTATGGTTTTATTTTGGAGTTGGGGTTGTCCAACAGTCGACTGATGCATATGTTCACAAGCACACACACTATGAGCTGATTTCCTTTCCTTCCACAGAAAATTGGGTTATGTAGACTGAATAGCTGAGCACGATTTCACACATTGGTTCAAGGTTGCAACACACTGATATATGCCTCACATTACTCACACATAAACTGAAATCATCTCACACACACACTGAGCCCACTGTTCACTCTTCACACACATTGGCACACACATTTTGATTTCCAGTTTTCCCTCACATTTCCCTCACACTATCACACACACACAAAATCTATCATATCTCACACACACATATGAATTTGATTTCCCTCACGCAATTCCTTTTTCCTATCACTGTTTCAGGAATCCTGAAACCTATTACACTGTCACACACACTCCCATTTAAACTGTCACACAACACACACATGAATTTTTCTCATCTCACACACACAATCACACACCCTGTTATTCTCCTGTACATAGGAATAGACACTGTCACTTTGTATGAAAACTGAGATTTTTGATTCTTGGAATTCCTGGGATTAATAGGCTAAATTATATCATGATCCATGCTGTTATGCATACTGTAGAAAGCTGGAAATTAGAAGCTGGCATTGACACTATTATGAGCACTGTTTGGTAGATTCATTATTGGAAATTATGAGATTCAATTATTGGAAAAGGTTTAGAATGAAAGCAATATGTACATTCAAGCACTATTTTTGTGAAAAACCTGAAACTGGAACTTGGTTGCATTACAAAAATGTATATTTTATATTCACATCTATATACAATATTTACACACATGCTAGTATCCCTACCACCCTACACTATGGCACCCTCTACACACATTGTTTCCTGCCATGTCCTGATACCCACTCTATGCTTGACACAGTCACATTCAATACCATGATTCACTTTGGTCACTTGCTACATGCACATGACACATGCCTAAACACATATGTACACACACACATTTTACTTGATTTCATTTTCCCTCTCTCTCTCTCTATATATATATATATATATATATATATATATATATATATATATATATATATATATATATATAGATATTACATATGGCTAGATGTGTTAATGTGATAAATAGAGATTTTCTATTGATATATACATATATGTGTATATAAATATATATATGTAATATATAGGTGGCATATTATAGGCCTAGTATTGTATGCTAGTATATGCATGTATGTTCACACTAGCTCATTGATATGTGCCTATGAATGCCTAATATATATATAGTTGATTGCCTAAATGTATATCTATTGTATGCAATATATGAGTTGTATATATAATATAAATTATGTGATTGATGGCTTGTATAGCCTTGTGATTGGTGTGTGATTGCTAGACTAGGCTTGGTTAGGCCTAGTGGGACTTATTAGACTTGTTTGGCTTAGGCTTGACCTTGTTTGACCAGTCTAGTTGACTAGAGTTGACCGAGAGTTGACTTTGGTCTAGTTTGACCTAGACAGCATGCAGATACATAGTAGATTACATTTATCATCCCCTGTATACATCTTGACTTGTGTTGCTCTAACTAGGAGTCAGGTACCTCATCTCGGACAGTACATTTACTTCAGACATTCAGATACCAGGCGAGTACATTCTCTGATCATTTCATAACTTGCTTAGAATTATATAACTGCTCTAGTTTACCTTATTTGACGCTGTCATGATATTATCACGGATTGGTACTATATGGATCCTTTCATGTGATGTTATCCCCCTCGAGAGCATCGGATGCATCATGTCGTGTGTTTTATGTACATCGTGCATTCCTCGCTCTCATGTTATTCATGTTTATCATGTGCTTTATGCTCATTCGTGCTTGCTCGTGTACTCTCATGTGCTATCATGATTGGTCATGTTTCTCATGTATCTCATGTATAACCTATACTTCATGTGCACTCATTTATGAGCCTTCATGTGAATTTCATGTGCACCCATTCCAAGTGAACTTCATGTGCACTCATGTATGAGCTCTCATATATACTTTATATGCACCCATTTATGGGCTTCATGTGAAAACCATGTACGTAACATAACTTGTCTGGATCCTTGTGTATTGATTGGGGTATGGGGGAGTATAAATAGTAATGTGAACAATTCCAAAGTAGAATAGCCATGTACGCCTCTTTTGTATAGCCATGTGCAAATCAAGCCGTTCACATGTCGACTTTGTACTCTAAATCACTTGTCACTGGTAGCTCTCTACTTATAGTGGATATTTCTATTACAGTTCTCTCTCTGTTTACATCATGTACTTTCTTTCAGTTTCATGTATCGTACTTTCTTGCATGTTTGTATTCTATAACCTGTTATGATCTGCGTGAGATGTATTGTGCACGCTCCCGTCCTGACTGGACCTGTTGAAAATTTTACAGAAGATGATGAGGAACCCTGCACCCCTTACCTTGGAGCTTGCCTAGATGACACTCGCGACCTGGACCCCTGGGAAGGTTCAGGCAGCTGCTGATGATGATACCTTGCATAGTATAGATAGCTTAGACTGTTTCTTTCATGTTTAGCTTTTGTCCTTGTTTTTAGAGTTGTATACTCTAGAGATGTTGAGACTAGTAGTTATTAACTTATGTTATTTCATTTCTGTCGTACCTCAGTTGAGGATTTTCTTATCTATTTTATCGTGCCATATTCTATCTCTAGTTGTGATTGAGTTGTACCTTCTGTGATTAGCCTCCAGTTGGAGATTATTCTATATTGTGTTAGTTATAGTTCATGACCTAGAACAGCGTTGTACCGTCGACACTGCGGTGTAGGCTGGGCGCTGTTACGTACTCGTACCCTCACGGTGGGTGCGGGTCGTGACATTTTTTTAGTGGTGGCCCATGCAGGTCGAGTTTATGTAGTGGTATTCGAACTAGAGTATTACTACAGCCTGCAGTAGGATTAGGATATTTTTGAAGGTACTCAATCACATTAGAAAAAACTCTTAATCAGATTACTTTTAACTAAATTGTTGCTTATTGACTTCCCTTGAATATAAACTGTCCTCCTTTGAATTTTTGCTTCATTCTCAAAAATTGCTTCTGGTTTTGATCTGTCTTCATGATGGTTATGAAGACACGATCTCATCGCTCCGGTCCGGGAAATACTATCGAGAGGCTGGCCACCTCTCGTCCTGTTCATCAGGGCCTCGAGACTGCAGCTCCTGTTGTGCCAACTCAGGTTGGCATTTCTGCTACATTGGAGGTGCACCTCCGTCTGTACAGAGACCTTTTTTCGTCATTCTCGATTTCTCTCAGCAGCAGCGGTTCATGCAGCATCAGCAGCAGACCAGGGGAAACCAGCAGGGCGAGCTATCGTCAGGACAGTCGAGGATGCACAGACCATTGGAGATCTTGCTGCAAGTCCCATTTTTTTCGATTCTATTTTCGTAATTGTCTTTTATAACTACCTTGAAATCCGATTCCATCTGTTCCTTGCTGATTGATTAATTTGGTCATGTTGTTCTTTTGTTATGATTGTTTTCCTTCAAAAAAATCATATGGGCTAGGTCACCTAAATCATGGGATCTAGAATCTTCGATAGTCGTGTTAGTTGGCATAGTGAGGACATGTAGTCAGATTTTGGATGTATTTCTCGGGTATGAGAATTTAAGGTTTTTGCCGTCGCATGCGGCAATGCAAAAATTTTAAATACCATGAACCTAGAGGTATGTACCTTAGTCAAGGACTCTGTGGTTATCGTAGCCTTGCTCACTAGCATGACGGAGACACTGGACAACATAATTTTGGACAGACGCATATGATTAACAGATTATATCTTGAGAAGGTTTTAAACATCATACCCTTCTGTTGTTATAAATAACTTAGGAGTAGGGATATTTTAGTTGTATAACTTATTCATAGGTAGATCTTCATAGTGTAATGATATGACGACTTGTAGAATGTCTGTACCCTAGAGATGATAGTTAGTAGTGGTATTAGAATAGTAACCCATTGTAGATGATTTCCCTGTTATTTATAATACCAACCAGTTTACATATAGGATGTTAGTATGCCTTACAGCCTTGATGATTGTTATTATTTTCCTTACCTTTTTCCAGTGAGGCACCCATGACCAGAGCCTGTCATTGAGTATAGTTGTAGTTCACCTAAGACTGAGAGGCCTATATACATATAGATTGTAGGTGATATACTTAGGATATATGTGATAGGTTGTTATTCTTGAGCATATATATATGTGATATTTGGGATTGGTGTGCTTAGCTTGTAGGTATTTAGTTATGGGTGACTTGATAGGATTTGGAAGTTAAGAGCTAGCCTATTATAGAGTTTTTCTTTTGCTAAATTCTGGTTGCCAACACTTAGGTAGCTAGTATAGGTAAAATCCTAAGAAGTTGACCCGTTGATGACCAAGTACTAGGATGTTGAGAAAATTGACTAGTGATTGACCCTTGACTATGTTTGACCTAGAAGGGGGTGCGATCATCTTAATTTCGAGGACGAAATTTTTCTAAGGTGGGTAGGATTGTAACACCCAGTTTTCCAGATGAGGGTAATTTTGAAATTTTGTAATTATAAGTATTATTTATTGATATTTATTTCATATTATGATTTTTGGTGATTTTTAATCATTTTTAAACTATTTAAAATCATGACTTGTGATTTGGTGTTGGCTACTGTAACCTTAGAGACTGTTGACCTAGAGCCTAGCCATGTGATTAGGATGTTTAATTAGTACATTTTAGCCTAGAGGGTATTTTGGTCATTTTAGGATTTATTTGAATTTATTATGATTTATGGGAATTTGTGATTGTTGATTTTGACTTTTGACTAGCTGTGACTTAAGGAACTGTCCTAGATTTTAGCTTTGACTTGGTAACCTAGTTAACATGGTATGGACCCTAGTTTAACTTAAGTCAACTCAAGTTAGGACACTTAGGATCAAGTTTGAAATAGGAGGATTGGTGTTTTGGTCCATAGATTTGAGACTTAGAAATGGGTTCCATGACTAGTGCAATTAGGCCCAAAGCCATTAGACTAAGCCTTAACCCTAATTTTTCACTTTATGGCCAGCCACTAGGGCTCCCCATTCCCTATAAATAATCTCCTCCTTGTTCTTGCCTCTTTTATCAATTTTTTTCAAGCTTTGAAGAAAGAGGTAAGGAGCCATCTTCCCCATTCCATAGATTCTCCATTTAAAATCATTTTCTACTCTAGTTTCTTGCATTAGAGTCTAATACCCTCCTATTTTCTGATTGTGGAGTTTAATCCCAGCCTTGGGACAATTTGGGAGCTTTGGCTAGCAAGGAAGAATCTCCTATTTGAAGCTTTTCCAAGCTTTTTGCACCTATAGGTAAAACTCCCCAAATTGATTTAAATTTCTGTTTTCTTTGTATTTGGAGCTAGATCTAGGAGTCCCCCAGCTGTCCCCAAAATTTGGGTGGATTTCGTGTCCGTTTGGTGTCCGTATCGGGCACGTATCGGTCTATGTATTCAGGTGTTTGTTGAAATGCCTCAATGGATTTATGTTAATGTTTTTCAAAACAAATTACATATTTGGATTGCTTATGAGATGTAGATTACGGATCTAGGTGACTGAGTCATTTTTGATGTGATTTTGTGTCGGTTTTAGGGCTTGGATACGCTGTACGACACTGTCGTGCAGTGCCCTGCTGCTCGACGTGTCGTGTGCGCTGGACACGATACGTTTTGACATGATATTTTAGGGGAGGGTGCGGGCTATCACTGACACCTTGCACACAAAATTTGAGGCCAAACCATCGAGTGGTTAGTGAGAAATTCGACATACATTGGTTCTTCACTGAACCAAGTCTCCCATTTTCGAGCCACTGATACGCACCTATATATCGGACACGACACGAATTTGACTCGATTCAGGGTGACAATTCTCTAGTACTAGACCCACTCTATCACTAGACACGGACACGACCCTCTTCGTATTATGTGTCGAGTCCTATCGGACTCGACATGGCTGCACGAGGCAGTCCCCACTGCCAGTTTCAAGTGACTGTACCATTTCGATTTGGGACACTTCGTGTCCAGTTTCCTGTACACGAATGGACCCCCTAGACACGAGTACACATGGAGAATATTCCTATATGTCTGATAATTCAAATTCTTTGGGTATTGGTTTTCGAATTGGGAAAATTTCCCTAAATTTCTGATACATTGAATTCCTTGGGTTTTGGACACTGATGTGTCCAATTTTTGGACACGATTATCATCCAAGGACACGAGCACACACTGAGCATTGATTACCAACCAATAGTTAGGTTTACCTAGGAGTTTTCGAGTTGGTTTATGGTTTCATTTTGGAGTTGGGGCTGTCCAACAGTCAACTGATGCATACGTTCACTGTTATTTGAATGTCAAATTGAACCCGACTTTAAATTGCCTGTTTAAATGAAATTTAGTATTAATTACTATGTTTAGTTCACATGCATTGTGTTAGAAATTGGTGGAGGATAGCTAGGCTTTATTCTCGAGATAGAAATTCTGAAACTCTCCTTTCACTGTCAATATTTTGTTCACTGTTAAGTTTTAGGAACTGATTTTGATTCCTTCACCCTTGTGAGAGAAAACTGAATTCTCATGGATTTTGGGAGTTCCCTGCAAACTGATTTATGTGTATTGATTTGGTATGCTGATTTTCCTAAATTACTGAAATGGCCAACTGTTAAACTGAAATTACTTTTGGGTTAAAATCATGTATTGGTTTGGTTACCATTACATGTTTCACATTAAACTGAGATTTATGCTTAAACTTGTGTATTGATTGGTTTTTAAGTATGTAGGAACCTAGTAAATATGAATGATCATTTGTTCTCAGGTTCCTGAGAACCTGAGATGGGTTTAAGCACTGCAAATCTGAACTGAGAAGTAGCCCCTGTACATGACAAACACACACCACTGCCACAAGCACACACACTATGAGCTGATTTCCTTTCCTTCTACAGAAAATTGGGTTATGTAGACTGAATAGCTGAGCACGATTTCACACATTGGTTCAAGGTTGCAACACACTGATATATGCCTCACATTACTCACACATAAACTGAAATTATCTCACACACACACTGAGCCCACTGTTCACTCTTCACACACATTGGCACACACATTTTGATTTCCAGTTTTTCCTCACATTTCCCTCACACTATCACACACACACACAATCCTATCATATCTCACACACACATATGAATTTGATTTCCCTCACGCAATTCCTTTTTCCTATCACTGTTTCAGGAATCCTGAAACCTATTACACTGTCACACACACTCCCCTTTAAACTGTCACACAACACACACATGAATTTTTCTCCTCTCACACACATAATCCCACACCCTGTTATTCTCCTGTACACCGGAATAGACACTGTCACTTTATATGAAAACTGAGATTTTTGATTCTTGGAATTCCTGAGATTAATAGGCTAAATTATATCATGATCCATGGTGTTATGCACACTGTAGAAAGCTGGAAATTGCAAGCTGGCATTGACACTATTATGAGCACTGTTTGGTAGATTCATTATTGGAAATTATGAGATTCAATTATTGGAAAAGGTTTAGAATGAAAGCAATATGTACATTCAAGCACTATTTTTGTGAAAAACCTGAAACTGGAACTTGGTTGCATTGCAAAAATGTATATTTTACATTCACATCTATACACAATATTTACACACATGCTAGTATCCCTACCACCCTACACTATGGCACCCTCTACACACATTGTTTCCTGCCATGTCCTGACACCCACTCTATGCTTGACACAGTCACATTCAATACTATGATTCACTTTGGACACTTGCCACATGCACATGACACATGCCTAAACACATATGTACACACACACATTTTACTTGATTTCATTTTCCCTCTCTCTCTCTCTATATATATATATATATATATATATATATATATATATATATATATATATATATAGATATTACATATGGCTAGATGTGTTAATGTGATAAATAGAGATTTTCTATTGATATATACATATATGTGTATATAAATATATATATGTAATATATAGGTGGCATATTATAGGCCTAGTATTGTATGCTAGTATATGCATGTATGTTCACACTAGCTCATTGATATGTGCCTATGAATGCCTAATATATATATAGTTGATTGCCTAAATGTATATCTATTGTATGCAATATATGAGTTGTATATATAATATAAATTATGTGATTGATGGCTTGTATAGCCTTGTGATTGGTGTGTGATTGCTAGACTAGGCTTGGTTAGGCCTAGTGAGACTTATTAGACTTGTTTGGCTTAGGCTTGACCTTGTTTGACCAGTCTAGTTGACTAGAGTTGACCGAGAGTTGACTTTGGTCTAGTTTGACCTAGACAGCATGCAGATGCATAGTAGATTACATTTATCATCCCCTGTATACATCTTGACTTGTGTTGCTCTAACTAGGAGTCAGGTACCTCATCTTGGACAATATATTTACTTCAGACATTCAGATACCAGGCGAGTACATTCTTTGATCATTTCATAACTTGCTTAGAATTATATTCCTGCTCTAGTTTACCTTATTTGACTTTGTCATGATATTATCACGGATTGGTACTATATGGATCTTTTCATGTGATGTTATTCCCCTCGGGTGCATCGGATGCATCATGTCGTGTGTTTCATGTACATCGTGCATTCCTCGCTCTCATGTTATTCATGTTTATCATGTGCTTCATGCTCATTCGTGCTTGCTCGTGTACTCTCATGTGCTATCATGATTGGTCATATTTCTCATGTATCTCATGTATAACCTATACTTCATGTGTACTCATTTATGAGCCTTCATGTGAATTTCATGTGCACCCATTCCATGTGAACTTCATGTGCACTCATGTATGAGCTCTCATGTATACTTTATGTGCACCCATTTATGGGCTTCATGTGAAAACCATGTACGTAACATAACTTGTCTGGATCCTTGTGTATTGATTGAGGTATGGGAGAGTATAAATAGTAATGTGAGCAATTCCAAAGTAGAATAGCCATGTACGCCTCTTTAGTATAGCCATGTGCAAATCAAGCCGTTCACATGTCGACTTTGTACTCTAAATCACTAGTCACTGGTAGCTCTCTACTTATAGTAGATATTTCTATTACAGTTCTCTCTCTGTTTACATCATGTACTTTCTTTCAGTTTTATGTATCGTACTCTCTTGCATGTTTATATTCTATAACCTTTTATGATCTGCGTGAGATGTATTGTGCACGCTCCCGTCCTGACTGGACCTGTTGAAAATTTTACAGAGGATGATGAGGAACCCTGCACCCCTTACCTTGGAGCTTGCCTAGATGACACTCGCGACCTAGACCCCTGGGGAGGTTCAGGCAGCTGCTGAGGATGATACCTTGCATAGTGTAGATAGCTTAGACTGTTTCTTTCATGTTTAGCTTTTGTCCTTGTTTTTAGAGTTGTATACTCTAGAGATGTTGAGACTGGTAGTTATTAACTTATGTTATTTCATTTCTGTCGTACCTCAGTTGAGGATTTTCTTATCTATTTTATCGTGCCATATTCTATCTCTAGTTGTGATTGAGTTGTACCTTCTGTGATTAGCCTCCAGTTGGAGATTATTCTATATTGTGTTAGTTATAGTTCATGACCTAGAACAACGTTCTACCGCCGACACTGCGGCGTAGGCTGGGTGCTGTTACGCACTCGTACCCTCACGGTGGGTGCGGGTCGTGACAGAGCTTCTCGACGGTGATGAAAAAAAGAGGCGAAAGAAGTGGTGTGCGGGGATGCTTGGGGTGGAGACTGCCGGCGCTGGGCGTGGAGGTCTCGGCCACCGGCGGCGAGAGGAAAGGTCGCGGCGGAGGAACGGTAGGAGCAGGCGGCCGGAGGTAGGGGGTATGGGGTTTTTATTTTGGGGGTTTTGGGCTTGTCGGCAGTGGCGCTCGGCCACCGGAGGGTTGTTGGGATGGCGATGGTGGTGGTTTGGACGTTGGGCGTGGTGGTATGGCCGGAGTCAGGGTCGAACGGGGTCGTCATGGTGAAGGTATTTGCTGGATGTGGGAAGGCGACAGGTGGTGGTGGTGCGTCGAGTCGGCCACGGCGAGGTGGTGGTAAGCCAGGGAGATGGCGGGGGTGACGGCGTTTGGTGGTACCAGTGGTGGTGATGGTGGTCTGTGGTGGCGGCGAGCATGGCCGGGTCGGGTGTTCGATGCTGGTCGGGGGTCTGTGGTGGTGGTTGGGCCAGAGTCGCGGCTGAGATGGGGCGGCGGGTTTCGAGCAATAGGCGGGGACAAGGTTAGATTTTAGGTTGGGTCGGGAGTGTCCGACACAACAGAGGAGGGGCTGGGAGAAGTGTCCTGCGTGACACGGGATGGGTTGGCGTCCGGGATTGTCGGACGCGGGGAATTTATGTACTTGTACAAGAAGATAAATAGTGGATGGGGTAGGGTACACGGACACGATGCACGGGATTAGGGTTTGTGGAAAAATTTTGTGGAAGAATTTGTGGATGATAAAAGTTTATGGAGGAGTACCTGCCTATTTATAGGATGTGGGAATTCCCATTAAGATAAGGATTAGGAATAATTAAAACCCAATTAGATAATTCTCTACTTAATTTAAAATCAATTAAATCCAAATCCAAATACAATTCCAATTTAAATCTAATTAAATTTTTAGTTTAAAATCAAATAGGATAAATCAAATTTTAAATATTTAACTATTTAAATAAATCCATAAATTCAAATCAAGATTTAAATCGCAAGAATAATTTCGAAATATATTTTCCAAAAATACTAATAATAATAATTTCGAAAATTATATTATTATTTAAAATAAACTAATAAATAATTACGAAATATAAATGTATGTACAAATAATATTTACATAAATATAATTTTCTAATATACCATTTTATAGAAAAAATTATTTATTATAACTGTCTAAAAAAAGGTTTTTCACAAATAACTCATATATTTAGAAATTTTGATAGCTAAAATTAATTATTATATATATTATCTTGAAACCATAAAAATAGAAAAAAAATGTTTTTCTAAAAATATGTACGCTCGCACATATTCGCACTCGTCGAGCAATTACGAAAAATAAAATTTCGTGCACGACGTACAATACGATTACGCGACGTACAATACAAAATTTTAAATCAGTACCAAATTTAATAAAAAAAAGTAGAAATTTAGGGATTTTACAGTCATTCTACCTAACTTACAAGAATTAAACTAGCATTGAGATGGAACAATGGGTCAACTTATTAATCTCTATCACGCACGAAGGAAGAATAAGAATTTCGGTAGAAGGAATCGAGCAAGATACAAATCAAGTGGTCGAGCGAGAGTTCAAAAATGAAACAAAGGAAGGAAGTCAAGTGTGTGGATGAGATCCTAGACTCTAATCCTATATGCAGGCTTGCTTGGCACGATAAAGTAACCAAACAATTTATCTTGACCTGCATGGGCCACACAAAAATATGTAATGTCTCAGTCCCAAAATCCTTAGGACTAAGTACGTAGACATGCTATCTGCATACATACGAAGTATACTCCAATATATAGAATCCTCGTATGTATACATAAGCTGTAAAATACAGTAAACCATGGCACACTAATAATCTCATCCACAAATAAGGAAGAAAGAATTTATAATAACTTATGAATTGTTATTTACATAAGTCGTTGGGCGGAGACAAATCCACTACAAACTAAAAAAAAGAGATACATAATGGAGGAATTTTGTCTAGCCATGCGAAGACGATCCAAATACAATCATCCTCAAAGAAAGTGTAGATCATGGTCTTGGCTAGAGCACCTGCGGAACATCACAAAAGCACACACCTGGAGAGATCACCAGGTCCTCAGAGGGACGTAACAAGATACATGAAGAACATGCCATAAATACTGAATATAAATTATGTCATAACGTCGCAAAGTAAAAAATAAACTATCCTAACCATAACACGGCCCAATATCCTTTCATCGAAACAATAGACTACCCCTACAACCAAACAAGGACAAGGGGTAGCACACTATTTTGCGATGTGACATTATTCCGTGCCATGACTAGAACGAAGTGTGACATGACATTAACTAAAGTCACCTAACCAATCTAGTATGCAATTTAGGAGACATCTCGATGTATGGGCAGGTGAGGGCTGACTCCCCCAAGACTAACTCATAGCTCAAGACACACACACGTCAAGAACCATTACTATCAGCCGGCATAACTCAAGGCTAGCGGCCCACGTGACCCATCAGTCCACATAGTTCGAGGCTAGTGACCGTCGTGACATGACTACCGTAGCACACAGTTACTACGGGTTTTGGCTTTGGGTAGTCTATACATCTAACTGTCTTCACCCTCCCAAGGGTCACTGACAAAAGGTAGTCCGCTAAGACTAGGTCCACATGTATATTAAAAAACAAGCAAGATTATAATTGAAAGCAAAATAAAGTACATTATGAATAGCAAGTCATGAATCCAACTGAAAATAAACAGAAAATAAATATGCCATAAATAAAGAAAGATGCAACTAATTATAAACAGTAAATAAGGCAAGGTATCTTGCCTGGTGTTATGTCTGGTATGGTGTGATGATCTAACAAGTCCAATTTTGTCCAATAGCCGAGGTCCATGCAAACATGGTCTGAATTCACGAAGAAACAGAGACGCGTGATCAGTCGCGATCAATGGTGATAATCGCGGAGAATTTGGGGAGATATATACGTATACTAGTTCTCTTTCCTTTTCTTTTTTTTCTTTTTTTTGAATTTATTTACAAGAATTAAAAACCAGACTTTTATTAATCGAACACATTTATAAGTAGATATTGTTTGCCATTGATTATAAAAGAACAGAACAGTTTTATGGGAGGACTGGACTTTTACTTTACAATACAAACTCGCTCGTACAAAGAGAGCCTAGGAACAAAACCTAGGAAAAGCAATCTAAGTACAATTGTTTAGTTTTTCTGGGGGGTGACGGTAGAGGCTCGGGAGAGTGCTATCAACTCTGCCTTACTCCTTGGACGATCAGACGTAGCTTCTGCTCTGGCGAGGAAATGCTCTTTGTGTGTGCGGGGGTTGCTAGTCTCTCCGCTCGGGCTCTGTGCGTATAACTCTGTGTCTCATTTGTGAAGGAATAATCCTCTGCTATTTATAGGACTTTGTGATAAGTAGGGTATGCAGTAATTGCTCCTTGAAAAGCAGGCGGTTGGGGATTGGTTAAGATTAGCCTTGATCTTGTTTGTTGGAAATCAATCTGGGCAGTTTATGTTGATTGGGACAAATCTGCATTGTTTGTTGGAAATCGATCTGGGCAGTTATGATGATTGTAATAAATCTGAATTGTAGAGATTTGATCAACTCCTGCCACGTGTCCTAATTGCCATTTTTGTGACGAGCCGCATGACTGAGCCGTATGAGCTCCTGGTGAACTGGTCCGCATGAAGTCCCATTGAATAGAACCACATAAGCCCCTTGTAAACTGGACCGCATGAAGTCCCACTGAACAGAGCCGTATAAGCTCCTGATGAACTGAGCCACATGAAGTCCTATAGAACAGAATCGTATGAAGTCCTATCGAACAGAACCGCATAAGCCTCCTTGTAAACTGGGCCGCATGAAGTCCCATTGAACAGAACCGCATAAGCCCCTTGTAAACTGGGCCACATGAAGTCCCATGGGGACAGAGCCGTATAAGGACCCATCAGAACAGAGCCGTATGAACTCAGAACAGAGCCGTATGAACTCCGTTAAAAGTGAGCCGCATAAAGCTCCATCAAATCAGAGTCGCATGAGCTCCTTTAAATGATCCGCATAAAGAGCTTTAGAATTGGTGGATCGTGCCAACTGTAAAGATTTTTTTCGTCTCTCTAGGAGCACGTCATTATATCAGAGTCATCATTTTACCTTTATGTCAGAGCTGTCAATCCTTTATGTCAGAGCTGTCGTACTGTGTCAGAGCATTTAATGAGCCAGCCGTACAGAGAAATGATGGCTAGTTGTAGAGTCATTTTTTGAATCGCATAGGGCCACGTGGCTTTTTCTGAGCCGCATGAAGCTATCGGGGACTTTCAAGCCGCATGAAGCTCTAAGGGTCTTTTGAGCCGCATAAGGCTCTAAGGGACTTTTGAGCCGCATGAGACTCCCTCTGTTTTGAGCCGCATGGACTTTCCTGTTCTTTTCCATGCTTCTACAAGACCCCCTTCAAAGTTTTCAATTTGTAAAATTGAAATACTTTGAATAAGAAGCATGGCTATGTCCGCATAAGCTCTTCTTACCGTATAAACTCCTCTGGCCGTATAGGATGTTCTGGCCGCATGGACTGGTCTTCATGCCACGTAGGCGTCTTATTAATTGCCTTTGATTTGTTTTGATTTAAAGCCCTCTTTTGGGATAGGATCCCAAGAGTCAGCTTTAAATATTTAGATTTGTTCTTAATGATTACGAGTAATCTTTTGCATGCAGGGGATAGAAATCCAAGAGTCGGTCTCCTCTCCTAGGCAGCACATGAGTCAAAGCATCCATCGGTCTACGAGCCCCCCCTGTCTGCCTATAAATACGAGTGCTTTTGGAATAGAGAGACTCTTTACTTTCTTTTCTCTTCAACTTTTCTTTGCCCTTAGTCGCCGTCTTCTCTTCCTTCTCCGATAATCAATGGCTCCTAAAGCTTCCTGTAGCGCTGCGACGAAGGGTAAGGGAGCGACTTTCTCATCGACTGAGGCACCCATAGTTCATCCTGACGTCCATCCCGCCATTGTTGGTAAGGACATTTGGAAGAAATTGTATGAACTCAAAACCCTAACCATCATGGCTACGTCGCATATTTTATGCGTGGGCCTTCTTCGTCTTCATTGAACTGTTCAAGTTCATTGTGATAAATCTGTATACTATGCTGTATGTGCCGCATGTACATCTCACGTCCGAGCCACATAAGCACTTTGCAAACTGGGCCGCATGAAGACCCATTGAACTGTACCGCATGAGACCTTGAACTGGCCGCATGAAATCCCTTTAAAACTGGACCGCATGAAATCCCACTGAACAGAACCGTATGAGCTCCTGATGAACTGGGCCGCATGAAGTCCCTTGAACAGAACCGCATATAAATCCATCAAAAACAGAGCCGCATGAACTCCGTTAAAATCGAGCCGCATAAGGACCCACCAAAACAGAGCCGCATGAACTCCGTTAAAACTGAGCCGCATAAGGACCCGTCCAAACAGAGCCGCATGAACTCTTTTAAAACAGAGCCGCATAAGGACCCACCAAAACAGAGCCGCATGAACTCCGTTAAAACTGAGCCGCATAAGGACCCGTCCAAACAGAGCCGCACGAACTCTGTTAAAACAGAGCCGCATAAGGACCCACCAAAACAGAGCCGCATGAACTTCGTTAAAACTGAGTCGCATAAGGACCCGTCCAAAATGAGCCGCATGAACTCTTTTAAATATTTTTTGGCCATCTCCTGACTTTGTTTCTTTTGTCCTTTTTTTTTAGTGAATTTGCCAGTTAATGCTGCGGAAGAACCTTTGGTTGGTCGTGCCCAATCTTCTGTGGGCTATAGGTACGACCACATATTTGAGTATGTGGTGAACCAGCTTCCAAAAGACGAACCTGTGGAGAGGCTGGGAGACATTAAAAAGCAGTCCTTCTTCTTTATCTCGGGGATGATGAACTCAGGGCTGCTGGGGGGCAAACACTTGAAGCCTGCGTTCCTCTTCGGGGACGCCCTGACTGTGAAGAACTCCTAAGTTCTGGACATATCCGAGAGTTGGAGTTTTACTTCTGACGGGATAACGATCCATATTCCTCTGATGGAGCGTCACTTCCCACTATCATGGTTCAACATGCTACCGATGGACAAAAAGATAGAGGAGTCTTTGACTCCAAGTCGGTCTGGGATGTTCGTGGGCAACATCCATTATAACAACAACTTGGGGTCAGTATATGCAGGCAAGGTCCCGGTCAGCCGCTACGTGATGGGGTTGGCCCCGGGCAGTTTCTTGAATGTGCAGGGTCCCAACTTCAAGTTCTCTCAAGCTGACACATTCCTGAACCAGCTTGCTCGGAAGGGGTCCTATCCCGTTGGCCGGTTGTCGCTACCGAGTTTGGTAAACCCTATCCCTTCATGGACCAACCTGTCTACGTGGATCGTACGGGAATACGAGACTCTCCTGCGCGAGATTGGACTCTACCATGCTATTCGGGGCACCAGCTACGGCTTGCCCATGAACAAGAAATTGTTCATGGCTCTGCTGGAGATGTACAACTGCCGTATAGGGACCTTCTTCACACTCGTAGGGGAGATGGGGCTTGCCCTCCAGGAAATGTATGCCTTCTCCCAGCTGCATTGGAGAGAGGAAGTCTTTGAGGTGTATACCCCGACAAACGAAGAGTTCGAGGATTTGGAGGAAAGGTTCCCGGGTTTCGTTGCCGTCTACCGAAAATTGCTGTGTCATCACAGCACATGCCAGCAGCTGTCAAAGAAAAAGAACGACAGTTCGGAAGGGAACCTTCCTCACACAAAAGCCTGGCTCACTTATCTTTTTAAGCTCGGTGCCTCAGGCCGGGTTGCTCCTCAAAGTCCTCGCACTCGGAAGGAGGTACAGGACCAAGTATCGACCGCCAAGAGGGTAAGAACCACCGGTGACAGGTTCGGGAGTCAATCTGACTCTTTTGCTTATTTCTATCAAGCTACTCAGCCGTTGTCCGAGAAGGCACTCCTGGCAGGGTTCCTGATGGTGTGGCTACCGAATTGCGTAGTGTTAGGAGGGGCTGGTTCTATTGAGAGGATCAGCCGTAACTTCATCCTCCCTACTGTGAAGCTGGTCTTCAGGGTCAGACTAGCTCTTCTTCCGGCCATGGTGTGAAGCATACACCGTGGCCTTCATATTTTCTCATCTAAGGTCATCGCCCGTGACACGACGAAGGACTTTGAACGCATTGAACTGCCCTATCACTATCTGATGGGGTGGCTGCTGATGTATTGCCGGTCTTTGATGAGGCCTGGCCCTGAAGATGGCGTAACTGCTGACGATGCTTTTATCTTTCAGTATCGCCGCATACCTTGGGAATGCGAGACTATGCGCGCTTGTCGGATGGCACTGGCAAGAGTGGACAGATACACTTTTTTCGTATCTATTCCTCGATTTACTGCTGAGGAAGTGAGGGCAGTACATCTTGATGGTATTGGGCCTTCTGACTTCTTATCTGACAAGATGCTCCTTTGGCTGCACAACATTCGCCCTTTCCACCTAGTATACCGCAACCGTAATACTGTCTAATTGGAGCCTTACTTACCCAGTAGGTCTTCCGCCAGTTTGGGTATAGCTAGCTATTCTTGGACAGTCCCAGATCTTGCTTGGGTTTTGAAGGTAGCGTCCTTGATGGTATCAGAGCCTGGCACTATTACAACACGGTTCACACCCGTACCAGCTTCTCAGTTCCTGATGCTGGGGAATCCAGAGAGATCTTATATTTGTCGGCTCTATACCATGTCATGGCGAACAAGCCTCCTGTTGGTTTTGACCCGAGTACCAGCTTCATTGTTGGTACTGGCTTGAAGGAGAAGCCCAAGGGGTCTAAGGCGAGGAAGAAGAGGGAGAACACAGTTGCTGCATCGGACTCAGAGTCTGCCAACGCGAACAAAGAGGATGACGAGCATGACTCCGACAACTCTCTTCCTCCCACAGAAAATGTGGTGGCGGATCAGCCGCCTGTCGTACCTGGTCCTTCGCGTAAGCGAAGCAGGTGTGAGCCCGCCGTTGGTGGCAGAACTTACTCCATGAAATAGGCTACGTTTAAGCCTCACGGGCTGCTCATCAAGGAGAGAGGCGAGGATGACGCCGTCTCGGAGGTGAATTGAATTACAACCATCTTCTTCTTTAGCTCTTCTTTTTTCTGAACTATGACCTAATCATTTTTCTTTGCTCCGTAGGCGTCAGGAGAAGGGGACTTTCCAGAGTCAGCTGCTGCCTCTGAAGTCGACCCGGCTCTAACTACTCTAGTTAGAGATATGAGTGCCGGGATTATTGCTGCCGGGATTCTCCCAAAGATGGCTGAGGTTCCTACAGTTGTCGATGTCCCAACCCAGGGTGATGTGGGCTCTGCTGAACCCATCCCTGAGACTATTGAACTTTAGCTGGGTGACGCTGATCCAGTCGTATCTCCTTCCGGGTTGGCTGGGGCAGCGGAACCATCTGTATTCGGCTTGGACGTTGCTGGTGAAGAGACTATGGCGGCCATGAGCGAACCTCAATCTCAGCAACTCCCCCTAGTAAGATAAGCCAAGTCTTGACTAGTGAGGAGGTTTATTTGCTCTATCATCACATCCTTCGGGTTAAGCTGATTGATGGTTGCTCTGGACATACAGGTCCTACTCCTTTACTGCCAACGACGGACATTATCAGGGGAGAGTTGGCCAGAGGGGATCTAGCGAAAGAGAGTGTGCCTCCCCCTCTAGCTTATATTGAGGGGCCTCCTGCTAGATCGAGTTCAGGAGAGCAAGCGGCGAAACGGCCGGAGCGGGGAGAACTGGTCCCTGTACCCTCTTCTGTTCATGTGGCTCCGGAGGTCAACCATTCTGCCTTGCCGAGTCTTCAAATCCTTCAGGCTGCGGAGGAGGAATTGGCCGTTATTCAAGCGTCCTTTCACTCGGAGCTTGTTTTTCTTGTGGCAGGGGTAGCAAGTTCCGGTGCACCTTTTTCGACCCTGTCAGCTACCCTTCCTTTGACGCCGTCTTCTTCGGAAGTTTTGGATGAATCGTCAAAGGATGTAGTTGACAGTTTTTATCGTCACCTGAGGCGAGGAGTTGAGGCTGCAGTGGAGAGGGGGACCTCTTTTGCCTTGGCCCGTCAATGCGCCTGGGGCCAGATTGAAATCCTTAGAACCCTCTCCGGTAGGGCAGGGATAGTTGAGCTCCTGGAGCCCAAATTGCTAGAGGCGGATCAGCTTGTGGCCCAGTTTCAAGTACCACGACAAGTCGACCTGTCTTCAGCGGTAGATCAGGAGCGTGCCTTTCTCATAACTGTTATGGAGAAGGTAAGGGCCGTACGAGATGCGTCCAAGCCTATTATAATGAAGGACCTCCACGATCTGTCTCTACAGTATGATCAGTTGAGCCGCCGGGGAGAGGATTGCATTGCTCGGGAGGCGGCAGCCTCTTGCAGGATAATCGACACGAAGAAGCAGATCATCGAGCTCCAGAGGAAATTGGCCTTCTTAGAATCTGAGCTCGAGGCCTCCCACATAGGTAAGGAACTAATTATTCAGGAGGCCGAAAAAGTCACCCGTGCTTCTGCTGACTTGGAGCGTGCTCTGAAGAAGCTTGAAGATGGCTGGCAGGCTCACGCGCATCTGGAGGATACGGAGCGGTTGAATGAGGAGGCTGAGTGCCGAGCCAAGCGGCGGTTTGAGCGGTCGACGACCGTACTGAGGGACCATCTCAGAGAGTTACTTATCGCCGAACCATAGTCAGCTTTTTTTTTTTTCTCTTTATGTTTTTTCATCTTTTTTGGCAGGGACGTGGTCCCAAAGAATGTAGTACTTTTGATTTGATTTGAATAAACGACTTTGCTTGCATCATCCTTTATCTATCGTACTTGTATTGCATTTATGTGCTTGCCCCACTGGGGGCTTTTTTGTGGACCTATTATCCTTGGCATACCTTGGTTTTAGGTACGGATAATAAGTTTGATAGGGATACCTGGAACAACTCCATGGTAAGGTGGATATAGAAGTTCTTTGTATCGAGCGAAAGAATGCCGTGGAACAGCTGGGTTCTAGAGGCATAAGATTGTGAGAAAAGAGGCGCGTGTACTAGAAAACTTAGTACAGCATTTGTGGTCAACGACGGATATTTTATGGTCAACTGTGGACATTTGTGGTCAACTGTGGACATTTTGTGGTCAACTGTGGATATTTGTGGTCAACTGTGGACATTTATGGGCCTATTATCCTTGGCGTACCCTGGCTTTGGGTACAGATAATAAGTCGAGAGAAACCAACATACTTACTCAGAGGTAATGAGGACGTGGTAAATATGAGGGTTTCTTCAATGGAGTCTTTCTACTCAGAGGTAATGAGGACGTGGCAGGAGTGGACACCATGAAGGGTACATAGAACAACTTAGAGGTAATATGGATGTGGAAGTTCTACGTGAGGGGCGGTTTGTTTTTGATGGAAGTGAAACAACTCAGAGGTGACATCGACGTAGTTGTTTTGGGAAATTTGTGGATCTGTTACCCTTTTTATGCACTGAAAGTGCGGGTAATAGATCATGAGGAAGATGCTCTTTTAGGAAAAAAGTTCAGAGGTATGATCATACATGACTTACTACCCAGAGGAGGCGATATGGATTCATTTGGGATGACCAAAGTGTAAGTTCAGCGGCACCTGGGGGCACATAACTTAACAGTCTGGTTGATTCAGAGGATATCGTTTAGACATAATACTTCTTCAGGTACTTACCGTTGACGGACAACATGAGCAAGTCTCCATTTTGTTTTGCGAGGCGGTAAGCACCGTTGGAGAATACAGCCTCGATGACAAATGGGCCTTCCCACTTTGGCTGGAATTTGCCGACGGTTTTGTGAGTCATAACCATCGGCCTCCGAACTGCCAGAACGAGATCGCCAACTTGGAATGTTCTGAGTTTAACCTTCTTGTTGAAGGCTCCGGAGATGCGGGCTTGATACAGCTCGATTCGTTGTTGAGCTAACATGCGCTTCTCATCTAAGGCCTCCAACTCTTGTAGCCGGCGACGGTAATTATCATCCGTCGTCAATTGATAGGTGAGGGCGACACAGAGCGAGGGGATTTGAGTTTCCAATGGAAGAATTGCCTCACTCCCATACACTAGAGAGAATGGTGTGTTCCCGGTGGCCGTTCGGACTGTAGTACGGTACGCTTATAAGCATTCACCAAACTTTTCATTCTAGTCGTGTTTGTTGGAAGACACGAACTTCTTGAGCAGCTTAATTATAGTTTTGTTGAATGATTCTGCCAACCCATTCGCCGCCGGGTTGTATGGTATTGAAACAACATTCTGGATCCGATGCTTGTCACAAAATCGATAGAAGGCGTGGCTTGCGAATTGCGGACCGTTATCGTGGATGATCCTTCGGGACAATCCGAAGCGATAGATGACGTGATGCTTGAGGAAGCTGATCACATTTGACGTCTTCACCTCTGCAAGCGGGACATATTCTGCCCATTTGGAGAAGTAATCTGTAATTTCCAGTATGAAGCGGTGCCCTCTGGATGAAGGTGGGGTGATAGGACCAATGATGTCCATTCCCCATGCCTCAAATGGCCAGGATGCCACCGTTGGGTGTAGGAATTCAGATGGTTGGTGTATGAAATCTGCGTGAAACTGACAGGCTTTGTACTTTCTTGCGTACTCTATTGCATCTGCCACCATCGTAGGCCAGTAATGGCCCATCTGGTGAAGGTAATCTTGTAATTTTGGGCCAGGCTGATGGGCCCTACAGACGCTGTCATGTGCTTCACGTATAGCTTCTTTGGCTTCTGTATTGGACAGACACCGAAGTAGTAATCCATCGTATGACCGTCGATACAGCATCTTTGTTTCTGTATCGTAGAAAAATCTAAGAGAACGTCTTCTTATAGAGGTGGCTTCTTTCGGGTTCTCCGGCAAGATGCCATAGACCGTGAAGTCAATAAATGGGAGCCTCCAGTCTTGTGTCTCGTCGACCGTCATGGCAGAATGACTCTCAACAAATTGGACGGTGTTCTTGGGACAGACCAACTCATGGCCTATTACGTCCACCAAATGATGAGTATATTTTGGGACCGCCAGGGAAGCGGCCAGTCCTGCTAAGGCGTCGGCTTCAATGTTCCGGAGTCTTGGAACATGTTCTATGAAGAACCCTTTCAGAGACATAATGATGGCGATCGCTACCTGATGATAGGGGATCATGTCTTCATGACAAACTTCATATGAACCCCGAATCTGATTGACGATTAACTGTGAATTGCCATATGCCTCTAGGTATTCTACCCTCAGTTCTTTTGCAAGTCGGAGGCCGATAACCAAGGCATTGTACTCGGCCACGTTGTTCGAGCAGGGTTCTGTAAGGAAATATGCCCGGTTGATCACCAAGCCAGAGGGAGAAATCAGTACCACTCCGACCCCAACGACGATGTTGCCCTTGGACCCGGTTCTTGAAGCACCGTCGAAGAACATTCGCCAGATGGAATCATCGGAAGCCATGTTTGAATTGGCGACCTCGTCTGGAATCTCTTCGTATATTCTGGTTGACTCCGAACTTGGATGGGCTGCTAAAAAGTCCGTCAGAGCTTGACCTTTAACAGCCTTTTACGGAACGAAGATCATGTCGTAGGGAGACAATAATATCGCCCAGGTAGCGAGGCGAGAGCTGAGTGCACCCGGCTTGGTCATGAGAACCCTGAGGAGGTTAACTCGTAATATGACATTGATGGTTTGTCCTGTAACATAGTATTGCGTCTTCTGGATAGCGAACACCAAAGCAAGGCATTCCTTCTCCACGGCGGTGTATCTATGCTCAGGCCCAATCATCATTCGGCTGAGGTAATAGATATCTTATTCATGCCCTGCATCATTGTTTTGTGCTAGTAGAGCACCGAGGGAATGCTCCATCGCTCGTACATAAAGCAAGAACGGCTTTCCAGCAACCGGGGCCACCAGAACATGTGGATTTGACATATATTCTTTTATGTTGTCGAACGCGCGTTGGCACTCTTCATACCATACGAATGAGATGCCCTTTTTCATGAGGTGGATGAATGGTTGACATCGCCCAGAGAGGTTAGAGATGAACCTCCTGATGTAAGCTAGCCTCCCTTGAAGGCCTCGGAGTTCACGGAGATTTCTCGGGGGACCCATCTCCATGATTACCTTCGTCTTCTCCAAATCTATATGAATTCTCTGGGCAGTAATGATAAAACCCAAGAATTTTCCACTAGATACAACCAAGAAGGATTTGGTGGGATTCATCTTTAAGTTGTGCGTTCGCATCAGGTCAAATATCGTCCTCAGATCCTGCAGATGGTCTCCCTTAGAGCGGCTTTTGACAGCTATGTCATCGACGTAACACTCCACGGTCTTACGCAGGTGATCTCTGAAGATGACACTCATGGCTCTTTGATATGTGGCGCCGGCATTCTTTAAATCGAAGGGCATGACGGTGTAACAGTACACGCCAATCGGTGTTCGAAATGATGTATGCTTCTTATCGTCAGGAAACATCTTGATTTGGTTGTATCCTGAGAAGCCATCCATGAATGACATGCGCTCAAAGCCACATGTGTTGTCGATCATGATGTCCATGATGGGAAGAAGGAACTCATCTTTTGGACATGCTTCGTTTAGGTTTTGGAAGTCGATACAAATTCGAATCTTCCCATTCTTCTTGAGGATTGGTACTATGTTGGCGACCCAGTCTGGATGTTGCTCCTTCCGGATGAAGCCGTTGGCTATCAGTTGTTGACCTCAGCTTCGAAGGAATTTATGATGTATGGACGGAACCGTCGTTGCTGTTGCTTGACCGGCTTGGCATCTAGATGAATGTTGAGTTTATGAAGTGCAATCTTGGGGTTTAGCCCTGGCATGTCTTCATAGCTCCAGGCGAACACGTCAATGTACTCTCTGACGAGTTGTAAAAGCGCCTCCCGCTCTTTGTCTGTCAGGCTTTTGCTAACGAAGATTGGTTTTGGAGAGGACTCATCGCTAAGGGCAACTTGCATAACCTCATCTTCAGTGGGAGGTTCACGGAGTTCAAAGCGTTTCTCCCATTGTGCATCTAGATGTTGAACCCAAGGCTCTAACTCGAGAAGCTCGGGTACGTCTTTATCTTCTTCGTAGGCATCAGCAAATGCCATATTGATAGACAGAGCTTGCCTGAATACATCCCCGATGCTGACATCCGAATCAGAAGTTGGTGATCCGGTTGAGTGTAAATACCAGTCACATTTCTTATCTGAGCTTTCAGGAGTTGTTGCAGGTGTAACATAACCTAGCCCACATCTGGTCTTGTTGTAATAATCTCGTGGTTTCCCAGCCGGGACTGGCAACTGTAAGGGTAACCGTCGACTAGTGCCGTAGTTTAAGCCTGGCATAGTCTCTAGATCATACCCCTGTTTTTGTATGAGGTACTTGGATCGGGAGCTACACAGATAAAGGGGCAGTCTTCCAGTATCGGGTTTGAGATTAACTTTTTCTATCCAGAAGGGCTGTGGATCATTCTTTCGACCGAAGATGATTGGATGATCCTCTCCCTCGACTATGAAGCAAGCGTCTTCCACGGGAGTAAGTTGGTTTACGGTGTAGACATTTGTCACCTGTGTGTGTAGGTGGGTGCCTATACCGTGTTCCATAGCATACATTGTACAAAGCTTATTAAGCTCGAGGTAGTTCAAAGATAGCCCTTTATTGATGAAGTAAGGTATCTTTTTCGGCAGAATTACATCATCTGCGGACGGAACATCAGTGTGAGCAGCCACATACTTGGCCAGCTCTAGCTCTTCTTCGGCCACCCCCTGTGTGAATGAAGACTGGGAGGACGACCTGGGCAGCTTAATCATCAGGGGCTCCACTGGTGGAGCAGAACGTGGAGTCGTTGGCGCACTAGCGACCTCCAGTTTGGTGTTCGGCGCTGGACGGGGAGTTGTTGGCTCGCTAGCAGTCCCCGGCTTAGTGCTCAGCTGTTGACTCATTTTGGGAAGACGAATCATCATCGGCTTGACAGAGGGATTGAGCTCTTCTGTTTGTTGCTGGCTAGCTCTCGGCAACCTGATTGTCAATGCCTTTGTAGTGGGTTTCGACGCTTGGCCAGACCTTGGCAGTCAGATTATCATTTGCTCCTTTTGTGCAGCGAGCACCGGAAGACTCGTTGTTTCTCTACGCAGAGTGGCTGTAAAAGGTACCGTCTTTCATGGTTTGCGGGATTGGAGATAGATTCTCAAGGGTTCCTCCGGCCCCACAATTACCTCTGTCTGCTCTTGAGCATCCTCCTTGATCAGGTGCCTCTTCGAGTTCTCGTACAAGCAGGAATCCGAATAGTAGGATTCGACCCCCTTGAAGGGATCGATGTCAGCAAATTCTGTTTTGACGAAGTCGTGCTTGTCGACGTACTAGAAGCATTGGTACAATTTAGAGGGCATGATCATGTAATCGTGTATCCACGGACGCCCCAAAAGAATGTGTAGGAGGTGTCTGTGTCGATGACATAGCAGGTTACTTCCGACTGAAGGTCGTCGATTTGGCACTTCAGGCAAATCTTTCCGATGGGATAGCTTCTTCCGGAATTGAAGTCGCTGATGGCGGTGCTTGTAGGAGTCAGCCGATGTATAGGGATGCGTAGATGGTGAAGCAAGCTCTTCGGAATAATGCTTATCGAAGAGCCGGGATCAATGTGCATCCGATCCACCTTGACATCGCCGACGTATCCAGTATAATACAGAGGGCGATCGTGCAAGTTGGTCTTGATAAGCATGTCCTGCGGAGTGAACACGATATTGGGCATTGTGCCGGTACAAGCACTGTCTTGGGCATCAGCTGGCAAGCTCTCCCCTGTGAGCTTGACTTGAGCCAGATAAGCATCAGCATTTTGAAGTGCATCACTCAGGGCGATGCGAACATCCTTGGAGAGCCTCAAGAGCTCGTATAATGACAACTTGGCCGGTGTATTGGCCAAATGTGCCAAGATGTCAAAGTCGTACGGCCTCTCCAGCCCATGAGGCGCCTCTTTTCGGAGTGGCTTGTCAAAGCGAGTCTCCTTCGGTCTAGGCTTGTCGGTCGTCGGAGGCTGAGAAGGTCCTGGAGCATCAGCAGTCGCCGGCTGATAATCTTCAGCCGAGTTACCCGGTGGGGGTTGAGTTTGTGCACCAGATCGGGTAATGACAGCCATAGCTTCTTCGACATCTACCGAGATTGTGCGGCATGACTTGAATTTCCTACCCTTCTTCTTGCCAGTAGAGGGTGATGCTGGCTGGGTTACTTCAGATACTAAGTCCTGGTTGACCCACATGACCTCCCCTCGTGATGTGGTGAGAGGTACCAGCCCAGCGCCTGGTCTCGGGGAGGTAGAAGATTAATGACCTCTATTTTTGCCCGGGGGACGGGTACTACGCCGTCTTGGGTCCTCGTCGGAGGAAAGCTGCCGAATTGGACAGACACCACGTTGGCTACTACAGTTACCTCATCGAAGTCAATGGCCAGAGCCTTAGAGTCGATCAGGTTCTGGATGTACCGCTTCAATTGGAAGCAGTCTTGAGTAGCATGATGGACGTAGCGGTGGTAGTGGCAGTACTTTGGGCTTTCCATCTCTGCAGGCCGAGGCTCATATCTCGGTGGAGGGAGCTGAATCCTGTCTCCTTGTATGAGCATGTCAAGGATAGGCTTGACATGGCTGTCTTCGAAGGAGTAAGTCATCTGCGGCCACTGCTTCTTTGCCGGCTTTAGTTCAGGTTTCGGGGCTGTGTCGGCCACCATAGCCTGTTTGCCCTTCTTGTCTCGGTTGTTGGAGAAATTACCACCATTGTTGTTGTTGGCATTAGGGCGTTTGCCCTTGTCCTCTCCTTCCGAGATGTGCAACCCGAGTTGGCGAGCTTTCTTCAACTTGTCTTCTGCGCCGGTGGCGCTGATGATGAAAGTCTTCCAGTCTTTGAATTGACTTTTGCCCATCCAGAGGCTGATTGTGGAAAGCAGCCTCTTTTGGTAGATTTCAATCAAAGAAGAATCTAGATTGCCAGAGGGCAATTTCATCGCGGTTTGGCAAAACCGCTCAATGTAGTTCCTTATCAGTTCCTTCTCACCTTGAACAACGTCCATGAGGGTGGACATTGTCACATCTTGTCCTACCTCGTAGAACCTTTCAAGGAACATGTTTTTGAAGCCGACGAAGGAATGGATGCAGTTGTCCGACGATTATGGTACCAATCAAATGCTACCCCCTCCAATGCCCCGATGAACAACCGCGTGAGGATGGCATCGTCATGAGGCAGATGGTCGGTCGTGACTTCAAAGTAGGTAATGTATCGGCTTGCAGATGTCTTTCCATCATATATATTAATGTTAAATGGCTTATATCTTGGTGGGAAGGGGACATCTCTCCATGAAGCAGGATACGGTTGTCGTATCCTGAGGTCTTGGAAGGTTTTTCGGGCGTGAAACATGGCCTGGAGCTCCTGGACCTCTCGTCTTGCCTCCCTGGCCTCGTCTACAGCGGTGGGGGCCGATATTCCAGGAGGATTGTCGCTCGAGTTTGGTACAGTTGAGTTTGAATCCGTATTGACCGTGGGACCCAAGCTTGTTTGGCCAGGCGTCCTTCCTTGCAGAGTCGGTAGGGCCGCTTTGATCTCGTCCACAAATTTGACCAAGGTATGAAGTATGGCCTCCAGAGTATCGATGCGTTGGCGATCACTGGGACCGTCTTGGTCGTTGTTCATCATGAATAACGTCCTCATATGAGGAGAGATGAAAGGAACGGTGGAGGACGTGCCCTCTGAATCATACCCTTGCACCGAGAAATCATCGTGGTATGTAGGAATGTTCTCCTCTGGTTCGGACTCAAAGGAAGTACTACCTCCTGCATAGGAGGCTGCCTCATCTTAGGACCTGTGGACGTCCTCAGGAACGTCCGGATCCACTGCATCTGTGGAGGGAATTGCTTCCCCTGGTACATCTTCTTAGAATACCGGATTGTTGTGGACGTTCGAAGGGGTGCTACCACCGGCTTCGGCTACCCCCAGAGATGTAGATGACGAATCTCTTAGTATTGAAGATTTTATCTTGGAGCGGGTGCCCTGATAAACTCCTTCGGTAGTGGTTGTGGACAGCCGCTTGGACGTGAGTTTCTTAGCTGCGCTAGTAGAGATCGCCAGGCTGGAAACATTTATCTTCTTCCCCGCCTTGCCGCTAGGGATCTTCCGAGCAGAATTGCAGGAGGAGAATTGAAGCGCCTCATCTCCTGAGCTTTATTGCAGTACCGGTCCTAGCTGTTGCAGTCGTTGAAAGATGGACTGCCGGTCTTCTTGTACTGTCGCCTTGCTGCAACAGCAGTTGACAATGACTTGAGTGCAGTGATGTCCATGAAGGGACTCTCTGCACACCAAGCTTTCTTCTCTTTCCTTGCGCTTGTGAAGAATGACATCACGCAAGTCACTCATTTTGCGGGCCCGGGAGTCCCGAGCATACGAGTGTGTTGGCACCATGTTTGCTCCCTGATTGGGAGACTCTTAGGAACTACTCTGTCCATTTGTCGCTGAGGGCTGGACACGGTCGGTTCTGTACAACTTTCCATCAGAGGCCCGCCTAACAGTAAGCGGAGCTCTCTGATGGTCAAAGGTTGGGACAGCTGACTGAGCTCGATGAGCCCGTACTGCCCTAGACTTCTTCCCTCCAGCACCCAAGGGCGCATAATAGAAAGAGTCCAAGTTGTGCCACACAGAGTCTGGCACACCCTCAGGAGAGTGTCTGAGGTCAGAACCGCATGAGAGGCGGTCGAAGACTGAGCCTGAGCCGTATGGAGCAGATGATCTGCGACTGGGATTGGAGACCGCATGAGCATTCAAGCGGCTGGCATCTGTGGCCGCATCAGCATTCATGCGGCTAGAAATTGTGGCCGCATAAGAATTCATGTGGTTGGATTTGGCTGTCGTATGGGCATTCATACGGCTGGCATTTGTGGCCGCCTCAGCATTCATGCGACTGGCATTTGGGGTCGCATAAGAATTCATGCGACTGGATTTGGATGCCGCAGGAACATTCATGCGACTGGATTTAGTGGCCGCATGAGCCTTCATATGGCTGGAATTGTTGGCCGCATGAGCCTTCTTCATGCGGCTGGCACCCTTATGCAGTTTCTTCCTGGACCGCATAGAGTCTCCGTTTGCTTCCTCAAGTCCAGCATTGTAGTGCTTTCCTCTGTCGGACTTGAGAACGTCAGGGGTCTCTGTGGCCTGAAGTGGGGCCGCATGGGAGTCTTCTCCGCCGTCTTGGGCAGCAGAGAACGCCTCTTCCAGAGCTTGGGGAGGAGTGAAAGTCTTGGGCCTCCACTCCCTACGGGCCTTCTTTGTGCGGGCTCGCTTCTGGACCGGGCCAGCGCTCCCGTCGGAGAGCATTTCTTCAGACGCCTGCTGGTCGAAGCGGACGACCAGCATCTGTTGCGTGGAGCCAAGTTTAGCTGCGTCCGATTGCGTCACCAACTTCTCAGCAGTAGAGAAGTTAGTCCCCAGTAGAGTCGCCATCGTGTTTGCCATTGATTATAAAAGAATAGAACAGTTTTATGGGAGGACTGGACTTTTACTTCACAATATAAACTCGCTCGTACAAAGAGAGCCTAGGAACAAAACCTAGGAAAAGCAATCTAAGTACAATTGTTTAGTTTTTCTGGGGGGTGACGGTAGAGGCTCGGGAGAGTGCTATCAACTCTGCCTTACTCCTTGGACGATCGGACGTAGCTTCTGCTCTGGCGAGGAAATGCTCTTTGTGTGTGCGGGGGTTGCTAGTCTCTCCGTTCGGGCTCTGTGCGTGTAACTCTGTGTCTCCTTTGCGAAGGAATAATCCCCTGCTATTTATAGGGCTTTGTGATAAGTAGGGTGTGTAGTAATTGCTCCTTGAAAAGTGAGCGGTTGGGGATTGGTTAAGACTAGCCTTGATCTTGTTTTTTGGAAATCAATCTGGGCAGTTTATGTTGATTGGGACAAATCTGCATTGTTTGTTGGAAATTGATCTGGGTAGTTATGATGATTACAATAAATCTGAATTGTTGAGATTTGATCAACTCCTGCCACGTGTCCCAACTTCCATTTTTGTGACGAGTCGCATGACTGAGCCGCATGAGCTCCTGGTGAACTGGTCCGTATGAAGTCCCATCGAACAGAACCGCATAAGTCCCTTGTAAACTGGACCGCATGAAGTCCCACTGAACAGAGCCGCATGAGCTCCTGATGAACTGAGCCGCATGAAGTCATATCGAACAAAACCACATGAAGTTATATCGAACAGAACCGCATAAGCCTCTTTGTAAACTGGGCCGCATGAAGTCCCATTGAACAGAACTGCATAAGCCCCTTATAAACTGGGCCGCATGAAGTCCCATGGGGACAGAGCCACATGAGGACCCATCAGAACAGAGCCGCATGAACTCCGTTAAAACAGAGCCGCATAAAGCACCATCAAATCAGAGCCGCATGAGCTCCTTTAAATGATTCGCATAAAGAGTTTTGGAATTGGTGGATCGTGCCAACTGTAAAGATTTTTCTCGTCTCTCTAGGAGCACGTCATTATGTCAGAGTCATCATTTTACCTTTATGTCAGAGCTGTCAATCCTTTGTGTCAGAGCTGCCGCACTGTGTTAGAGCATTTAATGAGCCAGCCGCACAGAGAAATGACGGCCAGCTGTAGAGTCATTTTTTGAACCGCATAGGGCCACGTGGCTTTTTTCGAGCCGCATGGAGCTATCGGGGACTTTCAAGCCGCATGAATCTCTAAGGGTCTTTTGAGCCGCATAAGGCTCTAAGGGACTTTTGAGCCGCATGAGACTCCCTCTGTTTTGAGCGCATGGACTTTCATGTTCTTTTCCATGCTTCTACAGATATAAGTAAAAAATCGTTTTTGGTTTGAAAACTATAAAATATTTTATATACTACTTGAAAATGTGTATGAAAATTTAGGAACTGTCTTTTTATTTTATCCCAGTATTTTAAGGCTAATACTTTAAAATAACTGAGAAATTATGGCTAAAACAAACTTGCTTTACAACATAATAATAATAATATTTAGGTTTTAACTATGTTTGAAATTACATATGGGGTTTTAAGTACAAAATAACACTTTGGAAATTATTGTATAATTATTTACCTAGTACTAACCGTGATAAAAGAGCAAAACTTTTTAATAATACGACCAACAATATAACTCATATATATTAATAATTTAAAAATAATAATAATAATTAGTATAATCTCTTACTAATAAAAGTAATTAATTATAACTATAATAATAATGATAATAATAATAATATCAAAGTAAATAAAATAACACCAACCACAGGAAAAATAAAACAAAAAAAATATAAGAACATACAGTAGCTGTTCTCCTTTTAAGGAGATGAGAACTCCACCAAAAGAGAGTGTGAGAGGCATTAAGAAAAGGGGGCAAGAGTGAGAGGAAATTGGGAGAGAGAGTGAGAGAGGGGCGATGAGCGGAGGGCTTACCAGAGCTGCTGGCCCTGCTGGTGCTGGTGGCTCTTGAAGGCTCGCCACCAGGTCGTTAGGGCGGCGGCCATGGTGGCACTGCCATCGCCAGCTCGCTGGGGCTGGACGCCTGTGGCGGCAGCGACATATAGGGAGCGGGCCGGTGGCGTGAATTTCGGCCTTGGGCATTCTTTGGTGGGGCGAGGTGCGGCGGTCGAGCGACAACGGACACTCAGACCGGCGGGCGCATACTCTGGAGGCGGACGGCCACCCGGGGCGGGACGAGACATAGAGGCGGAGAGGAGGCCGGTAGATTTTGTCGTCTCTAGCACGATGATGGATGTGAGGTTTGGGTTTTATTTTTTTGTTTTGTTTTTTTTGGTGTTTTGGTGGTGATGACAAATTTTGGGGTTTCGACTGTGTGGTGGCGGAGGCTCGTGGTGTCGGCCATAGTAGTTGGCGGTGGAGTTGGTGGTGTTGGTGTGTGCTGGTCGGGAAGGCATGGTGGATGTGGTAGTTCAGGTTTCAGGGGCTGCGTCGATAAGGGGCCGGGTGTCGGTAGTACTGAAAGGAGATGACGGCAATGGTGATGGTTATGGCAATGATAGAGATGACGGTAATGGTGATGGTGGTGGTCTTTGGCCGGGTGGCTGGGCCCGGGATCGATGATAGGGGAGAGGAATCGTCGTGTCGGAGGCTGTCCGATACGACAGGAATGACTGTAATAAATACTGGAATAAGAATGTGCGTCATAGACACGATGCACAACACGTTTTGGGTGGAAAAAAATTTGTGGGTTAAAATTTATGGTGAAGGAGAGAACAAGGACCTCTCTCCTTATATAGGAGGTGGAGTCTCCTATTGGGATAAGGATTAGAACGGTTTAAATCCTTATTAGATAATTCATTTGTTAATTCAAATTAACTTAAAATCAATTCGGTAATTCAAACTCCAATTCTAATCCAAACCTATATAAATCTTATTTTAATTTAAAAGCTTATTTAAAATAAATTCAATAAATCCCTTTTTTTCCTTTGCATAATTTAAATCAACAAACATTTTAAATATCTTTTTCGACCTAATCAATATCAATAATAATTAATTTCGAAAATATATCTTTATATGAATTAAAATAAACTAGCCCTTTAACATAAATATTTTGCAACCTCAACACGACGCATTTCATAACTTTAAGCAATTAAAAATATTTATCATATATTATTTTGAAAACAAACCTTTTTCCCATACGAAGAAAATCTTTTAATAAAACCTTTGTGTACATAAAAATATACTATCGCATATACATACTCGCATGCGACGTACAAATACGAAAAATAAAATCAATACCAAATTTATTTTAAAAAAATTGTAGTAAAAATTTAGAGGGTTTACATCCTTGATAATTGCAACATCTAGTTCCTAGAAAAATTAAAATAGCGTAAGATGTGTTGGAAAAGAAGCGCGAAAACTTTTCCCAAACTAGAGAGTATCTGCGAGAGAACTGAGCAGTACAACGCACGAACCGAACACCAAACACAATCTACGCAGACACAAAGAATTTTTAACGTAGAAAACCCTTGCAGAAAAAAAACTACGGGATGATCGGAGTCCAACCCTGAGAAGCCTTCACTAATGAAATAAAGGAGTACATCCTCTACAAACTTCTCCCGATCCAACATGGATCCCCACAACACTTGGAAGCAAGAACAATTATTACAAGGCTACGAAGAACAAAGACGACGAGTAGAGATTACCCGAACACGATCTTCCTTCGAAAACGGCCTTCAATCCTCCTTCTTCTCTCAAAAAATTGCAATGGCACTCTTGCCTCTTTTTCTTTCTCTTGTATGTGTTACCTATGTGATTAGGGTTGAAAAAACCATATGTAAACACCCTAATCCCACAACAAAACCTGGACCGTAGGATACGATTCAACGGTGATTAAATCACCCTGAAATCCACTTCAGCCCGACAACACAGAGTTCGGGCAGAACTCTGTGTTTTTGTCACAGAACCATTCTGGAACCAAGGGGACAGAGTTCGGCCCGAACTCTGTCTCTCCTATTCCAGTATGCCATATGTTGGCTCTCGAGTTTCTCAGACGACTCCGTATGGCCTCGTTACCTCCTCGAGCTTCTCTGACACACAGACGACGCTCGTCGCACACCGAGATCTTCTCCATATAGGTTGGGAACCCCACCCACTCCAACAAATCTCCCCCTTTACAACTAGGTGGAGGAACTCGTCATCCCGACGATCCGCCTGCAGTACTCAAACTTTTACCTTGGTAGAACCTTCGTGAGCATGTCCGCTCCATTGTCATCATTATGAACATTCTTAAGTGCCGCGTCCTTCTTCTCAACCATAT
>JANAVB010009598.1:19525876-19665876 GCA_029216955.1 Iris pallida
ACTTCAACAAAGCTTATATTGATGAACAAGGCAAGCCGGTCGACACACGTAAGTATCGAGGTATGATCGGTAGTTTACTTTATTTAACTGCTAGTCGTCCAGATATTATGTTTAGTGTTTGCCTGTGTGCACGTTTTCAAGCAAATCAAAAGGAATCTCATCTGTGCGCAGTTAAGCGTATCTTTCGATACCTTAAGGGCACTTCTTCTGTTGGCTTGTGGTATCCCAAAACTAAGTCCTTTGACCTTATTGGTTATTCGGATGCAGATTTTGCCGGATGCAAAGTTGAAAGAAAAAGTACCAGTGGCACATGTCATTTCTTAGGCAAAGCTTTAGTCTTATAGTTTAGTAAAAAGAAAAATTCTGTAGCCCTATCAACAACAGAGGCTGAGTATATCGCCGCAGGACGTTGTGCTCAGATTTTGTGGATAAAACAAACCTTGGAAGACTATGATTTATTTTATACACATATTCCTATTTTCTGTGAGAACAAGAGCACTATTAATTTGACTAAGAATCCTGTATGTCATTCTCGTACAAAACATATCGAGATTCGACATCATTTTCTTAGAGATCATCATCAAAATGGAGATATTGACCTTGTATACATAGATACTGAGAATCAATTAGCTGACATTTTCATAAAACCTCTAGCAGAAGATCGTTTCAATTATTTACGTCGAGAATTAGGAATTTTGGACGTCAATAATATTAATTGATTTTATTTTATGATTTTATTTCAATATACAAAAACTGTGTTAGAGACAAGCTAATAAAGAGTCTGTCTGTCACCACAACTACGGTTGAAGCGAAACGGTACTTATGAGTTCCCCGGTGAACCTCCGCCAGCTGGGAAAGTACTCCTACAGCTAATCTGAAATAGTCGCTGTGTAATGATATTTAATCTATAAAATAATATTAATTATGTTAATTGAAGGTTGAAATTACTAATCTTTGAATTAAATATTTGAAATGAGCCAATAAAAAAGAAAGTGTTCCTTCTGGACATACTGGTTATCATACTGATGATGATGATGATGATGAGGAGTTGTGATATGTTAGTTGATATGAGACTTAGACATTATCTACTGTACACTTGGAAATGCTCCGACATTCCAAGTTTTTCTATTTTCAGACTTTATTATCAGTATTTTTTTAGGACTTGTACTGGATTTGTTTTAATTGATGTCATTTGAACATCTTTATCTGCATCTTTATTGGTTCATGATTCACATCAGTTTATTTACTTAGCATTTATTTATCTGCTTCTCAACTATAAACTGCCTGTGATATAATTCTTTGTTTATTATAAACTGCCTGAGTACAAATACATGCCTGTGATGTTATTCAAATTTTATTTACTATCATTTATCATGTTTATTTTCTTGTGTTTCTTCACTGTTTGTTATTTATGCATTGATTGCGGGGGAGTTTTTACTCTTTTGTAATTATTTTGCTAAATGACAACGGGGAGAAAAATAAAGATCTAACATTTCTTTTGAGAAAATGCAGGACATGAACTATTTTTTTGATTTTATTTCAAGCTTAAATGTTATATCATTCATAGTTTGTCAATTATCAAAATGGGGGAGATTATTGGCCCATTGGTCATATGGTCAACCTTATTTTAATAATTAATCAAGCTCTGTCTCGATATATGAAGCTAGTCAGGATGTATCGGACTCTTGGACATGAACAAGAACAGCTATCTACACAGTTCAAGACCGAATCTATGTTTGCCTGTTCGAGTCTGTATTTCCTTTGAGCAATGTATTTTTATTTTATTGAGTCTAGGAATACGTTGTACACCGAGTCTTACTGGCAAATAGGCTATTCCAAAATAGTTTTCAAAATACTTTTAAAAATATCCTTTGTTTTGAAAAACATTCTTTTAAACAAAAGCTTTCAAAAAGGTTTTCAAAAAGGTTTTCAAAAATCATCAAAAACTAATTTTAAAACCTAACCTAACCCTGACAGAACTCGGCCAGAGTTCGGCCAGAGTTCGGTTGGTGGCCAGTTTGATTTTTGAATTCTCTGGAACTTGGTCCTCCTGCAGTTCTTGATTTGACCGAGATTTCCTCATCGAGTTCTGCCCGAATTCTGCCCGAATTCTGCCAGAATTCTGTCTTTGGAATTCCTATAAATAGAGAAGGATTTCGATCATTTCAACTCACTCATTTACTTTCAATCTTCTCTCTATCTAAAGCTTTCAGTCTTCCAAAGAGTTTTTCTCGAGCTTTAAATTTCAGATCCCAAGCCAATTAAATCCTCTAGTCGATTTGCCAGTGCGGTGCGGTCTAGAAGTTTCTGAGAGATTATAATCAGAAGGCTTGATTGAAAATACCTCTTAACATTTGAAGTTGGACGAGTTCTTCGTATCAAAGCTCGCGTTGTAGAAGTTGCATGGACTTCGTAAGAAAACTTGCGGTTTTGCCAATAGTGGATTCAACTGGTAGCAAGAGTTCTACCGACTGGATTAGTCCTCAACAGAGGAAAACCAATATACATCGCTGTCTTTGCGTTTGCTTTCTTATCTCTGCCGTTACTTTACTTAGTTGTGATTATTACTCTGTGATCTTGCTACTAACATTTTTTAATTAGCAATATTCCGCTGCCTACTCTATTCACCCCCCTCTAGAGTATTATGCTTTACGATTTCGTTCCTACACAAGTGATGTACACACGACATGTGGTATTGACTCAGTCATATTTAAGAACTGGTGCTAACTACCCATGATCTCAGTAATAGGCAAATCTCAACAACTTCCATGTGTCAGCTCAGCAGCAGCTCCAACAGTGTAGTTACAACAGATTTAGCTATTTTTGTGCGCACAGCGCTCCTGCATGCCAAGAAACCCTGTACACATCGTGTATGTGCAAGCCTACAAATAGAAGAAGTCTGCATTCAATCAAGGTCTTTGACTGCTTCTTAATTGGCAAACCCAGATTACCACTCACATGCATTTAGAAAGTCAGAGCAAGTTGTTCTCATCGTCAGATCGTCAACAAAGTAAAGGAGCCACTACAGTAATCGATCTCCCTCGTTATACTTTTATAGAATCAAAACTGTACTTAGATTTCCTGTTTAGAAATCTTTTGTATTTCTCTTGTTTGAAATACAAAAAGTTCGTATAATTTTTGTTCGTAGCAAACATATGTCATTTTCTTATTTAGACTTGTAGGACCAATGAGCACCACTAGAGGGGATGAATAGATTGTGTGTGTATAGAAGAATAAAAATCATCCCTAAAAATATTTGTTTGGCAGTAGTCAAACTAAAATGAAGCATGCAGGATATAAGTAAATACGTAAAGTAATTGAGTAGAGAAGAGCAAATGCAAACACCGAGGCTTATACTGGTTTTCCTATTAGAGGACTATCCAGTCTCGAGTACACTTGCTCGACGTTTAATTTACTATTTGAAATAGCAGTTACACCACATGCTTTAATCCAAAGGGCACGTTGACTTCTTATACCTCGTGCTTTTATCCAAAGGGCACGATGACTTCAACCATGAGCTTTTATACGAAGGACTCGCGACTTCACAACAACAACTATAGATATAATATTTTGAAATCTAATCTTTTTACAACTCGATCAAACTTCTAAATCAAGACCATACTAGCTTTGGCTGTGGGTTGTAAACTTGGTAGATAGAAAGGTTAATGCTCAGGTAGAACTCTTGAATAGATTGAAGAAGAAAGAATGAGTGAGTTGAAATAAATGGGATTTTTTTCTCTTTTATAGAATTTTTAGAACCAGAGTTCGGGAAGAACTCGGTTGTGGTAACATTCAAATTTTTGAACATTTGGGAGCCAAAAGAGTTGGTATTCATTCTGAACAGGTGGGAATTCAGGAGGACCAAGTTTGGGGTGAACTCACACCGATTTCGGTTACATGGTATTCAGAATGTTTTAGATTTGAAGTTTGTTTTTGGGCTCTTTCTGAATGGGCTGGCTTTTTTATTTGTGGACTAAACTAACAGGCAGGCTTTTTGGAAGTGGGGTATAGGATGCCAACCAAGTGCCCGCACAACTTAATACACATTTTGGCCTACAAAAGAAAGATAAAATATAGAATAAAATATAAAGACATGAGCACTTTGATGACGCCTTTCTTCTGACATTTGAGCATACTTGAAGACATCTTTTCCTTAACGGCAGTTGTCCAAAGATAAATAGATCTGAAAGTCTTCTTCTATAACATCGTCTTTGGTCCATCATTAATTCTTCATTGCATATGTCCTGGTTTGATCATGCTTAATGTTTGTCTGCAAGTGCATGTTAGACAAACAAAGCAGTAGCAGTATGATAAATTTAATGAACAGTAGGGCAATATTTAGTTTAAGTAGCAACATTATAGTGATTGCATGTTTGTTTGTGACATCATTATGTTAAACTTAATTAATTAGCCATATTCAAAAATATGATATAATCATTGGGCTAACAATCTTTTCTTTTTTTATTATGGCAAATCAGTTAAGTTTAAGATAAATACGATAGATACATGTATCAATAATAAACATAAATTGCTAGAATATTACATAGTAACTTGAACTTATTTCTTCCTCGTTAACCTAATAAAAAAGAAGACCCTCTGTAATAAGATATAAAATGAAATCAATCATAACAGAAGGAAGACAGAAATAATTATGAACAACGATCAGGGTTCAAACCAAAATGTAATTTCAATCAATAAATAGTTTACTAACTAGAAATCCAAAATGACATTCAAAACACAATATGATGAATAAATGTAGCTATAGTTTTGAAAGAGAACAATAAAGGATTCTAATAAAAGTAGATACCAATATAGTATTACTACAACAAAAAGGCCTATTAATAATGCTCAATAAGACGTATTGATGACGCCTGATACCTAAGCATTATCAAAGTTCGAAATACCTTTTTTCCATGACGATTTGGGCTAATTCTGGGCTTTTTATAACGTTTATAAAACAAAGCGTTATTAATATTTTAGAGCATTGTCAAACTTGTAATATTTTGCAAACTTATTAATATTAAGCGTTCTTTTCCTTCCATTTCCCCTCTCCTCCTCCTCTTTCTCTTCCTCCGCTCCCATGCTCAGAATTAGGGTTCGGTCAAGCGTCCAGGCCTAGGGTTAGGGTTCAACGGCCCCGACGCCACCGACTTCCTCCTCTCTAACCTCTACGCGTCCGTCCGGAAGGAGCTGGAAGCTGTTGGATCGCAGGGTCAGGGCCAGAAGAGCCACCTCCACGTCCTGAAGGCGCTATCGCGGGAGCTGAGGAGGACGGAGGAGGACTACTTCAAGGTCTCTCTGTACTATTCTGTACCCACTTCCTCACTTCCCACCTACTCACTCTCCACCCTCCTCACCATGGCGAGTTCTCACCAACTCTTCGACGTCATCGGCAAGTGGTCGCACCACGACCGGCTCAACGAACGCCTCCTCCTCGATGCCGATGAGCCGGGAGCAACCATCCCGCCGACCTTCCGGTCGCTGCACCACTACTTCGACTACTTCCGGTGCCCCTTCCTCGAGGAGACCCGAGCCCACCTGGCCTCCTGCGGGAGCACCTCCGATGCTCCCCGGTTCGACGTGCGCATCGAGAGGACGGTCATCCGCTGCAGCATCTTTATAGTGTCTGTGATGTGTCCCTCTACAACATCTTTATAGTTCATTTGAAGAACTACCAGTATTGTTATTATCAGTATTGATAATAGACTGATAATAGACATCATATAGAACATACTAGTAACAAAAAATGGTTTTCCTATGGAATTCAACAATGCCTTCTCCCCTTTTCAATTGAAATTCAGAAACTTAATATTTGTGCTTGTGGACATTATGCTATTTCAGAAAACCAGTAAGAGAGTGCACTTCGTCAAGAACTTAACTAGGGAAGTTGCTGGGTTTGCTCCCTATGAGAAGTGGATCACTGAACTTTTGAAAGTTGGCAAGGACAAGCGTGCTCTGAAGGTTGCCAAACGAAAGTTGGGAACTCACTTGGGGCGCTCTATTTTTATCGTTTAGCAATCTCTTTCAGTCTTGTGATACATGTCAGAGTAGTATAAGTTCTTCCTCTTTTTCATTGATTAAGTTCCTTACATTGATTAAAATAGCCATTTTATCAGTCTTTAAATCCTTTTTTACGAAAATTGTATCTATGTTGTATGATCTGCTTGACTTTCAGTCAGCAAATAGTGCATTGATATATATTAATCAAAATAACCATTATATCACTCTCTTTTACTAAAATTATATCTATGCTTCATGATCTGCTCGACTTTCAATCAGCAAATAGTGCATTGATATATGTAAAGAGAGCTATGTGATACTAGTGCAGTGATATATGCGAAAAAGAGAAAGCTATGTGATACTTTCTCCATTAGGTGCTTTAGTTACCAAGCAGAGTCTAAATACTACAATCTCTTCCCCCTATTTCAGATGATCTGAGCATGCTTCATTATCTTTATCCTTCTAACATGTATTTTAAGAATCAATTTTTTCTTCTTCTGAAGATGTGAGTATTGAATGCTTAATTTATTCCATGTTTCTTTTTATTGCTTGTTTTATGTATTTTTTATTTGCTACATGAATAGAAGATAATAATTTACCTGACCCTAGAATTTTTGGGAAAGGCTTTGCTGTTGTTCTATGAGGGTCTGCTCTTGACCACCTATTTTTCCGGAAAAGAAAGAAAAAGGATAATATTCATAAATTTAAGTTCTAATATTCTATATCCGGTAATCTTAAGATCATATGTCCAAAATGTAGTGTTAATAATGCTCTATTACCTACAAGTACTGCCCAGTTTACTCAATTAATTTTTGTCTAGTGTTGCTGCACTTGCTCATGTTATATGTAACACTTACACAAGACACAACAATTTCTAAATCCTTTTTTCTCTTCATCCTTACTCAAACCATATTATGCTTATAATTTATATTATATTAGCTATATCCTTGTGTTCTTTTTGAGACCTATCAAATATTAGACAAATATGATCTCTGATCATTTGTCATCACTGTATTTCACACTTGCTTGGATGGACTGCTAAATTTTGGTGATATGGGTTCTTTTTTAGTTCGATCAAATATTTTAGACAAGAATTATCTCTGATCACTCATCATCATTATCGTGTCACACTTGCTTGGATGGACTGCTAATTTTTATGCCATGGGTTTATGTTTTCTTAACTTATGCAGATCTGTTGGAGTGGCCGAGAAAAAGAAATGATTTCAAACGTAATAAGGTGGCATTAGTGACCTGGACCTAGGCCTTTAGTTTGGTTATTGGATATTGAACTTTTTTTGTTATATTGCTTGGCTCGGAATTGTGGATTTCATAAAAAAAACTATATTTTGTAGCTTATATGACTATTTGGGTATTTGTTACCATATCTGTCTGATGTTCATTCAAGTTTAATTGTATTCCATAATGGAAACATGATGTCTATTATCAGTATTGATATTATTATGTCTGTGATGTATCCCTCTGCAGCATCTTTATAGTTCATTTGAAGAATTAGCAGGAGAATTTTAGTTTGCAACTGCAATCACGTCAAATGTTTTGGAAGAAATTCAGAAATTTCTAGAAATGCTGTCAATGCCAGGTATTGCCAATCTGTGCTAGATTTGGTGTTTGATGGTTCCTTTCTTTCAATTTCATTGCTTGGTTTTGTAACTTTTGTTTATTTCATGATTGCTTAATTAAATTCCTCACCCCATTAAACATAGTGTTAGTCTCATCATTTTTCTTTTGTGTTTGCAGGAAGAGTATATAATAAGTGTGTAATTGCTAGCTTATTGTCTATTTATATGGAATAGCAATTCATGCTTTAACTATTATATTATAAATAAGTAAAAAAATGTTTGGTGTCGGTGGAAGTTCATCGTTTGCTCATAAATAAAATACTAATCATATCACTAGTTTGTAATTTAATCTATCTACATATAACCATTTTTAGTGATAAATAATGTATTATTTACTTTGTTATTCTGCCATCTCCCTTTCTCTTGCTTATGGGAGAATTTATGTCTTAGCTTTATGTCTTCCATTTTTTTTTGTTTCATGAAGTTGTGAAGGACTGATCATCAAAACACTAGACAAAGATGCTACATATGAGCCTTCCAAGCGTTCCAACAATTGGTTGAAACTGAAGAAAGACTATATGGACAGGTGAAGATGGTGGATTGTCTATTTTATTTTTGTTTCCTGTAAGCTGGGAAACCGATTCTGTCAATCTATTTCTTTACGTATTCTAGCCAAGTTCTGATTTGGTTGTCTTCTCTTTTTCTCAGGATTTCACTGGTGTTCCGGCTGTCGTTGATCTTTCATGATTTTGGTTATGTGGCCAAGTTTTCATGTGGACAATTTTGGTAGTTGTAAATATATATATGTATTTGGATATTCTATTTTGAGAATGTAATGAAGATGTTGATATGTACTCTATTTTGAGAAATGTAATAAAGATGGTGGTGTATAATGTTTAGTTTTTGGAATGTAATATATAATGTGCAGTATAGAGCGTTATAGATATGCTAATTTGAATAGTATAAAGTGTTATAAATGTGATGTATTGAGCCTATACATATTATCTATTCATAATGTTTTACAAAAGTCCTGAATTGTGCACTATATATTAAATATTCATAACGCTTTTATAGAAACTATTCATGACGGATTTTTTATAACGCTTATAAAAAACATTTATAACACCCGTTTTCATAACGGTTGCTTTGGAAAAAAAAACGTCATGGTTTGTCATTAATGATGCTTTTTAGCCGTCATTAAAAGGGTTTTTTGTTGTAGTGTATGTACCAATTGTAGAAATCAATCATTGGTCATAAATAATTCATGAGGATTAGAAATTCATAGATCTAGTATATATCAATATAAAGTATCAAATATAGTATTTTAAGAAGATATAATAAGACTTTTAACAATGATCACAAAAAATCTGATTCACAATTTACTCATACAAATTAGTGAACCACTTCCATAAAGTGTATAATCATTGAAAATAAATCAAAATAGATATACTAGAATCTATCTACTTATCCAAGCTCATGCATTTGAACTCAATTATCTTAGCATGATATATAAATATTCATTAGATAAATATGAAGATAATGGAGACAAAATACTAAAGAAGGAGAAATTCAGTCGACTTGAATGTTCTCCCGCAAATATGACTAGGCTAAATATAGATAATCATAAACTTTGAGATAAAACCTCAATAAGAAAAGCCAAATCAATTTAAAGTAAAAAGAATCATTAATAAAGACAATTAAATATATTTGGCAAAATAAATTTTAAAAACTCATATAAAATGAGAGAATCAAGAATAATCATATATTCTCTCATACCCTTTCATAAATCAAAATATCATGAACACAATAGATAAGAATTAAGTAAAGGACTATTAGGTCCAAGATGAACTAGATATACTATATATTAAGGGTATAAATGAATCGAAACAATTAGTTTTCTTTCTCTTAAAATATGTGTATCTAGTTCGAAAATAATTTATATGTAAAGATAGATTAAAGAAAAAATCACAAGATTTAAGGAATATCTGAGATATGCATCTTTTTTTCCTTTAATCAATGCATATAAGTTCCAAACTTAAAACAAAATACCATCTTTAGGCAAGTAAAAGAAATATTCAAAAAATAAATTCTTAAAGATGAACAAACAAAATATATCTCTAATTAAAAAATATTCAAATAACAAAAATAATTTTAAGACCGTAAAAGATTTTTGAAAACTGTCTTAATCTGAGTAACAAACAGATTCAAAATAATAGAGAGAAATCAAAAGACTTTTGAAATATGAAAAGATGTCTAAATAAATGTTAGAATGCGTCCATTTGTCCTCAGATTGACAGCTGACGATTTGAATATTTTATTTCACGAAAACAGCTTTAATAAAAGAATCGATAAATCATAAATAATCTATTTTGAACAAATAAAACAGGACTAGATAAATGCCCAAATAAATAGTATTATATATATATGGCATGTCAGGGGAATAATTGATTTGAAACACTTAACTGCTCCCCTATTACATGGGTATATCCAAAAATTTTAGTATTGGCATATTCAAATTCTAGAGAAATATTTCCAGAAGTAGTAAACTAATTCATCAAAATATTAGGTCTTCTTATCAAAGTTCATATTTTCTCTTTTAAAACCTTGGCACGGTGTCTATCTGATAACAGTAGGCTTTAAAGAAAAGAAATGCTTTGAGAGAGAGAAATTCAATATGCCTGACTTCTCTCCAGCAAGGAATTACTGCTATAGGCAGTTATTAACTTGAATAAGAAGAGAATAATAAAAGCTTGACATGAATATTACTCAAACGCTAAAGAACATATTAGAAGAACATAATATTCAATAAGTAGTCACAAGATCAAATCAAGTCTTAATATAGAATAGTGCGACAGAAAAATAAATATATCAAAAGATGACAATCATTAAATATCCATCAAAGTCAAATCAAAATCCATTAGAAAAAAATTTCAAATTAGACCTCAATAAATCTTTAGTTCATAAAGCGTTGATCAATCTTGGGTCAGCTGTCGGAGCCGCTTCGTAGCTAGCGGTAGTTCGAAGACACTTAGCACCGTGTCGCTTAAACTTTTACGCCTTGTTGACATAAGGACCCTTTCAGCATGTACCCAAAATAAATCTCTACTTTAATAACCAAGGATTTAGAAAGAATTTATGAAATATGAAATCAATTATATAGTATTGACTTGAAAATTCTCAAAACAATGTAGTATAAGATATATCCATCACATATATCTATATGTGCTACAAAATCATTAGGTGACAAAAAATATAAGATAGAAAATACCCAAAAAAATTATCAAGATCAAGATACTAAAAAAAAGTTTAAAAGAGATTTCATAGTGCGCTTTTAAAGAAAAATGTGCATTAGTAAATGTGGAGATTATATACCAAGTAAAAGTACAAAAACAAATATACATATTTAGTCATATGCAAGATATAATTAAAAATATTCTCTCAAAATCATAATTAAATAGATAGATCATTTAAAGGAAATCAAATGAGTGCTAGTAGCAAGATATTAATTAATAACATGCAAGATTCTACAAGTATAGCCATTTAGAAAGAATCGTTTAGCATGTTACCAAAGTGGTTCTAGTGACCACGATTATTTTGGTGCAATTGCTTGAAAGATGACCTTTGTAGCCTTATAATCACCAACATATTCCATTGTTCTACTTGATATTAGAAGCTCCACCTGCATCAAGAAGCAAAGACTTTGGTATCCAAAACTTGGATCCACATTAGTTAGCTTTGGGAACCCATTTGCACAAGTTCATATCAACAAGTTTTCTAGTCTGACATTGACTAAAAATGTGTTCTTTCATACCACAATAATGACAAGAAGCATAGACATTAATGCAATGTACAGCAGTATGAGAATGTGATTTGGTATGATATGTCTTGCATGATTGACTATAATCATAAGTATGGTTACGTTTAACCTTACGTTTAACCTTTTTTAATCTTGGGTTGTGTCACATGTCTTGTATATGACTGTGTTTTGGGTTGAACAACCTGTTTACCCAATGTTATCTCCAACTTTTAGAGATTGTGCAAGCCATATTATACTTAGCAGTTAATAAGTTTATTCTCTGTGTAGTAATAATATATTTCTTTTTCTCTGCTTCATAAGCTTCATTGAGTTTTGCATGCTCTTGTGCCATCTTATTAAAGCATTCTTAAGCATCATACAGACACAGCTTAACCGTAGATAGCTCATCCGTATTACTAGCAGTGGTAGTGTCTCTAATCTCATTAAACAGAGATGACAACCTTACATTCTCCAACTGATATATCTTAATCTCTTTTCGAGACTGCTTATACTTATCTAATACTTTCTTGTGTTCTTCTAATAGATCATTGAAAGCATCAGATAACTCATCATAAGTAAATTCATTCTCTTCATAAAGGAGATTATTTTGTACCTCGTTAGATAATGCCATTGTGCATATATTTGCAGCTAGACGAGGTATCTCTTCTTCTTTGGAATCGCTTACTTCACGTTCACACCATATGCTTGTGAGCGTACTTGTGAGACGATCTTTCTTCGTTTGATCATTCGTAGCGATTCTCCACTTTAGTAGCAGTAGGGAAATATTCCATAATATGGCCTGATCTTCTACAGTTGGGGCATACAATCTCTTTTTCATATATAAGGGACTGTTTTGTACCTTAAATCTCGATGCCATCATGCACACATTTGTATCATTATGAAGACTATCCTACTCTCTGGAGTCGCTAACTTTGCTTTTATACCTGCACTCATAAGTAGCTTCAAGAAGTTTCTAAATTTTATGAGATGTTGTGCAAGTAGTAATAAGATTGAATACATTTATGTCTACAGCACAATAAAAAGCATGCATTGCTTTTGCATCATGGCTAGCTAACTTCTTCTCTTCCTCCGTGTAACTATAATAAGGCTTGTTAATAATAGAGGAAGTAAGAATAGAGGTGATAGTAGGATTTTTATAGCTAGTGATAACAATTGATCAGAGGTCAAAATCGAGAGACTTTAGGTAGAGGATCATTCGTATTTCTAGTACGTGTAGTTTGTTTCCTCAAATAGTAGAGATCTATTTGTGTACTTCCCTTTACCTCTGAACATTGATTTCATTGCTGTTATATATATATAGTCTCTAGAGTATTATATGAATATAGCCTACTTTGATACTAATTGTAGGAAATTGGAATCATAGGATAACAATTGATAATAAGGATCTACTCTAAGGATGTTAAGCAAAATAATACAGTTCTTGCTTTAATACCAATTATAGGACCGTTGAGAACCTCTAAAGGGGGTGAATAGAGTGCGTGTGTGCAGCGGAATAAAAATCACCACTTAAAAATATTTGTATGGCAGTAGTCAAACTAAAATAAAATGGGCAGTATATAAGTAAATGTGTAGAGAAGAGTAAATGCAAGGTTTATACTGGTTTTCCTCTGAGATGACTAGTCCAGTCTCGAGTACTCTTACTCGATGTTTAATCCACTATTTGAAATAGCAGTTATACCTCGTGCTTTAATTCGAAGGGCACATTGACTTCTTACACCTCGTACTTTTATCCGAAGGGAACGACGACTTCAACCACAAACTTTTATATGAAGGACTCGCACTTCACAACAACAAGTGTAGAGAGAACACTTTGAAATCCAAGCTTTTTACAACTCGATCCAGCTTCTAAATCAAGATCGCACTGGCATAGAGTTGGTTGTGGGTTGTAAAATTGGTAGATGGAAAGGTTAATGTTTAGGTTGAACTCTTGAATAGATAGAAGAAGAAAGAATGAGTGAGTTGAAATGAACGGGGTTTTCTTCTCTATTTATAGGATTTTTAGAACCAGAGTTCGGGCAGAACTCGGCTAAGATAACGTTCAAATTTTTGAACGTTTGGGAGCCAAAAGAATACGTATTCATTTTGACCATGAGGGAATTCAGGAGGACCAAGTTTGGACCGAGTTACATGGTAGTGAAAAAAATTTAGGTTTGAAGTTTGTTTTTGGGCTCTTTTTGAATTGGTTGGCTTTTTTTATTTCTGGACTGAACTAATATGTAGGCTTTTTAGAAGTGGGTTATAGGAAGCCAGCCCGGTTCCAGCATGACGTAATGCACATTTTGTCCTTTAAAACAAAGATAAAATACAGAATAAAATATAAGGACATGAGCACTTTATGATGCCTTTCTCCTGACATTTGAGCAGACTTGAATACGTCTTTTTTCTTGACGGTAGTTGTCCAAAGATAAAGAAATATAAAAATTTGTATACCTTTTGGGGGGGCCCGGATAAGTCGTTGGATGGTTCAGAGAAATCTTCTTGTATAACGTTATCTTTGGCCCATCATTAACTCTTCATTGTATATGTCCTAGTTTGATCATGCTTACTGTTTGTCTGCAAGTATATGTTAAACGAACAAAGCAGTATCCCTTTTACTGTTGGTTGATATTTACTTTATTTTTTTCTGTTGATTCGGGAAGTCTTTTGTCCGCACAGACATTATCACTTTTACTACTGGTTGTTTTCTATATTATCATTGTTGGACTTGATATCATTGTGGACTATTACCCTATAGATGTGATTAGATATATACATGTGGACTGTGTTGTGTTTTTGGCATGTTATCATGATTTACAGCTTAAGTATTTTGCTAATGGGCTTGTTGTGAGGTTTGGCCCACTGGTGAAGTCCTGCTGGCATGTATTCGTATACCTAGACCTACATATTTTAGAACTGGGTGTAACACATAGCAACAGGAACAGAATCATTGTCCGAAAGCATTGCTTCGTATGCTTGATGGTTAAATTGAACGACCAACATCTTCTCAGTAGAGCCAATCTTAGTGACATCGGATTGCGCCACCACTTTCTCGTTGGTGAAGGAAGTCGTCCCCATTTGAGTCGCCATTTTGTTCTAATACAAAAGGTCTGTGGACAGAAACTTTTTTACATTAAAGAATAGAAAAAGTACAATAGAAATCCTTGACATGAATTTTATATACAAACAAATCTGGAGATTGGGGCGATGAAAGTTAAGTCTACGTTAATTTTTTTACTCCGTTGACGATCCGATGTGAAGAATGTCAAAGTTTGCTAACTTCGTCTTACTGGCAGAAGCTTGATAGCAAAGGGGGCTCTATCGCTGAAAGCTCTCTCAATAAGTTCTTAGTAAATACAGCATACGTAACATGCCCATACGAGGAAGACACCGTCCTCTATTAATAGCTTTTCTTTACTGGAACAGCCATGCGCACATAATCAGCAAATATACTGACTGTTGGATAAGACGCGCATAAAAACAGATAGGTACGTAGGCACCTAAAGTTTGTAGAGAGTGAACGTGTATGAAAATCATGTACAGCTCGCCATGTGATTTGAGATATGCTGTATAAAATACTGCTATGTCAGGACTCGATCTCTTCATAGAAATACCTATGCGTCTAACTGCATTTGACACATAACATCTTATGCTGCATACTAAAAAATAGCAGCATAAGACTGCTCCTTCCCTGCTGTAAAGTGTAATGATGATGATGATGTAATCACGGATGACTTCCTTATAGTCTAAACATAGTACAATGCTCGAGGTTCATCTTTGTATTAGCTCTGGATGTTTATGTGTCTCTCTATTCATAGGTCATTTTAGACTTATGCGTCTTTCTAACTTATACGTCGGTCTTATTAGACTAGGCATCTTTCCAGACTGGACTATTCAGACTTGAGACTGAGTTAATCATCTTTCGTGATGCTTTAACTTGTTGACGCATAGAGGTTATGTAACCCCCTGGTTTTCAAAATTTATTATGTCTCAAAAAAATCTCGATTATTATTTTCTCAAATTTTTATTTCCTACTTATTTTTTTATTGATAATAATTATTAATATTTTAGGGAATCATGAATAGGAAATGGCGAAGTCGTAATTATTTAATGTGGTGTAGCAATAGTTGGTAATTATTTAGAATTCCATGATTGGGGAGTCGCATCATTAGTAATTAGTTGTGAGGATTAGAGTGGGAACCTTCTAGGTCTTCCTTAATTAATTATGTGTTAGTGTTAATTAATCTTAGAGAATATTTACTGGAATCTAGCATATTCCTAGGAATATTTCCAATAAAATTCTAGGAATATTCCTTTCTATATTGGTCCTAATCACCCTATAAATATTCCTGATTCTCCATTATCGATCATTCCTAAAACCCATGTTCCCTAACACAAATCCTAAGGCCCAAACCCATTTCATTTTCCTCACCGTGCCCAACTTGTGTCATATCCATAGAATTTATGTGTCCCATTTCCCAAAAAATTTGTGTTTGTCGTATTGGCGTGTCCATCCACATTTTTTTAACATCTATTTATTTCAAATACATCCCCCATGTCCTGCACAACACATCCCTAAAATCTACCCAAAATTCTATAAAACCCTCATGTCCGACCCCAAGGACATGGACACACCCGTGTCACACCCACAGCTTGACCATGGCATGTGTCTTTCTGACACAGAACCCACCCACATAGTACAGACCCTGTGTCCGACACACCAATATAGATTCACCCGCAAACCCTAACCCTAATCCCAACAGCCACCGGATCTAGCTTTACCATCGCTATCAGCCCCACCGTGTGATCCTCTGGGACAGCGTCACCATTATTCCTCCCTGTGCTCTACCACCACCACCGACACCCACTGTCGGAGATCGCCTTGACGTCACCTCCTTGCCGCTCCACCAGATCTGAAGCATCACTGCTCTTTAACGCCAGAAGCTGCCTTACCGAGACAGACGCCACTGTCAGGAACTCATCGTCGGCTGGACGCAACCTTGTCATGCTTCCTCTGACGAGCCTTTTGACAGTGCAGCGCAGCACAGCCGACCTCGAGCCATGTTCCTCTCTCTCGAGCTCCTACTCGAAAACCCTCGCCACAGAAGCCACTGAGAGCCCGACCAACTGTCACGCCCCAGAACAAGAATACTGGTTAGTCGGGACGTACCAGGCCAGCTATGTATACCAAAGGACTCCAGTACTCCGAAATAGCGTATAAATTATATACATGGGGATTACTACTACATACCAACAGTCGATCCTAGGTCAATTGATTCCTAGATATCTCAATCACAAATAAGCAAGTAATGTACAAGATTACGATTATCAGGCATATAAGACAGTAAAGCATCCCAAACTATAATATATATGGATGATAATGAAGCTAGCAATAGAAAATGAAGGACTAGCAAGAGTGTAAGTAAAACATGATCAACTCTAGCTATAGTCTAGAAAATATACAGACCATGTCTAAGCCAGTAAGCCAAATGTTAAGTCCAAAACGTGAGCTAAACACGTGCTCGGTGGCTAGACGTCTCAAAAGAATAAATACAAAAAAAGCGTGGGTAAGAGAAAGAGCACTCACTCAAGCACCCTAGTGCTCTGAGTGGTAACCATCGAGTAGAAGGTCTGGAAGATCCTCGGGCTCCTCAACTAGATCTAGTCAAACAAAACTAGTGGGGTCAGACCCACGATAGCAAATACTATAAAGGAAGCCAAACTATGAACTAAAACTAGCATGCAAACCATTACAATACTAAAGATAAAGCAGTAAAAATAGGCAGGAAATAAATTAAGGTACCACTGTGTATGTGAAAGAGAACTGAAAACATGTAAGAGAAACATATGAATATGTAATGGTAAAATTGAGCATGTAAGCATGTAATGAAGCCAACATATAGGACAAATGGTAAGGCCAAGCATGTAAGAGGAATAATAGCATGTATATGATTAACAGGAATCTAAGTACTGAAATAATATAAACTGGAGAAGACTATGCTAGACAAGACATGAAAGGACTCCATCCATCAATCACGGTGAAACAATGAGTGCGGCTTGATACATTAGCTAACTAGGGTTATCACAATTTTAATTACTAACATATGCAAGTTTGAGAAATCTAATCCAGTTACCTTCCCTACAGACTACGCGACTGATCCAGGCCAAAAGAAAAATAAGTAACAGACACATTGAAGTAAGATACGTGTATCCTAAGGTGTCATACTCGACGTTGTGCTGGAAGAGTGCTCACCATGACAGATAGCTCCAAATTCCAAGTATATATATATATATATAAGACCATAAAATAAGGGGTTGCAGGTAACCAAGAAATTCTCCCCTCCCAATGATTTTAGATAATCAAGCTAGTTGTATAGTTCCTAGCATTTTCATTCAGGATTCCGGGTATAACATTTCGCAGAATCTATTCTAGATATGAGACATGCGAGACTAGATAACACCGGGAAACAAGGGTTACAGGTAACCAAGAAATTCTCCCCTCCCAATGATTCTAGATAATCAAGCTAGTTGTATAGTTCCTAGCATTTTCATTCAGGATTCCGGGTATAACATTTCGCAAAATCTTTTCTAGATATGAGACATGCGAGACTATATAAGACAAGCAAGAAAGTGTACCATAATAAGCCACAACAATATATGACAATATTAGAACAGGAGTGCGCTACGGCGAGCTACTAAATCAATCTTGACATGTACTGGAATCATGAGTGCGCCATGATAGGCCACTAAGTCAATCTGGAATGTACTAGAATCATGAGTGCGCCATGACAGACCACTGAGTCAATCTGGACAAGTACTGGAATCATGAGTGCGCCATGACAGGCCACTATCAGGAAGCTAGACATGAACATGTATCGGGTCCAACCAAACATGATAGGAAAAGACAGTAAACTGGGCATAGCATGTACAGTAAAGCAATAAACAAGAAGAAATCAGGAAATCATGTCAAAATCAGGAAGTAATCTACTTGGGTACTGGATTGGTATTTCTTTGGTTTACACCGTACAGTGTCGGTATGTCGATTCTATAGGCAAAAGCTCTCTGTCAAAATCTATACGTCGCACCGGTATACCGTCGATATGGACCGGTACACCATCGGTATACCGAAAAGTGTTATATCAGCTTTTCAACCAAAAGATTCAAGCAAAAAAGGGATCACAAAACCGATATTTTGTTGGTACACACCGGTACACCGTCGGTATGCCGAAAAGTGTCACAGCTGCTTTTCAACCAAAAAAGGGCTCACAAACCAGCATTTCGTCGGTACACAGTAATACACCGTCGGTAAGCTGATTTGTTTAACAACAGGTTTTACAAAATAAGAAGGACCCACAAATCGGTATTCCATCGGTATACATCGGTATATCGGCGGTATGTCGTTTGTGTTCGAGAAACAATACTAATGGTTAGAAACAAGCTCCAGAAATCAAAACTCGTCCCAAAAGTTACTAAAATTAGTATAACCATGAAACAATACTAGAGGGTGTCGTGTACAACATAAATACAAAGTATCATGGCTAGTACTCTGGCATCATTCCCGATACGGAGTTTTTCGACTAAGAAAATATCAGAATTTCACCGAAAATCAAAACCTAGCTCAGACTAAATTTTTGAGATGGGCAAAATAATGATATTCTTAGGAGAAACATATTTAGTAAAGCAAGTACTAGAAAATACTGGAATAACAAGACACTAAGAAAACAAAAACCACAAGAAAACTAATATGTCCAGTAGTTCAGCTAGATGTACTTGCCTAATAAAGCTCCAAGCCTAACTCTTCAAATCTACCACCAAGAGGGGTTCAGAAACCACACTCTGAGGTTTCGAGACCAAGCTCCAAGCTCCTGAGAAAAATGGAATGAAAACGAGAAAGAATGAAGAGTGGAGAGAGAAAGTAAGAAATCGAAAAGAAACATAATCATATATATAGAGAAGGTGAATTAATCGTGACCGTCCGATCGTGATCCATGATTCGATCAGGATTAATCTCAACCGTTAAGAAGAAAACCAAAAAACTAATGGATAATAGAATGTATCATCGCTATTCATCAAAATATCTAAACACAATTCATAAAAATGTCTAAATACTATTCATAAAAATATTTGTACAAAAATATCTCGAATCAAAAATGTCTATAAAGTGGGAAATCTACGCGAACGGTATACCATCGATACAGACCTATATGCCAGCGATATGCCAGTTCCACAAAAAAGTTTCAAAAATTAAGTTTTTCCCCGGTTCTGCAAAATCCAAGAAAATGCATAATACAGTATAAAATGTGTATCTGTATACAAATGCAAATTCTGTGAGATGAGGCTCACACAAACCTCTACTATCTGCACCTTGACGACCACTGCCTCCTCCTCATTTCTTGAACCAATCTCTTTGTCCGTGCGTAGCCGCCACCATCTGCTTGGAGCCTCGCCACGGACTAGTCCTCCATGGCCCCTCAATCGCGGCCGCCCCTCGTACCTTCGTGGATGAAACCTCGACTGGATCATGGTCAGCTCTACTGCCACCTTTGTCTTCTTCTCCATCATGCATCTTCTCTATAAGCATCGATTGGGCTGTTCCCTCTGGATCCGCTGCCGTATAGTAACCCTAGGTAAGCAGTACTCCTTCTTGATCTCTCTCACTCGAACTCTATTTCTCTCTGACTCATCTCTCGCTCTCTTTCATTCTTCATTTCTTTTTCTTCTTTCTCTCTCTCTCTCTCTCTCTCTCTATATATATATATATATATATATATATATATACACACACACAAAAAGGCTGGTAGGTGAAACTATGGCCCAGGTATTGAATGAGCCAGTAAGCCAGATCAGAGAGAAAAGAAGAAAAAAAGAAAAATAAAAAAATAAAGAATAAAGAACTTAGGTTGTGGGCTTAAAGCCTGCAGGCTGAGCCAATAGACCTGGGCCAGGCCAGGCTGAGGAAATAATTGGAAAAGAAAGGGTATTATATTTATTAATAAATATATTGGTTCATTAGATTGGTTAAATAGATTAATTTGTGCTAAATTAAAAGTTAGTTATTTTTGGTAATTAGGTAAATAGATTATTAGTTATCAGTTATTTGTTAAATAATTATTGGTTTATAGTATTTGTTAAAATAGGAATAGAAATATTGGTTAGTATTTTAGGGATTTTTTGGAATGCCCTAGAATTTGCTAGATTAAACCCTAATTTTGTCCTATTATTTTTATAGGTGATTTTAGTGCGACTTCACTATTGGACTTGAGGCAAGTACATTCTTACAATATATTTCTCAAGACATTTTAAATGTTGTATTTTAATGTTTAGTCATGTCTCATATTGTGACACGATTCCGATACAACATGGTTCTGGTTATTGTTCATGTATTATGTTATCAGATCTGACTATTGCTTGATATTATTTCTAGATATTGGGGATGTGAAAATACCAAGTAGATATGTGGGTAACCCTCTGTTTCTGAAGAATAGTTTGGCATACACTGCACGTATGTCAAGCCGTATCAATATGAGTAAAAGTCCAGTCGCCCACATATTGAAAACGATATTTTGTGACACATAGATTGTTAGTCGTGTTCTTATTGATCATTTCATGTTTACTGTTCATTATCTTTTCCTATGACTTGTCATGTTATCTTGTTATTGTGGTTCTTATAGTTTCTCGTGTTGTAGATTTCATGATCATGTTTGCATTCAGTGTCTCATCTTCTGGTTTTATTTCCTGCAATATTTATATACTTTATTTTATATAGTGTGACATATTGTTTGGATTTACTTTGCTTCCATCCTAACAGGACAGTTGACATATTAGGTTTGGAAATAGCACGTGGACCGAGAAGCTTCTGGACGACTCTAAACGATTAGAACATGTTTTGATGTATCAGATATTATGGATGTAGTGGATATTACATATGTATATTGATGATGATGAGGATATCGGACTTGTTTTCAGAATTTGGATATGTATGATGTACTAAAAATCAGATAATAGACTGGTGATCGTGTGAGTATGTGTGTTTGATTGTTTTTGTATTAGTTCTGTGATTAAGCCAATGATTGATATCATGATCGTTTGATGATTTATGAGGTAAAGATAGCTTACTACGATGTTTACAACAGCTTAGGCTGGGCATGTCCGACTCTTATCTAGGAAACTGGGAGCGGGGTTGTGACAGGTTATGCGCCTATCATATTTTTCATACTTCTTCAATAAACCTATATAAAATAAGTTTTATTGGTATACAAGCCCCACAACGTATTCCAAGTTATCTCAGCAGTCTCATACTCTTCCACCATCTGCATCACATCATCAGCCATGGCTCTAAACATGAATGTCATCACATATCCATCAGCAAATTCCAATTTTGCTTATGATTCCTTATAAGCTTAATCCAAAGCCTTGAGTGCTCCTGTTATATGCCCCTTCTTATGCAAACCATGGAGAGAGAGAAATATTATCTTCTTCTATGTCCAAAAATAATACCATTAAGCTTGGTACCTCCAAATGATCCAAAACCTGAATATGAGGTGTTATCGGAGACCTAAACCTTCTTGACATTGATCTTAAACGCGTCTTCTTTTGCATCACCTAAAAATTATAGTGGAATCAACTAGACAAATAGATTTCAACGGAACTCGACGAGTCGAATCAGTATTTTCTGATCTAGAAAAGAAGTTCTTAACTAGTAACTGATCTAAGAAACAATCAATTGAAAAAAAAATTCTTGACCAGAAACTGATCTAAGAAATAATCAAATTGAAAAGAAAGAGACAAAGTTCTCACGGATCTGTACTCTGATACCAAGTCAAATATAGAGCTTGAAAAATTATTTGAGACAAAGAATTCTTGGATGTTTATTCATCTCAAAGTCGAGGCTATATAAAGGGGTTTGTATTACCATATATATATGAGTGTGTTCTTATATGTTAAATACTAAATGCAATATATTCCTACCATATATGATAGTATTCATATATGGTAAGTACTACCATATACAAGTACTACCATATATGAAGATATTCCTATATGGCAAGTAGTAAATATATTTATACCGTATACAAATATTTCATGATTCACACAAACAATGTTGTAATTTAATTGTATAAGAATGTCTTCAATATTTTTAATTGAATTTAAAAAATATTAGAGCATGTCTATTTAATTTAAGAACTTTACCAAGTAGCAACAAGATTTTAAAATGTTACGTCCACAATATAGTCTAAAATTTAGGATATTATTTAAGATGTACCACATTGATGGAATTCTATATTTGATGTTGAAATTATGTATTAAGTATAAATATGTTACAATATAATAATATATAAAAGTGATTACAAATTAATGAAGTGATGGGTTAGTTGATACTTCAAATTTTGAATTTTAGAAATTGTTTTACAATATTACATGTATTTTTTGTAGTTTATTATCCAACTTCCCCTTTACTTTTTACAAATTATTTATTATTTATTTATTTGCAAGATATAGACAAGTTCTTGGTTTTAATTACGTCGTCACTAAGCTAGAAGTAAAAGTTATAATGATATAAAATTTCACCTTTATATTGTTTAGCTATGATTTTGAATCCTAAAATAAAATTAGATTGTGTAAGAAAAAAGTAGCATGATTTTTATGAAAATATGCTACTAAGATAATAGTAAAAATAGAAACTAAAGAATCTTAGATGACCTAATTAGTTTACATAAACAAAAATTATGGAGAACGATCTGGTTCAACCATTCAAGGTAATAACTAACTCTAGTTTAAGTTTTAAGTTATCTTATGCTAAGAGTATACTAAAAAGAAAGAAACAAAAATATTCTTCCCTCCCAACTCAAGAATTTTTGTTTCTATTCGAACTTCTACGTTGAAGATGATGATAGTTAGGGAACATATTTTAAAATTTTAGAGTAGTGGAAAGCACATTAAAAATATTCCTATACTTTTTTGGGGTATAATTTTCTAATGATCCCGGTATTCATGGTAGCATCAGAATCTTGTGTTAGTACAGCTTCAAGAATGCTAACTAAGAAGAGAAACGTGATTCTATCGGGGCTTCTCAAAGTTTCTATTTGCATTAAAGATTGGGTTGTGCAGAAAATGTACTAAACATTTAAGAGATGAAAGTGTCGACGTTAATGAATTGGACTTTCAAGCTTTTATTATAAACGACACTGCATAAGCAGAAGAATAAAGTGACAAAGTCTTATAGACTAAGATCATTTCCTTGAAGATCGAAGATTTGAAGATATCGAAAATCGTCATAAAAGATTCAAAAAAAATTGGACACGAAAAATTAATTTTGAACCTAAAGACCGAAGATCAAATTGAAGATGAATTTGTACCTTTAACTCTTCCAACTTTTTTAAAAATAAGTAGAAATGTAAAATTTCACAAATAAATAACAATAAAATTTCTTTTATTTTAATTTATTTCTTTTCTTCTTTTCTACTATTTGTTTAAATAGTCGAACCCAAGGCCTATTTTTTAATAGTTGTCGATATGGGCACGAACCAGCTCAAACCGGATTCTGGACCGGACTGGATTTAAAATTTTGGTCTTTGGCTCAATCTGATCCTACTTTGACTGGTGCACAAGACCCGGTGGCCCAGCTCGACTCGAATTCGATAAAAAATCGAACGAGACCGACTCAGGCCTACTCGACAACATAATCTCGTGCTATAGACTATTTGTCCTCTAGTGATATAATATCCCATCTTACCAGGATCACAAAATTGCATCTTCACCATAGAGAGGGAGACCTCAACATCCACTAAGAAGTCGCACGAAAATAAATTGTAAAATAAGAAGTTGCATAAGAAGAATTTTATATGAGAATTATGTAATGTTTTTGTGTTTTTCGTCTCTTAGGTTAGGCTCTATTGGGATTGAGCATAAACAAATGAATTGTTGTGATTTGGATAAACCCAAATGTGGATGCCCTTATCCATATCCACAACAACTTCTATCCCATTCCCTCTATATATGTTAACAATAAGAAAAGCTATGGATATAGTTTTCTGGTTACCAATTCCTTCTCATTCTTTCTTATTTTCACAACACGTTATCAGCACGAACGCTCAGAAGTTATAAGTTGCCGAAGCTAAAGTTGCCAATTTATCGAGAAGATTAGCGGATTCCCTTCAATTTCAAAATCAGGTACCAATATTCTATTAGTCATACCAAAGAGGTACCAAGCAATTTAAATTTTGTCTACAAAAATATTATTTTTTTGGTTATCGATGATAGTGTGACATTTCCAACATGCTATATTGTGACATTTATTTGGTATACTAAATCCACTATCCTCTTAATTTGTCCGTCAATTCGAGACTGCAAATATATTTTAATAAACGGTTTTAATAGAAATGTTTTTTTGGATTTAGAGATGGATATGTAAAGATCTTGGAGCATTTTTTTATTATTGTTGTTGATTGGATGTGGTAATTCCGAAAAAAACTAGATTACCAAATATTTGAATGATATAATCCGAAGTACTTAATTGAGGCTGAACAAAGATGTTGTGGTCACATGAGTGGATTGCTATTGATGTTTTTATATAGAAGCATGTCCTTGATAGTTATTTTAACTCTATATTAAATGATAAAATATGGATTTTTAGGCTATGCTCATGTTTGACAGTCTATATCATCTTTCATGATCCCAGTTTAAATATATTATGTGGATTAATTTGTCAGCTTTTTATTTAGTTGTGTGTTGCTGCATGCTTGCATTTTGTGCTCTACCTAAGCTTATAAACCTGAAATGCCCTCTTCTAATAATTTCTAGCACATTATAATGCTAACGTACACACCCTATATAAGGAAGGCTAAGATAATTTCGACTTGATATATATTTTTCAATGTGTTCACTAATTTCAGTAACTGTTACTTTTATTGTTCTGGTGATCATAAATTAAAATTCATGTTTCTATTGGATCGCCTTGATCATTATAGAAGTTCTAGAAGTTATTCAGGGTTTGTTCTATTTGTAGTTGGATATTTGAAACATACTCAAGATCCTTAAATATTGTGATATCATCCTTCTAAAAAGGCAAGCCATGTGGATCCTCTAATGAGTAATATTTTGCTCTTAAATGTTACGCCTTGAAGGTTATTAGTGTTTTGAGTAAATTTCTTTGCTTACGAGACTAATTAGATGTCGAGACCTTTCATGGTTATTTTTCGACTAAAGACAGTAATGAGGTTGCATGCATATTGTTTGGAAGGTCGATTCTTTATTGACATACAAAGGTCTGAGCAACTTGATGATTTTTGTATGTTTAATCTTATTCATGGTAGGAACGACAAACTGCCCCAAAGTATGATATTTGTTAAGCAAAAATAAAACTGCATAACTTTGAATATATGCCAACTAGGATGAGCTATTTTCAGAACCGTTATAAGTTCATTCAGACCTTTAAAGGTGAAATTAGGAGAATTTATTTTGATCTGATCGAGCCACATAGTTTAGAGTTTGTTTGCTATGGACATGTCTTGTTTAAATTTCACATGAAGCTCAAGGCAGGTAGATGACATTTCAGACTTTAGTAGTCTTAGTTATGATTCACTTGCATAAGTGGCTCTTTTGGGTTCTCATGCACATCCTTATGCCATTGTAAGCTCAACAATTTGAAACATCATATCTAACATATAAGAGCACAAGCTTTATAGGTCTGCCAGAGAACACATCATATTTGTTCACCCTAAGTTAATAATCACCTAAATTGAAGAGTATATCCAAGTTCTTGGCTTCTTTCTTCAACTATTATACTTGGATCCAAGACCTTTGCAGTTGGGTAATCGCTACGTGCCTCATAGTTTAACTGCTAAATTTTATATTTAATGACATACTTACCTTCTTAACATGACCAGAATTGGTTATATTCAGCCATGCATGAACCAATACTATTATTGTGCTTTCTATTATTTTGTTTCATATTCTTGGAAGGTCATTTACTTTTTCCAAGATATAATACAAATTGCACATAAAAAATGTAATACGATCATGTCATTTTGTTTTTGTGGTTTTATTTGTACAGTGATACAAATTGTTCGTTTGAGTTTTATACCACCCCAAATGGGTGCATGCATGACAGGTGTTGCGCAACATGTCCGGGGGAATCCAGTCGTTCGCAAATTATTTTTGTAGGTCACAGCAAATTGCTGGCCACCGAAAGGCCATAAATTAAATGTTGGTATTATAAGCTATCATAGACCTGGAGTTCTATGTTTAGAATAAATTTCAATGAGCTATGAGCATCCCTATTTTTTATTATTGATTTCATTGGACAAAAAAAAAGCTTCTGAAGGTGAACTATTGTTATCCACTATTTCATTATCACAAGTCCTGATGGATATTTGTGGAATGCCTAAATGAGACTCGCGATATACTCATGGGGTTTTGATATGCTATCAGTTTAGCTTTAATATGCTTCGTATTATTCAAGCTTATGATTACTTCATACCAAGATATTGAAAAATGTTGCTTATATACTTAAATATATCCACAAGAGATTGGAATGATACATAATATGAAAGCATCACCAAGCTATAGATGACTAGTTCCATGGTGACAATTATAATGCTTTAAGAGATGAAATCTAGTACATGAAAAAACAAGTTGGTGCCATAAGAGATATTATGGATGCATTATTGTCCTAGTAACCATCATATACACGAAGTTCTATATTTAGAATTATTATTATTGATTAATAATGTCTATATTTGCATCTATTTGATGATATTGGCAAATCTAGAAACTTGAAACCATGGAAAAACTAGATAGAGATACTACCAACGCCATCCTTAAGAATAGGAATTTTTCCTCCAACAAGAATACTAGTGTGAAAGTAGTATCCATGATAGTTGGTCTTGCTCACAATAATTAAAGGCTCCGACAAAGCATATTTTATCCAACAGATACATAATGTATCGTACTCTCATAATTCCAGAAGAATATATTTGAAAGAAACATAAGTTCGTCTTAGAGAGCAAGAATTTTGTCCTATAGAACCAAAAGTTCATCCTAGAGAGATTATCCAGTTATTCACTAAGGATATGCGTTACTGACATTATGGTTGTCAAGTCACATACTACGTTGAGCCAGAAGCTCAATCCTATGGATCTACTGTAACCCAGAAGCTGAATGATCCTATAACTTTTTTTGTGATGATCGATAAGACACCCCAAACGGTGATGATGATAATTATGAAAAATAATTCGTACGATTATCTCTTACCAAATTGCAGCATACACCCTTGATCTCAAGGATTAGTTTATTTCTAAACCATCAATCCTGAATATTGTATCTAAATAACTAGTAGCATAGCTTCGAATTTAATTAGATGGCTTATGTTGGTATTATTTGAAACCATAATATTGGCATCTATGTTTTGTGAATTATTATGTTTATCTCCTTAGATTATTATGTCATCTAGACATAAGATTTTTTAATATGCCTCGTTAATAAGACAAAATTCTCGACGTTAGGGGGAGATATGAAGAAGATACATATCGTTCTAGAAGAACGTCGTGAATTATCGTTCTAGAAGAACGTCGTAAAGTATCATTCTAGAAGAACGTCTTGAATCATCGTTCTAGAAGAACGTTCTAAATCATCATTCCAGAAGAGCATATCATGACAATACCTCTATATCTTGACTAAACTAGGAGAAATTATTTCTTGTATTTTATTACAAATAAATTGTTTGATGTTTACTCGATTATGCTGCATAAAATAGTTATATCAACTATGCATTTATAAGAATCAAATATAGGCCAAATAAGGTTCTAAAGATTCAGCTCTCCAGAAGAGAAGATCGAATAATATATACACCCTAATACTCTTGAAGAAGCATCTCCCATAGAGAAAAAGTTCATGACGGTCCGGAAGATGTCATGAACCAAAGATCAAATTTCTCAAAGTATATCGCTCCGGTAGAGGATATACCTCAGATTCTAGAAAAGACTGAGAAAGAGGTACCGGTACCAATGAAATCTATGTTTTATACATAGTTAAGAGAAATTTGGAATCAAGAAGTTTGTCATAAATGACATTATCAAACAAGAATAAGAAGGGTGATAAAATTAAAGGATAACTCTAAACCACGAATAATCTAATGGAAGGATACGATATCTCTCGCAAGACGTGGAATGTTCATTCCAACAGTACAAAACCCAAAAAAAGAATAAACTCGGTAGGTTTTGAATGGGTGTCTGTAACAAATAAGAGATCCAAATGTATTGAGCAATTTTAGCTCGAGGAATCCCAAAGGATCTACAAATTAACCATATATGGTTTAAACCATCCAGAAGAATGTGATAGGCTCATTGAGTTTTTAAAGAAATCCCTGAACAGATTCTTTAAATGGTCATCTATAGAGTACCTCCTGAAGAGAAGATCTTCAGAAGAGATAAAAGATACGATAATATCTTCCGAAGAGATCGGAATCTCCCGAAGAGATCATAATCTTCCGAAGAGATCATAATCTCCTGAAGAGATCGGAATATCCCGAAGAGATCGGATATCTCCCAAAGTGATCGAAATCTCCAGAAGAGATTTGAATCTCCAGAAGAGATAAAGATAAATCTCCTGAAGAGATCTCATATAATCTCATGAAAAGATGAATCTCAGGAAGAGATATACTATAATCTCCTGTAGAGAAGATATTAATCTTTGAAAGAGATAATATTAATATAATCTCATTAAGGGATAAGATAATATAAATCCCCTGAAGAGATAAGATAAAATTAATCTCCTATAGAGATTTAACATAAATAATATCCCTATAATGGTCAGGTCAATAGGATCTGTTACGACCAAAAGAACATGTTCTGGGTCCTGGAGCACCCTAGTTAAAATATAATTTCTTTATTGTCATTCACTCTGCAAAATACTTTATGTGAATCTGTTGATATGCATATATACACACATATACTGGAATAACATAATTCATATTAATTATTCTTGATTAATGTTTTTTCATCTAATGAGATATACATATGAATGATAATTATCTGGTACTCATTAAGGGGATACCACAAGCAAGGTATGTTTTAAAAATAATGTTGCAGGTATCTTAGGGAGAATAAAACAAATCATCGCGACAATTTTATCAAAGCGAACAGAGAATATGTATGGCTATATTTTTAACAGTTCAACACATGAGGGGGAGCTACGAGCTTTCAGAAATCACAAATAAAGCCTGCACCTCTTCATAAGGATACGAGTATAAATGTATAGACAAATAAAGTGTTAGGGCGATATGTAATATTTAAATTGTATTGAGGGTTGATTTTTCATTTTGAATTGATGTAAGAACAATAATGTAATATTTTTGAGGGGGAGCATCCTGTAGATGCAAGCATCCTGAAGATGCTAATGGAGACATCTTGAAGTATGTCTTTGCGCATTGTACTCTTTTCCTTCGTTGAGGTTTTTTTCCACTGGGTTTTCCCTTCGAAAGATTTTTAACTAGGTAGTGTAAGCCGCACCCACATGAATTCCTGAAGAATTATATTCCTGAAGAATATTATTGTACTATTTTCTTTTCTATGGCTTTTTCCCAAAAGATGGATTTTTCTTTAGAAAAGTTTTTTAACGAGGCAATAATTAGATTGGGCATCCAAGGGGGAGTGTTATGATTTGGATAAACCCAAATATGGATGCCTTATCCATATCCACAACAACTTCTATCCCATTCCCTCTATATATGTTATCAATGAGAAAAGCTACGGATATAGTTTTCTGGTTACCAATTCTTTCTCATTCTTTCTTATTTTCACAACATGAATAAAGTTCTTGAATAAATTGGTCTACTAAAAAATGGTACAAATAATAACATAATAGTAGGCTATAAGGAAAAGAATTTCATACAAAAGTGATATTACCGAAATTCAACCTTAACCATTGACATCCTGAATCAAAGGCACATTCTGAACCACCTGCGATAGATCTCACATAAAACGCTCGATTTATATGAAATAATTTATTTTTCTGTATGATCGAACACATCTCGATATGGCTTCATCTGCTGACCACTAGAGCCACGAGAATTTGATATGCAATCTATCAATCTTTTGAACTATAGAAAAGCAAATAAACCACTCCCAAAAATGTTACTTACCTGTAAGTATTGGCAATATTATAGTGTACGACCTGTTACTGTATCAAAAAAATATTGAACCTTCTCTTCCTTGCCATTTATTCGAGAATGCTTATGCTAACTTCACAGCGACAACAACAAGGTTTACTACATTAGCATAATATGTTGATTTATGTTGATTATGCAGGGGTTTATTAAACTTGGTCTCTAGAATTGGTCCTACATCTATGTGACAACCCTAAGTAAGTATTTCAATATAAGATTTTTCTTTTATTGTTTTATGCACATGGAAATTGGTAGCCCATGTGGTAGGTATGGTGGCTTGTTTTGCTAAAGGACAATGCTCAAGACCTCGAAGAAACAATCATGTTTTATTATCTATTTCCTCAAAAAAAATCTTACTAAAAGTTAGACTCTGACTCGGATGGGGACGTGGGAGAAGGGTTTAAAGTGGCACTTTGATGGCACACTTTGTACGTACGAATCAGGCACAAGATCGCACTTTTGTGCGTCATTCCGTGCTCATTCCTGCGAGGGCAGAGAAGGGCACTCGGGCACGCAAAATGAGCAGAGCACAACGTTCTCGCACAGAGGTTGCTCCCATGAAAATTATCATTTCTGTGCAGAGGATGCTTCCACAAAAATGTGACTCGCATGAAAAAATTTCTACCACAAAAATGGTTGTTCGCTGCTTGATGGACGTAACATCCCATTTAGTGGTGGTTACTGTTGTAACCGCCTACTTAATAGAGAGTTACTTTATGATTTTATTGTCCATTATGGGTAGTAGATTGTTAGGGAGAATTTTCTCTCCTATATAAACACAAGTTCTTTTTGCAAGGGATACTAAGTGATTATAAGCTACGAGAGAAAATATATGCAGTTCCATGAAAAAACTAAGGGTCTACTTGTAGGGATAGTTTATGAGATATTTTTGGAGTACTAGTTATGAGGGGTCTAATTTTGGGTGGTTTTAAGTAGTGGCTTTTAAACCAGTACAATCTATGCTTGGTAATTCATTAATGAATGGCTCCAAAAAAAATTTACAGGAATAATTACATATATGTCCATATATAAAGAAACGGTACCGAGCGAGGGAATTGCTATCCAGTCCACAACTCGATGGTAGAAGTACATATTTGATCAAAATAATATAAATGCCTGGTTGAAAGTAGGAAAGAAAGATTTTAAAAACTCACCGGAAAAAGTAGCGATATTTTGAAAGAGGTAGAAGAGAAATACATATAAGAAAGAAAAATTAGGATAGGTTATTAGTGTTATAATTATATATTTTTGGTGAGGATATAAATAAAATAAAATAATAAAATCCCTCAAAACTCGTCGATTGAGGTGTTTACAAAGCCACCCAAAATTACATTACACCTGGTTTTGGAAAGTTTTTGAGCCGACCAAAACCAATGTCTCAAAAAAATTAACAGGCAAGATTTTCATAAACGATGGATTCAAAAACACCTCAAAATCGATGAAAACACTTTTACCAAGCAGACCCTAAGTGATGTTTCCTGGTGCATTCCGAGAGTCGAAGTTATGTCCGTGGAATGACGACATAGGAGTGTTCCAAAAGTTCTATCTTCGAACTTGCTGGTTTCTGTGAGCAGATCAACGAAAAAAATGGTTGAATCTTGTTCTAAGCGAAGGTGATCTTTATCACCCCAGCAAGCTTTCTTCTCCCAAGTTTCATTCATTTATGTTTCTTGTTGTTGTTAGCAACTGTGTTGCATAGTTGTTGTTCTCAAGATTATTATTTTGGCAAAGTTGGTTTGTAAGATTTATTGGGGAATTAAGACTGGCTGGTTTGTAATACTTAAAACATTTCAAGATAGTATTGAAAATCTTTTTTTTTCTAAACCAAACTTGTTAAATAAAAAAGAAGGTGATGTCTCAACCAATATTCGGAGGTCGAGATCGATTCACAGGATCACTGGCTATTGCTTCCTAACGTTTTAAGTCATGACTGACCATTCCTTCCCTACCGAACCAAGCCGAGCCAAGCCGATCCGATTCTCTTTGGCATTCGATTATTTCTATATTGAACCTAAAGTGGTTGCTAGTTATAGAATGTACCCTATTGTGTATTGAACCTAAAGTGATTGCTATTTATAGAATGTATCTACTCAAGATAATATTTCTGGTGCAGCGTGACAAGTTTTAATGATGTGTAGAGCCAACAAATCTTTTGTGAATAATAAATAAATCACCTAACAAATTAGGTATCTCCTATATCAGTAAAGGGTGGGTTTCTTACTGTAGAAACTTGGTTGATATTGCTTTCTTCTTTTGTAAGTTGTCATAAAATATACGTCCAGATGTCGATTAACATATTTGGTAACTACATATGCTGGAAAAAGTAAGTATACTTTTTGTTGTTGAAATTTTTGATAAAAAGGTAAAGGTACAAGATAAAATCAATTTGAGGGGAAAAAAGTTGAAAGTACTTTTGTGAGAAATATATGACAAGTTTGAAATTTTTTTTTTAAAACAAACTCCTTGCTAAGAGAATTAGCCAATGACAAGCAACAAACATCAGAAAATAAACAGGAACAACCTTTACTAAATACATTCTGACACATGTCACAAAATAAGCATAAACCACCTTCATAAGTTGTAGAAAAAAACTAATCCCAAGTGATTAAGACTTTGAACGCTGAAGGCCAAGTTTATTTCCTACATGGTTTCTTAACCAATACAAAAATTTTGCAAATAATATAATAGTTTTCTTACCTAGTTATGTTGCACATACACGAAAAAATCTTGTCTGTGTCCATGTCATGTCCCTACCTGTATTCGTGTGGGTATTCGTGCAACACATGAGACAATATAGTTGTCTTAATTCTTGCATTGAATCGATTGTCTTAATTATTGAATTGCAATTGTCTGAATATTAATCTTTATTTTAGTTAAGACAATACTTACAATAGTTTGGTTGATTCTATGGTCTACAATTATTTTATGTATTCACTTTTTTGTTTGCAAAAAAAATATTTTACATAAGTTTCTCTTTTCTATTATTTTGACAAAACTACCCACTTATAAAATTCATATTTTGGAGAAAGTTTTCAAAAACACTTTATTCAAAATACATCATATTTGGAAGGAAAATTTCAAACAATCTAAAAGAACTCTTAAGCTTATGTTATTATTTCAAAAGTATTCCTTTTTTGAAACCCACTTGTTAGAAACAATTTCCAAAAGCATCTATTCATTAGAAATTATTCTCCAAAAACAAAATGAATATATCTTCTAGTTTGATCTTTTTGTTACTATGTTTCATAAATGCAATTGCAACTTATTTCTAGTATGGTTAAATGAACATAATCTTTATGTAACATTTATTGCAATTGGTTGTCACTTCATTAGATATTTTATATTATCCAAAAATACAGTTAATTAGAACTTTGTCATGGGATCCTAACACCAACGACAAATCCTCGGAAATCAAACTTGAGAAGTTCAACGGGAATGGTTTAAACATAGGCCAGTCTAAGTGGATTATTGGTTGAGTACCCTGGGTTTTTTGTCAGCAATTTTTGATCCAAGTATCGTTGATACGAATCAAGCATCTACTTCGACTTCCTCTCCATACATGTTTCTATGATCTATAGAACCAAAGCCTTCATTAAAAGACTTCAAAACCTATAAACTGTAACTAAGCTGAGATTGAATACTACTGTAGGAATAGAATCCCCAATGTATTATCTAATAACCTATATTAGGTGTTTCTTGAATAGCCTCCTGCCAAGGAGTTATAGGATGCATTAGAATCATAGTATAACCTAGATAACGTAGGAATTGAGCACCTCACTGTGTCCAACCTTACAATGGAAGCAGATGCCTGCGACTTGAGTCTTCCCTTTCCTTTTCATTGGAAGCAACCAGAGCGAACTCCTGCAATAATTCCATCTGCTTATGCCGGACCTCCCCGTTGAATAAGCTACTTTTTACTACCACTATCATGACAACTCCATCCAGTGTAGAGTTTCTTACCGACACCACAACGTCTGCAAACTTTTCGGCAGAAAACTCATCGTTAATCACCATCTTCATTGTAGAGAGCTGATTGATGATACCCTGAATCTCGTTCAGATATTGTGCCACCTGGGCACCCTCCGTGTTTCTCAAGTTGACGAGTTGATGAATAAGAAATGCCTTATTATCAATCGTCTTCCATTCGTACAACGAATTCAACTTCTTCTAAAGTATTTTTGTCGAACTCTTCATAAACACATGGTAAATTAATGAATTGTCTAGCAACTGGTGGATGAATCCAACAGCTTTTCTGTTAGCCTAATGAGAATATTATGTTTTTGAATATGGATAATCAATTAAGTTTAACATAATAATGTCACTAATATTCATATATTCACAATAATATTCGTCTAACATTTACTTGCAGACAAGCAATAAGCATGATCAAGGACATATGTAATGAAGAATTAATGATGGGCCAAAGACAGCGTTATACAAGAATATTTCTCTGAATCGTCCAACGACCTATCCGGGGCCAAGCATATAGGGTTCCACTGCCCGGTCAGCATACGGGGGTTCGAGGGGGCAGCGCCCCCAGTGGGGGTTCGGGGGCTAAGCCTCCAAAAGGTATTCAGATTTCCAGATATTTTTATCTTTGGATGATTGCCATCAAGGAAAAATACGTCTTTAATGTCAGGAAAAAGATGTTATCAAAGGGCTATTGGTTTTCAGATTTATTTTGTATTTTTTCTTTTATTGAGTCTAGAAAAAATGTTAAATTGATCAGATCAGTACTGGTTTAGCTATTCTCAGTCCACAATATATAGCCTACCTATTTACAAATATCTATCAAAAAGTCCATACACCAAAATAGCCCAAAACCTATCAAACTGGCCAAATTAATTCTGGCAAAACTCTGTCCGAACTCGGTCAAAACTCGGCCCGAGTTCAGTCTAGATGGTTTTAACCATTCCTTTGATATCTGCATCCAACGTTCGAATACGAAATTTTTCATCCGAACTCTGCCCGAATTTGGTCCCAAAAATACTATAAATAGAGTTGAGATTATCATTCATTTCAATCATCCCATTTTTATCTCTTCTCTTCTCTATCTAAAGTATTTTGAGTTTTTTACTTTCATATCTAAGCCTTTATGAATCTTAGCCAAGCCTGTACAGTTTCTGTTTAATTTAGAGTTTGGTGTTAAAGAGTTGTATCGGAGGCTGTATTCAGAAAACATTCCAGTTTTTTATTGCCTTCTGGAGTCGATCGTGCGCTCGTCACCAAATACGGTATTGTGAAGTCGGTTATGCACTTGTCTCCAAGTACGGTGTTATAAGAGTTACAAGTACTCATTTAAAGCTTGTGCCATAGTGGATTAACAGGGAACAAGTGTACTCGCGACTGGACTAGTCCTCTCAGAGAAAAACCAGTATACATCGCTGTGCCACTGAGTTTGATTCTCTATCTCTTGTTTACTGTATTCATTTATTGTCTCTTATATTTTCTATAGTTTGTAACCGCAAATTTTAATTGGTGATTATTTTCCGCTGCACACGCACACACTCTATTTACCCCCTCTAGAGGTGCTCAATGGTCCTACAATTGGTATCATAGCAGGTTATATTCAAATATAACACTCTAGAGAGTATACATATGGCAGCCGTGAATTCAATATTCACAGGTGAAGGGAAATCTACAAAGAGACTCCCACTATTTGATGGAACAAACTATATTTATTTGAAAACACAGATGAGCTTGTACCTGAAGTCTCTAGACTTTAACTTATGGTCAATTGTCATCAATGGCTACAAAAAGCCTATTATCACCTTTATTCTCACTTCCTCTATTATTAACAAGCCTTATTATAGTTATACGGAGGAAGAGAAGAAGTTAGCTAGCCTTGATGCAAAAGCAATGCATGCTTTTTATTATTCTGTAGACATAAATGTAATCAACCTTATTAATACTTGCACAACATTCCATAAATTTTGGAAACTTCTTAAAGCTACTTATAAGTGCAGGTACCAAAATAAAGCTAGCAACTCCAGAGAGGAGGATGGTCTTCATAATGATGTAAATGTAAACACAATGACATCGAGATTTAAGGTTCAACACAACCCTTTATATGAAGAAGAGCTTGTATGTGACAATTGTAAGAAAATAGGCCATATCAAAGAAGATTGTACTACAGCTAGAAAGAAGAACCGCTATGAACAATCATACAAAGAAATATCATCGTCTCACAAAGTACGCTACCGCAAGTATATGGTGTGAAAGCGAAGCAAGCGATTCTGAAGAAGAAGAGAGACCCCATCAAGCTACAAATATATGCTCAACGGCATTATCCAACGAGGTACAAGACAATTATGTTCTTGAAGAGAGTGAATTTTCTTATGATGAGTTATCTGATGCTTTTAATGATCTGTTGGAAGAACACAAGAAAGTATTAGATAAGTATAAGCAAGCTAGAAAGGATATTCTATTCTATAAGCGTGAGAATAAAAAGCTTACTTGCTTATTGAATGCTAGAAACACTTCTACTTCTGATAATTCTACTGACATATTCACACTTGAGTTTAGATTGTATGAGGCACTTGATTATATTGAGAAAAGCACTCAAGAAAATGCTAAACTGAAGAAAGAATTAGAATCAGGAAAGAAAAAGTATTCTATTGCTTCGTGTAGAATTGATTCTCTTACTGCTAAATATGATGACACATGTACAATCTCTAAAAAGTTGGAGATTAGACTGGGAAAGCAGGTAATACAACTTATGACCTAGTCTAACACAAGACACGTGACAAAGCACAAGATTGCACATGACAAGACACGATCAAAGGAAACTAGCAAAGTTAAAGCTTCACGAATAATGCATTTTATTATCAGCATCCATGCACGTCATATCACACCACTGCACATTCTTATACTGTTGCATATAGCTCTAATGTTAATATTTTCTGTCATTATTGCGGTATGAATGGACACATTTCTAATTAGTGTCAGATAAGAACTTGTGCAAATGGGTTCCCAAAGCAAACAAATATGGATCCAAGTACTGGATACCAAAGTCTTCACCTAATATTTCAGGTGGAGCTACTTATGCTGAACCATAGAACAATGGAGCATGTTGGTGATTGCAAAGCTACAATGGTCATCTTCCAAGCAATTGCACCAACATAAGTGTGGCCACTAGAGTCTCTTTGGTAACATGCTAAATAATTTTTCTTAAATAATTCTTTTATAGAATCTAGTATGTTATTATTGAATTTTTTACTATTAGCTCTTATTAATATCTTTTAGTTTTTTATTGTTTAAATCAATATGAGATATAATCCTAGCATGGCTAGTTGTTTAGCTTTAATGATTAGTTCACACTATATAGTCTTTTACTCCTTTTATTAGTGTGACACATTTATCTATGTATGCTCTTACTCTTAGTCTTTATCTATGAAGCATGCATACCCCACTAGTCCATAGAAGCTTAAGTTTTTATTTTATTTTTGAGTTAATGTGTTTTTGACTCTCCGTCTTTAATATTTTTTTAAATGGTTTTTTTTACTGATTTGTCTTTAACATGTCATATTTATATTAATCAGTATTTTTGTTTAGCACAAGTCTCATTTTACTTGAAAAATATATATGTAAACTTTTATGTTAACCTTGTGCTTGCATAATATATTCACTATTGATTCTCATATTTTATTTTGATTAACTTCTTATGAATCAATGACATCTTTTCCTAATAAAGCATATCTATACATGTTCTTGATCTTGTGATAATTTTTTAAGGCTTATTAAGGATACATGAATATATTGGTCATATATTTCTTATATTGATATTTTTGTTGTATAAATATATTTATGAGAGAATATGAGTTCAGCTCAAGTTCTATATTATTTTTGAAAAGTATTTAATTATACTTGTTGTGCTTAAGCTCATACTGCAGCTATTGATTACTTTGAGAAAATTTGTGTTCTTCTCTTTATTAGCTTCTTCCTCAAAGCCTCTCTTAAATGATGTTTTTCTTGGCTATTTGGTTGACATTTTGGATATATGACTCTTATTTAATTTATATTTAAATTATTTCACACATGCAATTATATATATATATATATATATATATATATATATATATATATATATATATATATATATATTAGTTGTCTCCTAATTTTCGATATTTATTTGTTTTATATCTTTAAGTTGGGAATATGAGAAAAAATATTTTATTGATTTCTTGCTCATGATTATTTGTGAGTGTTCTTTTTAAAAAGCACAAGAACGTTTTGCTTTATCCTTTTCTTTAAAATTTTACCTCCTTTATTAGTGCACACTTATATTATATATTTACTTCAATAAGTGCACCATGAAAGTTTTTTGAAAATATTCTTAGCAATCTTGATGATCATTCTTTGCTCATGCTTTGGGTATTCACTTCCCTTATATTTAGGAATTCTGGATTTCGATGTTGGTTGATGATACTGCATATATTCTTTTAAATCTAAGTTCTTAAAAATAGAAATCATCTTAGGTACAAGCCGAAAGGGTCCTTCTGTCATACAGGTGGAAATAGCCTGAAGCGATACGGTGTAATAGTCTTCGGACTACCGCTAGCCTACAGCAAATCCAAAGTGATTAATACTTTATAGACTTATGATTTATTAAGGTCTACTTGTAACTATTATCTAGTTCTGGATCCGTGGCGCTGAACCAAGTCTTTAAGGTTCCAGAATACATCAGCGCATCTAGGCCCTATATTTTAATTTATACATGCTTTATTTTTTTATTGTTGTTACCCAATAATTTTGTAGCACAATAAGGATACATGTAATGGATACATCTTATGCTTATAGCTACAAATAATTTAAATTTTTTGAGATCTTTCGATTCCAATGGAAACACTTATTTTTTTGATCTCAATTCTAAGCAAAGAGATATGGATTTCTTCTCTAGACTTTTGATTTTAGCTTTGATGAATAATATTATTTAATGATTGTCATCTTTTGATATATTCATTTTTCTGTCATAATATTTTATGTTCAGAATTGATTTGATCTTGTGACTAATCATTGAATATTATGTCCTTCTGATACGTTATTTAGCGTTTCTGTAATATTCATGATACTCGTTCTATCAAGTTTTTATTATTCTCTTCTTATCCAAGTTACTAACTGTCTATAGCAGTAATTCTTTGCGGGAGAGAAGTCAGGCGTATTGAACATCTCTCTCGCAAAGCATTTCTTTTTCTTTAACCCTACGGTTGTCAAATGGACCCGTGCTAAGGTTTTAAAAGGGAAGAAATAAACTTTGATAAGAAGACCTACTAATTTGATGATTTAGTTTCATACTTTTGGAATATTTCTCTATATTTAATATTATTAGTTTTGGATTTACCCATGTAAAGGGGGAGTAGTTAATTGTTTCAAATCAATTATTCCTCTGACATGCCATATATCTAGAATACTATTTATTTAGATATTTATCCAATCATGTTTTATTTGTTCAAAATGGACTATTTATGATTTATGGATTCTTTTATTAAAGTTGGTTCGTGATACAAAAATTCGAATCTATAGCTTTCAGTCTGAGGACTAAACGGGTATTCGAACATTTTACTAAGACAGCTTTTTATGAAAAATTTAGTACTTCAAAAATTTTGATTTCTCTCTAATGTTTTGAATATATCCGTTATTCGCATTAAGATAGTTTTCAAAAATCCTTTATTGTCTTGAAATTATTTTTATTATTTTATATTTTTCATTGGAGACATATTTTGTTTGTTCATTTTTAAGCTTTTATTTATTGGATATTTATTTTACTTGCCTAAAGATGATATTTGTTTCAAGTTTTCAACTTGATATGCATTTGATTAAAGAAAAGAAAGATGAATATCTTGGATATTCCTTAGATCTTGTGATTAATTATTTTACCTATTTTACGCATATAAATTATTTTGGAACTAGATACGCATATTTTAAGGGAGAGCAAATTAATTATTTCAATTCTTTTATGCCCTTAATATGTGGTATACCTAGTTCATCCTGGACATATATTCTTTTACTTAAAATATCTTGTTGATTTGTTCATGAATTTTTATTTTAGTAAGTTTATGAGAGAATATATGATTATTGTTATTATGTATTTATTTTTAATTCTTTTATTTTATGAGTTTGTAAAAGTTATCTTGCCAAATATATTTAATATCCTTATTGATGATTCCTTTAAGCTTCAATTGATTTGGCATTTTTTATTGAGATTTTATCTCAAAGTTCATGATTATCTATATTTAAACTGATCATACTTTGCGAGGGAGCATTCAAATTGACTGAATTTTTCCTTCTCAAGTATTTTGTCTTCATTATCTTCATGTTTATCTAGTAGATATTTATTTATCATGCTAAGGTAATTGAGTTCAAATGCATGAACTTTGGTATAGATTTTGCATAGATTCTAGTATATTTTTTTTTATTTCTTTTCAATGATTATACTCCTTATGGAATTGATTCACTAATTTTATGGGCAAATTGTGAATCATATTTTTATATCATTGTTAAAGGCTCATTATATATATATATTTTTTTTGAAGCAATGGGTACTTGTGGCGAACTCGCCTCCACTGGGGCTCGAACTCTCGACCACTTGGGCCGCATGCATCTCTCTTAACTACTAGGCTAGAGGTCATTTGCTATTTTTTTTGTTTTTATTTGTATTAGTATATACTAGATCTGCGATTTCTAATTCTAATAAATAATTTATGACCAATGATTGATTTCTACTTTATTGATATCTAATTTGTATTTTAGAATCCTTTATTAGTCTCTTTTAAAACGATATTTATACTTTTTTATTAGATTGTGTTTTGAATGGTTTCTTTCAAATCTATTACCCTAATCCTTGTCATGATTATTTTTTTTGCCTTGGTCCTACTATGTTTGAGTTCATTTTATCTCTTATTAAGGGGGAGATTATTTTTTATCATGCCAACAGGGAAGAAATAAGTTTAAGTCAATACACAATAATTTAGTAATCTGTGTTTATTAGTGATACATGCATCTATCGTATATGTCTTAAACTTAATCGATTTGTCAGAATAAAAAAAGGGCTTTCCTGTTAGCCCAATGATCATATCATATTTTTGAATATGGCTAATCAATAAAGTTTAACATAATAATGTCACTAATATTCATATATTCACTATCATATTGCTAAGTTTAGCAAAAAGAGGCTTTCTCGAACCCGTGGGGGTTCAGGGGCGAAGCCCCCAAAAGGTATTCAGAATTTCAGATCTGTTTATCTTTGGACGACTATTGTCGAGAAAAAAAATGCGTATTCAATGTCTGAAAAAAGACGTCATCAAAGGGATATTGGTTTTCATATTTATTTTGTATTTTTTCTTTTATTGAGTTTAGGAAAAATATGAGATTTATCGGATCGATACTGGCTTGAGTATTCTTAGTCCACAATATATAGCCTACCTATCCACAAATATCTATCCAAAAGTCCACACACCAAAATAGCTCGAAACCCATCAAACTAGCCAAAATAGTTCTGGCAAAACTCTGTCCGAACTCGGCCCGAGTTCGATCTGGATGGTTTTAACCATTCCCTTGATATCTGCATCCAACATTCAAATACGAGATTTCTGCATCCGAACTCTGCCCAAAATCTGCCCGAATTCGGTCTCCAAAAATACTATAAATAGAGTTGAGATTATCATTCATTTCAATCATCCCATTTTTATATCTTCTCTTCTCTATCTAAAGTATTCTAAGCTTTTTACTTTAATATCTAAGCCTTTACGACTCTTAGGCAAGCCGATACAATTTTTGTTTAATTTAGAGTTTGGTGTTAAAGAGTTGTATCGGAGGCTGTATTCAGAAAACATTCTAACTTTCCAATTGCCTTCTGGAGTCGGTCGTGAGCTCGTCACCAAGCACGGTATTGTGAAGTCGGTCGTGTACTTGTCGCCAAGCACGGTGTTGTAATAGTTACAAGCGCTCAGTTAAAGCTTGTGCCATAGTGGATTAACAGCGAGCAAGAGTACTCGCGACATGACTAGTCCTCTCAGAGAAAAACCAGTATACATCATTGTGCCACTGAGTTTGATTCTCTATCTCTTGTTTACTACATTCATTTACTGTCTCTTATATATGACATAGTTTCTAACTGCAAATTTTAATTGGTGATTATTTTTTGCAGCACACGCACACACACTATTCACCCCCTCTAGATGTGCTCAACGGTCCTACATTTCCGATCCAATCATTTTTAGTCATCAACAGCTTTGTTCGATGGCTTTTTGCTATCACCCTCCGACGGACTAAGCAAATCTTTGCACCAAAGTAGATCCTCTATACCTGGCTTCCAAATCGCCCAGTTCTGTCACGACCCGCACCCGGATATACGGGTACGAATACGTGGGCCACGCCCAGCCTACGCCGCAGTATCGGCGGTAGAACGCTGTCAAGTATACTATACTAACTACAACATCTAAAGATCTATAACTAGAAATGTACTCATGTCACATCACGAAACTAAGGAAGATAAGACAAGAAATAATAGCAATATCACTAGAACAACTAGAATCTACAATGATCATAAGACATGAAAGATAAAGAAGGAACAATAAGACTAACTAAGAATAACTACCAGGCAACTCACATAGAAGAATAGTGAGATCCACCTCAGCTAGCAACATCATGAAGTCCAATAATGAGGGCACAACTACTCCTAAAATTTCATAACGTATCCAGTCAGGAGCGGAACGAGTACATATATCTCATAACAGATCTCAAGATAGAATAAAAGCTATAAGACTGTAAATAGAGCATATACAATAAATCATGGAGTGTACATGTATGTATCATGGCATGGTAAGCTGTAAAGCTAGAGCTAGAACAAAAAAATAGAACGAGATCATGGCATGTACACGAATCAAGGTAAGCTATATATCCAATGTGTGTGAGTAGTAGTTTCAGCTTGTGATCGGCTTGGGTACCTGTCAAGAATCGGCCTGGCAAGTCATAAGTGCGGTATATGACTCACACTGTTCGGGAATCGGGATGGATCTGATCACAGGCATACACTACTACTCCCCCTACCCCAACTGGTAGAATGGATCCAAACAGGACACGTCACTGTACGGGATTCTAATGAGAAGGTCGCGAACCTGCTCTAGAATCAGTGACCATATATCGAGCAAGAGCTACAAGGGTGCTTGCACAATACATCCCAACCTAAGAAGGAGAGACATCTCTCGTCGGGATCCAAGAATACCAATCCGTGAGAACCATGTGTCGGGAATAAGCATATCAACACTAAGTACATGAATCATAACAGTTATCATAAATTGTGAATAAGTTATCAGAGAATGTACTCGCCTGGGGTCCTGCTGTCAATATGAATCAGGGTTCAGAGTAAAGCCACAGACCTAAAGATGAAATAATACAAGAGCTGATCAGGGTCAAAAGGCGTATTAACATCTAGGTCAAACTAAGTCAAACTAAGACAAACTGGGTCAAAGTTGACGTACAGTTGACTTTGGTCAACTGGTCAACTCCGGTCAACTCTAAGTCTAATCTAGGTTAAATAGGTCAATGGTTGACCTACAGTCGACTTTGGTCAAAAAGTCAACGTTGGTCAAGTCTGATCAAACCTAGGTCAACTGTTGACTCTACTTCGACGTCTAGTCAAAGTAGTCAACCATGGTCAAGCTAGTCTCTATAAACATCTACAAGGTCAACTTATGAATTTCAATGATTTAGAAATCACTGAAATCGACGGGTCTCTAAAACAACCAAAAGGAGAAAATATTATAATAATAGGGTGACACAAAAAGGGAAGAAATCTACAGATGTTGTCGGATGATGAAACTAACATCACCAACGTGTCCAGAATGGTCAAATCAGCTAGGATTGCCTGTCCAAAAGTCTAATTTGGACACAGGGGCAAAACGGTAATTTCGGGCCAAAATGATGTCCGCCGTTGGGCACACTTTGCACCGAAAAACGTGCCAAAATAAAAGTGCTCAAAACCTAACAAATTATATGTCCACGAATCCAGAATGAAGATACGAACCCAACGGTATATCCAGAATTGGATTCCGTTGACCCGATCTCAAATTGGTCCGTTGACCGGGACATTGAAATTCCGATTTACACGAAAAAGCGTGTCGGAGCCAATGTCCTCAAAACTCAGCAAATTATATGTCAACGAGTCCAGAATGATGATACGAACTCAACGGTATATCCGGAATTGGATTCCGATGAGCCGAACTCAAAATGACCCGTTGACCCGGATGTTGGTATCCGACTTGCACCGAAATGCGTGCCGGAACCAATGTCCACTAAAACCTAGCAAATTATATGTCAACGAGTCCAGAATGATGATACGAACTCAACGGTATATCCGGAATTGGATTCCGATGAGCCGGCGTCAAAAAGTCCCGTTGACTCAGAAAGTGGGACCCGTTTTGCACCGAAATGCGTGCCCGGGCCCACGTTCTCCAAATCAGGCAAACTTTATATGAAAACAGGCCAGAACGACGCCACGAGTCTACTGGTGGTGTCAGAATTCGAATCCGGAGTCCCGGATTCAAAAATGGAATTTAACTAGTGCAAATTAAAGAATTCGAACGGCCAACTTTGGCGTCGAATTCGACCGACCTAACAAGCTCAAACTGAAATGAAATCTAAAGGGGGCAGGAAGAGGGTTATACCAGCTGTGCACCGGAACTGGTGGCGCGCAAAACGGAGCTGCGATGGAGAAGATACGAACCCGCGAAGTTGGCGTCGCAAAACTGTCCAAAAACAGTACAAATTAAAACGTCAACTTGGTGGCCGGTTTTGATGTATCAAACGACGAAATTAACGGGTGAAATTTGACAGAGGTGAAGAGGGATATACCGAGATTGAGACGGAGCAAAGAGATTGCCGATCCAACGGTCGGATTGTCCAGAAAATCGGTGCGAAGTTACTGTTTTGGGACGCGAATTCTGACAGTTTTCCCGCGCGCGCGTCGACGGGATCTCGTGAAAAACGCACGAATCGACTGTCGTGCGCACCGGGGACGAAGGTGGCTGCCACGGGGGTCTGCCCGGGGTTTGCCCGGCCCACGCGCGGCCGTGGGGGGGGCTTGCCGGCGGCGGCGGCGGCCGGGGTGGCGCGCGGCCGGCCGGTGCGCGCGCGCGCGCATGCTGCTGCCGCTGCCAGTGCTGCAGTGAGCTGCTGCTGCTGCTGCTGCGTTGGCCGCACGGGGGCGCGGCGGCGGCAAGCGGCGCAGGCGCGGCGGCACGGCGGGGGTGGTGGGTTGCATGGTGGTGAAGGTGAGATGATGGTGAAGGTGATGGTGTTGAATGAAAGAGAGAGAGAAAAAAAAACAAGAAGTAGTGAGGAAGAAGAAGAAGAAAATGGGAGGGGGTTGTGGTCGGGCATGTACAGGAGAGGGGGTGAGGTGAGCTGAGTGCTGATGTGAGAGGGGAGTGAGGTGGAGTGTGGTTGTGTATAATAGGGAAGAGAGAGAGTGAGTGAGAATAGATAGATATTTAGAGGGAGAGAGAGAGAATAGATATTAATGAGAGAATAGAGGGAGGGGGAGGTCGGCCACAATGGGAGAGGGGTGTGCTGGTGGATGGGGAGGGGTGTTTGCTAATAATAGGAGAGAGAGAGAGAGGGAGTTAGATATATATGTTTATATATATAATATATATGTATGTAGGTACATATATAGATATATAAAAGAGAGATAGAGAGAGAAGTATAGAGAGAGGGGGGTATGTTCGGCTGCTACATGGGGAGAGGGAGAGAGTGATGTGAGGAGAGAGAGAGAGATATAGGTAGAGAGAGAGAGTGTTATATATATATATATATATACACATAAGATATTTAATAAATAGAGAGAGAAAGAAATATTTTCAAAATAGGAAAAAAATAGGAAATTCTTGTGGGGTAATTGAGCAGTCATGAGAGGGCAACATGGAGCTTGGGTTCGGGTGCGGTCGAGCCGGGTCGGGCCAAAATCGGACATGAGACAATATTCGAATTAAAATAGGTGTTTATAATCATGGGCAAATAAATAACATACGGGGACTCAAATAAATGGGACACAAGTGTCAGGCGGGTAGTAGGCTTCATGGGGGCCATGTCCATATTTGGGGTCGACTAGGTTGGGTCGATGTCAGGTCCCGAAATTAAATTGGAAATTAAATCAGGTTTTACGGCAGATAATTAATTGGCCTAAATTGAACCGGAAGTTGTGCGAAGGAAATGGAGCACAAAATGGAGTGTCTGAGTGGGACACAATGGTCATGGGTGAAGAGCGTCTCGAGTAGATCAGGCATGACAAGTTGGTTTCGAGAAAAAGGCTAGTCTGGTGCTCCTAAATTAAAAGCCACGGTAACGTGCTTATGGGGATCAAGAAAAAGAGTGGGAAATCAATTAATAATTTAAATGGTCTAAATTGACCCGAACTTGCGCGATACAAAAGGAGCGCAAGGGAACGAGTTTGGATGGGACATGATATATCGACGTGAAGGTAATCTCGTCTACTAAAAACTTCAAGAAGGAAGTTTCCAGAGACTGGCATCCCTGATGCTCTAGAATTTCAAGTCACGGTAAAGAGCATTAAATCAAATAATGATCAAATAATAATATTCTAATTAATTGATTATTAAAATTAAAAAAAAATCAGCCCTAAATTCAGGGGCTTACAATCCTACCCACCTTATAAAAATTTCGTCCTCGAAATTAAAGGTTGGTAGTGGGGTTAAAACATGATAGAAGATTTAGGCAACAATTTAGGCACGATCCAAAAATGACGAGTTTGCACGATCAAGATAATCGATTTAAAATTGTTCTGGCACGATGAGGGATTTGGCACGATAGAATCATAATATGAACAAAATTATATGTGCATGATTTCAGAAATAAGTCAAGTCATTGGGGCACGATTTAGATATGACAACGAAATCAAAACTTGAGCTTCGTCCGGTTACAATCGGGTCAAACATTGATTAACAGGATTTGAGCTCGATGAAGATTTGATTTAGGGTTAAGATTATCAAGATCGTGAAAATCAAAGTCAGATAGTCATAATCTAAAACAAGGCTAAGAGAAGCAAATGGAGAGAAAATTTTGAAAATAGCACGATTGAGAGATAGATTTGATAGAAATCAGATTATAGGTTACATAAGCACGATCAAGATCCAAGTTCAGCTATGAAAGACGGTAAAATCATGAATCCGAAATCAAAGTCCTAAAAGCACTATTTAGGAAGGAACCCAAGTCACAAGGAGTTTGAAGTCATCTAGAGTTTAGTCAGCAACCAAGACTCTTTGGCACGATAAACTAGACGACCAAAATTGATTGGTCATGGACAGAAGGGAATCAAAATCTTAATAGCATCTAAATTTAAGAAATAATTGAGATATAAACATTTCGAGATTTTTTTTTTGAGTTTTCAAGTGTAGATGTCAGATGTAGATACGGGAGAGTTGATTGGTGTAATCAAGACATAGTTAAACAAGTCAAAGGAAATGATGGCAAGATGAGGAAATCATCATATGATGGGAGAGAAAATAATGATAAACAAGAAATAATGGTAGGAATTATCTTGCTCAATTGGTAAAAGAAGTGAATCAATTTAAGATATGACCTGATAACCATACACGTCTATCCCAAATCATGTTGCCAGAATTCTCGCCACGCCAGTAAGCATAGCGGTAATAAACAATAAAGTCCATAACTATGGTATACACCCTATAATCATGTCATCTAGATTCCTTACCACGCCATCCGGTATGGCTGCAAGAGAACCTAAATGACATAACTAGGATAGTATATCCAAAATCAGGCTCCATGTCCATGTCTCGCTAGCTAGTATGACTGCGATAAATTCTAAACTCCATAAATAAAGTAGACACTTACCGTTCTCATCGTCCTCGTCCAAAATATGTTTATCAGGATATCTTAACTCAATTCTTAAAAGAATTATCCAAAACAAAATTAAAGGTCAACAACGAATATTAAGATTTAAAATTCAACAAAAAGTCAAGGGTAAGTTAATAGAAACAACGGAAACAACTTCCGAGATAGGGTTCAGAGGAAAATCTCAGGGAAAGTCCCGAGTGTACTACCTAGGTCAAGATAGAAAATGGTGAAATATAATCTAAAACAAACCCCGACCATGATACGAGGTTGGTAAATCATATTCTCTCTCCAACCTAGATGATATACAAGTCCAACTTATAACTTCCCTCCGGGGTCCACAAACTCATCCCAAGAAGGAATAAAGTTTGATACAGACAGATATTTCAGAAATCAGGACGAATGGAAACAAGTGGGAAAAGATTTGAAAGCCTTCGAAATAAGATTCCCCAGGGGTCATCCCTGGAATCTACCAAGAGTTCCTAATATGTGACTGAGTACCAAAATCCTAAAATCTTCCATGACTCAACCTTAATCCTAGGACAGGCTCGCAGTAGTACAGAAAAGCTCAAGTACTACCACGACTTCGCATTTACTGCAAAGACTGACCTGCATGGACCACCACTAAAAACGTGTCACGACCCGCACCCGGATATACGGGTACGAATACGTGGGCCACGCCCAGCCTACGCCGCAGTATCGGCGGTAGAACGCTGTCAAGTATACTATACTAACTACAACATCTAAAGATCTATAACTAGAAATGTACTCATGTCACATCACGAAACTAAGGAAGATAAGACAAGAAATAATAGCAATATCACTAGAACAACTAGAATCTACAATGATCATAAGACATGAAAGATAAAGAAGGAACAATAAGACTAACTAAGAATAACTACCAGGCAACTCACATAGAAGAATAGTGAGATCCACCTCAGCTAGCAACATCATGAAGTCCAATAATGAGGGCACAACTACTCCTAAAATTTCATAACGTATCCAGTCAGGAGCGGAACGAGTACATATATCTCATAACAGATCTCAAGATAGAATAAAAGCTATAAGACTGTAAATAGAGCATATACAATAAATCATGGAGTGTACATGTATGTATCATGGCATGGTAAGCTGTAAAGCTAGAGCTAGAACAAAAAAATAGAACGAGATCATGGCATGTACACGAATCAAGGTAAGCTATATATCCAATGTGTGTGAGTAGTAGTTTCAGCTTGTGATCGGCTTGGGTACCTGTCAAGAATCGGCCTGGCAAGTCATAAGTGCGGTATATGACTCACACTGTTCGGGAATCGGGATGGATCTGATCACAGGCATACACTACTACTCCCCCTACCCCAACTGGTAGAATGGATCCAAACAGGACACGTCACTGTACGGGATTCTAATGAGAAGGTCGCGAACCTGCTCTAGAATCAGTGACCATATATCGAGCAAGAGCTACAAGGGTGCTTGCACAATACATCCCAACCTAAGAAGGAGAGACATCTCTCGTCGGGATCCAAGAATACCAATCCGTGAGAACCATGTGTCGGGAATAAGCATATCAACACTAAGTACATGAATCATAACAGTTATCATAAATTGTGAATAAGTTATCAGAGAATGTACTCGCCTGGGGTCCTGCTGTCAATATGAATCAGGGTTCAGAGTAAAGCCACAGACCTAAAGATGAAATAATACAAGAGCTGATCAGGGTCAAAAGGCGTATTAACATCTAGGTCAAACTAAGTCAAACTAAGACAAACTGGGTCAAAGTTGACGTACAGTTGACTTTGGTCAACTGGTCAACTCCGGTCAACTCTAAGTCTAATCTAGGTTAAATAGGTCAATGGTTGACCTACAGTCGACTTTGGTCAAAAAGTCAACGTTGGTCAAGTCTGATCAAACCTAGGTCAACTGTTGACTCTACTTCGACGTCTAGTCAAAGTAGTCAACCATGGTCAAGCTAGTCTCTATAAACATCTACAAGGTCAACTTATGAATTTCAATGATTTAGAAATCACTGAAATCGACGGGTCTCTAAAACAACCAAAAGGAGAAAATATTATAATAATAGGGTGACACAAAAAGGGAAGAAATCTACAGATGTTGTCGGATGATGAAACTAACATCACCAACGTGTCCAGAATGGTCAAATCAGCTAGGATTGCCTGTCCAAAAGTCTAATTTGGACACAGGGGCAAAACGGTAATTTCGGGCCAAAATGATGTCCGCCGTTGGGCACACTTTGCACCGAAAAACGTGCCAAAATAAAAGTGCTCAAAACCTAACAAATTATATGTCCACGAATCCAGAATGAAGATACGAACCCAACGGTATATCCAGAATTGGATTCCGTTGACCCGATCTCAAATTGGTCCGTTGACCGGGACATTGAAATTCCGATTTACACGAAAAAGCGTGTCGGAGCCAATGTCCTCAAAACTCAGCAAATTATATGTCAACGAGTCCAGAATGATGATACGAACTCAACGGTATATCCGGAATTGGATTCCGATGAGCCGAACTCAAAATGACCCGTTGACCCGGATGTTGGTATCCGACTTGCACCGAAATGCGTGCCGGAACCAATGTCCACTAAAACCTAGCAAATTATATGTCAACGAGTCCAGAATGATGATACGAACTCAACGGTATATCCGGAATTGGATTCCGATGAGCCGGCGTCAAAAAGTCCCGTTGACTCAGAAAGTGGGACCCGTTTTGCACCGAAATGCGTGCCCGGGCCCACGTTCTCCAAATCAGGCAAACTTTATATGAAAACAGGCCAGAACGACGCCACGAGTCTACTGGTGGTGTCAGAATTCGAATCCGGAGTCCCGGATTCAAAAATGGAATTTAACTAGTGCAAATTAAAGAATTCGAACGGCCAACTTTGGCGTCGAATTCGACCGACCTAACAAGCTCAAACTGAAATGAAATCTAAAGGGGGCAGGAAGAGGGTTATACCAGCTGTGCACCGGAACTGGTGGCGCGCAAAACGGAGCTGCGATGGAGAAGATACGAACCCGCGAAGTTGGCGTCGCAAAACTGTCCAAAAACAGTACAAATTAAAACGTCAACTTGGTGGCCGGTTTTGATGTATCAAACGACGAAATTAACGGGTGAAATTTGACAGAGGTGAAGAGGGATATACCGAGATTGAGACGGAGCAAAGAGATCGCCGATCCAACGGTCGGATTGTCCAGAAAATCGGTGCGAAGTTACTGTTTTGGGACGCGAATTCTGACAGTTTTCCCGCGCGCGCGTCGACGGGATCTCGTGAAAAACGCACGAATCGACTGTCGTGCGCACCGGGGACGAAGGTGGCTGCCACGGGGGTCTGCCCGGGGTTTGCCCGGCCCACGCGCGGCCGTGGGGGGGGCTTGCCGGCGGCGGCGGCGGCCGGGGTGGCGCGCGGCCGGCCGGTGCGCGCGCGCGCGCATGCTGCTGCCGCTGCCAGTGCTGCAGTGAGCTGCTGCTGCTGCTGCTGCGTTGGCCGCACGGGGGCGCGGCGGCGGCAAGCGGCGCAGGCGCGGCGGCACGGCGGGGGTGGTGGGTTGCATGGTGGTGAAGGTGAGATGATGGTGAAGGTGATGGTGTTGAATGAAAGAGAGAGAGAAAAAAAAACAAGAAGTAGTGAGGAAGAAGAAGAAGAAAATGGGAGGGGGTTGTGGTCGGGCATGTACAGGAGAGGGGGTGAGGTGAGCTGAGTGCTGATGTGAGAGGGGAGTGAGGTGGAGTGTGGTTGTGTATAATAGGGAAGAGAGAGAGTGAGTGAGAATAGATAGATATTTAGAGGGAGAGAGAGAGAATAGATATTAATGAGAGAATAGAGGGAGGGGGAGGTCGGCCACAATGGGAGAGGGGTGTGCTGGTGGATGGGGAGGGGTGTTTGCTAATAATAGGAGAGAGAGAGAGAGGGAGTTAGATATATATGTTTATATATATAATATATATGTATGTAGGTACATATATAGATATATAAAAGAGAGATAGAGAGAGAAGTATAGAGAGAGGGGGGTATGTTCGGCTGCTACATGGGGAGAGGGAGAGAGTGATGTGAGGAGAGAGAGAGAGATATAGGTAGAGAGAGAGAGTGTTATATATATATATATATATACACATAAGATATTTAATAAATAGAGAGAGAAAGAAATATTTTCAAAATAGGAAAAAAATAGGAAATTCTTGTGGGGTAATTGAGCAGTCATGAGAGGGCAACATGGAGCTTGGGTTCGGGTGCGGTCGAGCCGGGTCGGGCCAAAATCGGACATGAGACAATATTCGAATTAAAATAGGTGTTTATAATCATGGGCAAATAAATAACATACGGGGACTCAAATAAATGGGACACAAGTGTCAGGCGGGTAGTAGGCTTCATGGGGGCCATGTCCATATTTGGGGTCGACTAGGTTGGGTCGATGTCAGGTCCCGAAATTAAATTGGAAATTAAATCAGGTTTTACGGCAGATAATTAATTGGCCTAAATTGAACCGGAAGTTGTGCGAAGGAAATGGAGCACAAAATGGAGTGTCTGAGTGGGACACAATGGTCATGGGTGAAGAGCGTCTCGAGTAGATCAGGCATGACAAGTTGGTTTCGAGAAAAAGGCTAGTCTGGTGCTCCTAAATTAAAAGCCACGGTAACGTGCTTATGGGGATCAAGAAAAAGAGTGGGAAATCAATTAATAATTTAAATGGTCTAAATTGACCCGAACTTGCGCGATACAAAAGGAGCGCAAGGGAACGAGTTTGGATGGGACATGATATATCGACGTGAAGGTAATCTCGTCTACTAAAAACTTCAAGAAGGAAGTTTCCAGAGACTGGCATCCCTGATGCTCTAGAATTTCAAGTCACGGTAAAGAGCATTAAATCAAATAATGATCAAATAATAATATTCTAATTAATTGATTATTAAAATTAAAAAAAAATCAGCCCTAAATTCAGGGGCTTACAAGTTCCCCTTGTGAGGGTGATCATACATGTGTTTATATACTCCATATACATGGTTGTACATTCCCCTCGTGATCCTGAGAACTCTGATACCAGATATTGGGAACACGGTGTGACCCGAACCGGAGTTGGCCCATGATGTGCGATATTGGACTGGGCCTATATTCCTTAAAAAAATTCATGTAAAACCTGAAGCAGTCCTAATTATATACACCTCATAGTCCTACCATCTATCCGATGCGAGACTAAATTAACAACTCCATTATCACTCCCTTTTGAGGACTCAACTGGAACGAGATATAATCCAACAATAAACAAGCCAGAAGATCAAAGACTTGAAATGTTATATCAAAAAATGTAAATAAAACTTTACTTTCATTTTTCAGTAAAAAAAAACTATATCAAAATTTTAAATTTAATTAAATTTATAACAAAATTATTTTCTTCCTTCTTTTTATTTTTTAAGTTTTTTTAAAAATGACCAACCCGGACCTGACCCTGAATGGCCCGGATCCATCCCAATCAGGCCCGAACCACATTCAATCTGGGTTTGGGTCTGGGTTGGGTTTGAGGTTTTTAAAAATTGGTCAGGTCCAACTGGCCCGTTTCCTCCTCGGGCTAGGTTCTGCCCAGGATCGGTCCAACTCGGTCAATACTGGGCTCCGGCCGGCCCAACCGGTACACACCCTGACTCGGACGAGGGCTTGGGCAAAGATTACAAAGTGGCATTTTTTATGGTGCACTTCGCACGTACGCATCGAACACGAAATGACGTTTTTGCTCGTCATTGTGTCGTCCTGTCCTCGTTCTCATGGGGCTCAGCAGTGTACACAGAGCTAGAGGAGTACAACATTTTTTCCAATAGGCTACTCCTGTGGAAACGATCATTTTTGCACGGAGGATGCTCCCATAAAAATGTGAGTAGCACGAAAATATTTCCCTCGCGAAAATTGTTTTTGCTGCTTTATAAATGTAACTTCCTATTTAGTGGGGGTTATTGTTGTAGTCTCCTACTTAATGGTTAGTTGCTCTCATGTTTTATTGTCCATTATGGATAATAGGCCGCTATGGAGAGTAGCCTCTACTATAAAATCACAAGTTCTTTTTTGCAAGTGTGGCTAAGTGATTATAAGCTACGAGAGGAGAGATAGCTGCAATTCTAGAAAGCAGCGAATTGATATCTGTTGGTTCAAGGTGTGGTCTTGGCCGGGCTGAGCTAGCCTGGGCCCATATCAAACCGAGTTTGACCGGGCCCGGTCCAGGCAGGGCTCAGATAGGTCGGCACAGCAGGCCGTGCCGGGCTTAACCGAAAGGCAGAGAGCTGGACCCAGCCCGGACCCGTGGCCCTGTTTGGTCGGGCCGGGCTGAAACGGGCCTGGGCCGGGCCAGTTCATTGCTGGACCGGGCCAGCCCGGTTTTGGAGGAAAAAGCCAAAAGAAATCTTTTAAATTCTACCATTTAGGTTTTAAAAAATACAACTTAGAAAGTAAAAGTTAATGTACAACATTACAAGAATATTTTCCAAAAAAAAATAGAAAGTAAAAATTAATGAGGAAAAGAAATTTATTTTACTTTCTACCATTTAGGTTTTAAAAAATACAAATTAGAAAGTAAAAGTTAATGTACAACATTACAATAAATTTTTGCAAAAAAAATTAAAAAGTAAAAATTATTGAGTAATGTCAAGATAATTGAATGAATAATACAAGATTTGTATAATTTAAAAAGACTCGTACAAGATTACTAGTACATAAACTATGATTAATGGCTAATACAACATTACAAAGACTGATACATGATTATTAGATGTTGATACATGATTTCAAATGTCTGCATAGCTTTCCTATACCATGGCTATGGTCCCATTTTAATTGTTTCCTACATTGCAAACATACAACAAGAACTTTAGTGGAGTATCTTCTTTCGGTACCGCCACTTGCACGCTCATTGTAAACTCCACTAAAATGATGCCAAATTTCTAAATTTGATTCAAATTCTTCTTGCGGTGCATGTTAAGATTGCGGTGCGGGTTGCAGTTGCTGATCTTGCGGTTGTTGTGGTAGTTGATTATTATCCATGATATAAATCGTCTTTTCACACGAGTTTGCTTGTAAAAATTGTAAGAGAAAAGAAATTGTGGCATGATTAATTTTGAAGTGGTCTACTTATAGATTTTTTGGGTGCAAAATGACCTATTTTACCCCAAAAAAGAGTTGTTATAAGGGTATTTTTGGTTATTTTTAGCAAAATGTCCAAAATACTCTTCCAACAGTCTAAAAACGACAAGTATAATAGGGGTAAAATGGTCATTGGCTTCCCAATATTTAAAAACCACAAAAAATTCAAAAACCAGCCGAACCGAGCCAACTGGGCCTGGATCGGGCCGGCCCGGTCGGGCTTGACGGGTTTGACCGTCCTATACCCACTGTCAAACTGGGTCGGGCTGGTCCGGGCTATCGAGGCCAGGGGCACAACCCAGACCGGACCAAAATGTGGGTGGGTTGGGCCGGTCCAGGTCGTTGACCAGGCTCGGGCCGAGACTCGGTTTGACCGGGCAGGCCCAACCCGGGGACCGGGCCGCCCGGCCTAAGTAGCACCTTGACCGTTGTTTCATTCCAAGACTTGGAGTTCTATCTGTTAGGGTTATATACTAAAAGCATCACTTTTGTAGTAACCTTATTTCCTTAAATTTTGAATGAGAATCATATGGGAAAATGTTTGCATATTATATTTATTGCAAGTGTTAATACAAATGTCTGATATTCTATATTGTAGATAATATGGTGTGTGGTGTCGCACAGAAGATCATATTATCAGTTTCCTATGGAGTATATAAATAGTTCACAACCTAGATGGACTTGGACAATCTATTGGAAAGGTTGTAGTATAATCTGGTATTAGTCTATCCTGACTATAGGTTTACACTAGTACACTTTGTGTGTATTGAACAGGACCACTTGAGGTTGCTCTCTTTGTACTGACTAAATAAGAGAACAAACACATCTGCTATTATGGATGCTTGTGCTCTTAATCCGAATATAATAACAGACATGTATATGCAGTGTGCATTACTTTGACTCATAAAAGAGTGAGATTCATTATAGATCAACAACCTCTATGAATTGGGTAATAACATTGTATGTATAATGGGCTATAAATGGAATCCATGTCCCGATACATCGGGTTGATGATGTCCCCTTAAGGAGCACATAAGGATTGTCATGTAAAGCCTGCAGGTGGATTATATCCGACATAATAAATAAAGTTGAGCGGTACTACTTAAGGATAAAAGATGTCGAATCAATATAGTTGTCAGTAACTTAATTTGATCGACGGACATACGATATCTTAACATGGGGAGCCAAACGAGCATATAATAAAAGGAGCCCACAAACATAATTTGGGATTAGGAAGGTAGTGCAACAATAGCTCATTAGTGGACCGAGCTATTATTAATGGGCCTGGATTGTATGTTCGGGCTGAACACGGGATATCCAGATCCGTTAGGAGGCCTAACCCTAATTTCTCCTCATGGTCCCTATCGTAGCCTATATATATATCCTCTATTCTCTGGCCGTCATATTACTAATCAGAAATCAAATACTTTCTCTAAATTCGTGATTCACGTAAGGAAAGAAAGAGCGGGCTGCCAAGGAGAAGAAAAGGTTGGATGATCGTCGCCCACACGACGTCCAACTCGAGGAAGGAATACGTGCAGAAGATCTTGGGGTCGTCCGCTCGAGATGCCAGGAATTATTTGTCTCTTTTCTGCCGCAAGTATAATTCGTGAACCCTAGTTTCCGCCTATGAAGGGTTAGAACACGTATTAGATCTTTTTAACTTTCTATCGATCAATACGCACACTAAAGAAAGGGTCCTGGGAATCTCCAGTTCCATCAATTGGTATCAGAGCCACTTTAGATCTACGTATTGATTGATACGTCCATGTTGTCCAATAAAACTTGCGTTGTGTAATAGACGGTAGATGTAGATCTGTTCTAACTCAGTTTTGGAGGCATCTTAGATCCAACTATTATGGTCCAATGCATATTTTTTTATTGTGTTGTTTAAACCACGAACATGTCGTGGATGTTGTTGTTGCTGTGGATGTAATTAAAATCACAAGGGTTGATCGTGCTTATTATTTTAATTTTTCAATCTAGATTATGTGTGAACTCCTTCGGGAGGCATAGGATTGATGTAATTTTAATTATTTTTTATCAATCGTGATGGTGGTGGTGGCTATTTCTGACGCCGGACGAGATGCAGGTTTTAAGCAGTCCAGAGGCAGACAGATAATTTTCGATGAAGGAATCGACAGCCAAAACCTAAAAAAAATCGGGACGCTGGCCCGAACCCCGCGACCTGACCGGGCAGATCGAACCCCGAATAGATCTGCGCAGCGCCAGATTTTGGATTCGAATAATTGAGGACGGAGCAGCAATGATGACCATAATAGTTGGATATTTTCTTTTATTTTTATCATTTTGCTTTTTTCTGATTATGCATGTTTATTATTGTGTGGATGTTTTTTTGAAAAACTAAGCCTACATTAATAATGGACAACATGGACATAATATCAACTAGTAGAAAAACCCTCATTGTTAAATAACTAAGTGGGAGAGGATATTTATTTAGTATAAATCCTATGGTCTCCATTACTGGATTGTAGCTGATGTAATTGTACTTGCGCGTTGGCTTTAGTGCTTTCCTCCATATCGGATGAGTATAATTATGGATCACCAGTACAAACTTTCTTAGGGATAATTGTAGAAAGTTACCTAGTATGTGTTCACTTCTCCATATGAAGGAACTCATTACAAGGTAATGGACTTAGTATTAAGTAATGGTATACACTTAGATACAAATAATGGTATCCTCCCCATCGGAGCCACTGATATTATTTATATGACCAGAGGAAGACCAGTATATTAATTTTATTTGTCATAACGTTATGTTGACAAGATAGTAAAATTAATAAGAAAAATCTACTTGAACAAAGTTGAATTTGTATACGTCCACACTATCGTGGCATGCTAAATTCATGGTGTTCAAGGTGTTGGTGAATTTCCTATTATTGTTTTGAGGGAATCAATATTTAATTAATTCAAAAAGTTTTTTTGCCCTACATAATTTTATTTATGTGATTCTCAGGAATTCAAAAATGGGTTCTTTCAGTCCACTTATGGTGATTCTTAAAGAAAATAAACTTACTGGACCTAATTATATTGACTGGAAACGTAATTTGGATATTGTTCTGACTGCTAAGGAGTACAAATATATATTTGTTGAGGAATGCCCACCTAAGCCTGATGCTAACTCTGATGAAGAGGTCAAAGAGGTTTATAAGAAGTGGAAAAAGGCAGATGAGATGGCGCGGTATTACATTCTGGCATTTATGTCAAATGTACTGCAACATCAGCATCAGGCCATGGCCACAGCTTATGACATGATGTATAACCTCAAGGAACTCTTCGGACATCAGAGTAGAGCAGCTAGGCAGTTTGCTATGAAATATTTGATGAATACAAAAATGGCTGAGGGTACACCAGTAAGGGATCATGTTCTCAAGATGATGGGTCATCTGAATGAGATGGAGATCCTTGGAGCTGAATCGATGGGGAATCCCAGGTCGATATCATTATCGAAACTCTGCCTAAAAGTTTTGACAATTTCTGCCTTAATTACAACATGAACAGAAGGTTGTATAGTTTGGCAGAACTTGTAAAAGAGCTACAGGATGCTGAATCTCTCTTTAGGCAGAGTGGTCATGTTTTTGTTTCGGAAAAGGCTTCTACTTCTAAGCCAAAAGACGGTAAGAAGAATAATAACATTCAGAAACAGGCAAACTCAGCAAAGAATGGCTTGGGACCTCAAGGCGCGGTGAAAAAGCCGAAAGGCAAATGTTTCAAGTGCAAAGGGTCAGGACATTGGAAGACTGATTGTCCACTTCTCAAACAAGGGAACAAAGAAGGTATATCTCATTTACTAGTAGTTGAAACATGTTTAGCGGTGTTATCTACCGGCACCTGGTGTGTAGATACAGGAGCCACTAATCATGTCTGCAATACATTGGAGGGGTTCCAGGAAACCAGACGGCTTAGTGATGGAGGGATATGCTTGTTCATGGGTGATGCTACAAAAGTATCGATCGTTGCATTAGGAGATGTTACTTTATCTTTTGGTAGAAATAAGTCTTTGACATTGATAGATTGTCTTTATGCACCTTCACTTAGAAGGAATTTAGTTTCTGTTTCTATATTAGTTAAGGATGGATATTCAGTTTATTTTAATGACAATATTGTTATTAGAAAGAATAAATATTTTATCTGTTCTTGTGCATTAGTTGATAATATGTATGTCATTAATCCTATTTCGCCCACAATGCAACTTATGGAAATGAATAATATGTCCTCTAACTTAAATAAGAGAAAAGAACCTTCTTATATGAACCAAACATATCTTTGGCACTTACGATTAGGGTATATTAACCTAAGAAGAATTCAAAGACTAGTTGAAGATGGACCTTTGAGTTCATTGGAAGTGGAGGCACTACCAGTCTGTGAATCCTGCTTGGAAGGTAAAATGACCAAAAGGCCTTTTACGGCAAAGGAGTATAGGGCTAAAGATGTGTTGGAATTGGTTCATTCTGATTTCTGTGGACCCATGACTATCCAAGCTAAAGGTGGCTTTGAATATTTTGTCACATTTATTGACGATTATTCAAGGTATGGATACATTTATTTGATGCGCCCTAAGTCTGAGTGCTTTGAGAAATTCAAAGAGTACAAGGCTGAAACGGAGAAACGTCATGGAAAATGTATCAAGTCATTACGATCAGATCGTGGTGGCGAGTACCTCTTTGGAGAGTTTAGGGATTATTTATCAGAGGCTGGGATTTCATCCCAATTGACTGCACCTGGAACGCCCCAGCAGAATGGTGTAGCCGAAAGAAGGAATAGAACTCTTATGGAGATGGTTAGATCAATGATGAGTTATTCGGATTTGCCAGATTCGTTTTGGGGATATGCTTTAGAGACTACAGCTTATATTTTGAACTTGGTTCCTTCTAAGTCAGTACCTCTTACTCCCACAGAGCTATGGATTGGGCGTAAGCCTAGTCTGAAACATGTTCGCATTTTGGGTAGTCCAGCACATGTCCTGAATGGGAAAGCAGATAAGTTGGAATCTCGTACAGAAGTACGCTTGTTTGTAGGCTATCCAAGAGGAACGAAAGGAGGTTTATTTTATAGTCCTAAGAATCAGAAGGTCGTTGTTAGCACCAATGCCCGATTCTTAGAGGAAGACTATGTGATGTACCATAAACCCACAAGTAGAGTTGTTCTAGAAGAACTGAGACTGGAGACACCAAGTACTTCAGTACCAATAGTACAAGAGGATAAACCACAAATAACTGCACAATGTGTCACAAATGTTACACCACAACCGATAGTGCCTCGTCGTAGTGGGAGGGTTGTGATACAACCTGATAGATATATGTTCTTGGGAGAGTCGTCAGACTTCGTCCCTGAGAAACAAGATTATGATCCTTGTACCTACAATAAAGAACTCCAAAATAAAGATACAGAATCTTGGCAAAAAGTAATGATATCTGAAATAGAATCTATGGATTCTAATCAGGTCTGGGAGCTTGTAGAACCATCCGTTGGTGTAAAAGCCATTTGATGCAAGTGGGTCTATAAGAGAAAAAGAGGATCAGACAGTAAGGTTGAAACCTTTAAAGCTCGGCTTGTATCAAAAAGTTTTACTCAAAGAGAGGGTATCGATTATGAGGAAACCTTTTCTCCTGTAGCCATGCTTAAGTCTATCCGGATTCTTTTATCTATTGTAGCTCATCTCGATTATGAGATTTGGCAAATGGATGTCAAGACAGCTTTCCTTAATGGAAGTCTTCAGGAAGACATCTATATGAAGCAACCAGACGGGTTCATTGAAAAGGGCCAAGAGCATCTTGTTTGTAAGCTCAAGAAGTCCATTTATGGACTTGAGCAAGCTTCCTGATCATGAAACATATGTTTTGATCAGGTGATAAAATTCGATAGATTTGATCAATGTCTGGATGAATCATGTGTATACAGAAAGTGTGACGGAAACGTGGTGGTGTTCCTAGTACTTTATATGGATGACATATTGCTCATTAGAAATAATGTGAAGGTGTTATCTGATGTAAGGGTATGGTTATCCAAACAGTTTGATATGAAGGACTTGGGAGAAGTAGGTTACATCCTTGGGATTAAAGTTCTACGAGATCGTAAGAAAACAATATTGGGCTTATCCCAAGCTTCCTATATCGATAGGTACTAACTCGTTTTAGTATGCAAAATTCTAAGAAAGGTTTCTTACCTTTTAGACGTGGAGTTGCTCTATCAAAGTTGCAGTGTCCGAGGACACCTAAAGAGACAGAGAACATGAAGGTAGTTCCTTATGCTTCAGCAGTAGGAAGCTTAATGTATGCAATGCTATGTACGAGACCAGACATCTGCTTTGCCGTAGGCATGGTCAGCAGATATCAGTCTAACCCAGGACAAGAGTACTGGACTGAAGTAACGTGTTACGACCCGCACCCTAGAGTTAGGGCACGAGAACGTAACAACGCTCAGCCTACGCTGCAGTGTCGGCGGTAGAACGCTGTCCTAGGTCTCAATGCATCTAACAGTATAAGACTAAACAGTTTATACTCCCCGAATGGGGGTGACATAGCAGAATGTAAACTCAATCACATCTAAGGTAGAGCATAAAGGAAGATAGGTAAAACATGAAATCGAAAAGAGATACAACAGATAGAAGTCTAGTGTCTAAGATACAAACTCAGGATACATCTCAAAACCCAAATACAGTAATCCATTAATACAACTCAAGATGACTGAAAATAAACTATAAGCAAAAACCCTAGCTATCTATGCAACCTCTACTGTCTCCTCTAAGCTAGCAGGCAACCTCCAGGCTATCTGTAAAATTTATCAACAGGTCCAGTCAGGACAGGAGCGACCACATTACATCTCAACAGTTCATAGCAGGTTAGAAAATATAATCATGCAGTAAAGTAAGATACAGGTACTGAAAGAAATGTTGTATGTAAACAGAGAGAGAGCTGTAATAGAAATATCTACTATAAATAGAGAACTAACATATGGCTAGTGAGTCAGAGTACAATATAGACATGTAAATGGCATAGGAGATTCTGATAAGACACTATGGAAGAGATTCTGATAAGATACTACTTGGGTATTATTCACATGTCTATTTCTACTCTCCCGTACCCCCAATCAGTACACAAGGATCCAACCAAGTTATGTTATGATTCCACGCAAAGCCCCCGAAGGGTGATACATGGATGTCCCAAAAATGGGGATTCTAGGAGATTCTAGGATACCCAGTAAATTGGATAGGAGATTCTAGGAGACTCTGTGATCATAAGAGTATATGACACAAGTGATTAAAGAACTTGTGAAGCATAGTGATACGTCATGTAAGTGAAATGCACAGAACATGTAGTACCCGATGCTCCCTAAGGATAACATCTCAAGAAGGGATCCGTATAGTACCAATCCGTGTGACCAATGTGACAGTACAAGTAAAGTAATTTAATACAGGAAATAATTCTAAGCAGGATATGAAATGATAAGAGAATGTACTCGCCTGATATCTGAATGTCCAAGGTAAAGATACTGTTTGAGGAGAGGTTTCTGGCTCCTAATTAGAACAGCACAAGTCACAACATGTCCAGAAGGGTAATATAAAGTACTACAATGCATTCTACATGAATCTAGGTCAAACTAGGCCAAATTCAACCCTTGGTCAACTCTAGTCAACTGCACTAGTCAAACTAGGTCATGTCCTAACCCAGTATGTCTTACTAGGCCTAACCAAGACTATCCTAGCAAGCACACATCAATACAAGGCTATACAAGCCAACATACACCCAACTCTATATAGCATACAATTATTCAATACTCAAATAGGCAAGAATTCACATTGGATATACACTAGGTAATCTATTACTTTAAGCTATATATGTCTACACATATATACACATGCATATATTGGTATTCAATATTAGGTCTATAATCATGGTATTTCAAATGGTTATATAAACTTATATATTACAACACAATATGCTAACATATATATAATATACATACATAGCTAAGTTAACTATATTCATAAATACTTATTTAAGAGGCTATGTGTGTGTATGTGAACATGGCAAAGGGGCAAGTGAGGGTTAAATGGGTATACATAGTGTATACATATCAAAGAGTGTCAAAGTGTAAGTGAACAATGTGTCAAGTGTGATAGTGTCAACATAGTGTAAGGGGGTACATGAGGTAATATAGGATTTGTGTTAACATAGAACATTATATCTCATTAACTTGTATATTGCATACATTACATCTATTATTAAATTACATTCATGCTTGCATTCATTCATCATTCATTTATTCTCTTGCACCACTATATGCACCATACATTACATACTATGGAACCTACATATTCATTACAAGCCATACTTATACATGCTTAAATTAGATAGGATACTTATACCTCATACATCATTTATTTAACCATTTACTCATGCTTGCATTCTCTATAATGTATATACATTAACATGGGTTAAAATCAAATAGAACATTATATTACACACAAGGGTGCACAAAATGCATATACCGAATAGTAAATCCTACTAATAATCAATACTGTACCATCTCATCATGAATTAAAATTTAGAATTAAAGTATGTTATAGATCTATGTGTTAGCTTTCCAAAACTTCAAACGGATCGCGTTTTCGTTTCCGAAAACTCCCGAAATCGCGAAAACACCGAGAACGCGTTTGTCTTTCGTACAGCTGACACTCAAATAATTCTCCAGAAAGTTACAGAAAGAATTAGGCCTATTAATACATGTTTTTGGAAATCTAACTTCAATACGCTTCTTTTAAAAAAATGGAAGATTAAACCGAGCTTTGAGCTAGAAGTTATGACATTTCTAGGTTAGGGCTGAAATTAAAAACGTGGATAAAAATCATGACGGATTTAGGTAGTTTGAGACAAAAGAACACATGTATATAACATAATATATCAAGAACTCACTCTCTACACTAATATATATATATATGAGACACTATAGAACACATCTCCAATACAAAAATATGAGATTAAACATGTAATAATTCATTTATACATAACAACAACACATAGTGTGTCCAAATTTGGGATTTTCCCACATGGACACAACCACAACACAAAGGACACTCCTATGACCTCCAAATGGACACGAAATGGACACAAATGGAGATACAACCATGGGGGTCATTCCTATAGATTCAAAATAGACCTATATGCATGAGGAAATGAAAAGGAGAAGGGATTTATACCTCCCGGTAGATCGAATCGAAGAAAAGCCTTCCCGGAGCGACACCGACACGTAGAGATTCCAAAAGGACACGAGCGAGCTCCGAATCCTCCCAAACTTGGGTAGCTTCCTCCTTGGCTAGAATGGAGAAGGAAAGAAGAAGATTTGGTGGTGAAATGGAAGGATTTGGTGGAGAAATTGCTAGAGATTGCTCTCTAGGAATTTGGGGAAGAACAAGAGAGAGAGTGTGGATGAGAATAATGAAATGAACTTGAGCCTATCCTCTCCTAAAGTGGCTGGCCATATGGGGATATTTGTCCTATTATGGTAAGGTCTAAAATGCCCCCACTAACCTATTCTATGAGTATTAGGAAAGGGCTAATTGGTTGGGGCTAAATTAGTCATTCTAAAGTCTCTAATCACACTAACCTTATCCATAATAATTAGTCTAACCTCTAACTAAAATATTTCTATCATGTGGACTAAAATTAATATCATGTGGGCCATGCCTAACTAGTGTGTGGGTCCCACTAGAGTCAAACTCCCCCCCGGGTCTCCGTTTCAAGTCGGATTGAGTTGAAATTCGAACCCGGCTCAAATAACCCCAAAACAATATCATAAATAATAAAATAATATCAAAATAATTCAGAGAGGTCAAATGCAAAAATATCCTTGGGCCAAAAATGACATTAAAATATCATAATCACATGGTTAGGCTCTAGGTCAAACAGTCTCTAGGGTTTCACTAGCAAAACGTCAAAACCACAAGTCATTGATTTAAATAATTTTAAAATGATTTAAAAATCACCAAAAATCATATCATGAATTAAATATCATTATTAAAATAATTATAAATACGAAATTTCAAAATTACCCTCATTTGGAAAACTGTGTGCTACAACTCTACCCACCTTAGAAAAATTTCGTACTAGAAATTTAAGATCGATAGTACTCCTTCTAGAGCCTCTAACCTACCCAATATCTAAGGTAACACTTCCTAACACTAGAATAATAAACGGACATCTAAATAGTGTCAATCTAGGAATACCTCCAATACTGCTCTACTGTACGACGGTAATGGAACTTCCATAAAATATGGACTGGAACCTATATCCAAGGGATTGGACCTATTTTAAAGTGGTCTTCACTAAGGATGAAAAGGAACTGATCATAGGCTATAGGTATGCTCAAACTATTATCTTCCTATTAACCATCTATTAATACATTCTATTACCATAGGAACGATGCATTACTAAGACATATAGGCCCCTATCTCTCATAACACATATATACTCACCAAAAGACTAGTACATCCTATCAAGGCTGATACTATAATCTCTCATAAATCTCCTAAGCTACATGTTTATAGACACACATCCCCACATCAAGGACTAATCCATATATATCTACAACTGATACTAATGGGGTGACGTCCCTAGGTGCACTAATCATGCAATTTGAAGGAATAGTATACAAGGTCAGGGCATACCGTAGCAGTTGGAAGTCTCACCTAGGTGCACTAATCATTCTAGGTCAAAACAGTACTATGGTATCAACACACAAACAATCTAGGGTGTCCTAATTGGGAAGGTAAGGGAACAACAATCATCAAGGTTGTAGGGCTATCTACCATCCTATATGAAAATTAGTCATTAACAAGCAACTAAGAAATTATTAAAAGGTTACTATTCCATAAAATGGCAAAAATTAAAAATTTAGGCACAACAAATCACGAATAGATTTTTGTCTTGACACGATCTAAGTTGATCAATTTCGGGATAAAACGAGATTTGGACAAGAAGAGAAATCAATGAAATCAGAGTATGAGCACGAGCATCCAATGATGGAGGTTCAGGTCATGATTAAATTTAATTCGACTGAGTACGAATACGAGGTTCATAGGCGATGAAAAGATTTCAAGGAGAATTGTCAAGGCTGTCGCGAATGAGACTCTAGGGTCAAGTTTAACTATGTCTCCATTCTCGTAGATTGATACATGAAAAAACGAACCAAAGTGCAATAGGTTGATCAGACCATCATGTACCGGTTCTGATTAGACAATATGTTAGTGGGTGGCCACCCAATAAAATATGTTATGGCCAAGCTCGAAAATAGATAAGCTTGCAAAACTAAGGCTAATTTAGCAGCACATGATATAAGGGTGGTAATGATGAAAGGAATTACATAGTCCAAGTTTCTTAACCAACGGGTCAAGTAATCAGATAAGGTTACAAGGTTAAGCATCTAAGAAAACAAGCAGAACACCATCACATGTCGGGTCGAAAGAATTGAGTCAAGGCTGGATTTCTAATTGACATAAGAAGAAATTTAGTATAATGGTAGAGGTTATAGTTTAGCCAGTTGACCAAAAAATCATATCAAGAAAATAGGGTACAAGAAGACGGATTTTAGTGGGACATGATATACCTACACGAAGGTGAGCTCGTCTAGGTCTTGCATATAAGATTTGTTGGAGGGTAACAGCTAGTATTACATTCCGAATATCAAAGTCACGATAAGGAACGTCAAGGATCTCAATTAGAAAGTGGGAGTTCAAGAGGTGGTAATTAATGCACAAAAATAATGAAGATCGAGTTAGTCATCTGCTTCTGATACTCTTAAGTTCATCTGGTCATAACTTGCCAATCATATCTTTACCTCACCAGTCTCCATATGAAAATTTAACCTTTACTTAAACCCTTACCATGACTACCGTAGGCAATTCCCAATTTCCAAACATCACTCTTGAAGCACAACCCTCACATTTAGGAATCAACATTAACCATTTATTTAAATTTCCAAGTTATTTCACCTTGTCTTAAATTTGACCCAAAATCTCTAAATCCCGTTTACGAATTCCTTGAACTTGTTCAAATTGTTCTCCTCGTATTATTTAATTTAAATCTCTAGGCCTTACAAAACTTATCTTTCATTATAAAATCAACTTCCGTATTTTCTTCGACATACACCCTTGAATATTATTATCCTAAAAATATTTCACAACAATCTCTAAACTTCCATAACTTTGTGCTCTCTCTATCCCTAGTCATTTTCTCGCAACATCTTGTTTAATATCCTTATTAAACACAATTAACTTCTCTTTTCCATTACTAACCTTCTACATAGCCTTAGAGTAAAAGTTTTCCCCAGAATCAATAACCAAGATTTTCTAAGTTCTCAAAACTAGGTTGACCTCTGATATCCTCATTAGTTTTGAATACACCTATAAACTATCTCATAACCCCAAAATTTCTCTAAATGTAATTGTTTCCAGATTGGCAGTATACATCTCTTTATTCTATTCGAGACCTTTACCACATTTCTATCTCAAGTTTCCATATGGAACACTCCACATTTGATTTTCTTTAGATCATCATAAAATAACCAGTTACGTCTTCTCTGAGCTACATAATTTACGTCACTTCCTTAACATTTCTCAGGCAAAATGATATGAAGATTCAAGAGTTGTCAAGGTATAGCTGACAGAATTATATACGAGACAGGGAATTGATATAATCAGGACAGGTATATAAGACAAGGAATGATGGTAGTAAAAATATTGGCAGGAAAAGAATGATAATAGAATCTGTTCTGCTTATCTATTTAAAAGAGGGACCCATTTTTTTTTGAAACAAGAATTATAATACCAAATCCAAAATAAGGCCTAGCAAAATCATTAGTTTATTGTATTAAGAAGAAATAAATTTTTGTAAGAAGTTACACAAGGTTTATAAAAATAGCTAAAGCTACATCCTAAGTAAACAATGAGAAACAAAAAAAACAAAACAACAATAATTCCTTCTTTTTTTTTGAATGACTGAAACAAAAGTAGCAAAAATATGCTCGAAAATATTTAAGGTACAATCTGATAATCATATGTGTCTATCCAAAATCATGGTACTCTAAATCCTCGTCATACTAGTGAGCAAGGCTACGATAATCACAGAATCCTTGACTTATGCACATACCTCTAGAATCATGGTATTTAACATTTTCGCGATGCCGCTAGCTTGGCTGCAAAAACCTTAAATTTTCATACCCGAGAAATATATCCAAAATCAGACTATATGTCCTCACCATGCTGGCTAATATGACTATAGAAGACAAGATTTTCATAACTTAGATGACCTAGCCCATATAATTTCATCTTGCCAAAAATTAAAGTAAATCAACAATGAATACCAAAAAAAATCAAATTTATCAACGAACATCAAAATTCAGAAATGAACAAAATCCTTCAAATCATATAACTACAAACTCGGATGCTATAGCTAACATCAAGATTCAAATTTCAACAATCTTCATCAAAATCAATAAATACAAACTCAAATTCAATAATAATCCATCAAAATCAAATTCAATAGCAGAAAGTAAAGATAAATCAAATCAAGGAAAAAGAAAAGAGTTTTCAAATCGGAGTTAAACAAGATTCTCAAGGGTCGTCCCAGGAATCTTTCAAGGGATCCTAATTGTGATTGAGTATCTTCAAAAATATATTCTAATCCTACTGCAGGCTGTAGTAGTACTCTAGTTCGAATACCACTACACAAACTTGACCTGCATGGGCCACCACTAAAAACGTGTTACGACCCGCACCCTAGAGTTAGGGCACGAGAACGTAACAACGCCCAGCCTACGCTGTAGTGTCGGCGGTAGAATACTGTCCTAGGTCTCAATGCATCTAACAGTATAAGACTAAACAGTTTATACTCCCCGAATGGGGGTGACATAGCAGAATGTAAACTCAATCACATCTAAGGTCGAGCATAAAGGAAGATAGATAAAACATTAAATCGAAAAGAGATACAACAGATAGAAGTCTAGTATCTAAGATACAAACTCAGGATACATCTCAAAACTCAAATACAGTAATCCATAAATACAACTCAAGATGACTGAAAATAAACTATAAGCAAAAACCCTAGCTATCTATGCAACCTCTACTGTCTCTTCTAGGCTAGCAGGCAACCTCCAGGCTATCTGTAAAATTTATCAACAGGTCCAGTCAGGACAGGAGCGAGCACATTACATCTTAATAGTTCATAGCTGGTTAGAAAATATAATCATGCAGTAAAGTAAGATACAGGTACTGAAAGAAATGCTGTATGTAAACAGAGAGAGAGAGCTGTAATAGAAATATCTACTATAAATAGAGAACTAACATGTGGCTAGTGAGTCAGAGTACAATATAGACATGTAAATGGCATAGGAGATTCTGATAAAATACTATGGAAGAGATTCTGATAACATACTACTTGGGTATTATTCACATGTCTATTTCAACTCCCCCGTACCCCCAATCAGTATACAAGGATCCAACCAAGTTATGTTATGATTCCACGCAAAACCCCCGAAGGGTGATACATGGATGTCCCAAAATTGGGGATTCTAGGAGATTCTAGGATACCCAGTAAATAGGATAGGAGATTCTAGGAGACTCTGTGATTATAAGAGTATATGTCACAAGTGATCAAAGAACCTGTGAAGCACAGTGATACGTCATGTAAGTAAAACGCACAGAACATGTAGTACCCGATGCTCCCTAAGGATAACATCTCAAGAAGGGATCCGTATAGTACCAATCTGTGTGACCAACGTGACAGTACAAGTAAAGTAATTTAATGTAGGAAATAATTCTAAGCAGGATATGAAATGATCAGAGAATGTACTCGCCTGATATCTGAATATCCAAGGTAAAGATACTGTCCGAGGAGAGGTGTCTGGCTCCTAATTAGAACAACACAAGTCACAACATGTCCAGAAGGGTAATATAAAGCACTACAATGCATTCTACATGAATCTAGGTCAAACTAGGCCAAAGTCAACCCTTGGTCAACTCTGGTCAACTGTACTAGTCAAACTAGGTCATATCCTAACCCAGTAAGTCTTACTAGGCCTAACCAAGACTATCCTAGCAAGCACACATCAATACAAGGCTATACAAGCCAACATACACCCAACTCTATATAGCATGCAATTATTCAATACTCAAATAGGCAAGAATTCACATTAGATATACACTAGGTAATCTATTACTTTAAGCTATATATGTCTACATATATATACACGTGCATATATTGGTATTCAACATTAGGGCTATAATCATGGCATTTCAAATGGTTATATAAACTTATATATTACAACACAATATGCTAACATATATATAATATACATATATAACTAAGTTAACTATATTCATAAATACTTATTTAAGAGGCTATGTGTGTGTATGTGAACATGGCAAAGGGGCAAGTGAGGGTTAAATGGGCATACATAATGTATACATATCAAAGAGTGTCAAAGTGTAAGTAAAAAATGTGTCAAGTATGATAGTGTCAACATAGTGTAAGGGGGTACATGAGGTAATATAGGATTTGTGTTAACATAGAACATTACATCTTATTAACTTGTATATTGCATACATTACATCTATTATTATATTACATTCATGCTTGCATTCATTCATCATTCATTTATTCTCTTGCACCACTATATGCACCATACGTTATATACTATGGAACCTACATATTCATTACAAGTCATACTTATACATGCTTACATTAGATAGGATACTTACACCTCATACATCATTTATTTAACCATTTACTCAAGCTTGCATTTTCTATTTAATTACATAATGTATATACATTAACATGGATTAAAATCAAATAGAACATTATATTACACACAAGGGTGCACAAAATACATATGCCGAATAGTAACTCCTACTAATAATCAATACTGTACCATCTCATCATGAATTAAAATTTAGGATTAAAGTATGTTATAGATCTATGTGTTAGCTTTCCGAAACTTTAAACGGATCGCGTTTTCGTTTCCGGAAACTCCCGGAATCGCGAAAACACCGAGAACGCGTTTGTCTTTCGTACAGCTGACACTCAAATAATTCTCCAGAAAATTACAGTAAGAATTAGGCCTATTAATACATGTTTTTGGAAAGCTAAATTCAATACGCTTTTTTTAAAAAAAACGGGAGATTAAACCGAGCTTTGAGCTAGAAGTTATGACATTTCTAGGTTAGGGCTGAAATTAAAAACGTGGATAAAAATCATGACGGATTTAGGTAGTTTGAGACAAAAGAACACGAGTATATAACATAATATATCAAAACTCACTCTCTACACTAATATATATATGAGACACTATAGAACACATCTCCAATACAAAAATATGTGATTAAACATGTAATAATTCATTCATACATAACAACAACACATAGTGTGTCCAAATTTGGGATTTTCCCACATGGACACAACCACAACACAAAGGACACTCCTATGACCTCCAAATGGACACGAAATGGACACAAATGGAGATACAACCATGGGGGTCATTCCTATGGATTCAAAATAGACCTATATGCATGAGAAAATGAAAAGGAGAAGGGATTTATACCTCCCGGTAGATCGAATCGAAGAAAAGCCTTCCCGGAGCGACACCGACACGTAGAGATTCCAAAAGGACACGAACGAGCTCCGAATCCTCCCAAACTTGGGTAGCTTCCTCCTTGGCTAGAATGTAGAAGGAAAGAAGAAGATTTGGTGGTGAAATGGAAGGATTTGGTAGAGAAATTGCTAGGGATTGCTCTCTAGGAATTTGGGAAAGAACGAGAGAGAGAGTGTGGATGAGAATAATAAAATGAACTTGAGCCTATCCTCTCCAAAAGTGGCTGGCCATATGGGACTATTTGTCCTATTATGGTAAGGCCCAAAATGCCCCCACTAACCTATTCTATGAGTATTAGGAAAGGGCTAATTGGTTGGGGCTAAATTAGTCATTCTAAAGTCTCTAATCACACTAACCTTATCCATAATAATTAGTCTAACCTCTAACTAAAATATTTCTATCATGTGGACTAAAATTAATATCATGTGGGCCATGCCTAACTAGTGTGTGGGTCCCACTAGAGTCAAACTACCCCCGGATCCCCGTTTCAAGTCGGATTGAGTTAAAATTCGAACCCGGCTCAAATAACCCCAAAACAATATCATAAATAATAAAATAATATCAAAATAATTCAGAGAGGTCAAATGCAAAAATATCCTTAGGCCAAAAATGATATTAAAATATCATAATCATTTGGTTAGGCTCTAGGTCAAACAGTCTCTAGGATTTTACTAGCAAAACGTCAAAACCACAAGTCATTGATTTAAATAATTTTAAAATGATTTAAAAATCACCAAAAATCATATCATAAATTAAATATCATTATTAAAATAATTATAAACACAAAATTTCAAAATTACCCTCATTTGGAAAACTGGGTGCTACATAAAGCATATTTTGAAGTACCTGAAAAGGACTAAAGAGTATATGCTAGTTTACCAGGCAGATAGTTTAGTTCCCTTAGGGTATACAGACTCAGATTTTCAGTCAGATAGGGATTCCAGGAAATCTACCTCAGGTTATGTGTTTACTTTGGGAGGTAGAGCCATTGTTTGGAGGAGTATCAAGCAAAAATGTATTATTGATTCTACCATGGAAGCCGAGTATGTGGCAGCCTCTGAGGCAGCCAAAGAAGCTATTTGGCTCAGAAACTTTCTGTTGGACTTGGATGTGGTACCTAGTTTGCCTAAGTCTATTACACTTTATTGTGATAATAGTGGTGCAGTTGCAAACTCAAAGGAACCACGAGCCCATAAGACAGGCAAACACATTGAGCGCAAGTACCACCTGATACGAGATTTCGTAAAGAAAGGAAAAGTTGTTGTGATCAAGATAGCATCAGCCGACAACCTAGCTGATCCCTTTACAAAGAGCTTACCAGCTAAGGCTTTTGATAGTCATGTTGAGGGAATGGGAGTCAGATGTGCAGCAGCATGGCTTTACGTATAAGTGGGAGATTTGTAACAGTATACTGAAAAGCAATGCTTTGAGTATAAGTGGAAGATTGTTAGGGTTATCTACTAAAAGCATCACTTTTGTAGTAACCTTATTTCCTTAAATTTTGAATGAAAATCATATGGACAAATGTTTGCATATTATATTTGTTGCAAGTGTTAATACAAATGTCTGATATTCCATATTGTAGATAATATGGTGTGTGGTGTCACACAGAAGATCATATTATCAGTTTCCTATGGAGTATATAAATAGTTCACAACCTAGATGGACTTGGACAATCTATTGGAAAGGTTGTAGTGTAATCTGGTATTAGTCTATCTTGACTATAGGTTTATACTAGTACACTTTGTGTGTATTTAACAGGACCACTTGAGGTTGTTCTCTTTGTACTGACTACATAAGAGAACAAACACCTCTGTTATTATGGATGCTTGTGCTCTTAATCCAGATATAATAACAGACATGTATATGCAGTGTGCATTACTTTGACTCATAAAAGAGTGAGATTCATTATGGATCAACAACCTCTATGAATTGGACAATAACATTGTATGTACGATGGGCTGTTGATTATAAATGGAATCCATGTCCCGATACATCGGGTTGATGATGTCCCCTTAAGGAGCTCATAAGGATTGTCATGTAAACCCTGCAGGTGGATTATATTCGACATGACAAATAAAGTTGAGCGGTACTACTTAAGGATAAGAGATGTCGAATCAATATAGTTGTCAGTAACTTAATTTGATCGACGGACATATGATATCTTAACATGGGAAGCCAAACGAGCATATAATAAAAGGAGCCCACAAATATAATTTGGGATTAGGGAGGTAGTGCAACAATAGCTCATTAGTGGACTGAGCTATTGTTAATGGGCCTGGATTGTGTCTTCGGGATGAATACGGGATATCCAGATCCGTTAGGAGGCCTAATCCTAATTTCTCCTCATGGTCCCTGCCGTAGCCTATATATATCCTCTATTCTCTGGCCGCCATATTACTGATCAGAAATCAAATACTTTCTCTAAATTCATGATTCACGTAAGCAGAGAAAGAGCGGGCTGCCAAAGAGAAGAAAAGGTTGGGAGATCGTCGCCCACACGACGTCCAACTCGAGGAAGGAATACGTGCAGAAGATCTTGGGGTCGTCCGCTCGAGATTGCCAAGAATTATTTGTCTCCTTTCCGCCGCAGGTATAATTCGTGAACCCTAGTTTCCGCCTATGAAGGGTTAGAACAAGTATTAGATCTTTTTAACTTTCTATCGATCAATACGCACACCAAAGAAAGGGTCCTGGGAATCTCCAGTTCCATCACTATGTATGCAAGGACGACAAAGGAGTTTTCCAAAAGTTCTATTTTTGAACTTGTTGGTTCCTGGGAGCAGATCTAGAAGAAAAAAGATAAATTTTGCTTTGAGCAACGGTGTCACGCCCCAGTACCAAAATACGGAGACAGACATAGTCGTTTACGCTGTATAAGGAACGAAGACATCATATGGTGATTACGGCTGTCTAGAGACGAGGGTGCGCATGCTACTATCAAGTCTACTATGGTCTCATAGAGAATCTATGTCTTAATCAATCAAAGTAAGAAGTAATTAGTGATCATATATGACAAAGCAGTAAGGCGCCCCCGACGCTTCATCAAAATGATTCATGAGTCTAGCTTTACATGTGTCGGCTAGCAAAAAGAGTTAATAGTAAACCATAGTCAGCTGTAGTCTGATTTAATTAAAATTATGTCAGAAAAAAAAATGCCCAGAACAACCGGCTAAACAGGTGTCGGTGGCTAAACATCCAGTACAAAACTTAGGATATCATAGTGGTAGAGAAGAAACCCACTCATGGTCCCCGACGCCCGTGCTCCTAGTGCGCACCATGGTTCGGGTAGAAGGATTGATCCTCAGGCTCTACTACGAGATTTGGCGAAAAAAAAATCAGCGGGGTCAAGCCCCGAATAGTAAGTACCACAAGGAAGCATAAATGAATAAGGTAAAACCCAAGCAATAAGGTAAGACCTAAGACATGGGTTATAGGTTTATACTATATCGTCGAGGCAGTGCGACATCCTTACAACCAAACAAGGACAAAAAGTGCCTTAATTGTGCCGAGATAAGATACGTCCAATAATCATGGACAGGTTAAAAGCTTCTGCTATAAAACTTTGGTTCATAGCCTATCTTAGCACAATAGCCCAACCCAACAACCAAACAAGGACATGGGTTGGACCGCGCACTACGATAGTCTATGTTCTTCGGCTACTAAAAGAAGAAACAGATCATAAGCAAGTCAGTATACAAATGGACAATCAATCCTACGGGTCTCTATAGTTTGTCAGGGTTATCCCAATAATGCATACATATAGGAATCTTCAATTCGTGCCGTATCCAAGCAGGGCTAGCCAAACCATATATATATAACAGTGATAGTAAACAATAAATAGTAAGCGTCGGTCCCTTGCCAGGCTACCTGGCTGAATAAAGTCAGTAACAGTTCCAACCTTCCTATAGAAATATTGTCATGCCCCAGAACCAGAATACTGGAGAGCGTAGGACAGATACAGCCAGCAATGTACACTAAAGTATAACCCACCTCGATATATGGTCACGGCTGTCTACAAGCATGAGGGTTTAACTACAAGCCAACAGTCTCTTATGGTCAAGAACAAGCCTAGTGTCTCAATCTCAAGCAAGCAAATAAATGCATCAAGATATTAGATCATCAGACATACAAGGTAAGGCATCCCAAACATTACATATTCAGATGATCATGAAGCTAGTCATACAAAATGCGAAGACTAGCAAAAGTTTAAGTCATACATGATCAACCCTAGGATTTGTCAATCATGTTACAGCCCTTAGGCAGACAAAAGTAAGTTTCAACATCAGCTAACATCGGCTCGGTGGCTAAATGCCTCAAGAGAATAAATTACAATAGAGCAGGGAAAAAAAGAAAAAAAACCCACTCGTTGCCAGGGTTACGCCTGGTGTTCACCATCTGGCTGGAAGACAGGTAGATCCTCGGGTGCTACTCCAAAATCTGACCATACAAAACCAGCTGGGTCAGAACCCAGAAGAGCAAGTACCACAAGGGAGGCTTCACTTAAGAACTAAAACCAACATATTAGCACGTAAAGACATAAATGATAACGAAAGACATAAGTTAGAAAATAACAGGGTAATAAACGATAAGATAACTAAAGGACTATTCTGGTAACCAAGTTACAACCCGTAAACCAAACAAGGACCGAGGTTGTAATTCTTCACCTGAACAGAGGTTAGTCTCCAATCATTTATAGACCCGAGTAAGGCATAACAGTAATATACCGAAGTAATCATAGACTGACACTATCTAGACAAGACTGGACTGGACTCCATCCATCAATCATGGCCAAGCAATAAGTACGACTTAATACTTTAACTAACTAGGGGTATCACAAGCCTAGTTACTATAAGATGTAATGAGATGTTCCAGCAGTCACAAGCCCTACAGACTATCCAATTATCCTTCTGCAGGTTGAGAGAGTTGATTAGGTGACTTTGTGATGCAATACATGACAGTGTGCTAAAAATGTGCCCTACTCGTCGGCAGGCTACATGTCCACTTGAGGCACCCAGATAATGGGATTGCCTGTGACTAGGAATTCTCTTTATGATCTACATGATCAAACTAGTTATTAACTTAGTCAGATTCAGTATGAATTCCTGACCGTAGAAATCAAGAATTCATGTCATAGAAATGATGCAAGACGGGACATATAGTTTGTACAGACACAATCAAGAGAAATCACCCATGGTGTCAAGACGAGAGTTACTTGTTACTTGTCAAGATTACTTGTCAGGAGAGCGCCACCACGGACCACTATCAAGCTTTTACATGTCATGTTTACTTGTTACTTGTTAAGAGTGCGCCACGACGGACCACTGTTAGAGTTATCATGTCAAGGGGCTTGTCAAGAGTGTGCCTTAACGGGCCACTATCAAGAGTTATTATGTTAAGCCATATTTCTATGTCGTGTTCATGTTTATCACGCCATAATCGTGCTAAGTGTACTTGTATGCCAAGGATTTACTGGTCAAGAGTGCACCACGACGGGCCACCGAAAGAGTTATCAAGGAGTATACATGTCATGTTAACATCGTGCTTAAAGCCCAGAGTACATACGAAACACAGAATAATACATTATACAAGTCCATCATGGAAGATGCCCATCATGCTCAAAGGTCACAACTTACACTAAGGGCCATGGGGTCAAGCAGGGAGAAAGTAACATAAATTATCATAGCAAAAGAAAGGAGGCAAGGGACAACATGCGCCCAAGGGCAGCATGATCCCAAGCATTATACGCACATAAACAGGCATGCGCCCAAAGAAGCATGCACCCGAAGGAGCATGCGCGCATACGCCCAGGGTGCATGTACTATGGAAGGGCATGCGCCCAAGAGTGCATGCGCCCACATGATGAAGACAGTATGCACTGGAAGACAAGCCTAGAGACTAACCCCCATGACTAAGTGGGCACGTATGAGGAGCTATGCGCCCAAGCAGAATAAAACATAATGCCTCAGATACATATCAGAGTCTATGCCGCCAGGCTGGGGGAAAAGCTTTGGGCGCATATCAAGAGCTATACACCCAATGATGAAGGAATAGGGTGCTTTCGACGTATATATAGGGCTATGCGCCCAAAGGAAAGGCTCATGTCGGCGCATAAAAAGAGCTATGCGCCTAGCAATGTTTTTCTTCTCCATGCCGAGAGAATGAGTTCATGGAACCCATGAACTTCCCAAGTTCATATATCCCTCAAAACAACTCGAAACCGGGACTTTCAAAGGTCTAAATTGGCTAAAACAAAATTCTCTACAACATGGGACAATCAAAACTTAAAAATAATGAAGTTTGATAGAACAAAACCCAAGAAAACCAAGATTTGAGTAAATTTAGATCTACAAGATTTTATCCACCAAAACCAAAGATACCAAGTACTAAAGAGTCATAAAACTATCTAAGCAAGACATTAGAATAATAAAATATGAGATCTCTCATGAAGCAAGATTACACTTGCCTAAGGGTTTCGGAGAACATAAATGAAAAGAAAAGTAGATGAAGAAATAAATGAAAGTAAAGGAGGAGAGAGAAAGGGGTTAGGTTATATAGAGGGTTCAACATGATGAACCATCTTGACCCAAACCAAACCAAAATAAATCAAGCCAAGCTAAACCAAGACCAAACCATGCTAGACAAATCAAAATACGGGTCGAAAATCTGTACATGTATACTGAAAATACGTATAACAGAAAACGGTAGTGACAACTCTATCCACCTTAAAAGAATTCCGTCCTCGAAATTTAATCAAGAGGCTAGAGATGTTGGGGCAAGTTATACTAATCACAAGCAATCTACAACTAGCAGTCAATCAAGCAATTATTCATATAAGCAAGGAATTAAAAACATAAGGCATAAGGAAGACATTATACCTTATTAGTCAAACAGGTGTGGATATCGCGATCGGATATCATCCTCACTCTCCCACATTGACTCACCTAAAAAGTGATGACCCCAAGCAACGCGGACTAAACTAATAGTCTTGTTCTTAAGTACCTTCTCTCTTCGATCCAATATGGATACGGGTCTTTTTTTTATACAAAAGGTTGGTACCAATAACCAATTCTGACTGATCAAGGACATGACTCGGATCCAGGATATACCGTCGCAATTAGGATACATGGAATACGTTATGTACCTTATGTAATAATGACGAAAGAGCGAGATGATAGGACACATCACCAACTCGCTCAAGAATATCGAACAGCCCTATATACCTAGGACTAAGCTTTCCCCGTACACCAAAATGAAAGACGCCACGGGTAGGCGAGATCCTAAGGAATACATGGTCGTCGATAGAAAATCAAGGGGACGCCGATGAGAATCGGCCCAATGACGTTGGCGATCTTGCGCAACTCGAAGATGATCTCTGACTTGCCTAACCACCTTGATAGTCTGTATAACCATCCTGGACCAAGCATCTGCCTCTCGCCTATATCATCCCATACTAACGAGGATCTACATTTTCTGCCATACAATGCCTCAAATGGTACCATCTGGATACTGGCCTGGAAACTGTTGTTATATGAGAACTCTACTAGATATAGGTGATCTTTCCACGAACTACCAAAGTCAAGCGTACAAGACCGCAATATATCTTTAAGAGTCTGGATCGTACGTTCTGACTGACTATATGTCTGCGAATGATAAGCTGAACTAAACTTGAGATGAGTCACCAAGCTCTCTTGAAGACTTCGCCAAAAGTACGATGTATATCTTAAAACTTTGTTCGATATAATACTGACTTGTACTCCATGCAACCTAACTATCTGCCTGAGGTACATCTCTGCTAGCTGATCCGTTGATTGGCCAATTCTGAAAGAGATAAAATGAGCTACCTTGGTGAGTCTGCCAACTATAACCCAGATAGCATCTCAACCAGCTGGGAATTTAGGTAACCCAGTTACAAAATCTATGGTAATGTCCTCCTATTTTTATTCTGGGATCGGTAAAGGTTGAAGAAGTTCAGCTGGTCTCCGATGTTCAGCTTTAACTTGTTGGCAAACTAAACAATGAGAGACAAACTGGGCTATCTCCCTCTTTATGACATTCCACCAAAAATTTTGACGGATATCACGATACATCTTCGTGCCACCGGAATGAATTAAATACTGCAAACTGTGAGCCTCTGCCAGGATCTTTCGCTTGATATCACCATTTGGTACACAAAGACGCCTTCTATGTCGAAGTGTATCGTCCTTGTGAATACATAACTCTGCTCTCCGTCCTGCTACACATTCTGCCCTAAACCATTGAAGCTTAGAATCCGTTGACTGAGCTAACTTAATCCTCTCAACGATACTGGACTGAACTTGCATACTGGCCATCAATACCACATTAGTGGGAAGAACTATCTCTATACCCATCTTCTGAAGATCTGCTAACAACTCTGGCTCTGTTGTTAGAAAATAAACTCTGGCTCTTCTGCTCAATGCATCTGCAACAATGTTGGCCTTCCCATGATGATACTGCAGGTTGATGTCGTAATCCACAAGTAGCTCTAGCCATCTTCTCTGACGCATATTAAGATCCTTCTGGATAAACACATACTTAAGACTCTTATGCTCAGCGAAAATCTCTACCCGATCTCGATACAAATAATGCCTCCACAACTTAGGTGCAAAAACCACCGCTGCTAATTCCAAGTCTTGATTTGGACAATTTCTCTCATGATCATGAAGTTGACGTGATGCATAAGCTACTACCTTGCCATGCTGCATAAAGATGCATCTCAATCCTCTGCCGGAAGCAACATAATAAACCAAAAATCCTCCAGTCCCATCTGGAAGCGTAAGAATGGGGGCCGTCATCAATCTTTGCTTTATCTTCTCAAATGAACTCTGACACTCTGTTGTCTAAGCAAACTGCACATCCTTGTGGGTCAACTGTGTCAATGGTGCTGAAATCTGAGCAAAGTCTGATAAAAACCGCCGGTAATAACCGACCAATCCTAGGAAATTCTGAACTTCTACGACGGTTCTGGGTACTTTCCATGTCTCTATAGCCACTATCTTCTGGGAGTCCACTTCTACTCTACCTCTGGTGATGATATGACCTAAGTACGAAATACGATCTAGCCAAAATTTGTACTTACTGAACTTCGCGTACAACTGGTGCTCCCTGAGAATCTGAAGAACTCATGGAGATGCTGCTCATGCTCTTCCTCATTCTTGTTATAGACTAATATGTTGTCTATAAATACTATAACGAACTGGTTCAAATAGGGCATGAAGATACGATTCATGAGGTCCATGAATACGGCTAGCGCATTGGTCGCTCCAAATGGCATAACGAGAAACTCCTAATACCCATACCTAGATCTGAACGCCGTCTTCGGGATATCTTGCTCTCTAACTCTGATCTGATGGTACCCTGATCGCAAATCAATCTCCAAAAATACTGTCGCTCCTCTGAGGTGATCAAATAAATCATCTATCATTGGTAGGGGATATCTATTCTTGATTGTTACAGAGTTCAAGGTACGATAATCAATACATAATCTTGACGTACCAACCTTCTTTTTCACAAGAAATATTGGGGCTCTCCAAGGTGATCCACTAACACGAATGAATCCTTTGGTTCTGAGTTCTTCAATCATCTTGTACAGGATCTCCAATTCTGAAGGTGCTATTCTGTAGACTTTCTCTGACACTGGTGTCGTTCCTGGAAGAAAATCAATGGTGAACTCTATCTCTGTCTAGGGGCATGCTTGGAAGCTCATCGAGAAATACATCAGGAAATACTTCTACTACTCTGTGAAACTGAACTACTACTGCTACCGCCATCCGCAAGACTGGTGGAGAAGGTTCTACTTTGCCTCTGGAAAATAAAAACTCTGATTTACCTGGAATACCAAAATAATCCTGCCAATATGGCAGTCTATTCTTGCATATTGATCCTTCAACTAATCTATTCCTAGGACCACAATATAGTCAGCCATTAAAAATTCTATCAATCTAACGAAAAACTCTCTACCGCTAACTATGATTCGACATGAGGAAAAGACGCTATCTACCCCCACAAGACCGCTACCAGTAAGTATATTAAGCCTTACTGATAATGACTCGGGCTTCAGTCCTATCCGTGCAGCAAATTATACAGACATAAATGAATGCGATGCACCTGAATCAAATAATGCCGAAGCTGGAAAAGAGTTAACGAGAATGGTACCTGCCACCACCTCACCTGATGCCAATTCTTCTGCCACGGTCTGTCATGACCCGCACCCGATTTACGGGTACGAGAACGTGGGTACGTCCAGCCTACGCCGCAGTGTCGGCGGTAGAACGATGTTCTAGGTCATAATCTATCTAACACAATGTGATATACCCTCCAGACGGAGGACAATCTCATAAGGATATAAACTCAATCACAAATCTAGGGATAGATAAATAGCACGACAAAATAGATAAGAAAATCTAAAAGAAAGAGGCAACTAGAAGTGAAGTAAAACAATTTCATTAATTAACTCAAGGTCTCAATATAACTCCATGATAAACAAGAAAGAAAGAAACACAAACTCTATACAACTACTCCAACCTCTACTAGTGTCCTCTAGGCTAGCTGTGAACTCCAAGTTTCCTGTAAAATTTTATCAACGGGTCCAATCAGGACTGGAACGAATACATCTCATTAAGTAAATCCAAGTAAATGACGAAAACTATAAAAATAATTATAGACAATTTTTATTGATGAAGCATGGGAATTTGAGAAAGTTTAAGATGTAGAACTATAGTAAAAGAACAAGGAAAGTAAAAGCTGTAAAACTGAATATCATGTCAATGAAGACTATAAATAAAAGCTAGCTGAACTAAAATAATGAGATATGAGCCCCGTGGTACAATATATGTCAAGTGTGATTCCATTCAGTGATCCAAGTTGGGTGATTCTTGTAATGGTTCTTGTGATGATTCTAGTAAAGATTCTAGACAATATTCACAGTGTATTTTAAAATACTGATATCGATATGTAAACGGCTAGGGGTAATCCGGCACATCACACACTGGTCAAGTGTGGGACGGCTATCGTTCTTGTATAATTCACAGGGAGGTGGGTCGAGTATTTAGGAATGTTTATATGTCTACTCAAGTATTTCCCCGCCCGACAAATATGAGTGAATCCATAACACGACACGTAAATCGAGAATAAATCTAGCCAGAACATGAAGGTGCTTGTAGGTGATTCTTGTAATAGTTCTTGTAATAGAGGCTAGACAAGTAAGGTATGTGTGTCGTATACATGAATTCTAGAAAATTATCAATTCGTGTTTGTAACCGAGAATCAAATAGAACTGACTAAAACTGAAATATAGAATTCGACAAGTAAATGAAAGAACTTTCAGAGAATGTACTCGCCTGGCAAACTGAACTGTTGATGATGAAGTGTAGCTAAACCGGGGCAATATAAACCTATTTATAGTATACACATGTCACAACCAAGTCTAAAATATCAAAGGAAATAGCTACAATACAAGACTGCATGCTTCTAGGTCCCTTTTGGTCAAAGTCAATCCTTGGTCAACTCTGGTCGAACATTGGTCAACTAGTCTGTTTACTAATTTTTAGGTTATACACAAGTTTCTAGGTCATTCTAAGTTTGTTTGAGTTGAATTGGATCAAGTTTGACCCAAAGTTGACTTTTATCAACTTGGTCAACTTGTCGGTCAACTCGACTAAACTAAGGTCTTTGGGTCGATCCTAATCTGTCCAAATACTCCAATGGTCACAACACTAACCTACAGTCACATAAAACTATAGTCTATCCACCACTAGCATATATATATATATATATATATATATATATATATATATATATATATATATATATATATAAAATATATATATATATATATATATATATATATATACATATATATATAGAGACTTCCCTCTAAGCACATACATATATACATAACCCATATAAAAAAGAATGGTGGTGCGAAGAATATGGACTGTTATCACTCCAGAATCTGGAAATAATCAGTCCAAGATCATCTACCCAAAATTATGTCACACAAGTATTTATATATAAAACATACAATGTATAAACTATATATATTGGTATATATATATATATATATATATATATATATATATATATATATATATATATATATATATATATATATATATATATAATATATATGTTCGCTAGTACCGGAAATAGATCGATCTCTCGATCCGAAGCGATAAAAAAATCTGGAAAAACTGAACCCTCGCTCCAAAACAGCGCTTATATATACATAACCATATTCATGAATATATATATATATATATATATATATATATATATATATATATATATATATATATATATATCACATCGAGTCGTGGTGTAGTGGTATCACCACCGTGCACCGGAGGTGAGGGCCGGGTTCGAGCCCTCCCTCCCACGGAGGTGGCTGGGTGGCGGTGGCCACGGCCTCCGGGCCAAGGTCGGGTGGAGTCGTCCACCGGCTTTGGATTTTTTAAAAAAATTAAATATATACATATATATATATATATATATATATATATATATATATATATATATATATAGGCCTACAAGTAGAAAACTCATATATGCTTGAAAAGAGCAAATAATTAAGTAAAAATTCCGCGGATCACTTCCCACAAGTTCTAAATATCATTTATGAACTAATAAATCAGAAAATATGGATTAAAACTCAAAGGATCGAAAAATCACATTTCTATTCAAAACTTTGAACTCAAAAAATCCAATTTAGACAAAATGACTCAAAACGCAAAATACACCAAATCAATCCACGAAACTCGGCATACATGCTGGTCTAAACCTACGTGATGCGCTCGAGTACTCACGGGTCCAAAATTGTGTCCGTGTTGTGTCCACAGAACGCGTATCGGAAAAACTCGATACCGCGTGTCAAGGAGAGCGTTCTAGCTCTATTGCACGTCATACGCACAACGAGAAGCCACGAGCTCGTGCACACGGCTAGGTAGGGTAACGGGGTAGGTCTAAGACATGTCGACATGACACGAAGTCGCAGCGATGCGACGCAATGGCCCACGCACAGCGCACGGCCTGTGCGCGCGTGCTCGTGCGGGCGATTCTCCGCTCGTGGCCCGCGTGTGGGGCCACTTCGCGACTCAGGGTTGAGCCCTTGGGTAGTCAAGGTATAAGGCTACGTGTTCGAACTCCTGGAATGGTCCCTGGTCGAGTTGTGTGCGCGTACGAAGAGCGTTTCAGTCCCGAATTTCAGCTGGGTGCACAGAATGGCTGAACAGTGCACGACGAATAACTCCGCGCTCGCTCAACGAAATGCCATGAAATTTTACGGGCGAGTGGGCAGAGGTTGCCCCTACGTGCTCGTAACATTTCACGTGAGATGGAGCTCTATGCGTCGAGTTATGATGCACAGACAGCAGGGCATGCACGGGCGGGATCTCGTGCAGGCGTGTCCGTGTCTGTTCGGATGCCGAAATCGTGTCGATTTCTGATCCATCTTCATGAAAGTTTCTTAAAACAATATTATCTAAACGTTCGTGAAGACAGAATCAAAAAATAGCAAGTTTCATTTTTTAGCGGCATTTCGTCGAACACGTGCCTTGACGGGTCGACACATGTCCGATACCGCTACTAAACGAACTCAAAACTTAACCAAACTTTATGGAAAAGTCTAGGGTACCTATATGGATGCAAATATGAAAGAAAATTTAGAATAACCATGGTAGAAAAGGGTTTACCTATTGAGTGTCGAGAATCCAATAAGCCGAACTCATCGAACGACGTGTCGGTCGTTTCCCCTCAAGTAAATGCCTCCGCCTCCTCGAATGTAATACTCCAACAAATCCTCCTCTTCTAGACGAGTGCAATGGAGTTCGTTTGGGGAGAAACGGACTCCGGATGAAGAAACTAGAAATTTTTGGAGGAGAAGATCTATTAGGGTTTTCACTTGTGGAGGCTATTTTTCACAAATGAATGAGAGAGAGGGTACTGCTGTGGCCGACCATTATGGGGGGTTTCTAGGGTTAGGGTTTCACTTGGGCCAACTCCCTCTCAAGTTGAAATAAGGCCCAAGTCAAAAGGCTTAAAAGGCTACATGCAAAAAGGCTTAAAAATTATCCAAAAGTCTTCTAAAATGAACCCAAGCCCTAAATAAATTCTAATAGGTGAAAAATAAATTCTAATACATGGTTAGGCTCCTATACAATGTCCACTAAGGTTAAACCAGTTGCTAGTACAACACAAGTCAAAATATCCAAAAAATCACAAAATGGCCAAAATGGCTAAAATAACTAAAATACCCTTTCTATGAAAAAGTGGATGCTACAAGTCTACCTTCCTTAAAATAATTTCATCCTCAAAATTTAAGTCGGTCATACTTTCTAGGTCAACCACCCACAATCAAAGTCTCTAAGCAACTTCTAACTCGTACAATTTGAAGAATAATATATAGAGTCATGGTCAACCACAGCAGTTGAAGGTCTCATCTAGATGGACTAGTCATATTAGATCAAAACAGTCCCATGGTATCAACATGCAAGCAATATAGGGTGTTCTGCTGGAAAGATAAGGAAACAACAAATCATTAAGGTGTAGGACAGTCTACCATCCTATATGAAACTGGTAAAGACAACTAGAAATTAATTATGAAGGGTTACCATTCCAAAGATAATTAATATCGAAAGTTTAAGGCATGAGTGTCAATAGAATTGAAATCCAATAACACAATATTTATAAAAGAAGATTTAGTCCCGACACGATCTAAGTTGATCAATTTCAGGATAAATCAAAGTTGGGACAAGATGGAGAACGAGGCCATTGAAGTCTGAGCACGAGTATCCAAGATTTGATATCCATGTCACAATTGAATTAATTCAATTGAATAAGACCCCAAACATTGGATGATAAGGAGGATGACCCGGTCGAATGGTCACGATCAAAAGAATTAGAATTTAAAGGATGATGCAAGGATATAGAAATAAGTCAATTTTCTCCTTTGGATAGGGAAACTAAACGTGATACCTTGGGTTGATCTATCAAGTACAGTACATTTTCTTTCTGAAATATGTGAAAGGCAAAAACAATAAAGAGTTCAAAGACGATGCTATTAAGTACAATACGTGGTTCATAGGCGATGGAAATAATTCAAAAAAGAATTGCCAAAGCTGTCATGGATGAGACTCTAGGGCAAATTTAACTATGTCTCCATCCACGTAGAATAATATATAAAAAGTGAACCAAAGTGCAATAGGTTGATCAGACCATCATGTACCGGTTCTGATTAGACAATATGTTAGTGGGTGCCAGCCCCCAATAAAATATGTCATGATCAAGCTCGAAAAGATAAGCTTGCAAAACTGGTGCTAAATTAGCAACATAAGATAGACAAAATATAAGTAAGGATAATGATGAAGGAAGTTAATAGTCTAAGGTCCTTTAAACATCAATGAGTGAGGGAATCAAAACAAGAGGAAAAGGATTTTCAAATCGAAGTTCATAATGAGATTCTCAAGGGTCGTCCTGGAATCTCTCAAGGAATTCTAAGTGTGATTGAGTATCCTCTAATTCTAACACCTGATTTTCTATACTCTACAGCAGGCTCGTAGCAGTGCAACTAAGTCGCCGTACTACCACGATATCGCACTAATGCGAATATCGACTTGCATGGGCCACCACTAAAAACGTGTCACGACCCGTGTCACCCCCAATTTTCAGAAACAGGGGTATTTTTGTCATTTTACATTTTTGAATATTTTTAAAATTTATTTATTATTTATGATATTATTTTGGGGTTAAAATTTATTTTATTATTTATGATATTGTTTTGGGATTATTTGAGTCGGGTTCGAATTTCAACTCAATCCGACTTGAAACGAGGACCCAGGGGTAGTTTGACTCTAGTGGGACCCACACACTAGTTAGGCATGGCCCACATGATATTAATTTTAGTCCACATGATAGAAATATTTTAGTTAGAGGTTAGACTCATTATTATGGATAAGGTTAGTGTGATTAGAGACTTTAGAATGACTAATTTAGCCCCAACCAATTAGCCCTTTCCTAATACTCATAGAATAGGTTAGTGGGGGCATTTTGAACCTTACCATAATAGGACAAATAGCCCCATATGGCCAGCCACTTTGGGAGAGGATAGACTCAAGTTTATTTCATTATTCTCATCCACACTCTCTCTCTCTTGTTCTTCCCCAAATTCCTAGAGAGCAATCCCTAGCAATTTCTCCACCAAATCCTTCCATTTCGCCACCAAATCTTCTTCTTTCCTTCTCCATTCTAGCCAAAGAGGAAGCTACCCAAGTCTGGGAGGATTCGGAGCTCGTTCGTGTCCTTTTGAAATCTCTACGTGTCGGTGTCGTTCCGGGAAGGCTTTTCTTCGATTCGATCTACCGGGAGGTATAAATCCCTTCTCCTTTTTATTTCCTCATGCATATAGGTCTATTTTGAACCCATAGGAATGACCACCATGGTTGTATCTCCATTTGTGTCCATTTTGTATCCATTTGGAGGTCATAGGAGTGTCCTTTGTGTTGTGGTTGTGTCCATATAGGAAAACCCCAAATTTGGACACACTATGTGTTGTTGTTATGTATGAATGAATTATTACATGTTTAATCTCATATTTTTGTATTGGAGATGTGTTCTATAGTGTCTCATATATATATATTAGTGTAGAGAGTGAGTGCTTGATATATTATGTTATATACTTGTGTTCTTTTGTCTCAAACTACCAAAATCCGTCATGATTTTTATCCACGTTTTTAATTTCAGTCCTAACTTAGAAATATCATAACTTCTAGCTCAAAACTCGGTTTAGTCTACCGTTTTTTTAAAAGAAGCGTATTGAAGTTAGCTTTCCAAAAACATGTATTAATAGGCCTAATTCATTCTATAAATTTCTGGAGAATTATTTGAGTATCAGCTGTACGAAAGACAAATGCGTTCTCGATGTTTTCGCGATTCCAGGAGTTTTCGGAAATGAAAACATGATCCGTTTAAAGTTTCGGAAAGCTAACACATAGATCTATAACATAATTTAATCCTAGATTTTAATTCATGCTAAAATGGTACAGTATTGATTATTAGTAGGAGTTACTATTCGGCATATGCATTTTGTGCACCCTTGTGTGTAATATAATGTTCTATTTAATTTTAACCCATGTTAATTTATATACATTATGTAATTAAATAGAGAATACAAGCATGAGTAAATGTTTAAATAAATGATATATGAGGTGTAAGTATCCTATCTAATGTAAGCATGTATAAGTATGGCTTGTAATAAATATGTAGGTTCCATAGTATATAATGTATGGTGCATATAGTAGTGCAAGAGAATAAATGAATGATGAATGAATGCAAGCATGAATACAATGTAATAATAGATGTAATGTATGCAATATACAAGTTAATGAGATGTAATATTCTATGTTAACACAAATCCTATATTACCTCATGTACCCCTTACACTATGTAGACACTATCACACTTGACACTTTGTTTACTTACACTTTGACACTCTTTGATATGTATACACTATGTATGCCCATTTAACCCTCACTTGCCCCTTTGCTATGTTCATATACACACACATAGCCTCTTAAATAAGTATTTATGAATACAGTTAACTTAGCTATGTATGTATATTATATATATGTTAGCATATTGTGTTGTAATATATAAGTTTATATAACCATTTAAAATGCCATGATTATAGACCTAATGTTGAATACCAATATATGCATGTTTATATATGTGTAGACATATATAGTTTAAAGTAATAGATTACCTAGTGTATATCCAATATGAATTCTTGCCTATTTGAGTATTGAATAATTGCCTGCTATATAGAGTTGGGTGTATGTTGGCTTGTATAGCCTTGTATTGATGTTTGCTTGCTAGGATAGTCTTGGTTAGGCCTAGTAAGACTTGCTGGGTTAGGACATGACCTAGTTTGACCTAGTTTGACTAGTACAGTTGACCAGAGTTGACCAAGGGTTGAATTTGGCCTAGTTTGACCTAGATTTATGTAGAATGCATTGTAGTGCTTTATATTACCCTTCTGGACATGTTGTGACTTGTGCTGTTCTAATTAGGAGCCAGACACCTCTCCTCGGACAGTATCTTTACCTTGGACATTCAGATATCAGGCGAGTACATTCTCTGATCATTTCATATCTCGTTTAGGATTATATATTCCTGCTTTAGATTACTTTACATGATGCTGACACATTGGAAACACGGATTAGTACTATATGTATCTTGTTGTGCGATGTTATCCCCTTAGCGGATACATCGGGTATTCGTGTTCGTGTACTTTATCGTGAGCATCGTGTACTCCTTTTATTCGTGATATTCGTGTACAAATCGTGTGAAATCATGTATACTCATGTATTCACATGATCTCGTGTGCGACTATACTTCGTGTGCAATAACATAACTTAACTAGATCCTTGTGTATTGATTGGGGCGGGGGAGTAGAAGTGGTTATGTAATCAATCCAGTAGATTACTCGTGTACAACCTCTGTAGATTACTCATGTACAACATCGTGTCGTAACCATCTTGTGCTCTGAATCACTAGTCACTATTAGTTCTCTATATGTTGTATCTATTTATTTACAGTCTCCCTTTTTCATCATGTTATTTCTTTAGATCTTGTATCTTACTTTGCTGCATGATTATATTTTCTAACCTGCTATGAACTATTGAGATGTAATGTGCTCGCTCCTGTCCTGACTGGACCTGTTGATAAATTTTACAGATAGCCTGGGATTGCCTGCTAGCCTAGAGGAGACACAGTAGAGATTGTTTAGATAGTTATTTCATTTTGTCTTGAGTTGTATTTACTTGTGGATTACTGTATTTGAGTTTTGAGATGTATTTCTGGGATTATGTATCTTAGACACTTAGACTTCTATCTCCTGTATCTCTTTTGGATTTCATGTTTATCTATCTTTATCATTCTACCTTAGATTGTGATTGAGTTGTACCTCTATATTGGCCTCCTTATGGAGAGTATTCATATTATGCTAGTTATAGTTCATGACCTAGAACAACGTTCTACCGCCGACACTGCGGCGTAGGCTGGGCGTTGTTACGTACTCGTACCCTCACGGTGGGTGCGGGTCGTGACACGTTTTTAGTGGTAACCCATACAGGTCGAGTTTATGTAGTGGTATTCGAACTAGAGTACCACTACAGCCTACAGTAGGAATAGGATATATTTTGAAGGTACTCAATCACGGTTAGGATTCCTTGAGAGATTCCTGGGACGACCCTTGAGAATATTATTTTAACTTCGATTTGAAATCTGTTTTTCCCTAATTGATTTACCTTTACTTCCTGTTATTGAACTTGATTTTGATGGATTATTGTTGAATTTCGAATCTTGATGTTAGTGGTTGAATTTGAGTCTGTATTTTTATGATTTTGATGGATTATTGTTGAATTTTGAATCTTGATGATAGTGGTTGAATTTGAGTCTGAATTTTTATGATTTTTGATAGATTATTGTTGAATTTTGAATCTTGATGTTAGTTTTTGAATTTGAGTTTGTATTTATATGTATATGTACATTTTTTGGAATTAAGGTATAACCTGATAACATACTTGATAAGGACAGTGAGAAAGGTAAAAGTCTACTTTATTATGGAATTTAGAATTTATTGCAGTCATATTTGCTAGCATGATAAGGACGTTGAGCCTGATATAGCTATACTTATCTTAGTTATGAAATCTAGATTTTCTTGCAGCCATACCGGGTGGCGTGGTAAGAATTCTAGATAACATGATTATAGGGTGTATGCCTTATTATGGACTCTATCGTTTATTGCAGCTACGCTTATTGGCGTGGCAGAATTCTGACAACATAATTTCAAGAAGACGCATATGATTATCAGATTGTACCTTAAATATTTTTGAACATGTTTTCTTTACTTTTGTTTCAGTCCTTCAAAAAAAAGAAAAAAAAGAAAGGGAGAATTGTTATTTGTTTGTTTGTTTTGTTTCTCATTTATTTAACTTAGGAGTAGCTTTAGCTGTTTTTATAAACTTTGTGTAACTTCTTACTATGAAATTCTTCTTAATACAATGAATCGATGATTTTGCTAGACTTTATCTTGGATTTGAAAATTTAGCTCTGGGTTTCAAAATAGGTTTTTCTTTTAAACAGATAAGCAAAAACAGATTTTATCGTTATTTCTTTCTTGCTATTATTCTTGTATTAAATAATAATAATAATACTGTCTTGATTACATCAATCACCTGCTTGCAACCTTGGTAGAAATCTAATTGTTGGTCTTAACGTAGAATTAAAATTTTATATTGGGACATGAGAATATATATGAATATATATAGTGGACACTTTCCTGACACATATGCATGCTACACTTGATTTCCACCTATCTGAATACATATTAATATGTCGTTAATGTTTAAATTTTCAAAACCCCAATATTTCCGATTCTCTGCTTTTCCTAGCTTAACTCGTAATTTAAATATAAAATTTCATGATAATAGTTTTATTTATATCACTGCACATGTATGTTATACGCAGGGTTTCAATTCAAAAAAAAAATTTGGTTGAGTTTTGTGTTTAAATTTATCAAATCTGAGACTTTGTGCATATTAACCCTTAATACGGGATTTTAAATGTTAGTTCAAATTGATTGTTTTAAATGTAATATTTAGAGCTGTGTACATTGTTGTTGTAGGGATATAAATTTAGGTTCCATATTCTTACATGTTAGGTTGTGATAAACATTGAGTTGGTTTTGATGTGCAAATTCTCCAAAATCCTGAAAACTGAATACATGTTAACATTTTTACATTGATTTCCATGTTTAGTTCAATTTCAGATTTAACATGTAATATTGAACTGTATGCGTAGATAAATGTATTGATAGTATATTAGGGTTTCATTTCTATCATGTTAGGATGTATTGGGAGCATTGAGATTAGTTGTGATGTTTCAAACTCCTAAATTTTGAAATTTGCATTATGTTAATATTGCACTGGTTTAAATGTTAGCTTATTTTCAGATTTTGTATGTAAATGCTGAACTAAAACTGGGTTTAACCTTTCAATACTAAGCTATAACCCTGTACAAGGACACACACACACCCTAACTTAGTATACCCTGTCGTGTAACCTAACTCTTCCTCTCTATGTCATGATTATATGTCTATATAGATATATATAGAGCTTAGGCATACATGTTATAATGTATATACATACATAACTAAATCTCTACCTGTTTATATATACATATATACATGGTTAGCCATGCATGTTATGAGCAAATGAGTTGTGTATTGTAGATTGTTTAACCAATATGCCATGATTAGTGTAACTTGATAGTTATTGTTTGAAACCCCAAATCCTCCTATGCACTTTCATGTATATTTCACATACACACACGCCTATTATCTAACCATATGAACATGTCCAAATACACTCATACGCACACGAACTACATAACTTGTACATAATGCTAGCTTTTCCCTCTCTAACGCTATATATATAAATATATTGTGATTGGATTTCCATGCAATTGGCTTTCATTCTTTAACTTTTGATTTTGATTTTCTTGAATAGTACCCCTTATTAGATAAATGGTAGTTAACTTTATTTTATTTTGATAAGTACCAGTTTTCATATAGGATGGTAGACTGCCTTACAGTCTTGATGATTGTTATTTATGTATCTTTTCTAGTTTAGCACCCTAGATTGCTTGTGTGTTTTAATACCACATGACCGTTTTGGTTTAGCATGACTAGTATACCTAGATGAGACTTTCACTACCACCGTATGCCATGACCCTGTATGTCATCCTTTTAAATCGTATGATTGTTGAAGTTCTGAGACTTTGATTGTGGGGGGTTTGACCTAGAAGGAGTATGAACATTTTAATTTTGAGGATAAAATTTTTCTAAGGTGGGTAGACTTGTAACACCCAGTTCTCTAAAATGAGGGTAATTTTGAAATTTTATAATTTTAATCATTTATTGATTTGACATTTAAATTATGATATGATTTTTGGTAATTTTTAAATTATTTTAAAACTATTTAAAATCATGACTTGTGATTTTGATATTTTGCTAGTGAAACCCTAGAGACTGTTGACCTAGAGCCTAACCATGTGATTAGGATATTTTAATGTCATTTCTGGCCTAAGGATATTTTGCATTTGACCTCTTTGAATTAATTGGATATTTATTGCGTTGGTGATTGTTGATTTTGACCTTTGATAGGTGTGATTTTGTGATGGTTTTGTGTCCGTATCGGACACGTATCAGTTTTTATTTACAAATGTTTGATGTGCCTCAAAGAGATTTTTTTTGTTGCTGATTTTTTTTTGAAAAGTATTTGAATGAGATTGTTTTCTGCATGTGTTTTCCGTGATTGCTTTGTTTTAATTTCGAGGACGAAATTTTTTTTAAGGTGGATAGATTTGTCACCCCCAATTTTCAGAAACAGGGGTATTTTTGTCATTTTACATTTTAAAATATTTTTAAAATTTATTTTATTATTTATGATATTATTTTGGGGTTAAAATTTATTTTATTATTTATGATATTGTTTTGGGGTTATTTGAGTCGGGTTCGAATTTCAACTCAATCCGACTTGAAACGAGGACCCGGGGGTAGTTTGACTCTAGTGGGACCCACACACTAGTTAGGCATGCCCACATAATATTAATTTTAGTCCACATGATAGAAATATTTTAGTTAGAGGTTAGACTAATTATTATGGATAAGGTTAGTGTGATTAGAGACTTTAGAATGACTAATTTAGCCCCAACCAATTGGCCCTTTCCTAATACTCATAGAATAGGTTAGTGGGGGCATTTTGGACCTTACCATAATAGGACAAATAGCCCCATATGGCCAGCCACTTTGGGAGAGGATAGACTCAAGTTCATTTCATTATTCTCATCCACACTCTCTCTCTTGTTCTTCCCCAAATTCCTAGAGAGCAATCCCTAGCAATTTCTCCACCAAATCCTTCCATTTCGCCACCAAATCTTCTTCTTTCCTTCTCCATTCTAGCCAAGGAGGAAGCTACCCAAGTTTGGGATGATTCGGAGCTCGTTCGTGTCCTTTTGGAATCTCTACGTGTCGGTGTCGCTCGGGAAGGCTTTTCTTCGATTCGATCTACCGGGAGGTATAAATCCCTTCTCCTTTTCATTTCCTAATGCATATAGGTCTATTTTAAACCCATAGGAATGACCCCCATGGTTGTATCTCCATTTGTGTCCATTTTGTGTCCATTTGGAGGTCATAGGAGTGTCCTTTGTGTTGTGGTTGTGTCCATGTGGGAAAACCCCAAATTTGGACACACTATGTGTTGTTGTTATGTATGAATGAATTATTACATGTTTAATCTCATATTTTTGTATTGGAGATGTGTTCTATAGTGTCTCATATATACATATTAGTGTAGAGAGTGAGTTCTTGATATATTATGTTATATACTTATGTTCTTTTGTCTCAAACTACCCAAATCCGTCATGATTTTTATCCACGTTTTTAATTTCAGCCCTAACTTAGAAATGTCATAACTTCTAGCTCAAAACTCGGTTTAGTCTACCATTTTTTTTAAAAGAAGCATATTAAAGTTAGTTTTCCAAAAACATATATTAGTAGGCCTAATTCTTTCTGTAACTTTCTGGAGAATTATTTGAGTGTCAGCTGTACGAAAGACAAACGCGTTCTCGGTGTTTTCGCGATTCCGGGAGTTTTCAGAAACGAAAACGCCCGTTTAAAGTTTCGAAAAGCTAACACATAGATCTATAACATAATTTAATCCTAGATTTTAATTCATGCTAAAATGGTACAATATTGATTATTAGTAGGAGTTACTATTCGGCATATGTATTTTGTGCACCCTTGTGTGTAATATAATGTTCTATTTGATTTTAACCCATGTTAATGTATATACATTATGTAATTAAATAGAGAATGCAAGTATGAGTAAATATTTAAATAAATAATATATGAGGTGTAAGTATCCTATCTAATGTAAGCATGTATAAGTATGGCTTGTAATGAATATGTAGGTTTCATAGTATATAATGTATGGTGCATATAGTAGTGCAAGAGAATAAATGAATGATGAATGAATGCAAGCATGAATGCAATATAATAATAGATGTAATGTATGCAATATACAAGTTAATGAGATGTATTATTCTATGTTAACACAAATCCTATATTACCTCATGTACCCCTTACACTATGTAGACACTATCACACTTGACACTTTGTTCACTTACACTTTGACACTCTTTGATATGTATACACTATGTATGCCCATTTAACCCTCACTTGCCCCTTTGCTATGTTCATATACACACACATAGCCTCTTAAATAAGTATTTATGAATACAGTTAACTTAGCTATGTATGTATATTATATATATGTTAGCATATTGTGTTGTAATATATAAGTTTATATAACCATTTGAAATGCCATGATTATAGACCTAATGTTGAATACCAATATATGCATGTGTATATATGTGTAGACATATATAGTTTAAAGTAATAGATTACCTAGTGTATATCCAATGTGAATTCTTGCCTATTTGAGTATTGAATAATTGCATGCTATATAGAGTTGGGTGTATGTTGGCTTGTATAGCCTTGTATTGATGTGTGCTTGCTAGGATTGTCTTGTTTAGGCCTAGTAAGACTTGCTGGATTAGGACATGACCTAGTTTGACCTAGTTTGACTAGTGCAGTTGACCAGAGTTGACTAAGGGTTGACTTTGGCCTAGTTTGACCTAGATTCATGTAGAATGCATTGTAGTGCTTTACATTACCCTTCTGGACATGTTGTGACTTGTGCTGTTCTAATTAGGAGCCAGACACCTCTCCTCGGACAGTATCTTTACCTTGGACATTCAGATATCAGGCGAGTACATTCTCTGATCATTTCATATCTCGTTAGGATTATATTTCCTGCTTTAGATTACTTTACATGATGCTGACACATTGGAAACACGGATTAGTACTATATGGATCTTGTTGTGCGATGTTATCCCCTTAGCGGATACATCGAGTATTCATGTTCGTGTACTTTATCGTGAGCATCGTGTACTCCTTTTATTTGTGATATTCGTGTATAAATCGTGTAAAATCGTGTATACTCATGTATTCACATGATCTCGTGTGCGACTATACTTCGTGTGCAATAACATAACTTAACTAGATCCTTGTGTATTGATTGGGGGAGTAGAAGTGGTTATGTAATCAATCCAGTAGATTACTCGTGTACAACCTCTGTAGATTACTCGTGTACAACATCGTGTCGTTTACATAACCATCTTGTGCTCTGAATCACTAGTCACTATTAGTTCTCTATATGTTGTATCTATTTATTTACAGTCTCCCATTTTCATTATGTTATTTCTTCAGATCTTGTATCTTACTTTACTGCATGATTATATTTTCTAACCTGCTATGAACTGTTGAGATGTAATGTGCTCGTTTCTGTCCTGACTAGACCTGTTGATAAATTTTACAGATAGCCTGGGATTGCCTGCTAGCCTAGAGGAGACACAGTAGAGGTTGTTTAGATAGTTATTTCATTTTGTCTGGAGTTGTATTTACTTGTGGATTACTGTATTTGAGTTTTGAGATGTATTTCTGGGATTATATATCTTAGACACTTAGACTTCTATCTCCTGTATCTCTTTTGGATTTCATGTTTATCTATCTTTATCATTCTACCTTAGATTGTGATTGAGTTGTACCTCTATGTTGACCTCCTTATGGAGAGTATTCATATTATGCTAGTTATAGTTCATGACCTAGAACAGCGTTCTACCGCCGACACTGCGGCGTAGGCTGGGCGTTGTTACGTACTCGTACCCTCACGGTGGGTACGGGTCATGACAACCCGCACCCGATTTACGGGCACGAGAACGTGGGCACGTCCAGCCTACGCCGCAGTGTCGGTGGTAGAACGTTGTTCTAGGTCACAATCTACCTAACACAATGAGATATACCCACCAATGGAGGACAATCTCACAAGGATACAAACTCAATCACAAATCTAGAGATAGATAAATAGCACGATAAAATAGATAAGAAAATCTACAAGAAAGAGGCAACTAGAAGTGAAGTAAAACAATTTCATTAATTAACTCAAGGTCTCAGTACAACTCCATGATAAACAAGAAAGGAAGAAACACAAACTCTATACAACTACTCCAAGCTCTACTAGTGTCCTCTAGGCTAGCTGTGAACTCCAAGTTTCCTGTAAACTTTTATCAACGGGTCCAATCAGGACTGGAACGAATACATCTCATCAAGTAAATCCAAGTAAATGATGAAAACTATAAAAACAATTATAGACAATTTGTATTGATGAAGCATGCAAATTCGAGACAGTTTAAGATGTAAAACTATAGTAAAAGAATAAGGAACGTAAAAGCTGTAAAACGAAATATCATGTCAATGAAGACTGTAAATAAAAGCTAGCTGAACTAGAATAATGAGATACGAGTCCAGTGGTACAATATATGTCAAGTGTGATTCCATTCAGTGATCCAAGTAGGATGATTCTTGTAATGGTTCTTGTGATGATTCTAGTAAAGGTTCTAGACAATACTCACAGTGTATTTTAAAATACTGAGATCGACATGTAAACGACTAGGGGTAATTCGGCACATCACACACTAGCCAAGTGTGGGACGGCTATCGTTCTTGTATAATTCACAGGGAGGTGGTTTGATTATTTAGGAATATTTACATGTCTACTCAAGTATTTCCCCGCCCGACAAATATGAGTGAATCCATAACACGACACGTAAATCAAGAATAAATCTAGCCAGAACATGAAGGTGCTTGTAGGTGATTCTTGTAATGGTTCTTGTAATAGAGGCTAGACAAGTAAGGTATGTGTGTCATATACATGAATTCCAGAAAAATATCAATTCGTGTTTGTAACCGAGAATCAAATAGAACTGACTAAAACTGAAATATAGAATTCGACAAGTAAATGAAAGAACTTTCAGAGAATATACTCGCCTGGCAAACCGAACTACTGATGATGAAGTGTAGCTAAACCGGGGCAATATAAACTTATTTAAAGTATACACATATCACAACTAGAGGTGTCAAGACGGGCCGGCGGGGCAGGCCGGCCCGTAACCCACCATAACCCACCAAATAGCGGGGCGGGGCGGGCCGACCCACCATTTCGGCGGGCTGGAAAAATTCCAACCCAGCCTAACACACCGGCGGGGAGCGGGCTAGGCGGGCCGGCCCGCTTAATTTTTTTAAATTTTTTAATTATTGTTTAGTTTCTTAAAAAAAAATCATATATATAATATTTTCTACTCACTCTCATATGCATCAAATTACAAGTAAAATACAAGAAACATTATATTAATAGATATTTCTTTAAAATACCTTCATTTATGTAAATAAATGACCAAATTTAATATTTTATACGTCATTACTTGCATTAAATGAGAATTTTTATCATTTATAATACATATCTCATATATGTGCTTAATAAAAAAAATTAAAAATTTTATAAAAAATAGATGGCGGGCCAACCCACTTGGCCCGCGGGCTAGCCCGCCGCGGGGAGGGCTACTAGCGGGCCAGCCCACCTAGGCCCGCCTGTTTGGCGGGCTCCTAAATGCTCGGCCCAACCCACCTTTTTGGCGGACGGGGCGGGCCGGCCCAACGGGCTTAGCCCATTTTGACAGCTCTAGTCATAACCAAGTCTAAAATATCAAAGAAAATAGCTACAATGCAAGACTACATGCTACTAGGTCCCTTTTGGTCAAAGTCAACCCTTAGTCAACTCTAGTCAAGCCTGGTCAACGCTGGTCAAACATTGGTCAACTAGTCCGTTTACTAATTTTTAGGTTATACACAAGTTTCTAGGTCATTCTAAGTTCGTTTGAGTTGAATTGGATCAAGTTTGATCCAAAGTTAACTTTTGTCAACTTGGTCAACTTGTCGGTCAACTCGACTAAACAAAGGTCTTTGGGTCGATCCTAATCTGTCCCAATACTCCAATGGTCACAACACTAACCTACAATCACATAAAACTATAGTCTATCCACCACTAGCATATATATATATATATATATACATATATATATATATATATATATATATATATATATATATTTATATACATATATATAAATATATGTATATATATAAATATATACATATATTTATATACATGTATAAAAAATAAAAATATATATATATATATATATATTTTTATACATATATATATATATATATATATATATATATATATATATATATATATATATATATATATAATATTTTATATATATTATATATATATCTATATATATATATTATATATATATATATATAATATATATAATATATTAAAAATATATATAAATATTAAAAATATATTAAAAATATATATAAATATTAAAATATATATAATATTAAAATAATTAAAAAAATATAATATATATAAATATATTAAAATATATATATATATATTATAATATATATAATATCTATATATATATATATATATATAATATATTATATATATTATATATATATATATATATAATATATATATATATATATATATATATATATATATATATTTATTTATATATTATATATATTTATATATATATATAATATTTATATATATATATATATATATATTATATATATGTATATATATATATATTTTTTTTTTTTTTTTTTATATATATGTATATATAATATATATATATATAATATATATATATATATCTATATAATATTAATATATAGATTAGAGACTTCCCTCTAAGCACATATATATTACATAACTCATATATGAAAGAATAGTGGTGCGAAGAATACGGACTGTTATCACTCCAGAATTCTGGAAATAATCAGTCCAAGATCATCTTCCCAAAATTATGTCACACAAGTATTTATATAAAAACATACAATGTATAAACTATATATATTGGTATATACAATATATATATATATGCGTATATAGGTTCGCTAGTACCGAAATAGATCGATCTCTCGATCCGAAGCGATACAAAAATCTGGAAAAACTGAACCCTCGCTCCAAACAGCGCTTATATATATATGACCATATTCATGAAAATATATATATATATATATATAATATCTATATATATATATATATATATATATATATCTATTATATTATATATAGGCCTACAAAAAAAAAAAAAAAAAAAAATATATATATATATATATATATATATATATATATATATATATATATATATATATATATATATATATATATGCCTACAAGTAGAAAACTCATATATGCTTGAAAAGAGCAAATAATTAAGTAAAAATTATGCGGATCACTTCCTGCAAGTTTTAAATATCATTTATGAACTAATAAATCAGAAAATACGGATTAAAAATCAAAGGATCGAAAAATCACATTTCTATTCAAAACTTTGAACCCGAAAAACCCAATTTCGATAAAACGACTCAAAACGCAAAATACACCAAATCAACCCGCGAAACTCGACATATACGCTGGTCTCAACCTATGTGATGCGATCGGGTACTCACGGGTCCGAAATTGTGTCCGTGTTGTGTCCACAGAACGCGTATCGGAAAAACTCGATACCGCGTGTCAAGGAGAGCGTTCTAGCTCGATTGCGCGTCATACGCACAACGAGAAGCCACGAGCTCGTGCACACGGCTAGGTAGGGTCACGGGGTAGGACTAGGACATGTCGATATGACACGAAGTCGCAACGATGTGACGCAATGGCCCACGCACAGCGTGCTGCCTGTGCGCGCGTGCGCGCGCGCACGCGTGCTCGTGCGGGCGGTTCGCCGCTCGTGGCTCGCGTATGGGGCCACTTCGTGACTCGGGGTCGATCCCTTGGGTAGTATAGGTATAGGGCTACGTGTTCGAACTCCTGGAACGGTCCTTCATCGCATTGTGTGCGCGTACGAAGAGCGTTTCAGTCCCGAATTTCAGCCGTGTGCACAGAATGGCTAAACAGTGCACGATGAATAACTCCGCGCTCGCTCAACAAAACACCATGAAATTTTACGTACAAGTGGGCAGAGTTTTCTCCTACGTGCTCGTAACATTTCATGCGATACGGAGCTCTGTGCGTCGAGTTATGACGCACAGACAGCAGGGCATGCACGGGATCTCGTGCACGCGTGTCCGTATCCGTTCGGATGCAGAAATCGTGTCGATTTTTGATACATCTTCACGAAAGTTTTTTAAAATAAAACATTCGTAAAGACAGAATCAAAAAACTACAAGTTTCATTTCTTAGCGGCATTTCGTCGTACACGTGCCTTGACGGGGCGACACATGTCCGATACCGCTACTAAACGAACTCGAAACGTAACCAAACTTTATGGGCAAGTCTAGGGTACCTATATGGATGCAAATATGAAAGAAAATTCAGAATAACCATGGTAAAAAAGGGTTTACCTATTGAGTGTCGAGAATCCAATAAACTGAACTCTTCAAACGACGTGTCGATCGTTTTCCCTCAAGTAAATGCCTCCGCCTCCTCGAATGTAATACTCCAACAAATCCTCCTCTTCTAGACGAGTGCAACGGAGTTCGTTTGGGGAGAAACGGACTCCGGATGAAGAAACTAGAATTTTTTGGAGGATAAGATCTATTAGGGTTTTCACTTGTGGAGGCTATGCTTCACAAATGAATGAGAGAGGGGGTACTGCTATGGCCGGCCAGTATGGGGGGATTCTAGGGTTAGGGTTTCACTTGGGCCAATCTAGGGTTAGGGTTTCACTTGGGCCAACTGCCTCTCAAGTTGAAATAAGGCCCAAATCAAAAGGCTCAAAAGGCTACATGCAAAAAGGCTTAAAAATTATCCAAAAGTCTTCTAAATTGAACCCAAGCCCTAAATAAATTCTAATAGGTGAAAAATAAATTCTAAGACATGGTTAGGCTCCTATACAATGTCCACTAAGGTTAAACCAGTTGCTAGCATAACACAAGTCAAAATATCTAGAAAATCACAAAATGTACAAAATGGCTAAAATGACTAAAATACCCTTTCTATGAAAAAGTGGATGCTACGCGGTCATAGCCATAGCCTGACCTTATCCTCTTTGTGCTGGTCCCCTCTGCTGGAAACCTCTTTGTCGGTTCTGAATCTGAACTTAGGCATATTGTTGAGTCTGAGGCGACAATGGCCTCGGAGGCTGGTACTACTGCTGCACTGGTGTTGGACCCCTAACTGATGGACTGGTTAAGGTTGACGATGATGAACTGTCTCTATGTGGGCAGGACCCTATCTTGTGATCTGGTGCCCCACAAGCCAAGCATAATCCTTGTGCTCTGCGACACTCTGAAACCACGTGTCTATGCTTCCCATAATGAGAGCAGCCCATTGCGGAAGAATGCTTCTGCTTTTGTTGTTGAGGATACGTCGGTGTCGAGCGTTGAACCGACGAAACTGTGGTCGCCCTCTTATAAGCTCCAATAGCCAAAGCCCTAGCTGTCGGGGCTGGTGCTGATGACTGGGATATCTGTCCATGGGACCTCTTGCTTCCTCCGGTTAGATCTACTAACCTCTGAGAAGTTTACTCATCCCTCTTCGCTGCTCGCAAGACGGCATCAAACGTCTTGTGCACAAACTGCTCCACTGATATAATGATCTATAGGTGGAGTTCCTGCTGGAATCGCTACGTTCGGTCTAATTCGGTTGCCACCAAGGTGGGAGCAAATCGACTAAGCCATGAAAACTCGGTCGCATATCTATCGATCGTCCTTTCCATCTACTTGAGATTAGTGAATCTCGTCTGCAGATCATACCGAGCTACTGCATCAAAATACTTTATTTGGAACTTGTCACTGAATATCGTCCATAAAACAGGCATTACCAAACCAACTGCTAGCATCGCCCACTAGCTGTAGGCTAAGTCCAATAATTGCAGGCGCACTACGGCCACCTTCTCATCCTCTGGAATTCTAGCGGCCTCCAGAATAACCTTTATGTCCTGAAGTCAAGCATCGGCAGCAATAGCATCTTCACTGCCATCAAAGAAGGGAGGGTTCAGACGCTTGAAGCTGTTGGCCGTGTTGTTCCCTCGATAACCAACTCTGTCCATGGCCTTTTGTACTGTCTGGTGCAGAACATCGCCCCGATGATCTTGTGATGGAAGAAATTCCCTAATGAGTCACCCCATTGTCAGGCTCTGCCGGCTGGACTGGCTGAACCGGGGGTTCTGGGTTCCTAGAATACATGACTCGGAAAGCTGCACTAGAGTGCTGAGCTTGGTCCCCAGGTTGCTGCTGGTTCACTGGAGGTGCTCCACCTTGCTGATCGATAGGACCAGGAGTAATGCCACTGAAGAAATGACATGGGGAAAAATAAGGAAGGACCAAGAAAGATCGAAGATATAAGCATGTTATCAGGTCAAGATTTTAGAAAGATTAGAAGATATGAGTAGAGATCAAGAGCGAGTGCTGATTGAGACATATATTCAGTAAAACCCTCACATATCTTGATTTATAAGACCTGTATGGGCCACCACTTAAACCGTGTCATGCCCCAGAACAAAAATACTGGAAAGCGAGGGACAGACACAGCCAGCAATGTACATTGAAGTGTAATCCACCTCGATATATGGTCACGGCTGTCTAGATGCATAAGGGTTTAACTACAAGCCAATAGTCTCTTGTGGTCAAGAATAAGCCTAGTGTCTCAATCTCAAGCAAGCAAGTAAATGTTACAAAATATTAGATCATCAGACATACAAGGTAAGGCATCCCAAACATTACATATTCAGATGATCATGAAGCTAGTCGTATAAAATATGAAGACTAGTAAGAGTTTAAGCCATACATGATCAACCCTAGGATTTCTCAATCATGTTACAGCCATTAGGCAGACAAAAGTAAGTTTCAACACGAGCTAACACTGGCTCGACGGCTAAACGCCTCAAGAGAATAATTTACAATAGAGCGGGGAACAAAAGAATAAAACCCACTCGTTGCCAGAGTTACACCTGGCATTCACCATCTGGCTGGAAGACAGGTAGATCCTCGGGTGCTACTCCAAAATATGGCCATATAAAACCAGCTAGGTCTGAACCCAGAAGAGCAAGTGCCACAAGGGAGGCTTCACTTAAGAACTAAAACCAGCATATTAGCACGTAAAGACATAAGTAATAACGAAAGACATGAGTTAGAGAAAAATAGGGTGATAAACGAAAAGATAACTAAAGGACTATTCCGGTAACCAAGTTACAACCCGTAAACCAAACAAGGACCGGGGTTGTAACCCTTCACCTGAGCAGAACTTAGTCTCCAATCATTTATCGACCAGAGTAAAGTATAATAGTAATGTACCGAAGTAATAATAGACTGGCACTGTCTAGACAAGACTGGACTGGACTCCATCCATCAATCACGGCCAAGCAGTGAGTACGGCTTGAAACTTTAACTAACTAGGGTTATCACAAGCCTAGTTACTATAAGATGTAATGAGATGTTCCAGCAGTCATAAGCCCTGCAGACTATCCAGTTATCCTTTCGCAGGTTGAGAGAGTTGATTACGTGACTTTATGGTGCAACACATGATAGTGTACTGGAAATGTGCCCTACTCGTCGGCAGGCTACAAGTTCACTTGAGACGCCCAGATAACGGGATTGCCTGTGACTGGAAATTCTCTTTATGATCTACATGATCAAACTAGTCATTAACTTAGTCATATTCAGTATGAATCCTTGACCGTGGAAATCAGGAATTTATGACCTAGACATGACGCAAGACGGGACATATAGTTTATACAGACACAATCAAGAGAAATCACCCACGGTGTCAAGACATTACTTGTTACTTGTCAAGATTACTTGTCAGGAGTGCGCCACCACGGGCCACTATCAAGCTTGTACATGTCATGTTTACTTGTTACTTGTTAAGAGTGCGCCACGACAGGCCACTATTAGAGTTATCATGTCAAGGGGCTTGTCAAGAGTGTGCCTCAACGGGCCACTATCAAGAGTTATCATGTTAAGCCATATTGCCATGTCGTATTCATGTTTATCACACCGTGCTCGTACTAGGTATACTTGTATGCCAAGGATTTACTGGTCAAGAATACGCCACGATGGGCCACCAAAAGAGTTATCAAGAAGTATACATGTCATGTTAAGATCATGCTTAAAGCCCAGAGTACATACGAAACACAAAATAATACATTATTCGAGGCCATCATGGAAGATGCCCATCATGCTCAAAGGTCACAACTTACACTAAGGACCATGGGGTCAAGCAGAAAGAAAGTAACATAAATTATCATAGCAAAAGGAAGGGGGCCAGGGACAATATGCGCCCAAGGGCAACGTGCGCCAGGGCAGCATTCGCCCAAGCATCATCGCCCATCAACAGGCATGTGCCCAAAGAAACATGCGCCCGAAGGGAGCATACGCCTAAAGAGTATGCGCCCAGGGTACATGTACTATAGAAGGGCATGCGCCCAAGAGTGCATGCGTCTACATGATGGAGACAGGGTACACTGGAAGACAAGCCTGGAGAGTTACCTCCATGGCTAAGTGGACGCATATGAGGAGCTATGTGCCCAAGAAGAATGAAACGTAATGCCTCAGACACATATCAGAGACTATGCACCCAGGCTGGGGGAAAAGCTTTGGGCGCATATCAAGAGCTATGCGCCCAATGCTGAAGGAAGTAGGGTGTTTTAGGCGCATATATAAGACTATGCGCCCAAAGGAAAGGCTGTTGTGGGCACATAAAAAGAGCTATACGCCCAGCACTGTTCTTCTTCTCCATGCCGAGAGCATGAGTTCATGGAACCCATGAACTTCCCAAGTTCATAAATCCCTCAAAATAACTCAAAATCGGGACTTTCAAAGGTCTAATTTAGGTAGAACAAAATTCTCTACAACATGGAATAATCAACACTTGAAATTAATAAAGTTTGATATATCAAAATCCAAGAAAACCAAAATTTGAGTAAACTTAGATCTACAAGATTTTATCCACCAAAACCAAAGATACCAAGTACTAAAGAGTCATAAAACTATGTAAGGAAGACATTAGAATAATAAAACATGATATCTCTCATGAAGCAAGATTATACTTGTCTAAGGGTTTGGGAGAACATAAATGAAGAAGAAAAGTATATGAAGAAATAAATAAAAGTAAAGGAGGAGAGGGGTTGGGTTATATAGAGGGTTCAACATGATAAACCGTCTTGACCCAAACCAAACCAAAATAAACCAAGCCAAGCTAAACCAAGACCAAACCATGCTAGACAAGTCAAAATATGGGTCGGGAATCCATACACATATACTGAAAATTCGTATAATGGAAAATGGGAGTAACAAATATGCTGGCTCAATTCAGTACAATAGTCAGATACAACACTCTACTATGGTGGATGATATATAGTATATGTGGTGGCCAACCTGCACATTAGGACAAGGCCTAGGGTGACTTGTCATGCACGATCTCGAGATTATATTCCCAACCAATGCTTCTACCAATTTAGGTTGCTTAGTTTAACCCTATATTGGTCTTGGAATCACATGTTGTGGTCATATGTTCATCCTCCTAAACGTCGTACCGTAGTACGTGTATCCTAAGTATGAATCCACATAGGCTCGTAGATTCCTAAATCTAGATTTATCCTTAGTGTAATGCATCAAGCAACAATCATCATACCACGTCAATGCGACTGAGCATTTACCATGACTGTGCTGAGATCAGGAACGTACTAACATATAACAAGCAGGATCAGGTAGCACGAAGAGTCGCGCCTCCGTACACTTATATAGATTGTACTTCAGTACACACTTAAGATAGTACCAGCACATATTCAGGTAATCGAGTCAAAAACATTATCAAACAATCAGGGATAGTCTTGCTACGTATAAAAATATGATCTCTAAGCAATTCTGCACAAAACATGTGCTTCTACACAATTCTGGGCACAAAAGAGGGTCTCTGCACAAATCTGCAAAACAGGGATCTCTGTGCAATAATACGCACAATAAGAGATATGTACAAAAATATGCACAAAATGGACATTTGCGTAAACATACGTGCAGGAAAAGATTCTAGCATACAAATGAGAAACTATGCACAATAAAAACTGGCATACAATTGGTAACAAATGCTTAGTGGGAACTAGCGTATATTTGAAAAACGAAACGCACGGTGAGAACTGGTATATTATTGGAAAACAAACGCATAGTAGGAACTGATGTATAATTGGAAACAAATACGAACCGGTGTATAATTAGGTATCAAACGCACAATAGAAATTGACATATAGTTGGAAAACAAACGCATATTAGGAACTAGCGTATAATTGGAAAATAAACGCACAATGGAAACTGGCATATAATTAGAAAATGAACGCACAGTGGGAACTAACGTATAATTGGAAAACATACGCACAATGGAAACTGACGTACAATTGAGAATCAAACGTATAGTAAAAACTGGCATATAATTGGAAAACAAACGTACAATAAGAACTGGCGTACAATTGGAAAAAAAACACATAGTAAAAATTGATGTGCAAATAGAAAACAAATACAGGTTAAAAACTGGCGTGCAAATGGGAATCGTCGTCCCAAACAGTAAGTTTAGACATGGATTTACAAGAAACTTGCCACGGCCATAACTTTCTCTTTGGGACTCGAAATCCGATGAAATAAGCCAAAACTGCATGAAATTGAATTCTCTACCACATGGAATAATTGGTTTTCAAAATTAAGAAGTTTTGATAGATCATTTCTGCGAAAACCTATAAAACCCCAGTATTAGAAACCTTCTACACCAAACTAGCCATCAAAATCGAAATTACCAAGTTCAAACATGTAGAGAAAGTAAGGATGCATAATATATGCTAAAAATATGTAAAGAAATCAGAGAAACAAAAATAAGCATGTGATCTCTCCATTAGTGCAAGATGTACTTGCCTAGGGTTGGTGGAGAAAATAAATGTGAGTGAATAAGGAGAGAGCGAAGAAGAGAATATATATATAGGGTGGGGATGGCTCCACTAAACCCTAACCCTATTCCAATGTTTAACCAAAGTCAAGACTAAATGTCATGCCACATGATCATAAGCAATTAAAATAAAACAAATAATCATGTACAAGAATAATGTAGGAAAAATACGTTATACCGGGAATAGGGAGTGACAAATAGTGATCATTCACCCCAGCAAGATTTCTTCTTCCAAGTTTTATCATTTTTGTTTCTTGTTGTTTTTGTTGGCAACTATGTTGCATTGTTGTTCTTGGCAAGATAATTGTTTGGGGAAAGTCAGTTTGTAATTTTTTACTTCAGTACCAATTGGTGTAATCTTCAAGGAGTTACAATCTTTTGCATATTATACGTACTTTTGTACGATGTTATTGTAACATGAAAATAACATATTCTAATAACATATATTGTTGTATTTTTACGTATGCATCATTTGCAAATGATGGAAGAACATATATGTAACAAGATTGTACAAGTAATATAATCTAGAAATCATCCATCAAATGTGTGTACAATGATTGTACAAGTACGAGCCTTGGATTTATTGGGGAATTAAGAACTGGTTTGTAATACTTAAAACATTTCATGATAGTACTAAAAATCTTTTTTTTCCCATAGATCAACCTGTTAAATGAAAAAAAAGCTGATGTCTCAAATAGCCCGAGGCCAAGATCGGTTCGCAAAGAAGTGGATTTGTTCGCCTTTGGGAACCTAATTCGTCAACAAAGAAGTCACGATTGACCATTTTTTTCCTATCGAGCCAAGCCGAGCCGAGCAGCTTCTCTCGGGCATTCTGGCACTCGATTATTGTTTATACATTGAACTAAAGGATTGCTATTTATAGAAGGAAGTTGTTATTTTGTTCGTCGCTGGCGTCTGCCTGCACTGGCCTACGGCTACGTAGCGCACCGCCATTGGTCCCCTGGCTAGGGTGGACCCATGTTAGCAGGGGACCAATTGTTGGCCGCCATGCAGACGTCAGCCAATGCTGTCATTCCCCCGGTGGGCAAAATAGCATTTTTGTTTGTAGAATGTACCCTATTGTGTATTGAACCTAAAACAATTGCTATTTATAGAATGTATCTATTCATGATAATATTTTTGGTATAGCATGACAAGTTTTAAAGATGTCTGGAACCAATAAATCTTTTGTGAATAATAAATAAATCACCTAACAAATTAGGTAGCTCCTATATCAGTAAAGGGTGGGTTTCTTACTGCAGACTTGGAAGATATTGTTTTCTTCTTTTGTAAGTTGACATAAACTTATTAGTCGAGATGTTGTTCATTAAACATACTTGGTAACTACATATGCTAGAAAAAGCAAGTATACTTCTTATTGTTGAAATTATTGATAAAAAGGTATAGGTACAAGATAAAATCAATGTGAGGATAAAAAAAAGTTGGAAGGGTACTTTTGTTAAAAATATATGTCTAGTTTAAAACAATTTTTGAAAGCAAACTCTTCATTGCTAAGAGAAATAGGCAATGACAAGTAGCAAACTTCAATAAATAAACAGAAACAACTTTCACTAAATACATTCATGACGCATGTAATAAAATAAGCATAAACCGCCTTCATATGTTGTAGAAAAACTAATCTCAAGTGATTAAGACTTTGAATGTTGAAGGCTAAGTTTATTTCCTACCTGGTTTCTTAACCAGTATAAAATGTTTGCTGATAATAAAACATTTTTCTTATCTATGTTGCACATACACACAAAAATCTTGTCTGTGTCCATGTCGTGTCCCTACCTGTATTCGTGTGGGTATTCGGGCAACACATGAGACAATGTAGTTGTCTTAATTATTGCGTTGAATCGATTGTCTTGATTATTTAATTACAATTCTCTGATATTATTCTTTATTTTAGTTAAGACAACACTTACAATAATTTGGTTGATTCTATGGTCTAGAATTATTTTATGTATTTAGTTTTTTGTTTGCCAAAAAAAAATATACTTTACATAAGTTTCTCTTTTCTGTTATTTTGACTAAACTACCCACTTACAAAATTCACATTTTGGAGAAAGTTTTCAAACACTTCATTCAAAATATAGCATATTTTGGAAGGAAAATTTCAAACAATCTAAAAGAACTCTTAAGTTTTATGTTATTATTTCAAAAGTATTCCTTTTTGAAACCTACTTGTTAGAAACAATTTCCAAAAGCATCTATTCACTATAAAGTTATTCTCCAAAAAAAAATTGAATATATCTTCTAGTTTAAGCTTTTAGTTACTACGTTTCATAAATGCAATTACAACTTATCATGGTTACTAAGGCTAGCGCCCAAACACCATCACCAGAATCATCGTCCAATCCAATCCCATAACCATAACTCCAACCAACATCATCAACCTAGTTATCCTCTAAATTGTCCCAAATGTAACCATAAAAAGGGAAGTGGTGCTATGTCTTTGGTTTCATTAATCATATGGCAACAAGGTGCTTCTACAAGAATTCAGAACCTATTAAAGATGGACAATCATCTAGACGTCCACAAACGAATATGATCCAAACATCCACTACCCTTATCTTTATATTAGACTTTAACCTAGTGTCCTTTTAACCAGTTCTTCTAATATGTGGCTTGATCTGGAGTAAATATTCATATGTGTTTTGATCATTCCTGTTTTGCCACCTTTCAGAACTTTAGGGTTTGCTTGGCAATTGTAGGGGTAGCGGTTGTGAGGTGTTTTTAGAGTACCGATTATGAGCGATTATGAGAGGGTCGGTTTTAGATGGTTTTTAAGTAGCGGCTTTTAAACCAGTCTAATTCATGCTTGGTAATTCACTAACGAGCGGTTCTGAAAATTTTTTACACGAATAAATTAAATAGGGAAGGGTATCAGTAGTTATAATTATATATATTTTTGTGAGGATATAAATGGAATAAAAAAATAGAGCAGTTCAAAACCCACCGATTTGGGGTGTTTACAAAGCCACCCAAAAATACATTACACCGGTTTTGGGGGGTTTTTGAGCTGACCAAAACCAGTGCCCTAAGAAAATTAACAAGCAGGGGTTTTCATAAACGGTCGGTTCAAAAACACCCCAAAACCGGTGAAAACACAGTTACCAAGTAGACCCTTAGTGGAGGAAGTGTGATCCTTAGGGATAGATCCACCGCACGAATGCTCAGTCAAGGACGTATTGATCTCAGAATGACATTCAAGAAGACACGTCTTGCATGATGTATTGCATTCGTATCGAACCTCCGTATAAATCATGTTAGTGGATCTATGTGGGTGAATAAAGGCTTTAAAATAGTGTTGGAGTCTAATAAGATTATCAAGTATAATATTTCAATTGGTAAATGATATTCTTTTCTAGTCTTTTTAAGCTCAATGTTATTGATTTGAAGTTAATCAAATTTCTTGTCTCCTTCCTCTTCATCCATAATATATAGTAACACCTTGCATTCTCGCCTAATCATGTGAATTCTGATTGTAGTAAGAGGATGATCAGTTTGAACCTTATACCTAAGATTTGTGTGCCACCTAATTCTAGGTTTGGGATTTTTCCAATCCAAGTTTACTAGAAAACCTTTTCAAGTCCGTAGAGATGACTATCTCACCCTTGCAGTTGGTTCATTCTCATGTATATGATTCTGACAGTCAACAAACTAAAGGAGGAAATATATACTTTGTGACCTTTGTAGAAGACTTCTCTAAATTTGTTATGTATATCTCCTTAAAACCAAGAATAAAGTGGTTAATAAGATCTATAGAGGCTGAAGTAGAAAACCAATTAGGAACCTCCATCAAGATCTTTAGATCTGACCGAGGTAGGAGTATACTTCGAAAGAACTTACCGAACTATGTCAAAAACATGGAGTAGTTCATCAACAGGTCCTTATTCACTTCAATCTAATGGTGTTGCTAAAGCAAAAACCGAAACTTGATGTGCATGGTCAATATCATGCTTGCAGAATTTAGTGCCTTGAAAATTTATGGGGAGAAACGTTACTAACCACTTGTAAAATTATGAATAATTTACCCTCTAAACATAGTGAGAAGACACCATCTAAATTGTTAAAACTTAGGAAACTCAACTTGTTATTCGTCTGTGTGTTTTGGTGTTTAGCTAAGGTAGGTATCCTAGAACCCAAAAGAAGGAAGATAGATCTTAAGACCATAGATACCATCTTTATTGGATATACTATTGAGTAAAATGCTAATATGTTCCTTGTGGAAAATTCTCAAGGTAAAGACATCTCAAACAACACCATCATTGAAGCTAAAGATGTTGTTTACTATGAGGACAAAATTTCCTCCAAATCCAATACCTCATCCAACCTTCTTGTAGTTATGTCCTACCTGCAACTAATATTGAACCTAAAATCATTCTTGAACCTCGAAGGAGTAAAAGTTATAGAACTGAGTGAATCTGTGGAGGTGATTATTTCACCTATCTAGTACAAGAAGATCCAAATACCTTTGTAGAGGCTATATCCTCATATGATGCTCCTTTTTGGATGGAAGCTATATACAATCAGATGAACTCTATTCTTCAAAACCAAACCTGTATTTTCACCAACCTACCTCTTTGATTCAAGACCATAGGGTGTAGATGGATATTCAAAAAGAAGCATAGACTTGATGGATCTATTATGAAATACAAAGCTAGGCTAGTAACAAAGGATTTCAACCATAAACAAGGAATATATTGATGGAACTGATGATTCCTAGGACGACAGATTATTGTGCATATTGATCGATAGAAAGTTAACATATTTAAAACGTGTTCTAACCCTTCATAGGCGGAAACTAGGGTTCACAAATTATACCAGTGATGAGAAGAAGACGACAGTTTCCAACAACCTCGAGCAGTCAGCAACCCCAAGATCTTCTTTATGTATTTCTTCCTCGGATTGGAAGTCGTGTGGGCAACGATCTTCCAACCTTTTCTTCCCTTGGCCGTCCTCCATTTCTTTCCTCTCATGATGAACGAATTAGAGAAAGTTGCTCTTCTTAGGATACATATGATGGCTAGAGAATATAGGGTATATATAGGCTACGGTAGGGACCGTAAAGAGATATTAGGTTTAGGTCTCTTAACAGATTTAGATATCCCGTGTTCAGTCCAAACACACAATACAGGCCTGTTAACAATAGCTCGGTCCAATAAATAGTTACTGTTGTACTACCTTCCTAATCCCAAATTACGTTTATGGGGTCCTTCTTATTATATGCTTGTTTATCTCTCCATGTTAAAATATCAAATATCCGTCAATCAAAATAAGTTACTGACAACTACATTGATCGACATCTTTTATCCTCAAGTAGAACCACTCAACTTTATTTGTCATGTTGGATATAATCTACCTGCAGGGTTTACATAACAATCCTTATGAGTTCCTTAAGGGGACATCATCAACCCAATACATCGGAACATGAATTCCTTTTATAATTAGTAGCCCATCACATAATGTCATTACCCAATTCATAGAGGTTATTGACTCATTATGAATCTTACTCTTTTATGAATCAAAGTAATATACACTACATTGTAAACCTCCTAAATTTCTACTACGATTTTTTTTAAAAATATTTTTTGATTTATTTTGTACTTAGTATCTGCACGTTGCATACAAGTTCGCATTGTTGTATTTGCGTAGCATGCGAAATTTGTATTTCGTATTTGCTCGACGAGTGCGAATATGTGTCGAGGTACATATTTTAGAAAAATATTTTACTATAAATTTTATTTTATATAGGAAAGTACATGTTCAAATAAATGTGATAAATATTTTTATTTTTAAAAAGAGTTATTTTATTCGTCATTTAAAAATAAGTAGTGATTTGAAAATTGTGATTTATATGAAATGTATTCCAAATATTTTGTAAAATTTGGAAATTGTTTATTAATATATTTTGTTATTTATAAAAGCTATTTTATGATTTAATATTTAAGTATTTATCGTAATTTTTGAAATTAATTATTACTATATTTATTTAATTATGAAAATGATATTTAAGATTTTGTTTTATTTAATATTTGAATTATTTTGATAAATTAAATTTGGAAAAGATTTTATTTAAATAGGCATTTAATTAACGGAAGTCTATCTAGATTGAATTGGATTTTATTGATTAAATACTAAATCAATTTAAATAAAAAGATGGAATTATCCATCGGGGTTTAAACCATTGCAAGTCCTTATCCAACTGGAAACTCCCACCTCCTATATAAGGAGATGTACTCATCCATAATTTCTACTATCTACAGATGTGCATTGTGTCTGTGCCTACCGTCTTATTCCATACTTTATATATGTACAATAATTCCCGTGTCGGACAAACCCCCGACACAATCACATCACTAACCTAATCCTATTCTAAACCCCGCACAGCCTACATCATCTTCGACCACAACAACCCCGTTGCCACCATCACCTACGCTTTTCCGTCCTCCTCCGCACCTCGTCGCGTCCACCCCGACATTGACCGCAGCCGCACCCAGCGCAACCAACCACCGCCGCCTTCACGGAGCCACAGCGCCTCCGTCGATCCCCGAGCGCCGCCTCCGTCGATCCCCGAGCGCCGCCTACTTCCGATGACGCACCGCCGACGCGCCACCTCCCTCGCCGTGCCGCCTGAGAACCGCGCCCTCCGGCCGCCCCGTCCCCTCCGACGAGCGTCGGCGACGGCCGCTGTAAGCCCCTCCCGCTCGTTCCTCTCAATTCCCCTCTTTCTAATTGCTCCACTCTCTCTCGTTCCTCTTTCTCTCTCTTACTTTGTTTTTTTGTTTTATTATGAGTTGTTCTCTGGTATTTATTAAATATTTAATTAATTATATTTAAATAAGTAGGAGTGTATCATATACATAATTGGTCTTTTAGCAGATCACCACTACTGCTATATTATTATTATTACGATAATAATTATTATTATTATAATTATTATAAACAGTAGTATTATTAATATTTTATTTTAAGTTAAAATTATATATGGGTATGGTATTTTGTCGTTTGCTATTATTAGTGACAATATTATTTTCAAAATTTTAATTGTATAAAATAATTTGATTAATATTTTAAAAATATTTGTGGAGAAAAATATATATATATATATATACTATTGCATACTATTTTATTAAGGATTTTTGAACTACAAAATTTTATCTTTACAATTTAGTTTTACCCTTAGAATAATTTTCTAGATTTGCAAAATACTACTTTAAAATATTTTGACTAATAAAAAGGTAGTTTCACATTATAATTTTTAAATATATATGTATTTAAGATATTTTATTTTTAAGTATCATAAATATTTTTCAAAATATGATACGTATGTATTTCCACAAATTCTTCTCGACTATCACCATTAATCGTGACTAAATCATGCTTCCTATTTTCTTTTGGATTCGTACCTTTACTCATTGATCATAGCTATTGGATAACTAGGACTTGTCGAATCATCGTACCACTCCAGGAGATACACCAGAAAAGATACCTTGACATTATACTGTTTACATTCAGTCTGCATTTTATTACATATTACTGTTCATTATTTCCCGTTATTACAGTTCTTGATTTACTATATGCTCAGTGATTATTAGTTACTTTATTACTATCCTTTGATTGCATATGAACCTAGAGTTAGGGGAGTACCGTTTGTAGTGTATTGCATATCCTTCGACATAGTTGTACCACGAGGATGTGTGAGCCGAGTAGCATGTAGGGGTCCTTGTGTATGGCTGATCCCCCATGTGCATGCATTAGGGCTAACTGCTAATAGAGGAATGTTAGGAGACTTAGCAGTTAGTAGAGGCATATGAGACATGGATGTGACTCTGTTAGGCATTGGGTGGGAAGAACAGTTCCTTAACGTATGGGTCACTTATGCACTTTCCTATTATTGATCCTGCTGGCCTTTGACATTCGAGGAATGTTATGCTTTGAGGTCCCTGGTATTCTGATGGGACCATACCTGAGATTACCGCTCCTAAGCCAGATGCCCATGCGTTCGAGGTTTGTTCTTAACTGTATGAACACAGTAGTACGGTTAGATTACCTTATGGTTGTCTTGTCACTTATATTCTTTATGGCATATTTTGTATCCAGTATTTATAGCATATTCTTCCTGTATCTTATTACGTCCCTCTGAGGATCTGGTTATCTCGTCAGGTGTATGCTCTTGTCTTTCGCAGGTGTTCTAGCCGTGGCCATGATCATCTCTAATTCTTCGAGGAGGATTGCACTTTTATCGTCTTCGCTTCGCTCGCCAAAATCTTTCTTTTGTTATGTATTTCTTTTCATAGTTGGTAGTGGATTTGTCTCCGCCCAACTACATATACCAATGACAATTTATAGTTGATGATATGATATTTTTTATTCTTTCATTTTGTGGATGAGATTAGTTAGCCTTGGCTTTACTGCATTTACAGCTTATGTATCCATACGAGGCCTATGTACTTCGTATGAATACCGCTGGCATGTCTAGGTTCCTAGTCCTACGTATTTTGGGACTGGGGCGTTACATATTTTTGTAGTGGCCCATGCTGGTCAAATTTGTCACTTCGGTTACGTTATTGTACCGATGTGAGCCTGCAACATAGGATTAGAATCTAGGAATCCCATCCATACAGCTTGACCTCTTTCCTTGGCTTCAAATTTCGAACTCTCGTTCGACTTCCTTGAATTGCATCTTGCTTGATTTCTTTCTACCGTTGATTCTTATTTTCGTGCTTAGGGTCAACTAGGAAGATGACTACACTAGTTTATGCTCATAGGTCAAACACATGGCTAAAATGGTTATATTGGCAATTAGAATACATTTAAGACTCTAATTGAGTTTAAAAGGTTTTTTTAAAAAAAAAAGAAAAAAGTGTGATTTAATGATTAGTAATTTGTAAAGTAGGATATTACCAAGGAAAGTTTTAATCTTGAGATTTCTAAATAGTAAACACCATAGGATTGATACTGCAGGAAGGAAAAAAATATATAGCTAGAATCTTTATACCATGGATTTAAGAAATTGATTAGATTTTTTGTGTTGTGATAGTTGTGATTTATTGGATTATAGTTATACACCTTTGAACAGTTATAAATTGGGTTTGAAAATGATCTTAGATATTAATTGTGGCAGAAGGAATTATTTAAATTGAGTCGTACAAGTTACGGTAAATATGTTTATTAAAATTTTAACTTTTTGTAGAAGTAATGATTTCTAAATTTTTGGTTTAAAATATTTAAAAGTTATGAAAACAATTTTTGAGAAATTTTTTTATTTTAAATTGTGTCCTATGATTGAGGATTTACAAATCTATTTAGATTTTGGTTTCTTAAAAAATTGTGAATTTGGATATCAAATTTTGTAATAATAATAATAATAATAATTTTTATGACTAATAAGATTTTTGAAAATTGAGTTTAATGTTGGATTACAAATATTACAAATTTTTGGAAAAAAAATTGAAATAAAAATATATTAATGATGTGATAAGGTTGTTTTGATTGATCAAATAAAGCTACCATTTAAAAGTTGTGATTATGTTGGAATGACTTAGTATGAATAGAAGTTATAATTGATGAGTGTATTAAAATATTGAGCTAAAATTTTGAGATTGCTTTGTATGTGCTAGAAATTTTATCTGAGGAGCTATTAATTTTTGTAGAGTTTTAAAGTTATGATTGATTATGGATATTTTATATATATATATATTCATGATTTATGAACTCTTGAGTTTAAAAGTTGAATTGAAAATGAAATTTTTTGAAAAAATCAGTAGTAACATGATAAAAAAAATTGCTTTGAGATTTATGAAAGTGATTTAGATTTTCTTTCATGATGAATTTGAATGGCTTGGAGTGAATACAAATTTTGGTGGTTTATTTTTGAAAGTTTATTTTTGAAACTTTTGGAGGAAACTTGAGCTAAAATCTTAATGGTAGGCCATCAAGATAGCTCTAATAAGATAGATGTACTCCTCACTAATTGCCATATCACCCATGACCATGATAGTAGTATGTACACAAGTGTTGTTAGTCATCTACCAAACTAGATGACTGTATCCTAACATTGACTCACTCGACCTTTCCTCGTGACCTACTAACCGTTTGCGGATTGAATAACGAATTGATCGCTCCTTGACTGTATTCATCTAGAAGACTATCTTCTCACTAGAACTGTGTCCCTAAATTATTATTTACTGGATTCCTTAATTAATTTTATCTCATGCTTTAACTTGATCTTCTTTATTTTTGTGCATAAATTGTCACCCCATGAACTCCCACTTCCTATTTTTGATCTTTTGGCGTCCCTTACCATGACTGGGATATTTGGAGTACAACACTAGACTTTTCCTTCCAACCAATTTCATATGTAAGACCTAGACAAGCTCACATTCATGTAGGTATATCATGTCCCACTAAAACACTCCCTTGTACTCTATTTTCTTGACACGACTTTCGGGTCATAAAGACTAAATCATAACCCTACCATGGTACCGATATACTTTTCGACCACAGATAGGGACTCAATCTCGACTAAATTCTTTCAACCCGATATGTGATGATGTTCTACTTGATTCCTTAAATACTTAACTTTGTGCCTTACCCATTGTCCCATCACACCACTAGTTTAACTCTTGTAAGTTGGGTAGAGTACCTTACAACCTAACAAGCCCTTGCCCTTGTGACCTATATGGATAAGCTTACTTAGATTGTAGAATTTGCAGGACTCTAACCCATTTAACCAACCAAGTCATAGATAAAGAAACACTAGAGCCACTGCATAGGCCCGAACTTCGGACAAGACTCGATTTTAAAGGATCTTGGACTATTTAATTTCCTTCATCATCCACTGCTTATATTTTGACTATCTTATGTTGCTATTATAGTCTAGTTTTGCAAGCTTACTCCTTATCGAGCTTGTTCGTGACATATGTTTATTGTGGGTGCCCAATAATACATTGTCTAATCAGAACCGACGTATTATGGTCGGATCAACCATAGTGCACTTGGTTTGCTTCTTGTATATTGTTCAACGTGGATGGAGACATAGTTAAACTTGGCCCTAGAGTCTCACCCGCGACTGCCTTGGCAATTCTTTTTGGAATTCAATCATCTTTGAACCACTCATTCGAATTCGATAATGTCTTCTTCGAGCTCTTTATGTTTGCCCTTCGCCTGTTTTAGAAAGACAAACACCCGTAATTGATATTCTCTCAGTTGTCCACTGTCTATTGCCAAGATAGTTAGCCAGTTACCAACCGATGTGACTGTAACCCCATCTTGAGTTAATCGTCCTCCTCGTGACACTAGATTCATTATCACGACTTTTTAATCATTCTTGAGACTTAAGAATGATTTAAATCATTTCCTTAATCAAACCTAAACCCAGACGACCATATTTTCCCCAAGGAACCATACCTCCCAAGTCCTTAAGTTATTCTCTTTGATCCACCCAATGCCTTATTATTTCTCGAATTGTGTTATCATGATTGTCTTAGCTAGCGACCCTTGTCCATTACCATTCGTGATTTATCTTCCTATTTAACGAATTCATGACTTTCTAATAGCACATTTATGTTAAACACCATTTCCTTGCCTCGCCAAATAAATTGTTCATACTTTCTTATCGTTAAACTCTTGTACCCTACCTATTCCTAAATTTCGAGTACGAAATTCTTGTAAGTTGGGTAGGATGCAAACCCCCTAAATTTCTACTATAATTTTTTTGATTTATTTTGAACTTCGTATCTGCACGTCGCATACGAGTTCGCATTGTTGTATTTGCGTAGCATGCGAAATTTGTGTTTAGTATTTGCTCGACAAGTGCGAATATGTGTCGAGGTACATATTTTAGAAAAATATTTTACTATAAATTTTATTTTATATAGGAAAGTACATGTTCAAATAAATGTGATAAATATTTTTATTTTTAAAAAGAGTTATTTTATTCGTCATTTAAAAATAAGTAGTGATTTGAAAATTGTGGTTTATATGAAATGTATTCCAAATATTTTGCAAAATTTGGAACTTGTTTATTAATATATTTTGTTATTTAGAAAAGCTATTTTATGATTTAATATTATAGTATTTATCGTGATTTTCGAAATTAATTATTACTATATTTATTTAATTATGAAAATGATATTAAAGATTTTGTTTTATTTAATATTTAAATTATTTTGATAAATTAAATTTGGAAAAGATTTTATTTTAAATAGGCATTTAATTAACGGAAGTCCATCAAGATTGAATTGGATTTGATTGATTAAATACTAAATCGATTTAAATAAAAAGATGGAATTATACATTGGGTTTAAACCATTGTAAGTCCTTATCCAACTGGAAATTCCTACCTCCTATATAAGGAGAGATACTCATCCATAATTTCTACTATCCACAGATGTGCATTGTGTCTGTGTCCACTGTCTTATTCCATACTTTATACATGTACAATAATTCCCGTGTCGGACAAACCCCCGATACAATCAAATCCCTAACCTAATCCTATTCTAAACCCCACACAGCCTACATCATCCCCGACCACAACAACCCTGTTGCCACCATCACCTCCGCTTTTTCGTCCTCCTTCGCACCTCGTCACGCCCACCCCGGCATCGACCGCAGCCGCACCCAGCCCAACCAACCACCGCCGCCTTCGCGGAGCCACAGCACCTCCGCCTCCGATCCCCGAGCGCCACCTCCTTCCGGTGACGCACCACCGACGCGCCACCTCCCTCGCCGTGCCGCCTGAGAACCACGCCCTCCGGCTGCCTCGTCCCCTCCGACGAGCATCGGCGACCGCCGATGTAAGCCCCTCCCGCTCGTTCCTCTCAATTCCCCTATTTCTAATTGCTCCACTCTCTCTCTCATTCCTCTTTCTCTCTTACTTTTTTTTGTTTTATTATGAGTTGTTCTCTGGTATTTATTAAATATTTAATTAATTATATTTAGGTAAGTAGGAGTGTATCATATACATAATTGGGCTTTTAGCATATCACCACTGCTGCTATATTATTATTATTATGATAATAATAATAATTATTATTATTATTAACAGTAGTATTATTAATATTTTATTTTATGTTAAAAGTATATATGGGTATGGTATTTTGCCGTTTGCTATTATTATTGACAATATTATTTTCAAATATTTAATTGTATAAAATAATTTAATTAATATTTTAAAAATATTTGTGGAGAAAAATATATATATACTATTGCATACTATTTTATTTATGGATTTTTGAACTACAAAATTTCATCTCTAATATTTAGTTTTACCCTAAGAATAATTTTCTAGATTTGCAAATTACTACTTTAAAATATTTTGACTAATAAAAAGGTAGTTTCACATTATGATTTTTAAATATATATGTATTTAAGATATTTTGTTTTTAAGTATCATAAATATTTTTCAAAATATGATATGTATTTCCACAAATTCTTCTCGACTATCACCATTAATCGTGACTAAATCATGCTTTCTATTTTCTTGTGGATTCGTACCTTTACTCATTGATCATAGCTATTGGACAACCAGGACTTATCGGATCATCGCACCACTCCAGGAGATACACGAGGCAAGATACCTTGCCATTATACTGTTTACATTCAGTCTGCATTTTATTACATATCACTGTTCATTATTTCCAGTTATTACAGTTCTTGATTTACTATATGCTCAGTGATTATTAGTTACTTTGTTACTATCCTTTGATTGCATATGAACATAGAGTTAGGGGACTACCGTTTGTAGTGTATTGCATATGCCTCGACATAGTTGTACCACGAGGATGTGTGAGACGAGTAGCATGTAGGGGTCCTTACGTATGGGCTGATCCCCCATGTGCATACGTTAGGGCTAACTGCTAATAGAGGCATGTTAGGAGACTTAGCAGTTAGTAGAGGTATATAAGACATGGATGTGACTCTGTTAGGCATTGGATGGGAAGAACAGTTCCTTAACGTATGGGTCACTTATGCACTTTTCTATTATTGATCCTGCGGGCCAATGACATTCAAAGAATGTTATGCTTTGAGGTCCCTGGTATCCTGATGGTACCATACCTGAGATTACCGCTCCTAAGCCAGATGCCCATACGTTGGAGGTTTGTTCTTAACTGCATAAACAAAGCAGTATGGTTAGATTACCTTATTGTTGTCTTGTTACTTATATTCTTTGTGGCATATTTTGTATTCAGTATTTATGGCATGTTCTTCCTGCATCTTGTTACGTCCCTCTGAGGACCTAGTTATCTCGTCAGGTGTGTGCTCTTATCTTTCGTAGGTGTTCTAGCCGTGGCCATGATCATCTATATTTCTTCGAGGAGGATTGCACATTGATCGTCTTTGCTTCGCTCGCTAAAATCTTTCTTTTGTTATTTATTTCTTTTCATAGTTGGTTGTGGATTTGTCTCCGCCCAACTACATGTACCAATGATAATTTATAGTTGATTATATGACATATTTTATTCTTTCATTTTGTGGATAAGATTAGTTAGCCGTGATTTTACTGCATTTACAGCTTATATATCCATACGAGGCCTATGTACTTCGTATAAATACAGCTGGCATGTCTATGTTCCTAGTCCTACGTATTTTGGGACTGGGGCGTTACATACATATACATGTCTGTTATTATATCCGGATTAAGAGCACAAGCATCCATATTAATTGAGGTATTTGTTCACTTATGTAGTCAATACAAAGAAAACAACATCAAGTGGTCTTGTTCAATACACACAAAGTGCACTAGTATAAACCTACAGTCAAGATAGACTACTGTCAGATTCTACTACAACCTTACCAATGGTTTGTCTAAATCCATCCAGGTTGTGAACCATTTATATATTCTACAAGAAACTGATAATATGATCTTCTGTGTGTCACCATATACCATATTATCTACAATGTAGAATATCAGACACTTATATTAACATACAACAAATATAAAAGGACAACATTTGCCCATATGATACTCATTCAAAAATAATAGGAAAATATAGTTAATATAAAATTGATGCTTTTATTATATAAACCTAACAATCTCATACTTATACTCAAAATATTGCTTTTTAGTATACTGTTACAAATCTTTTACTTTTACATAAAACCATGCTGTCATACATCTGACTCCCATTTCCTTAACATGACTATTAAAAGCCTTAGCCGGTAAACTCTTTGTAAAAGGATTAGCTGGGTTGTCTATTAATGCTATCGTGGTCCAGCAACATCTTCTTTTTTTATGATGTCTCGTATTAGATGGTACTTGTACAATGTGTTTACCTGTCTTATGAGCTCGTAGTTCCTTCAATTTTGCAACTATACCACTATTATCACAATAAAGTATAATAGTCTTAGGCAAATTAGGTACCACATCCAAGTCCAATAGAAAGTTTCTGAGCCAAACCGCTTCTTTGGCTGCACCAGAGGCTACCACATAAGGAACTTATTTCATGTTCTCTATCTTTTTATGTGTCCTCGGACATCTTTTGATATAGCTATTCCATACCTAAAAGGTTGAAAACCTTTCTTAAAATTTTGTATGCTAAAGCGAGTTAACACAGTATCGATATAGCCGATTGAGATAAGTCTAACATCCTTTTCTTGCGATCTCGTAAAACTTTGATCCCAAGAATATGACCTGCTTCCCCCAAGTCCTTCATATCAAACTGTTTAGATAAGTATATATCTTGTGTTAGATAACACCTTCACATTGTTTCCAATGAGCAATATGTCATCCACATAAAGTACTAGGAATACTACCACATTTATGTCACACTATTTGTACACACAAGATTCATCCGAATATTGATCAAATCCATAGAATTTTATCACCTAATCAAAAAGGATGTTCCAAGATCTGGAAGCTTACTTAAGTCCATAAATGGATTTCTTGAGATTACAAACAAGATGCTCTTGGCCCTTTTTAATGAACCCATCTAGTTGCTTCATATAGATGTTTTCCTCAAGACTTCCATTAAGGAAAGATGTCTTGACATACATTTGTCAATTTCATAATCGAGATGAGCTGTAATAGATAAAAGAATTCGGATAGACTTAAGCATGGCTACTGGCGAAAATGTTTTATCTTAATCAATACCCTCTTTCTGAGTAAAATATTTTACAACAAGCCGTGCTTTAAAGGTTTCAACCTTACCATATGCTCCACATTTTCTCTTATAGATCCACTTACATCCAATGACTTTTATATTAGTGTGTGGTTCTACAAGTTCCCAGACCTTATTAGAATCCATTGACTCTATTTTCGATTTCATTGTCTTTTGCCAAGATTCAGCATTTTTATCTTGTAGTGCTTCATTATAGGTGCAGGGATCATAGTCTTGTTCTTCATGGACAAAGTCTGGGAACTCTTCCAAGAACATAAACCTATCCGGTTGTACAACAACCCTCCCACTACGACGAGACACTATTGGTTGTAGTGTAACATTTATGACATATTGGGTAGTTACTTGTGGTTCCTCCTCTTGTAATGTTGGTATTGAAGTATTAGGTGTCTCTCCTCTTAATTTTTTTAGAATAACTCTACTCATGGGTTTATGGTTCATCACATAGTCTTCCTCTAAGAATCGGGCATTGGTGCTAACAATGACCTTCTGATCCTTAGAACTATAAAATAGACCTCCCTTCGTTCCCCTTGGATAGCCTATAAACAAACGTACTTATATACGAGATTCCAACTTATCTGCTTTCCCATTCAACACATGTGCTGGACTATCCCAAATTCGAACATGTTTCAGACTAGGCTTCTGCTCGATCCACAGCTCTAGTGGGAGTAGTAGGTACTGACTTAGAAGGTACCAAGTTTAGAATATAAGCTGCAGTCTCTAAGACATATCCCTAAAACGAATCTGGCAAATTCGAATAAGTTATCATTGATCTAACCATCTCCATAAGAGTCATATTCCTTCTTTCTGCTACACCATTTGTTGGGATATTCCTGGTGCAGTCAATTGAAACGTAATCCCAGCTTTTGATAAGTAACCCCTAAACTCTCCAAAGAAAGGTACTCGTCACCACGATCTTAACGTAATGACTTGATCTTAACGTAATGACTTGATACATTTTCTATGACGTTTCTCCGTCTAAGCCTTGTACTCTTTGAATTTCTCAAGGCACTCAGACTTACGGTACATCAAGTAAATGTATCCATACCATGAATAATCATCAATGAATGTGACAAAATTTTCAAAGCCATCTCTAGTCTAGATAGTCATGGGCCTACACAAATCAGAATGAACCAATTCCAACACATCTTTGTCCCTATATCCCTTTACCTTAAAAGACCTTTTGGTCATTTTACCTTCCAAGCAGGATTCACATACTGGAAGTGCCTCCACTTCCAATGAACTCAAAGGTCCAACTGTAACCAGTCTTTGAATCCTTTTTAGGTTAATATGGCCTAATCGCAAGTGCCAAAGACATATTTGGTTTATATAAGAAGATTCTTTTCTCTTATTTAAGTTAGAAGACATATTATTTATTTCCATTATTTGTATTATTGGTAAAATAGGATTAATGATATACAAATTATTTACTAATGCACCAGAACAAATAAATTATTTATTTTTTCCAATAACAATGTTGTTATTAAAATAAACTGAATATCCATCATTAATTAACATAGAAACATAAATCAAATTCCTTCTAAGTGAATGTGCATAAAGACAATTTTTAATATCAAAGACTTATTTATACCAAAAGATAAAATAACGTCTCCTACTGCAACGGCCGCAACTTTTGTAGTGTCACTGAGCAAGCATATCTCTCTATCTCTATGTCGTCTGGTTTCTTGGAACCCCTATACTGAATTGCAGACATGATTAGTGGCTCATGTTGAAGAACAAATAGGCAACTCTAGAGGGGGTGAATAGAGTTTATGACAATAATATCCAATTAAAAATTAAACTCTTTCACCAACAGTAAATAATCAGAGTAAATGCGGAAATAATAAAGAGCGAGAAAGCATACGCAAACACAGCCGATTTTAACTTGGTTTCCCTCGTGGAGGACTAGTCCAGGCCTGAGAACTCTAGCTCAGGATTAAATCCACTATTTGTGAAATAGTAGTTACACCCCGTGCCTTTTCTTCAGAAGAGCACGTCAACTTCTTACAAATATCGCAGTGGCGATGCTTGGAATTTTCCAAGCGACTTTTTGAACTCTTACACAAACTCCTAACTGAAGAGCACTGAGCACTTTGAGGCTTAGGGAGCTTGTGGCTAGTAGATGAGAAAGGTGAGGCTTGTATAAGGCTTTAGAGAGAAAAGAAGAGAAGATTGGATGATTTGAAAAGTGAGAATTCAAGGCCTATTTATAGGATTCTAGGTAGGCAGAATTCGGCCAAAATTCTGGGTCAAGAATTCAAAATTTTGGCCGTTGGACAAATAGCATCCAGCAAACCCTAAAAATTAGGGTCCTAGATTTTAGGGGACAGAATTCGGCCCGAACTCTGTATGGAGGCAGAGTTCGGCCCGAACTCTGTCTCCAGAAGACAGAACTGGTCCAGTGGGCTTAATGGGCTAGTTTGATTTTAGTGGAGCTTTTGGTTTGTGGTATAGGTATGGGTAAAGTCTCAAACTGCTTAGTACGACTCAGTTTACATATATCCAGACTCAAGAAAAGTGTAAAATACAGACTCAAAACATTGTACGCTGTAGGTACGAGCTGTAGTCTGTCTTGTACTGAGTTCAGTCTTGATGTGTCATATTGAATTATGACAAGTATCATATTGTCAATTTTATCAATATTTGGTTGACTGTGATTTTGTGTCAATAATCTCCCCCGTATTGATAATTGACAAAATGATATTTGTATATTCAATGTTCATACCTGGACACATTAAAAAAATAGTAGCTCCCTCACAATCAGTACGGAACTAGCAATAGCTCCCCCGTACACATTGCTTCGATGTAATGTCCTAATAAATACAAGCTTTCCCAAAAACAACATAGATATATAATATAATATAATGATAATGTGAATAAAGTGAATATCAAATAATACTCCTCCTTTGTCATTTATCAAAAACAACTATCGAGAGAATGGAAATAACTGGCAAGCACACTAAAGAAAACTGCATCAAGTGTCTCAAGAGTCATAAAGCATAAATAAGTCCAATACAATAAAGATCAACTACATAAACTAGAAATCCATAGTACAGAAAAATAAACTGAAGATCCTCAGCAGCAGCAGCAGCAAGTAGGCGACCACATCCATCACGGAGCTCGTAAAGGTCCAGCGTCGTCAGAAGGATCAGTGAATGAACGATGAGGGTCCACGAAAGCCGCATCCGGATCCAGATAGCGTATGACCCAAGGGTCATCGATACGGTATCCATCGCGAGCAGGGTCCCGCTCCATAGGGATAGGTATGGAAAGATGACGAGACATAGAGTACCGAATGTCATACAGTGAGTTGCTGATGGTACTCATCTGCAGGGTGGTACGGTATTCAAGCTGGGGCCAGTGATCATCCTCTAAAGTGAACCGATCACAAAGCATAGTCGGAATCGACTCAAGAGTAGCAGGAGGAGGAGGCGCATCCTGTCAAGAGCAGGTGCGTCAGCCTCATCGGAGTGCTCAGACTCAGCAGGAGAGCCGACAGCTGCCTGAAGCCGTCGTGCCTTAGATAGGAAGGCAGGGGCAGGGAAGAACTGACACTCATCAAGGGGAACATGAAAAGCACAAAAAATCATAGGAAGATAGAAAGCATAGACCAATGACATGGGCTTCTTCCTAGCATTAATCATCCAGTCCATCATGGTATGTGGATAATTAAATGGAACATAAAAATAAAGATGATACAAGGCAGAGATCTCAAAATATGTAACCTCATCAGTAGATCCTGCTTTGGGCAGAATAGTGTTGAAGAGAATGCGATTAAGTTCATAGAAATAGGGATTGAGATATTTGGCAAGAAGCTTGCGTGGACGTGTGTTAGGTGTACACAAATCGTCCTTGAAGCTTTCTAGGGATGACCCATCGGAGAATTGAAACATGCGAGCTTCGACAAGTTTCTCCAATGAGTTAGGCTCCGAAATTTTAAGGTATTCGGCCAAGTCAAAGTCATCAAAGGAAATGTCAATGCCAGCAACACGTGAATATAAACGTGTATCATCATGAGTAAGATTGCAATAAAACATTTGAATGGCATTGCGATAGATAACTGAATTTGTAGTGACAAGTTCACCAAGACATAAATCATGGAATAGTGAATCATATTGTAAAAATATGGTGAAGTTAATAGGATGACCCGCATACACGGGACGTGATCAAAAATCACAAAACCATTCGTTGGAAGCGTCTAGTGACACAAATATTTGGTCATCGTACGTGTTGGGGTCAATAGGACGAGGTGGATTGAACAACGGGTGAGTTGGTTGTTGAATAGGTTGTTCAATGGGTTGTTCAATATGACGAGAAGGATTCGAAGAGGACGCACCCCGGTTCGAAGCCTCTTTCCTCTATTAAACAACTTGGGAGCCATAAATAATGAAGAAAATATAAGAAATTGAGATAGAGAGAATAGAGAAATTATACCTCAAAAAGTTGATGAAGGATGGAAGAGAATGGTGCAAGAATCCCTTTCCTTGATTTTGGAGAAGAGATATGCACTAGGATGGAAGAACTAGGGTTAGGGTTCGAAAGGGAAGTGTTTAGAGAAGTTTGGAAGGTGGCAATGGAGGAGAGAGAAAGGGAGAACCCGGTTAGAATATTAGAGGTTCGAATGGTCGGAACAAATATGGACCATTGGATCAACTTTACATCAACGGCTGAGCCCGCTTGCGGTTCTGGAAGGATCAGACCGAATTCGGTCCGAAGTCTGTGTTAGGCAGAGTTCGGCCCGAATTTCGATTTCTTTGGCCAGAATAGAAATCAGGCTGGAAAAGTTTGAAAATAAAGATAGATTTAAAAGAAATGAAGGAAAGGAAGTATGAATGCAACAGTTATAGCATGAAGAATAACATGAAGTTAAAAAAAATTCAAAGAGTGAAAGCTAAATCAAAAGAATAACATAAAGTTTGAAATTTTGAATTTAGCAAGTTATAGATAGAAGTATGCCATGTAATAAACAAGGAGTTATGCCACAATTCAGTATGGTGAAACTGCCATGAGTTAGCTGCAGGGGCCGGATCCCAGCTAGGGGTAGTCCTGAGGACTAGTGCACCGTGTCGCTTAGGCTTTTACGCCTTGTTGTCAGAAGGACCCTTTCGGTTTGTACCCATAACAAATTCATCGTAAAGAACCAAGACATAATCGATATTTACGTAGGTTACTTTAATGAATAACAGCTTCATCCAAAATTCCGAGTTCACGACACAAAAAGTTGAAACGCTCTTCGGATAGTGGTTTAGTAAAGAAATCTGCTAGCTGATGATCAGTGTCAATAAATTCTAAGTTTATAGTACCATTGAGCTGGTGATCACGCAAAAAGTAGTAACGTATTTAAATATGTTTTGTGTGAGTGACATATAGGGTTCTTGGTGTGGTTTATAGCACTAGTGTTATCACAGAATATAGGAATGTGCATGAAAGAAAGATTGTAGTCTTCAAGGGTTTGCTTCATCCATAGAATTTGTGCACAATAACGACCAACTGCGATATATTCAGCTTCTATTGTAGATAGTGCGACGGAATTCTGCTTCTTGCTAAACCAAGAGACTAGAGCCTTGCCTAATAAATGACATGTGCTGCTTGTACTTTTACGGTCGACTTTGCATCCTGCAAAATCAGCATCCAAATAACCGATAAGGTCAAAGGATGTGGATTTGGGATACCATAAGCCCACTATAACAGTACCCTTAAGGTATCGAAAGATACGCTTAACGGCGGACATATGTGATTCCTTATGACTAGCTTGATAGCGAGCACACAGACAAACACTAAACATGATATCGGGACGACTAGCAGTTAAGTAAAGTAAACTACCAATCATACCTCGATACTTATGTTGGTCAACAGGTTTGCCTCTTTCATCAGGTTCCAGCTTGGTCGAAGTAGACATAGGGGTGTTGATTGGTTTGATGTTGTCAAGATCAAACTTCTTCAGTATATCCTTTGTATATTTAGATTGGCTGATGAAAGTTCCTTGCGAAGTTTATTTGACTTGCAATCCAAGGAAGTAGGTGAGCTCCCCCATCATGCTCATCTCAAATTTGTTCTGCATACACTTAGCAAAATCTTGGCAAAGATTTTTATTAGTGGAACCGAATATGATATCATCTACATAGATTTGTACTAAAAGAATAGTATTTTGAAAACTTTTGATAAACAGTGTTGTATCAATTTTCCCTTTTGAAAAACTTTTTTCAAGCAAGAAATTGCTTAGACATTCATACCAAGCTCTAGGGGCTTGTTTGAGGCCATATAGCGCTTTCTTGAGTTTGAAAACATGGTCGAGAAATTTATGATTTTCAAAACCAGGGGATTGTTTTACAAAAACTTCCTTCTTAATAAATCCATTCAGAAAAGCACTTTTAACATCCATTTGAAATAATTTAAAATTTTAAAAGTTAGCAAATGCACAAAGTATCCGAATAGATTCTAGTCTTGCAACAGGAGCATACGTCTCATCGTAGTCGATACCCTCCTCTTGGTTGTATCCTTGAGCTACTAGACGAGCTTTGTTGCGTGTAACTGAACCATCTTCATTTACTTTGTTTCGAAAAACCTATTTCATACCAATAATCAAATGATTAGCTGGCCTAGGAACAAGTTCCCACACTTGGCTCCTCTCGAATTGGTTGAGTTCTTCTTGCATGGCAGAAATCCAAAACTCATCATTAAAAGCTTCTAAAACATTTTTAGGCTCAATTTGTGAAATGAACGCAGTACTAGCAATGGAGTCTCTTAACAATGATCGAGTACTTACTCCACGTGAAACCTCACCTATGACCAAGTTTTCTGGATGTGACGGCTTGAAAGAGAATTTCTTTGGCAAGCCCTCCAGAGAATTGGTTTTAGTGGTGGTATTCATCGGCGTAGAAGTCGATGGCTCAATATCATCGTCAGAAGTGGCTGTTGCACTATTATCTTCATCAAAAGTCACATTGTAGATTTTTCCACAATTAATGAGCGTTTGTTAAACACTCTATATCCCTTGCTCTTGGCAGCATATCCAAAAAATATACCATCGTCAGCTTTGGCATCAAATTTGCCTAAGTTGTCTTTGGTGTTAAGGATAAAACATCGACAACCAAAAACTCTGAAATATGAAACATTTGGAGTTCTTCCAAACCAAAGCTCATAGGGTGTTTTCTTCGTAATAGGTCGAATAAGCACCCTATTTAAAATGTGGCACGCTGTACTGACAGCTTCAACCCAAAAATATTTCGGAAGAGAAAATTTATTTAGCATGACTCTAGCCATATCGCCAAGAGTCCTATTCTTCCGCTGCACAACACCATTTTGTTGAGGAGTTCTAGGACAAGAATACTCATGATCAAAACCATTTAAATCACAAAACTTTTTAAAATCAGTATTTTCGAATTCGCCTCTATGATCACTTCGAATTCGAGTAATCATGTAGCCTTTTTCATTTTGAACCTTTTTAGCAAAAATTTAGCAAACAGAAATGGCATCACTTTTGTTTGTAAGAAAGAAAACCCAAGTGAATCTAGAAAAGTCATCTACTATAACAAAAGCGTAGAGTTTTCTACCAAGACTGGCTACTCTACTAGGACCAAATAAGTCCATGTGAAGTAATTGCAAGGGTCTAGTAGTACTTACAGTATTTATGGAATGAATTAAGGACTTGGTTGCCTTATTTAACTCACATTCGGCACATACCGTATCCTTTTTGAATGTGATGTCGGGCAAGCCTCTCACTAGCTTCTTAGTCGACAGCCTGGATATTGTATCCATATTGGCATAAGCAAGACGCTGGTGCCACAACAATCTCTCATCCTTGTGGGCATAGAGGCATCTCCCTGCACTGTTACTATCTCTAGAAAGATAGAAAATATAAATATTATCTTCTCTTATCCCTTCAAAAGCGATGTCTCCCATTGACCTATCATAGATGTAGCATTTATTTTGTCCAAAGTTAATATCACATCCATGATCAGCAAGGTGACTTATGCTGAGCAGGTTATGCTTTAACTCGGTCACTAGGCAGACATCCTTTATTACAGGAGAAGGAGGATGACCAATAGTACCATTACCTATGATATACCATTTTAGGTTGTTGCCGAAGGATACATACCCTTCTCTCTTCATCGATAGTGATGCGAAAAGATTTGTGTCTCCCATCATATGTCGCGAACATCTACTATCGAGAATCCACTTACTTTTACTTGAGGAGGGAAGGTCCACCTACATCAAGAGTAGATGTGACCTTTGGTACCCATGTTCTTGAGGGTCCTGAAAAGTTAGTTTTTGGCATCCATGCATATAGATTTATATCTACTAATCTCCTAATTCTACATTATGGTGAGATGTGTCCATGTAATCCATAATAGGTACAAATAGCATTCCTATTTATATTTGGAGCATGTTGATGATGTCTATATGTAGCATGGTAAGAGTGGTGTGGAGCAGCATGATAATGACTGTATGTGGCAGCAGGATGATGATTATTTCTATATACAGTATGGTGGTGATTTTGTTTATGTGCAATATAGTGATGATTATATCTATGTGTAGCATGGTAATTGTGTGTCGCAGTAGAATGATAGTTATGAGAATAATTTCTACGTACATGTGGTTTGTGTGCTATATGGAATTGGGTGTACATGTAAGCATGTTTGCGTGCTGCAGGTGGATGACGTGTTTGACTATTTTGAGTAGTGTTGTGCTTTGTATGTGTCTCATGTGATTGGATTTGAGGTTGAGCAACCTGTTTTCCCGATCTAGTCTCTAATTTCTTAGAGGCAGCTTGCAGTTCATTATACTTAGCATTCAAACCCTAAATTTTAGTAATAGAGATCTTGTGTCTATTCTTTTCTTCAGCAAGCTCAGTATTGAGCGCTGTGATCTCACGTGTTTGCTTTTCAATACGTGCTTCGGCATCATGTAGGCTTAATTTAAGCTTAGACACCTCATTTATGACTTCCGTGGATGAAGTGTCTCTAATATTATCAAGCAAAGAAGAGAGTTTTTGAATCTCGACTTCATAACTTTTGATCTTCACCTTGGCATGTTTATATTTACTAATGACTTTCTTGTGGTCATTTAGTAAATCATTGAATGCATCGCCAAGTTCATCAAAAGTGAAATCATCGAGAGTTTCGCTAGTTACCTTATCGGATGTTGCCATTAGGCATACATTGGCGGTGTCTTGAGGGGAGTCCTTTTCTTTCTCGGAGTCTCTAGCTTCGCTTTCATGCCAAATGCTAGTATTGGCATATTTTCTTGAGGAAGACTTCTTGTAGGGCTTCTCATATCGGTTGCTTTTCTTTACGAATGGGCAGTCTTTTCGGACGTGTCCCGTCTTCTTGCAGCCGTAGCATGTTGGCTCTTCTTCGTCATCTTCTTGTTGTTCCTTCTTTCTTCGATTGAAGCGAAGGAACTTCTTGAAGTTGCGGACAAGTAGAGCTTGATCATCACCTTCTGAATTTTTGTCATCAGTCTCTTCATTATCAGCTCTTCGACGATGAGCTTTAAGGGCAATCTCCTTTGCCTTTGAAGCAGGCTCTTCGAAGTCTTTGAGGTCAAGCTTGTGAGTCATTAGCTTTTCCATCAAAGTCTCCATAGACATTATAGTGACATCATTGCCTTTTATGATAGCTGTTACCTTAGGGTTCCAAATCTTTGGTAGCCCCTAAGTAACTTGTGAATCTTCTCGTGATTTGTATATTGTTTGCCGAGAGATGACAAGGGGTTGATGATGTCGAGGAATCTTGTAAACATTTGTGTGATCGTCTCATCGGGCTTCATCTTGAACGCCTCATATTCTTGTGTGAGACGACTTACTTTCGATTCCTTGACTTGGGTGGTTTCTTCGTGCGTCACTTCTGGAAGTCTCCATACTTCGTGAGAGGTGGTACATGTTGAGACACTGTTAAACTCATTCCTGTCTATTGCACAAAATAAAGCATTAATAGCTCTCGCATCTAGACTCGCATGTTTCTTTTCTTCGTCAGAATATTTGTCGTGGGGTTTCTCAACGAGATCACCATTGACAACTATCCTGGCGGGCTTTTTGTAACTATCGGTAACAATGGTCGACAGGTCGAAGTCTAGCGACTTGAGATAAAAACTCATCCTTATTTTCCAATAGGTGTAGTTTGTTCCATCAAATAGGGGAGGCCTATGAGTGGACCGCCCTTCATCGTGATTGGAAAACATAGGTTGTGTGGTTGCCATGGATCAGCTCTAGGATGTTAGTCCTTGTTGAGAGAACAGAGCTCTGATACCAATTGAAGAACAAATAGACAACTCTAGAGGGGGTGAATAGAGTTTATGACAATAATATCCAATTAAAAATTAAACTCTTTCACCAACAGTAAATAATCACAGTAAATGCGAAAATAATAAAGAGCGATAAAGCATACGCAAATACAGCCGATTTTAACCTGGTTTCCCTCGTAGAGGACTAGTCCAGGCCTGAGAACTCTAGCTCAGGATTAAATCCACTATTTATGAAATAGTAGTTACACCCCATGCCTTTTCTTCAAAGAGCACGTTAACTTCTTATATAGATCGCAGTGGCGATGCTTAAAATTTTCCAAGCGACTTTTTGAACTCTTGCACAAACTCCTAACTGAAGAGCACTGAGCACTTTAAGGCTTAGGGAGCTTGTGGCTAGTAGATGACAAGGGTAAGGCTTGTATAAGGTTTTAGAGAAAAGAGAAGAGAAGATTGGATGATTTGAAAAGTGAGAATTCAAGGCCTATTTATAGGATTCTAGGTAGGCAGAATTCGGCCAGAATTTTGGGTCAAGAATTCAAAATTTTGGCCATTAGACAACTAGCATCCAGCAAACCCTAAAAATTAGGGTCCTGGATTTTAGGGGACAGAATTCGGCCCGAACTCTGTGTGGAGGCAGAGTTCGGCCCGAACTCTGTCTCCAGAAGACAGAACTGGTCCAGTGGGCTTAATGGGCTAGTTTAATTTTAGTGGAGCTTTTGGTTTGTGGTATAGGTATGGGTAAAGTCTCAAACTGCTCAGTACGACTCAATTTACATATATCTAGACTCAAGAAAAGTGTAAAATACAGACTCAAAACATTGTACGCTGCAGGTACGAGCCGTAGTCCGTCTTATACTGAGTTCAGTCTTGATGTGTCACATTGAATTATGACAAGTATCATATTGTCAATTTTATCAATATTTAGTTGACTGTGATTTTGTGTCAACATATGTATCTACACACCAGGTGCTGGTAGATAACACCGCTAAACAGGTTTCAACTACTAGAAAATGAGATATACCTTCTTTGTTTCCTTGTTTGAGAAGTGGACAGTCACTATTCCAATATTCTGACCCTTTGTACTTGAAACATTTGTCTTTCGGCTTTTTCACAGCGCCTTGAGGTCCCATGTCCTTCTTTGCTGAATTTGCTTGTTTATGAATGTTATTCTTCTTTTTGTTGCCTTTCGGCTTAGAAATAGGAGCCTTTTTAGTGACATAAATATGACCATTCTACATAAAGAGAGCTTCAGCATCCTTTAGTTCTTTCGCAACTTCTACCAAACTATACAACCTTTTGTTCATATTGTAGTTAAGGCAAAACGTGTCAAAACTATTAGGCAGAGTCCCGAGAATAATATCGACCTGGGTTTTTGTATCGATTTCAGCTCCAAGGATCTCTATCTCGTTCAGATGACCCATCATCTTGAGAACATGACCCCTTACTGGAGTACCTTCAGCCATTTTTGTATTCATCAAACTCTTTATAGCAAACTGCCTAGCTGCTCTACTCTGATGTCCGAAGAGTTCCCTCAGGTTATACATTATGTCATAAGTTATGGCCATGTCCTGAGGCTGATGTTGTAGTACATTTGACATAGATGCCAGAATTAATATCGCGTCATCTCATCTGCCTTTATCCACTTCTTATGAGCCTCTTTAACCTGCTCATCAAAATTAGCATCAGGCTTAGATGGACATTCCTCATTGAGTACATATTTGTACTCTTCAGCAGTTAAGATAATATCCAAATTACGTTTCCAATCAATGTCATTAGGGCCAGTAAGTTTGTTTTCTTTAAGAATCACCATAAGTGGACTGAAAGAACCATTTTTGAAATCCTAAAAATCAAGTAATTAACTATTATGTAGGACAAAACTTTTTAAATTAAATAAATATTAATTCCCTCAAAATAATAATAAGAAAATTTTATCAACACCTTAAACACCATGAATTTAGCATGCCACGATGGTATGGGCATATACAAATTCAATATTTGTCTAAGGAGATTTTTCCTATTAATTTTATTCTCATGTCAACCTAATTTTATGACAAATAAAATTAACTTGTTGGTCTTGTTTTGATCCTACAAATAATAGCAGTGACTCCGATAGGAAGGATACCATTATTTGTATCTAAGTGTATATCATTACTTAATACTATGTCTATTACTTCGTAATGAGTTTCTTCAGATGAAGACGTGAACACACACTAGATAACTTTCTATAATTATCCCAAAAGAAGTATGTACTAGTGATCCATAACTAGACTCATCCGATTTGGAGGAAGGCACTAAAGCCAATAAGTAAGTATAATTACATCACCTACATACCAGTAACGGAGACCATAGGATTTATACAAAATAAAATCCCTCTTCCACTTTGTTATTTAAAGATGAGGTTTTTTTTTTACTAGTTATTTTATGTCCATGTTGTCCATTATTAAATGTTGGTTCAATTTATAACAAATAACCACATCAATAATCATGTATAACAGAATAAAGCAAATATAGCAATAAAAGATAAATATCCAACTATTATGGCCATAAATCCTGCTTCTTCTTCAATTATGCTTGGATCCAGAATAGTGCATTGTGCAGACCTATTCGAGGTTCGACCTACCCGGTCAGGTCGCGGGGTTCGGGGCTGCGCCCTTTTCTGGTTTTGGCTATCAATCCCTTCATCAAAAATTATTTGACGACCTCCAGACTGTTGAAAAATAGCATCTCATCCTGCATCAGAAAAAGCCACCGCTTCCATCATGATAGACCGATTATATTTAAAATTACATCAATCGTGTGCCTTCCGAAGGAGTTCACACATAATCTAGATTAAAAAATAAATAAATAAGCACGATCAACCCTCGTGAGTTTAATTACATCCATGAACAACAACAACAGCCACGACATGTCTGTAGTTTAAAACAACACAAACAGAACATGAATTTGACCATAATAGTTGGATCTAAAATGCCTACAAAATCGAGTCAGAATAGGTCTACATCTACCACTGTTATTCGACATTGTATTTTATTGGTCAACATGGATGTATCAATCGATACGAAGATCCAATACCGCCTCTGATACCAATTGATGAAACTGATGATTCCCAGGATCACGGATTGGTGCGCGTATTGATAGATAGAAAGTTAGCAGATTTAAAACGTGTTCTAACCCTTCATAGGCAGAAATTAGGGTTCACGAATTATACCTGCAATGAGAAGAAGACAGTTTCCAGCAATCTCGAATAGTCAGCGACCCTTAGATTTTTTGTACATATTTCTTCATCGGATTGGACATCGTGTGGGCGACGATCTTCTAACCATTTCTTTCCTTGGTTGTCCTCCCTTCATCTACTCTCATAATGAACGAATTAGAGAAAGATGCTCTTCTTAGGATACATATGACGGCTAGAGAATAGAGGGTATATATAGACTACGACAGGGACCGTAAGAAGAAATTAGTGTCTAGGTATCCCGTGTTCAGTCCGAACACACAACCCAGACTTGTTAACAATAGCTCGATCCACTAAAGAGCTACTGTTACACTACCTTTCTAATTAATCCCAAATTACGTTTATGGACCCGTTCTTATCATATGCTTGTTTATCTTTTTATGTTAAGATATCAAATGTCCGTCAATCAAAATAAGTTATTGACAACTACATTGATCGATGTCACATCCATTTTTCTATTTAAGGGTATTTTAGTAATTTTAAATTCTTTTGATTATTTTAATATAATTATATTATTGGTGTTGTGATTTTGGCATGTGACAGTATAGCCTTGGTGCAACCTAGCCTAGTGTCTCACTATGATTTAGTGACTTAGTAGCAGGATTAGTTAGGGTTAGAAATCCTATTCTAGTTAGTTTCAGGTTAGGAGCTAATTAGCATGTTGATTAGAGGCTAGTTAGAAACTTTTTTTTAATTAGCGATTCATTTTTATCATAGGAAGAAGCCCAAAGCCCAACTGTTAAGGAAACCCTGGCCCACCCATGTTTTGGCCGGCCAAGCTAGGTCAAGGGAGAGCCTATTTAATATCTCCTATTGAGAAACTCTTCTCTTTTTCATTTCCTTCTTCTCCTGGCAAAACCTAAGTAAGTATTCCTTCTATTTTTCTCATTTCTTCTCCTTTTAAACCCTAGTCTTTTGCATTAGGTTCTGATCTTTGTATATGAAATATGGATGGTGAGAAAATTCAGAATTGAAGTGCATTGGAGTTTTGGAGCTGCGAGGAGGATCTTCACATTTGGAGCTTTCTATAGGAATTCATCTCAATAGATAATCTCTCCAAAACCCTTTAATTTCATGAATTTTTCTATAGAATGCATCTATCTAGGTGTCCCCTAGCTGTAGGATGGGTTTTGTAGAATATGACAGTGGTTTGGTGTCCATATCGGACACGTATCAGTGTCTTTGTGAATGTGTTCGATGAAATGCCCCAAAG